>CM055885.1:357500-997500 GCA_029582165.1 Portulaca oleracea | reverse complement strand
GCGTAAAGTGAAGATTGAAGGAAGTATAGAAAAATTCCCTTCTGGGGTATTCCGAAGGTGTAACCTAGCCAACGAAAAAAAGGGCCCGATACTTCAACTAGAGGAGCGACCAGTTGGTTCACCAAACTCCGACCCAGCGTCACACGTTCTCCAGGTCCGAAAGGATCCAGTGCCCAACTACCGACTCCTCCCGGAATTGCGTTATCGGAGCCGAGCCAGGAATAGCCGTTAGTGGACACCCACTACTTTTCACCGGTTAGAGAGGCCCTCTTTAATACATTAAGAAAAGATGTTCACAGGGCCAGAAAGACTCGGTCATAGGAATTTAGACTACCTACGCGCTGGTAAACGAAAACTATCTCGACCGGATCAGAGTATACAACAATGTCGAATCAGGCCGCCCCTTGCCTTGAAAGAATTCACACGCGGCCACCAGCTTTCCCAAAATAAGGGGAGATTTGCTGCTTACTGCTCACGAAAACATCCGACCTATACTATAAGTAAAGTCGTCCGCCTATCTTTCTGATCTCCTTTCCTTCTATTCATCATTTGCCTTTGACCAATTCAAGGTGAAAAATGAGCTCGAGATGTGCAGCATCGTGTGAAGCGGGATTAGGAGCACCTTTAGAAAGAACAGAGTGCGGTGCGAGACAGAAAGCGACAAAAGTGCTACCTTCATCCAACGAACCATGGGATTGAAGAAAGCATGACCCGGCACGGAGCCACGCAAGACAGGGAGGGATGTGAACTTTATAACAGAATTTAGATTCGTAGATCTTCGCTACGTTCAAGCTTAGGATAGCTCCTTAGTTATTGTTCTACCGTTCGTGCCTTCCAGAACCAGAATCACTCCTGTTCTGATGCCTTCACTTACTGCCGCAGAACACCGGTATAACCAGTTCAAAAGAAATGCCTTGCTCTCATGTTCGCAGCACATACGACATTTCCTAATTGGTAACACCATATACCTGGGGAGTAAAGCCTTTCAAGATCAAAGCAGGTTCGCTGAACGCCCGACTCGCTAAATGGTTGATACTGCTCTTACAGTATGACATAATATTCGTACCACAAACAAAGTTTTTACCATCGACAGAGTAAGGAAAGGACAGGCACTGAAATCTTTCTTGGGAGCACATCCTCTACGGGAGAACTTCAAATTGCAAGAAGAATCCCAAAAGCTCAGAAACTTTCTGCTCTAATATCTTATAACTGACTGATATCCCCAGGACTTTTACAATGAGGCTCTACGCAAGGGCTTCCTTAAACTTCTGCACTCCTCTTTGGTGATAGTGACCCTAGGCCATGGACCTTTCTTCTCAGAGCCCGCAGACGCTTCCGTCAGACTTGGCCTCCTTCATCTTCTTCATCATTCGAGCCAACATAGATCGGGCTTTCTCCTTACCAAACAGCAGGGAATCCTTTCAAGATATGTAACTCCAAACAGTTGGGATTGGGGGGCAAGAGGTTCAATGTCTATAACCTGGGACATATCATGACAGCCAACCAAATCACCCGGCTACACTTCTTGGTGCTACGAGAGAGGGGATACTCCTCTTCGGTTGCAAGCTACCACAGATTGGATTTCTGACGACATGGGAGCTCTGATGGTGCCGCTGTCTCCCAAAGAAGGTTCCAGGAATTCAATGAGGCCGCAAAGGATGATTGTGATTGGATTGACCTTGGATTTTAAAGTTATACTTGGACGAACAATCGACAAGGCTTAGCCAGAATCCGGTAACAGATTGATCGTGCCTTTGTCAATCCTAGTTGTCGATTACTTTTTTCTTTTCCTGAGGCAAGGGAATGGAGAAATTATGTCGGAAATTAAAGCATTTACAGAAGGGATTAAACTATTTTAGAAACAAGAAAGGGATTCTTTCGAGATTTTTCTTTTCGGATGCCAAAGTCAAGCTTACCTCGAATCCCTTCTTGCTATGTTTGGAAAAGGATCTCATGGGGCAGTACAATGAGATTTTAAGACAAGAAGAACAACTTTTTTCATAAAGTTAGAGTATTGGAGTATGACGACCAGAGAGGGTGCAACTGCGCAGAATACGTGCTCCTTGGGTCAAATTACTTGGCAAATCGGTAGCTTTATTTACAGGATAAGATGAAACTGATCTGGGTAAGGGGGTTTATGCATTATTGATTTTGAGTGTGGCTATTATTTAGTCCTATTTTTTCTGAATGAAAAATTTTATTATGTCAAAGTAATTTCGGGCGGCCCCTGGATGATCGCCGGCCATTATCTCACAGTACATAAATGGGTACCGGACTTCATTCCGGCGAATGATCGGATTGCAAAGACCTTTGCTTGGTTGAGGCTTTCGGGGATGCCAGTAGAGTATTTTAATCGGTTTTCACAGATCCCGGGAAAGCGCTTTTCAAGAAGCTTCCTAGAAGGTAGAAACCTCTATCGCTCCTTTCAGTCTTCGTGGCTCTTCCTTGATACCTCTCTGAGGTACGAAGTGACTCGACCTTAGGGAGAGGTACTACCCAAGTGACGATACTGTAAAGGAGAGGGCGAACCCGGCTAAAGTAAAGGAACTTGGACTTGGCTAGACCAACTGGGAAAAGGCTACCGCTCTCATCAATCCAATTTGTAAGGGCTTAAATGAATGAAGTCCTGGGTTCGGAAAGACCTGAACCGAAGGAAGGAACAGCTTTAGGGTAGGGAACGACGGCGACTGATATCGTTCCCATAGCTTCCTATAAACTCGCTCCGGTTATCCCTGGGCCACTAACCATCCTTAGCTTACCAGTTACCAATGTGGAGAGCATCCACAGCTACCCATTCTCAACAATCTCTGCCTCTTTGTGTATTTATATAAAAAATTTCATGACTTCGTATCTTTCTCTGTAGATGTGCCAATCGGACCAACGCAGACCAATCTGTATGCTCTTACAGCTGACACACATTGTTAACTGGCCAACACGATAGAATCTCTTTATTTTAAATATAAGCCTAACCCTGCCGCATGAAAATTACAACAGGGTTGACTCTGGGTTTTCGTAATGAGATTCATGAAGGCACCAAAAGATGAGGACGCGGAATCGAGAAAGTAAAGGTGAGATAGCTATACATTTATTAGTTTCGATTTCAGTAGGTCTCGGACCATGGCAATGGTAGTAAGATATTCTGTTGCTATATGAAGCGGGTGTATCCAGTTTGACTCGCGCGCGGAGCGTCGAAGGGTAGCAATCTTGTTTGTATGCCATAAACTTAATCAATTGAGAGAGTATGTGCTTGGACAAACCCTTGCGCGGAAGAAGTTTTCTGCATTCTTTCCCATTTATACTGTATGGAGTGCGACCCCGACTATCTATGCATTGTCATTAGCGTCCATCCAACCCCAAATTGCGTTCCCTCTTCTTCCTTCCCCTCTCTGACTCCACCGATTCATTTTTTCTTGGGCCCTGTTATGATGATCCCACTCCCCGGCTGAGTTAGATTTTACCGCTCCAAAATGAAAAGTATTTCTCTGCACCCAAAAAGCAAAAACCCTCTCTATCAGAAACAGGTCATTGCTACAAAAATCCGATGTACATGACCCTTGGGTTAAATGGGAAAACCGCATTAAGATTAATTAAGGCTTCAATCAATGGTTGATATCTAGATCTCCGCCGTTTTGATACCATAATGATATGGTTGAATCGTGTTGAGTGTGATATCAACTTAATCCTTGAAGCCATTTATTTGTTTTTGGAGCACCTCCACCAACACATTTCACTTTCCCAATGGGCCGATGAGTCCCACAAGATTCGATGTTTCGGCTTTGACCGGCCTTCAGCCCCATGGTACTGAGGTTAATGCCACTCTTTCTTTTCCCAAATAAAAGTCTAAATACGTCGGATCGTGACAAGGTCACCCCAAAATCTCTATACTTCTTATATTTATTTAATAAATGAATATGCCAAAACTGGACCAGTTTCCCATACTGAGCCTGTCAACTTTTTGGCCGTGCGGTTGAATTGATATGTGTACTGAAAGGCCTCTATCAAAAAGACTCAAGAATTTTTCAACTTGCTATCGCACTGGCCGATGGTAAATCCATGGTCATGGCTTCTCGGTTAAAGTCTTTGGCACTTGACCATGCTTCCTCGGAAAAATAGAAAGAATTGGCTGAACAGGCTTGTCTCGGATGAGCATAGTTCGAATAGCTCATCATAAGAATAAAGCACACTTCCAACAATTTCAGTAAACTAAGGAATACCCGCTCGGGTCTTCATAATCGTCGTCAGGAGCTTAATGATCGCTTGGGGATATCTTGGCTTGGTTTGTCTTACAATCCAGAAGTAAGACGTTCAATTGTGGAGACGCAACTCCAGATTGAAAAATATGTAGAAGCGGCTCTGGTGACCGACGGGCATTCCCCTTGTTCTGTTTTTGACAAAAAAAGGCATAAGATCCGAGGATTTCTTTTCTACCTCGGGGGGACCGCACTCTCGGAATCTACATACGCCCACCATCTTAAAGAAATTCGAGAATATGGAACACGACAAAGCGTTCCATATCGGCGGATTATGAGCCCCACACAACTATGATCTCTTTTCCCTAAAAATACATTCTAAAAAGAGATCATAGTTTTTAGAGTTGGGTTGGTAAGGAGCCTAAGCGGGGAGCTCACACAAGTACCCAGAAGGCCTTTTGAAGTGTGGCCCACACGCGGCCAGGGGGGAAAGAAGGGGGAGAGAGGATAAGGCGTCGGTTGCTACTGCTACCTTAGAATCAATCAAATGATAAACCGGCGTGGCGCTTCTGGATGCTTCTGATCAATAGGAAGAGGAGGAAAAAGAAAGCTTATGATGAGCATCTATTTGAGTCGATCATTTCCAAGATCTAATTCCAGTTTTTTCTTATGTAGTGGAAACGCCTTACAATCTGAAGTTTTACGCTTAGGGGAAGAAATGTTCTTGGTGGATACAGGACTTGTTGGGACCCCCAGAATTTGTATGCAAGATGAGCCTACAGGAGTGCCAATCAACCGAGCCACCAGGTTTGAGAATAAGATAGGATTCCTGGATCTATTCTTTCGTACTTTCTTCTCTTTACCACGCGATAGGTCAGCGAAGCGTGAGCGGGCGCGGAGAAGAAAAGGCCAAAGCCAAAGGCCTAACGGGAATGGGCACCGACGAAATGACAAGATAAAGTGCCCCGGGCGCCCCCATTTAGAAAGAGGGGTCGAAGGGTTTGGGCCTGTAGCTTTCCCCGTCCCCCTTCGTCGGGTGGTGCTTGTGTGTGGGGTGTGCCCCCTGAAATCGGGCTTGAAGCTCCTGCCTTACCAATGAGCCGACAGCTGATGGCTGTTGGTCACGACTACTACCAAAAAGTGAACATGAAGATGAATATTTCACATGGAGGCTCGAAAGCAGCTTTAAAAGACTGAAAATAGGATATGAGGATATGCTTGGATGGGACTGGATTACCCACCCACTGTAAAGGTAACACAAGCAGAAGAACTGTGATTCGCACAAGCGGAAAAACTTCTTTTCGAAACCTTATCTAAAAAGCCAATCTTCCATTCTGCTACTCATACGTGCCTTTATCCAAGTCTTCTTCATCTGCACCTGCAACAAGCTACCACTACTGAGACTGCTACTTCTACCTTGCTTTGGCTAGCTTTTGACTTATGGGGCGCTTAGGCTTAAAAGCGCTCATCAAACAAGTGCGCCAAAAAAAAGTGGGAGGTGGTCTCGTATTCTCAATAGGAGCACGCCTGCTTTTAGCTCGTAGTTTCACTCTTGCTTTTCTTCAGCTGCTTGGATGAGAGAGGACTCAGAGCAGAGACAAGCACCCCATCTATGTCAGCAGGGCGTCACCGGCCATCCTCTTGTACGATAGGAATTGTTCACCGAGAAAGATCACAAATTCATATCGGATTCGGCAGCTAGATCAGATTCATAGTTTCGCGCCAATGTCTCAAGCTGAGGCGCAGGCCAAGAGCGAACCCTTCTTGATTGAATTCATCCGGTCAGGAAGCCAGAGCAGCGCCATTAAACAAAGCAAGATGAGCCGTCAACACCGCAGAAGGTCTGGCTCGTGCAGTGGAGCTACACATGGGTTATTCAAGGTAGACCTGAGGCTAGCCTCCATGGATGCCTTTCAAGTGGTACTGGGGATAGACTTCCTAAGGCAAGTGAAGGATGCCACACATGAATTCGAGGAAAGGCGGAGGTGCCTACAGAGATTGGGGCTGTCCTTTGTGATTTTAAAAGGATGTCGAAAGAGCTAGTGAAACGGTGGTTTAGGCCCCCCAGGATCCCGCATTGTTCGCCCTTGTGCTTGGAGATAGCACAGTGAAGTGGGCCTCGCAATCAGTTGAGGTACGGAAGTTACTCGACTGTAAAGGAGAGGGCTTAACAGCGCCTTGAGTAGGACAAGAGAGGACTCCTTACTCTATCCTTATGGGAATGTAAGGACCTTGAGGGTTGGCTTATCAAATGCTACGTTCGAACAAAGTCTTACATCAACCATAGATAGTGAGCAAAGTAAGATTGGTGTCATAAGGCCCTTGTTTCATGGATCGTATGAAAGGGCTCTTTTGGCTTCCTCAGGGGCTACTACTTCCTGGGAAACCTTTGGCTAGCAGCAACTTCGTTGTTATATAAAGTTGTTGTAAATATGTGTTAGAAAAAGGAAGCGGGTTTAGCAGCAGGAAACTAGGGCTAACTCGGGATGTTAGAGTTTTCCGAGGGATGAAGATCAATGTCTGGTCGAACCAAGCTTCCTTCTCTCTCTCTTGCCCAGGAGCAGGTCAAGTCTATGTGACCAAGGCAAGCAAGGAATGCTAACTTAATAGGGGTAGCGGAGTCACCTCCATTCTCGATTTCTATTGCGACAGAGGGAGGTCTCATAATAGAGTAAAAATCACGATTAGAGTCAGTCCGGATAAATCCAATCCGCAGCTAGTCTTGGGATCAAGGTTTCTTTCCTTTGCTGAATCAGGAATAGCCGACTCCAGGTAAATGCTTTTACCAGCTCAAAGGCGATGACTAGTAGATCCCTTTTTCCTGGCTATATGATATCATATCAGACAGAATAGACCGGGCCAAAGAGCACTAACCGGGAGCGAAGGGTCCAGAAGTGAGCGGAAGGAAAGGGAGTGAGTGCGCCGCAAGACCAGAGAAGGCAACTTGTGAAGTGACCTTAACTCGGGAACGGATTCGATAGGGCCGCGAGAAGCCTTGTTTTTGTCTTTCTCTCGCGTCCGGCTATTCCTGCTGAGTCCTCACTCCGGTTAGACGTACGAATCACTGTAGATAGCGATAGAAGACGCGGTACACAAAGTGGTCTTAGCATGACCCTACCCGTTATGTGGTACCATTCCTCCACTCATTCGATATACGACTTCGAAAGCTTACACGTACGAAATAGCCTAGGAAAGAAGAATCGAAAGCGTCGAAGCGCTAGCTTACCCAAAAGCTAGCACGGAAAATAGGGAGCATTGCGCCTTAGCCGACTTCCAAGGCTTGTTAGGCTTTTCCTGATAGAAGGAATGCGGACGAAGAGCTTTCTCAGACTCCCAAAACATAGGAGTACGGTCATAGAACGAGTCCCGAACCCGAACCGGTCAAAGGTCAAAGACGGACCTGCCATACTCTAATTAAGAATCTCAGTTCCCAGGCTATTAATGAAGAGGAGAAGGAAAATCTATCATAACAGCACTTCCTATAGTGGAATTGGAATCAAGGGATGTGGAATCGACGGATTCTTTGACTCAGGCTTCAGGGGGAGGACTAATCAGAGCAACGTATAAAGACTAATGGGCGAAGCGCTTAGTTCTTAGTTGAAAGAAACTGGGCCTAAGACCATAGAAGGAGGATTGCTTATATAATATAAGCCATACGTAGACGAAAGTAGCATTCAGGCATCGGTGGAAGCGCTAAGCGAAAAAAGTGAAAAAGCTTTGAAGCCGATCGAAGACAACGAGAGTAGCGGATTAGCGGCTGATCTTCTACCTGATCTATCTACCATATTGATGTATTAGAGAGACCGAGTTCCTACGAGGGAAGAAAAGATTCACCAGCTCTATCGATTATCAAATCCATGTACCCTTGTGAAAGACATCGCATGGAATAGCTTACACGGAAAGGAGCTTGGTACAAGCTCAGATTAAAAATAGAAGTTCCAGAGCGTCAAGGAATGGGATCAGGGGTGGGTAATAGACTGACTGCCAAGGAGCGGAGCAGCTCGAACGAAGTCACTCATTGCTATGCGTTGAGGACCTGCCCTTGATCCTAACCCTCGGAGTGAAGCTGCTGTACCAATAAGTGAAAGAAAAGAGCGGACCGCAACTAGACCAGAGAAAACAGCAGCTTTCAGGCATCCTCTCATTGAGGAGGTCTTAGATAGAAGATGAGCCGACAGTAAGACTCTCTTATAGTGTGGGAGTATAACAGTAGCAGCAGTTATTGCCCCATACCCATGAGCATTGGCGTGAGCAGCTAAGCTAAGGTCGGAAAGGAAGAATGGGTGGGCTTACAGGCTACCTATTTCCTCAGCCGATAAGAGAATCTGTCTTCAGCACAGATCAAGGCTTGTCGAAGATAAGTATCAAGTCCTCTATCGCTGGACTAGACTAGATTTCGAAGATTGAGGAGTGGCAACTCTGAATAAATTCCAGAACCTACTCCCGGGTAGTCTTTGACTACCTCTTTCCCCTGGCCCGGCTGGCTCTCCTACCTGGGATCCCTTCTCCTTGGAGAACTGCCACTCAAGACTGTTGGATCACTCATCAATGTCATAAGCTTAAAATGATGGCTTTTGGGAAGCCGATGCTAACTTGGCTGACACTGAGACCGAGAGGAAAAGGGTTCTTGATGGCATTCCCGGCCTACGAGGTTATGAACTAAACTCCCTCGCAAGTGCCATGTCATGGAACAGCAAGTCCTGTCTACCTCAATTTTGCTCTCAAAGAATCAATAGCTATTGTGAGCTCGCCCTTGGGAGACCAATATTATGATTATTCAATCTTACCCTTTCCAACCGAGGGTCCATCAAGGGACTTAGGGAGTGGTTAGTAGTGGCCCTTTCGCAGGGTCATTGCAGGCGGGCAGACATCCCATCGACACGCTGTGAATGCGACGCCGGCTCCATACCCCTTGATATATCCTGAGCCATACGAATGAGAAGAAGAGGAACTTCCGAACCCCTAGGACTCATATGTTGCTTCAGCTTTATCGCCGATAGGCGATAAGCTGTATAAACCTATGATTTCGGGGGGGAGAAAGGTCTATGGTTGAACCTACTACTGAAGTTGAAGAGCGGATTTTTCGGGTAAACCCGAAAATTTCGCAATATTTTCCGGCGCTTTGTCGCGCGTTTGACGCGCTACGGCAAAGGTGAGGTCTACTCAATGCTTGTTCATGGAACAAGGATTGAGGACCCCATTCGGCGCCCTACGGCAAAGGTGCGGTCCTACTCAATGCTTGTTCTCTACGAACAAGGATTGAGGACCGCATTAGCAACACGCTCTCTCTGGCCCTGTCTATCCTATAGGACTCAGTCAGACCATTCTTTCTCGTGGAAAAGTGGGACTGCGGTAAGACTGCAATCTGTCGTCATAGAATATAATCAGTTCATTCGTTTGGCTTGTGAGCAATCTTATCAGCGTCTGCAAGCATGCAAACTGACTCCATTTTTTGGCATAGTAGGTAATGCGTAGTCTTTTAGTGAGTCCAGCACATTCGGTATTTGGCTCGCCTACGCCGATCTTCATCAATAAGCGTTGTATTCAATCATTAGCAGTCGTTACGCCGACAAGTAAGGAAGGAAGGAAATAGTCAAAACGCTGTTCCTCAGCTTGTTTACCCAACCAGACCTAAGACCAGCAATGCCTGTAAAAGAAAGAAGTACAGGCTTGCTTGCCTGTAAGACCTTGGAATCTTCTCTTTCTCTTAACCTTCCGCTGAGGCTGAGGAAGTCTACCGTGTTGCAGGTTGTGGAGGAGCTGAACATCTTCTGTTTGTTCTTGAATGGCAACGGATCGACTCTTCTTGAAACACAAGAATCACAAGGGGAACTTCGCCCTATCCTCTCTTCCAATAGGTCTCCCTCTTTCTTTACCAACATCGTCGTACCAGCAGACCCTTAATGAATGTCCGGTCATCAATCCTTTGAGACGATCCATAGATTCTTGAATCTAACCCCTGACTTTCACTCAATGACCAGGCAGGCTAAAATAAAATCCAGATTTCAGTATGATCTCACCTTTGCCGTAGAGAGAGCGTGTTGCAAATGCGGTCCTCAATCCTTGTTCGTAGAGAACAAGCATTGAGTAGGACCGCACCTTTGCCGTAGGGCGCCGAATGGGGTCCTCAATCCTTGTTCCATCAACAAGCATTGAGTAGACCTCACCTTTGCCGTAGCGCGTCAAACGCGCGACAAAGCGCCGGAAAATATTGCGAAATTTTCGGGTTTACCCGAAAAATCCGCTCTTCAACTTCAGTAGTAGGTTCAACCATAGACCTTTCTCCCCCCCGAAATCATAGGTTTATACAGCTTATCGCCTGGCGATAAAGTCAGCAACATATGAGTCCTAGGGTTCGGAAGTTCCTCTTCTTCTCATTCGTATGGCTCAGATATATCAAGGGTATGGAGCCGCGTCGCATTCACAGCTGTCGATGGGATGTCCGCGCTGCAATGACCGCGAAAGGGCCACTCCTAACCACTCCTAAGTCCTTGATGGACCCTCGGTTGGAAAGGGAAGGTACATTAAATCATCTATTCGTGCCACCTCAAGGTTGCCTTTCGAGAAGTTGAATCGCTGCTATTCGACACGGCGCTCTTAGCCTCTCGGTCCGTGGGACGATACCCTTAATTCGCATTCCGTCCAAGGTCTCTCATCCTTTCGCGCTTGGGATTGAACCCTAGACTCCCCAATGGAAGCCGCACTAATAGGCCCCGATCCTCTTCATGGAATGCAAATGGAACGAGCGCAGCGAGCGCCTTCCCAAACACCCCAGACATCACTTTATCCTCGACGGACTCAAGCTCAAGTCGACAACCGTGCACCCGCCGTCGTTCCGTCTTTACCCGAAGCTGCAACGTCTTCGCCGTTTGCGAGATTCGAGTAGCTACACCACTCCACCCACTGCTTTTGCTACTCTTACTGCTGATTCATCTCAGTCTGGTTCACCTCAAACCCATCTCATGAAAGTGGTGTAATAATAATGGGAGGAACAACAACAACAATCGCAATAATCGCAACAATGGGGGCCGTAACAATAAAGGTGGACGCAATCATAATAATAATCGTGGCAACAATAACAACAATGCTCGTGGGAGCTCTAGCCATTCAGCTACGAACCTGGGTACTACATCTAACCCATCAGGTATATCTGGTTCTAGTCCTTGTCTTGTCATTCCATCCCCTATTTCTGCTTCGACATATATTTCTCCATCTGTTGATGCTAACAACCCCACCCCTAGTTCTTTGTCAACTCTGTTTTCACCCAGGTCATACAGCTCCTTTCTGTCCTCGCTACTTCCCAGCCTCAAACCAATGCTCCCAACACTTCTCCGTCTGCTTTTGCCACCATGCAGTCAGGTGAAGGGCATGAGTCTGGTATCCAGATTCGGCCGCCTCTGCTCATAACCTGAGGAAGGTATTTTGTCCAGTAAACTCCCTTATTCTGGCACTGATTCTCTTATCGTTGGTAATGGATCTAAATTGCCTATTAGTAATGTTGGCCAAGTGCTTTTTCCTACCTCCGCCCTCTAGTCCTTCGTAGAGTCCTACATGTTCCTGGCCTAAAATAGAATCTTTTGTCAGTGCGTCAGTTATGTTCTTTCTGAGAACGATTGTGTTGTAAATTTTGGCTCCTCTACTGAAAAAGTTAAGGACAAAGCTACGGGGACAACAAAGCTTCAGGGAACCAGTGATAGTGGTGTCTACCGATTGAGTCCTCCTACTTCTCACACTGCTTTAGTTACTCTTCGTGCCTCCGGGGAGACATGGCATCGTAGACTAGGGCATTGTGGTTCTCGAGTTATGGATTCCTTGAAACACAAACAGTTTATTCTGCATCTAAGTTTTCGAATAAATGTGTTGCCTTGGGCAAAGCCCATCGTTTGCCTTTTGTTTCTGTTGAACTTTATAGCACTCCTTTCTTTTTAATTCACTCTGATGTTTGGCAATCCCCAGTTATTTCAAACTTGGGCTTTCATTATTATGTTACATTTGTTGATGATTGTTCTCGTTTTACATGGCTTTATCCTCTACGACAATCTGAAGTGTATGATTGTTTTTGTGCTTTTCAAGCCCTAGTTGAACGCTTATTTGATCGCAAGATTCGTAGCGAAGAAAGACAGGCTTATCTCATTATCAGCAGGCATGTTGTGTTTCATGTCGTGTCTATAGGATGTGTTTCCTTATCCTGACTTAGTCCCTCAGTCCTCTCGTCCCACATCATCTCCCCTTCTTCGTCTGGTTTCCTCCACCTCCAGCTTGATGACAGCGAACTACTCTTTCAATATATTATATTATATATTCTTATTGAAATATTTGATAAATATGAATATATAATATATTTCTTTATTTCAGGCTCAATTAGATATTAAATTAAGCTCACTATATATACGCTCTAGTAGCTGCTCTGGAGTGAAAGAAAAGCCTTCTTTTGCCCGCTACCCTCTTGCCTTGCTTAGTCAAACCCTCTTTCTGAGGGTTCCCCTCCTCCTTTTGTGTGGAGAAAAGAACCTTTCTCTATAATAGATAAAGCATATAAAGGCAAAGTCGAAGATTCAGCTTTAGTTTGATTGCAGTGCATGTACGGAAAGAAGTTTATAGATATAAATTTTCCCCTAAGTAAATCTTTAAATCTTTCCCTCCTCCGAATAAGTGGAATGCAGGTATGAACGAAAGAATGTTAGGAGTACTTTTCCCAAACGCTTCAATCAGTTTTGCTGAAACAAAGAGAAGGGAGTTCCTTTATATAAAATTCGGCTAGCTTTTAGCTTGGAGTGGAGTAGCCAGGAAGAGGCACCGAGGGAAAACTCGACCAGAAGATCAGCTAACCTAAGCGCCCACGAAGAGAGATTTCGAAAAATGAAAAAAGTAGGTAGTAGGCCTTCGCTTCAACCAACCTACTTCATTGAGTTTTTTTCTTGCGCACTTAACCATCCATCCGCTCTGGACGAAGCTCGCGCTCGGCCCCTCTCCTTTACAGTCGAGTAAAAGGTAAGTACCTCTCCCTAAGGTCGAGTCACTTCCGTACCTCTATTAACTCTTCTTTCCTTTCCTACAACAGGAACCATCGAATTCAGGATCCAGCATGTAACCATACTGTCGCACCTCATCCATCTCATGAAATCTGGAGATGATTCATCTGGACGTTCGCACGAACCGTCGAGAAAACCTTCTTTGGTTTTGGTTCCTATAAGAAAAGAAGTAGGAATTGCCAGATTTAGAGTTAATGAATCCTTGTAATACAAGTTCTTTCCTCGAACTCCCAGCTTGACGGATAGAAGCAATAAATCTTCCCAACTTAGGGGCGAAAGAAAAGAAGTCCTTAGAGCGAGATATTCTTAATCACCGCATTCATCTCCACAGACCTAGAACAACGAAACAAATGGAAATCCCGAAAAGGAAAGATCTTAAGGTAGCGAAAGAAAGAAAGATCTGATCAATTGGTAGTTTGAGTTTAGAGATCTTTAGAAAGTACTCCCCCGCCGGGTAGGGAATAGACATTGAAAACATAGAGTCAAAGTAAAGGTAGATATAGAGGCAAAGCCAGGCACAAGACTGGTAGCAAACCAAGGGAGCCCTGCCCAGCACATTCGGGCTAAATCTACATAGACCCACTCCCTTTTACAGGTCGTTCACTCATTTCGTACCTCTCCCGGCTGATACGACTTCACCGCTTATTCACTCACCAACAAGAGCGCATTCAATAGCAGCAGCCGGCTCTTTCTATATGTGATTTGCTTCCCTTAGTAGCCTTTCAACTATATGGTTGGGCATGGCCTAACCCTAGGGTGAGGTTACGTTAACCAAAGGAAAGGTGTTAATGTTCCAGGCTTAAGAATTAGCGAAATCGAAATAAAGACAAATACAATCATGAAAACTTCAATCCATAAAGAAAAGATAGCTATTGACCTTTCCTCTATCCAATTCACTCCTACCCTAAGGGAATGAATTTCGTGGTCATATCCGTGTTAAGGAGTAATTGCACCATTCGTCCCTGCATCAATCAATGAGCTCAGCATTAAACGAGAAAGAATCTTCAGGGATGTAGTTGATTAGTGATGGTAGGGAACTACTTGTTCGAGGGAGAGGAAAGAAAGGAGTTAATGAAATGAAACGTAGAACTAGATCTCGCTATTGAGTAGGCCTGGAAGTTATAGTTATCGAGGGCAGGTCTTTACTTAGAGGGCCTATCGCACAAAAAGAAAAGATAGCTATTGACCTTTCCTCTATCTTAATTATCTGAATCCAGAAGGAAGACTGAGTTCAGCTACAGAATAATGAGCAGCCTTGCAACTATCTCGAAGTCTTATGGTCTATTATTACCTTTAGAAGATTGAGCAGCAGGCAGAGATTCATAATTTGCATCTTAATCTTAGGTTTTAGCGCTAAAGCCCGCCTAACCGCCTATAAGGCAGCGAAAGAATTTGCTTAGGCAAGAGCTAAGATCGAAACTATCTATCTGAGGTGAGAGTTATAAACTAGTTATAGACAGTGTTCCAAGAGTTCATTCTAGTCTTTCTTGAAGTTTCTTGAAGTATAGCCTAAAGCTATATTATTATAAGTAGGAGACTCCATAGTTGATGATTTGAAGTCTCTAAATTATCCTCCCGCTTCCGCTAAGGCAAGTCAGGCATATAGGACATAGGACTTAGAAATGACTGAATTTCCAACAAGCAAGGGACGAGCGCGCTAGCGCGAAAGCCTAAGCTTCCGTACGCGCATCCGTTTTCTTGCTTCTCTGTAACTGGACGAATTCGGTTTTAGAACTTCCCTTTCTTTTGGCTATTGATGACCAGTCTTGACTTCAGGCGGTTCCACCACGAGGGGGTAATAAAAAGCACTTTAGGGGTTCCGGCCAAGCGAGCATCTCAATACAATACCCATAATCTGTTTAAGCCCACTTCATTGACTGATAGTTTATCTTCCGAACCGAACCGGTTAAAGACCTAGCCACGAGGAGAGAAGAAATGCTACGGCTACGGGCAGTCGTAAAAGAGCAATTCCCAGATTCCTCGACGTCCCACAGCGCATTCAATGGCAAACAGAGCACCTAGGAATTTCATTCTAACAAGAGCTACTGCGGTTGAGGAGACCAAGAGCGTCTAGAGCTTCTATTGCACCTGCACCAACAGCTGATTCTCATACTCCCACACCGCTTACTGGTTGACCGGATACGAGAACTCTTGTACCGGGAATTCAACTAACTGCTGATTCCGGATATTCCCACTTCTTTCTCTTCCTCTTTCTTTGCCTTCAACTGCAGCTAGTTTGCATAGAGTTGCGTTAGCTTGGGTTCCTTCCTTGGCCTTGGCTGCTTTGAGTAAAACTTCATTGGCTTTTACGACATGAATAGCCTAATTCTTTCGAAAAAAGTATATCATCATTAGACGTTGGTTTAAAAGTAATATGATCGCTGTCTGCTGGGATCTGGTCCATGAAAGAGTCAATTCTTTTATTTAAGAGACCTTACTCTAAAGAGTAAGCAGTTCAACAGCTTATATAATGTTTCACAGTCCTGAACTCAAACTAAAACGCGAACTCCTAGCTTGACTTTAGCTATAGGGACAGTTTCACCGACCCAACAGTCACGAAACTACGGTTGGATTGGGCCGTGGAAGTGGAAGAAGATCAGTATGCGGCTCAAAGCGAAGCCCGGCAGGAGGCCGAACTTCATAATAGAATCGCGCTTCAGCCACCCGAGATCCAAGTCAGCACCGGAAAAGATCTCTTTCTTCCTCCTTATTAAATTCCCAAGCGGGCCGGCTTGGAAGCAAGCTACCTGAGTACAAAAATGATAAAATCCGTCAGGCCACCCACACCCAGGCCCGAAAACTGGATAAGCACAACTCGCTAACCAAAGGTCAAAAGGAAGGGTGGCTTTCTTGTACATAGCCCGCAACCTTTCGCTTCGCTCAAGTCACTTCGTACCTTTCGATCTTTAAGCTTCCAAACCACCGAAAGGTGTCCTGAGAAGGTAAGAACAACGAAATCTTTCTAATCCTTATCTTCTATTAGAAGAAATCGGGGAATTAGAAACTCTTTCTTAAGAAGAAGACCAGGTAAAGCATTGAGAATGATTACTCCGATCTCAGCTAATATTTTAGTGAGATTAAAAGCATTGTTGGTGATTGGCCAAGGGAAAGGAAGAAGAGAGGGAGGACTTTACGGGTCCCTCCGACCTCTTCGCTTTGGGCATATCTACCACTTGAGCTGCAGGACAGTAATTATTGCACTCCTCTTTAAGTGACATTTTTATCAAACCCCGGGAAAAAGGCCAGCGTCAATCTCCTGCTCGCATTAAGTTAGCACCCTATCCCGGCTCCTGCTATAATGCATTTCGTGCGGAAACATAGATCCAGTTCAGGAAAGGCGGAAAGACCGATTGGAAAGAAAGATGCTCCTTTGTCTGCTCGAAACCTAGACCATACTGGTCAATTACATCGAGCCTAGCATTAAGAAATAGGGAATAGGGGCGTAAGCGAGAATGATTAGCCCCCCAAAGAAGCTTTTCGGGTGAAAAGAGAGAGACCGGGATCACTACTAGACCACTGCCTTCTAAGGTAAGGGTCGTAAACCTGCTTTATCAGCTTCCATTTCGGCCTCTGAAAGAAGAAAAGAGGATAGAGCTATCGAGTCTCCTCGGTCTTTTCTTCTTCCTTGACTTTTGACGCTCCTGACCTGAACCCTCGGGAGTAAAGAAAGCATTTGAACAAGACCACGGACACCATCACTAAACCATATTGACTATCCGAAAGCCTACCTTCCAAGGCTAATCAAATCATCTCTGTCAACAATTGGTTCACATTCCTTCCCAGCTAACCGTGAACAGAGTGACTAGTGGGCAAGAGGACTCAGAGGCGTGGTACTTTCTTTATTCAACAATCATTCCCATAGTCATAGTTCCATTCGTTAGCTTTATAAAGGAAGCTACTAGTAATCGCCTTTCGGCCTGGAGTCCGCCCTTCCAACTTAGGCCATTTCCGTCTACGGATCCTATTGCCTTGACTCCTACTGCCCTACCACCAAGACCAACAAGAGCAGCGGATGAGATAGGAGCAGAGTCGTGAAAAGAGCTAAAAGCATTCTCTACATACGAAAGCACCAAGTACATTTGCTTATGAAAGAAGAGCAGATTTTCAACCTCCCTTCGGGAAGTAGTTAGAAAGCTTGTCAACAAGATTCGAAGACGCCTAAAAGATATGAGGGATAAAAGCTAAGTACGCATTCAATCCTGATTTAGAAGGCTGGCTCGGCAGATCTGTGGGCATTAAAACAAGAGTGTAAGCGAGTAAAGATAAGACTAGCTACTTTCTCTAAGGTGCAACCCTTTCTGTCCATGTCCATCGTTGAGCCAATCCCATCGCGGGGAAGAAGGACTAATTTCATTCTCAAATACCCTATTCGGGGTATTCATGTCCACCCTCTTCTTCTAGTCGTGCAATTCCTCCTTCAAATCAAAGAGCAGTGGATTCTATCACCGGGAATTCTGGGTATCATAACTATGCTATGAAAGAGCTCCTTCTTTCAAAGACCCTACCCTATTGGACTGGACATTATTGACTTGCAAAGACTGGTTCTGCTCGGGGATATATATTTGCATAGAAGGAATCAGAATATTGCGAAATTTTCGGGTTTACCCGAAAAATCCGCTCTTGAACTTCAGTAGTAGGTTCAACCATAGACCTTTCTCCCCCCCGAAATCATAACTATCTCATTAGTATCAAACTTCCTTGGATTGCATCATATTAAGGATTCAAAAAATGATGAGAAGATTGGTTGGAGAAAGTGAATCTCATCCCACGTCCTCTTTCTTCGAGGAGAGTTAGGGAAAGCAAGATAACTCTTTTCCAGCTTCGGATTAGCTAGGCAAGGAAGAACGAAAGATGCTCGCTAGAAAGCATCCTAACAGGACAAGAAGAAATTCTATTTATGCTATTTAGTTTCCGTAGATGGAGATGACCCGGGATGAAATAAATATTCCTTACCACCGGGCTATTCCCCCAGCTTAAAAAGATCTTGTAGGCCAGAGTAAGCTCAGCAAACAGTTGAATTAGTAGATTGAAAATCTTCACGTCACCCCTGTCTTCTCTAATGGATATCGGGATATTCTGTAAGTCTTCCCCCGAGGGAAGTCGTAAAAGATGCAGTTGAAAACCCTGGGAATAACTCCCAGATCTTACCCGTGCTGTTAGAGAGGAAGAGCACTTTAGTTCTATAGAGTTGTTTCCGGGGACTTAGTTGAATGAGTTGAATGAAACTTCTCTGAGTGCCTTCGTGTGAGACCGCTCTTGGACTCTCAGGCTCCTATTCTCTGCCAAAACTCTTGTCATGTGGCTAGCTGGCCAAAGGATAGCTTCCTAACTCTTTCTTTCTTTTCCCACTCCGGACTAATCGATTACAAGATAAGGGAAGAAAGGAAGAATAGAAGCTTCCCGAGCTTCATCTTTATATGACGTAGTGTGTATACCGAGCCCTTCCTGCTTCATCTAAAGTAGGCTCGGAAATCCGATTTGATAGGGTTTAGACGCATTCCCCAGTTTAAAGAGAGTAAGAAGCCAAAGATGCTAGTCATGATATTTCCAACGGCGGAAGTCAAGGATTTATAGTCGCTTCGAGGTATGAACAACCAGGTCAGCTTAGCTAGCTTCCAGCTATCTAAGGTCTAGTCTTTGAGTAAGTTTAGGAAGTAAGTATAAAGCATAAACTGATAGCCTTAGGGTTAGTAGTTTGACTATAAGCCCACTTACAAGCCCTAAATGCCCGACTTACACACCAATAGCCCAACTAAGAACACAGTAGTTGCTTCTCTGGGAGTGCAATACCAAGATAAAGATATCGACTTCTGGACGGGTTTGAACAAGAATATAAATAGGAAGGTAGCTCGGTAGCCTTAGATGATGAAGCAGTGGATTCTAACTAAAACATCTAAAGATTGATCGGAAACTCCATTCCCTCAGTCGGGGAAGACAGGAAGGAAGTCTCTACACATATGCTATTTCGGCTGAGGCGCTTCTTTCTCTACTATGGGGATTTCCTTTTGTCAAGTCTAAACACTACCTCCCGGTCAAAGTCAATATCAATCCTTCAATCCGGGATTGCTAAGAGTTCGAAAGCGGAATCTCGGTCTTCTAGTCTTATCTTAACTCTCCGGCTTCTGCCTCTGTATGGCCAGCATAAGAAGCCTTATTACTTATTTATTATATTTACTACTTATTTCATTCCTCCCAGATCTGTTAGACTTTCTAAGTCTAAGTGAGAGCGGGGACATGCTACGAAGTAAAGATCTGCCTCTACTTAGTTCCCTGCGCGGATCAGACAGTTCCATTCTTTCCTTGCCGCCCCTACCATATCAGATGTTGGATGAGCGGACCTCCTTTTGGCTGTTATGAGTTAAGGTTGCTTTACTCCCCGATTTGCTTAAGTCTGGGATTCTTTTCCTCCTCCGGCCGGAATCCGGAATGCAGGCCTAGTATGAGTTAGTTACCTGCTCCTTTAAGCCCTAAAAAGACCACTTACTAGACCTATTCACAAAGGGCCTACTAAGAGACTTAGTGACCTTGCCTTGCGGCCAATGCATTCTACCGGGATGGCCAAAAAAGACACTTAGAATATTTTTTGGAAGCTCTGGCTTATCTTTACTCAGTACGAGTTCCGGCTAAGGTAGCCAACCATTGGTCTTAGCTCTGCCATCATATCCGGCTGATCAATCTCAGGCAGTGAATCAGAGGGGTTCAGCGCCTACATATCTACATATCTTGTAGCTGCTGCTATCGGAGATAATTTACTGCTTTCTGATCCTCTCCCTTACAGTATCGTCACTTCGTACCTTGCTTAGCTCCTTCTTTGTAAAGCGCAAAAGCTAAAGCGCTACATAGAGCTCTTTTATTATAGGGCGAGGAGTCTGCTTCCTAAATCCCATTTTAGAGGTACTGCCCAAGTTACGAGACTTACAAGGAGAGGTACGAAGTCACTCGACCGAAGGGAGAGGTGCGATAGCCACTCGACTGAAAGGAGAGGGCAGGTCTCACGCTCTATACGATTGTCAGCTAAGTAAATAGATGGGGCAGATGAAGAAAGAAAGCGCTTTTCAAGTAGTAAACCACACGAAATCAGGCTTCACCTTAGCTACTAAGAGGCTGCCTCTGGCAACGACTTTCATTTTTCCAAAGATTGAATTCTTACCGGCATACGCTAGGAGCATCACTCTCTAGCCTTGAGCTTTTGCGCTTCCCTATCCTCTTTGGTTTCTTACATGACAGCTTTCGAAGCAAGCTAGTCAAGCAATAACAGCGGGATCAGGGAATGTGAACTCAGACAGTACGGGAAGAGCCGCCCAAAACACGCTACACCCAAGAAAAAAGGTAAAAAGTAAGTCAAACACATAAGGAGAAGTCAAGTACACGCCGTCCCTGGTAGACAAAGAGGCAGAGTAATGCCAAAACTAACTTAATTTACGTTGCTTCACAAGGACACGAGAAGAGCATTCCCTGAGGATATGAACCAATCCTCTTTCCGGCGAGTCCAGTGAGTGGAAACCTAGGGCGTTTAGTTGAAAACGAGGGATCAATAACACCATAAATTGTAGTAAGACCCAGCAAGCCCTTTACTCACTTTATAGAGTTGATACCCTTACCGCGGGTAAGCGGATTTTGCATTAAATCCTATTCCAACTTTCTATGATATTCGAATAAGCTCCGGGGAGGAAGGCGCTTGGAGGCATATCTTGCATCTGATCGTGGAAAGAAAAAGCGCTTTTCAAGTGTGATAGTCAAAGAAAAATCTCCCAAAAAGAAGACTTTATTATATTATAAATACCCGCGTTTTACCTTCAATAAGATGACATTCGAAAGAATTTAGCTAGTAATATCCCCCTTTATGCTAAAAAATTAGGACCTTTTCTTTTTAATATTTAATAAAAAAGATGTAGACCGCACTTTTCTCCTTTATGGATTAGATCTTTATCAATTAAAAAATGGTCTGACTTCTGATTTTCTTTCTTTCCTTTGCTTTCTCATCCACGGTCATTTTCAAATTTTATGGGCTATCTACGTATCCCTCATGTCTGATATGTAAATAGTCTAAGCGAGGAGTTTTTATGATAGAATAAGGTCTTCGTAGTTCATTTAAACTTCCTTCATAAATAAAACATAAAAATTCTTCAGCTGCTCGAAATTAACTGGATGCATTCTCTATTCCCATCCCGAATCTACTTATTGAGACTCTGTTCTTTCAGTAGGAAAGCAGTAGTCACATCCTTTCTTCTATTTCTATATCCTCGTCGTTCAGTCAGTGATCGAGTGGCATTCTATCTTGAAGCGAGTCCATTCCATCGAGCTGAACATGGTGAAAGTTTTCAAGCTGCCCTCTTTCTTCAAACTGAAAAAAGCTAAGCTAGAAGTTCCTTGGCTCCCAAAATCTTTCTTATAGGCGAGGTCTCTCGAGCCTACTTCATTTCTAATCTAAATTGCCCACGTTCACGCGAAAAGCAGAAGACAAAGAAGACTTTCGCTAAAGACGAGCTATTCTTTATCCCGGGATCAGAATCAGAAGGAAAGGCCAGGCACTCAGGCAGCTTCAAAAGGGATGCGCGTACGGAAGTGACGTGCGAAGCTGCTCGACCACCGGGAGAGGTGCGATAGCCACTCGACTGAAAGGAGAGGTGCGATAGCCACTCGACCACCGGGAGAGGTGCGATAGCCACTCGACTGAAAGGAGAGGAAAGCGCGGAACTCCCAAATTTTCATGTGTAAATCATGCCTCCTGCCTTCTCCCTTCGCTGATTTAGAGAGGCGGGTGAAGCCCTTTCATGCTTAGATGAATGGGTTCTGTCAATGTTGTTGGCTTTCGTGAGTGAAGAGTGGCCAAGCGGTGTATTTCAGAAAGACTAAGACGAGACCAAGTACGGATACCGGGCAAATGCCCGATGAGGTTCTTTCTCTTTCTACTGGTGGCATCAGCGAGGATCGTCACATTATTTGATTGGAAATTGTTGTGCGTTTGAAGGCCTCTTTGTCGCTGTCTGTGGGGCCCCCCTCTAAAAGAAGTTGATCAAGCGCTTTCTCTTTACAAAGATGCTCAACGAATCGTTTTTCACTATTTAAGCTATCAATACGGTATGCTGGCGAGCTTTTTCTATGGGAATAGTAGTGGTTGTGCTTAGGAGAATGTAAAGAAAGCTACAGTCATCCTTTAGGTAGGAAGCACTCAACGCTGGCTTAAGACCAGCTTTAGTAAGGCAATTGGAATACATAGGAGATGAGGGCTTTCGGATTCAACTAAGAGCCAGGAAGAGTCGCTAAGGCAAAAGCCAAGATCACAATAGTCCTCTTGAGGTTTTGAGATCGGAGAGGAGAGTGATTGATGTAGCTAGGGACATATGCAAACTGTTCTCTATTGATCCAGAGACAAACATCAAGTTTGTCGAGAATCGGCCATTTAATGACCAGAGGTACTTCCTTGACGATCAGAAGCTCAAGAATTTAGGATGGTCAGAGCGCACGCACCACTTGGGAAGAGGGGCTGAGGAAGACAATGTAGTGGTACACCAGTAACCCTGACTGGTGGGGTGATGTCTCAGGAGCATTGCTTCCTCACCCGAGAATGTTGATGATGCCTGGCATTGAGATAAATTTCGATGAAGCTGATGATGGCAAATCTGCTTCTTCGGGGTTCCCGAATACTCAGACTCGGATGGTGGTACCTCTTTCTAAAAGCAGCACTTCCTCTCAAAAACCAACTTACAAGTTCTTGATCTATGGTAGAACCGGTTGGATTGGCGGTCTACTTGGCCAGCTATGTGAAAAACAAGGAATTCCTTATGAGTACGGAAGGGGCCGTCTGGAAAATAGGTCATCTCTTATTGCGGATATCCATAACATCAAGCCTACTCACGTCTTCAATGCTGCTGGTGTGACTGGTAGACCGAATGTTGATTGGTGTGAATCTCATAAAACAGAGACCATTCGCACCAATGTTGCTGGCACATTGACCTTAGCTGATGTCTGCAAAGAGCATGGGCTTCTTATGATCAATTATGCAACCGGGTGCATTTTTGAATATGATGATACCCATCCACTGGGTTCCGGAATTGGCTTCAAGGAGGAAGACAAACCCAATTTCACTGGATCTTTCCATTCGAAGACCAAAGCAATGGTGGAGGAGCTGCTTAAAGAATACGACAATGTTTGCACCCTCAGGGTCAGGATGCCCATATCCTCTGACCTCAACAACCCCCGAAACTTCATCACAAAGATCTCTCGCTATAATAAGGTGGTTAACATTCCCAACAGCATGACCATCTTGGATGAGCTCCTACCCATTTCCATCGAGATGGCAAAGCGGAATCTCAGGGGCATATGGAACTTCACCAACCCGGCCCAGGGGTGGTGAGCCACAATGAGATCCTTGAAATGTACAAGAACTACATTGATCCGAACTTCACCTGGGTCAACTTCACCCTTGAAGAGCAAGCCAAGGTTATCGTTGCTCCTAGAAGCAACAATGAGATGGACGCCTCCAAGTTGAAGGCAGAATTCCCGGAATTGCTGCATATCAAGGACTCACTGAAAAGGAGGGGGGCTTTCGATTTTTAGGGTCGGTACCTCGGTGGGAACCAGACCCTATGGAGAGTCTTTTTTGTTTGCTACGGACTACTGTATCGAGCTCCTATGAGTTAATACCCCGGCTGCATTAAGACTGATGCTTATCCGCCTGGTGGTAACGGGACTACCCTCCTTATCCTTAGCGGGATCTACTTCCTTTGTTATCCCTACCTATACTTCCTTCCTTTCCCGCGGCGGGGGAAGGATGAAACTGGGCTTGAAAGCCAGAAAGGAAGTACGGTCTATCAACCACGGGATCTAAGACATAGAAGAAAGATGGGAGTTTTGAATGTAATTGTAATTTCACAACTTTGCCCTCGTTTGTTCGCTCCTCCCATCGGAAAAGGGCTTCCCTATGAACATAGCCAAGGCCAAGTGTTGGGGTCCTACGGGGCAGAAGACCAAGTCCCTTGTGCTTAAGATGAGTGGAGTGGTAATGGGCCTTACTTATTCTGTTCCCTGGATTCTCACTGATTGTTTGGCTTGCCTAGGTTGTATAATACTAATAACAGGATCTAGGGGTGGGTCTGCCTTTCTTATTTCCAGATTGTTGGAATCGAAATTCTTTGCTCTACCTTCAGAACGAGTAAAGAAAAGAGGCATTGGGAATGAGCTCCTTCTATCTTACACAGCATAGATGAAGGTATTCTTTTACCTGCTTTATCGGCTTCGATATCCGCATGGCGAGAGGAGGAAAGAAAGCTACTTTTTAGTATCTTTAGTTAGTAGTAAGTCTTCAGATCGGAGATCTTACGCAGCTTTTTCGTTCGCTTACAACTAATTCCGTTTGGACTCGGAAACTGACCTCTCAGATGAGGTACGGAAGTGACTTACAAGGAGAGGAAACCACCAACTCATACTTGGAAACTTAGTTCCGACTTGTACTTGTACCCTGCAAAAGGGCGAAACAGACTTATCACTTCTCATTCCGAGGAAACTGACTTAGAAACAGGTGCTGCTCCCCAACTTAAGAGGTGATAGGTAAAGAAGAAAGCTCGGGAGTCAGTTCACGTCTTTGTTCTCTTCCCCTATCCCTCTTAGTTAGGGGGGGTCGAGCTTAGCTCATGAGATCAACTCATCTTTTAACAACAAGGGCAAGAACTCTAGCTTTTGCTATTTGACTCACTTACCTTGTGACAGATCTAGGATTCTCTCGTTCGGGCTTAGTCCGTAACTCAATTCTTAACTCCTATCAAGTATTAACTCATAGCTCGGGAGAGAACTCTATACCTTACTTGCTTGGGACCGATCTTGTCTTCTCCCTACTTTCTTTTAGGGCTAGCTCCCGCTCGTTACTAACTCATACTCTTTCTTTCATACCTTACTTGTGCCTATAACTTAAGAAGCAGGTTAAACAACACTAACTCGATTAACTCTTTCCCTACAACCGTACTTGTGACACTAATTAACTTACTTAAGACCCTATAAGCACCATCCGACTTCCCCTATTAGATGAGAGGGCTCTGGGAGAAAGCTATGAGTCTTGACTTGGTACGAAGGGATCGATCAAATCAATACTTTTTGATAGTCTTGACAGAAGGGCTAATGTTATCGTAATCGATTACCCAGCACGAGGTTGAACTAGACCCCGCACAGCGAGGAACGAAGTTACTCGACCTTAGGGAGAGGTACTTACCTTTTACTCGACCAGCGGGAGAGGGCGTTCAATTCAATTGGAGTATTGAATTTTCTTTTATTCAGGTTATGACACTATCCCCATAGGCGGATATACGAATATATATAAATGTCTGATCGCTTAGAGGATGTATTGCTCCTAAAGGAAAGCTTTTTTACAGATTCTCAGTTTTCGAGGTGGCAAGTGCCTTTCTTTTATCGGCGTACTGTTTTCCTTTTCTTGGTGTTTACGCACATGTGTTTCCAGTAATGAAGAGTGGAAGTGCTGAGTGCTTTGATAGCGAGCCAGCATCTCCAATTAGAGTTCAAGGGTAAGCCCTTCCAGCTGCTCTAAGTGAGTCAATCGCTCTATCAGTTGGAGTTGCCTTCTATGGAGTTGGATTCTTTCAAGAGAGAAAGCAGCCTTTTAGCTTGTTCTCGCTTTTTGGGTGCTCTGGTTTCAGGGAATCCCTCACCCAATTCCATGCGGGGATGAATCCAATCCTAGGGCTCTCTGGGAAGCCGGTCCCGCCATAAATAAATAATAGGAAGTTTTTTCGAAGTAGCTGCAATTGAATGCGTATCAGCTGTGATTGAATCATTAAGCGCTGCAGATCTGATCGTATAAAAAAACTGTCATTCGATCTCAGACGGGCAAAGGAAGGCAGGGAGTAGCACTAGTCTCGGGGGCATGCCCGGAAGAGGTTCTTAACGGAGGAGAACTTTGGCAAGACTTTCTCGGGTCTACGGTAATACCGTTTGAAGCAGCCCTCTGTCGGGCGGGAAAATGAAGAAGTTCCGTGACGGTAGATATACTCCTTGCTATCTCAGTGTCAGTGTTTGAGGAACAACAGCGAGAAAGAGCGTAGCCATTTCCTCTGTCTTTTTCCTATCTTCAATTATCGAGACCTTGGTCTTCCTGCAGTGCTATAGGCTTTTGACTCTCTCTATGGGCTTCGGGCTAACGCCCTAGATCCTCCACTAAATCCTCCAACGGTGAGACTGAGTGTATTACTTTCTCTTAAGACCACAGAGAGCAGTCCAGTCGTCCTACTA
This sequence comes from Portulaca oleracea, assembly GCA_029582165.1. Classification (NCBI taxonomy): domain Eukaryota; kingdom Viridiplantae; phylum Streptophyta; class Magnoliopsida; order Caryophyllales; family Portulacaceae; genus Portulaca; species Portulaca oleracea. Next base: position 971,039 of record CM055885.1, on the reverse strand, counting down.
AGACTGACGCGTTAGCTCATAGGAAAAAGGGAAGCTTCATTGCTCGGGCGATAGGAGCGGGCGACCTTAGCCCTTATTGACTTCAACAAACTAAACCCCTAGGGGAGGAAGGTTAACCAACCCAATCTTTAAAGAAAGGATTCTTGCATGTCGATTTAGCAAACCAATGCCTTAAACCACTCAGCCATCCCTCCAAAAACAGGATTCGGAAAGCACGGGGAACTTCTCCTTCCATTAAGAAAGAGTTCATCTTTTCATACTTAGCCAGGAATGGCAGAATCGTTCCATTCAAGAGGTCAGCCCGGTAAGTGAAATCACTTTTTAAAAAGGGTAGGAAAGAGCGACCGATTTAACAAGAGGTCGAATGTACCCATTGTCATGCTTGTCAACGAGATTCCAAGGCGCTTCACCGAGAGAATTCCCCAAAATGCGGAGTGACTGGGACCCTACCTGCCCTTTTGTTTGGATTTTGGAAAGGGCTTTGCCATATCAGATCAATAGTCTCAACCGAAAGCCCTCTTTGACCATGTCCAGGAGTGGCAAAATGAGAATCTATTTGCCTTGGAGTTCGCGAAGTGAACATGCTAGCTATTGCTTGGAGCTCTTTGCAAGAAAGGGAGAAGAAAATTCCTTCTTCGATTTAATAGTGGTGCTCTAGCCAATAAAATAAGCTTTAATCATCTTTCTTTTTTAGTCTTCGTGCATTCATGGATTTCTGTTCTGCAAGGAAGCTTTTGTCTCAAGTTTTACATTTTTGTTTAAATCATGCTATTGCCCTTGCTACATTGAATCGGGTTTAAGTCCATTTTGACTCGCTAGGAGCTATTTACTTGATTGTTTAAGAAAAACAAAAAGAAGGCAAGCTTTCATCGGAAATTAGAAAATCTATGAAAAGACATAACAGCAATGAAATTGTTCAAGAAAGCCCATTCTTGAGAGAAGTGGTGATCTCGTCTTGCTTCTTTGGGAGAGAGGAAGCTTTGGACCACCTTTTCACCCGGATAGCGAGCAATTACTTAGCAATGAACACTAACGAAGCGGCCGAGAATAAGTACCTATCCCTTACGGAATCGAACCGTGTCTTCGACATGAAAAGACGATGTCCTAAACCACCGAAAGGGACCAAAAGCCATTCTTCATATACCTCACCCGAGAATAGAAGTGGTTCGTTTCGTTTCTATACGCAATTCAAGATTTCGTTTGTGTTCTTTAAAGCGATTTCGATGTGAATTCGGCCTCACGTAGCTCGCCTTCCTACGGGTTCCCTTACCGACCTAGTGACACACCAACCACGCTTCCCTTTCTCCGATCATAAAGCCCGATGATCTCTTTATTTGTCTTTCATCTTCCTGAATAAGTAAGGCCCGTGATTTAGAATTCAAAAAGAATAAGAAATAGGGGCCTCGTGGCACGTTTGAAGTGGCGAAGGCCTATGCTACGAGAAGAAAGAAAGTACGTTAAGGTTACGAAGTCACTTAGTCGAACTATAAAGGAGGCTAAGGTTACGGCAAGGTCACCGTTAAGAAAAGCTCGGGTTATGAAATCGCTTATTAATTAAGTTAATTAATTAGGCGTAGTAGTTAGTAAGGCGTCGATGCGAGTTGCGTCAGCGTGGACCGAGACTACGCAAAGGTAGAACACCATAGAAACTTCACGACTTTATCATAAACCTTGATTTCGCCACGCTTAATAAGAACCCGAATAGCCAAATCGGTTCGTGTTCCGCTTCCAAAGTCGATCGTCTTTGCCAGTGTGAATCGCAGACGACTCTCCAGTGGTTCCATTCCTTCTTACTTTACTTACGAGTCAACCCAACCCGAATGGGAAGAATAAAGTCACCAAACAACGGAACACTTTTTATATTTGGCCGAGCGTACCAATCGCATTTTCGAAAGGAAGGAACTTCTCGCCGAAGAAGGCAGTAAGAATGAAGGAGGCGGGAAGCTACCGCGCAAGCTTATCCTTTTTTTTAGAGCGTACCGCTTAAAAAAAAGTTTATGGATGAAGTAATCGGAATGACAAATGGTTACTCAAGTGAATATTATGGTCAGGTCACCCCTGTCTTCTCTAATGGATATCGGGATATTCTGTAAGTCTTCCCCCGAGGGAAGTCGTAAAAGATGCAGTTGAAAACCCTAGGAATAACTCCCAGATCTTACCCGTGCTGTTAGAGAGGAAGAGCACTTTAGTTCTATAGAGTTGTTTCCGGGGACTTAGTTGAATGAGTTGAATGAAACTTCTCTGAGTGCCTTCGTGTGAGACCGCTCTTGGACTCTCAGGCTCCTATTCTCTGCCAAAACTCTTGTCATGTGGCTAGCTGGCCAAAGGATAGCTTCCTAACTCTTTCTTTCTTTTCCCACTCCGGACTAATCGATTACAAGATAAGGGAAGAAAGGAAGAATAGAAGCTTCCCGAGCTTCATCTTTATATGACGTAGTGTGTATACCGAGCCCTTCTTGCTTCATCTAAAGTAGGCTCGGAAATCCGATTTGATAGGGTTTAGACGCATTCCCGGTTTAAAGAGAGTAAGAAGCCAAAGATGCTAGTCATGATATTTCCAACGCGGAAGTCAAGGAGTTATAGTCGCCGAGGTATGAACAACAGTCGACTTTAGCTAGCTTCCACTATCTAAGATCTAGTCTTTGAGTAAGTTTAGGAAGTAAGTATAAAGCATAAAGATAGCCTTAGGGTTAGTAGTTTGACTATAAGCCCACTTACAAGCCCTAAATGCCCGACTTACACACCAATAGCCCAACTAAGAACACGATGGTTGCTTCTGCGGGAGTGCAATACCAAGATAAAGATATCGACTTACGGACGGGTTTGAACAAGAATATAAATAGGAAGGTAGCTCGGTAGCCTTAGATGATGAAGCATGGATTCTAACTAAAACATCTAAAGATTGATCGGAAACTCCATTCCCTCGATCGGGAAGACAGAAGGAAGTCTCTACACATATGCTATTTCCTAATTTGGCGCTTTCTCTACTATGGGGATTTCCTTTTGTCAAGTCTAAACACTACCTCCCGGTCAAAGTCAATATCAATCCTTCAATCCGGATTGCTAAGAGTTCAAAGCGGAATCTCGGTCTTCTAGTCTTATCTTAACTCTCCACGCCTCTGTATGGCCAAAGATAAGAAGCCTTATTACTTATTTATTATATTTACTACTTATTTCATTCCTCCAGATCCATTAGACTTTCTAAGTCTAAGTGAGAGCGGGACATGCTCTGAAGTAAAGATCGCCTCTACTTAGTTCCTCGCGGATCAGCAGTTCCATTCTTTCCTTCGCCCCTACCATATCGGATGTTGGATGAGCGGACCTCCTTTTGTGTTATGAGTTAAGGTTGCTTTACTCCCGATTTGCTTAAGTCCGGGATTCTTTTCCTCCTCCGGCCGAATCGAATGCAGCCTAGTATGAGTTAGTTACTGCTCCTTTAAGCCCTAAAGACCACTTACTAGACCTATTCACAAAGGGCCTACTAAGAGACTTAGTGACCTTGCCTTGCGCCAATGCATTCTAAGGGATGGCCAAAAGACACTTAGAATATTTTTGGAAGCTCGCTTATCTTTACTCAAGACGAGTTCCGCTAAGGTAGCCAACCATTGGTCTTAGCTCTGCCATCATATCCTGATCAATCTCGAGCAATGAATCGAGGGGTTCGCCTACATATCTACATATCTTGTAGGCCGCTATCGGAGATAATTTATCGCTACGATCCTCTCCCTTACAAAGATCGCCACTGCACTTGCTTAGCTCCTTCTTTGTAAGCGCAAAGCTAAAGCGCTACATAGAGCTCTTTTATTATAGGCGAGAGTCCGCTTCCTAAATCCCATTTTAGAGGTCGCCCAAGTTACGAGGATCAGAAGGAGAGGTAAGTCACTCGACCGAAGGGAGAGGTGCGATAACCACTGATCGAAAGGAGGGCACGTCTCACGCTCTATCGATTGTCACTAAGTAAATAGATGGGCGGATGAAGAAAGAAAGCGCTTTTCAAGTAGTAAACCACACGAAATCGGGCTTCACCTTAGCTACTAAGAGGTCGCCTCGCAACGACTTTCATTTTTCCAAAGATTGAATTCTTACCGCATACGCTAGGAGCATCACTCTCAGCCTTGAGCTTTGTGCTTCCCTATCCTCTTTGGTTTCTTACATGTGACTTTCAAGCAAGCTAGTCAAGCAATACAATGGATCGGGAATGTGAACTCGAATAAGACGGAAGAGCGCGCCAAAACACGCTACACCCAAGAAAAAGGTAAAAGTAAGTCAAACACATAAGGAGAAGTCAAGTACACGCCCGTCCCGGTAGACAAAGAGGCGAGTAATGCCAAAACTAACTTAATTTACGTTGCTTCACAAGGACACGGAAGAGCATTCCCGAGGATATGAACCAATCCTCTTCCGTGAGTCCAGTGAGTGGAAACCTAGGGCGTTTAGTTGAAAACGAGGGATCAATAACACCATAAATTGTAGTAAGACCAGCAAGCCCTTTACTCACTTTATAGAGTTGATACCCTTACCGCGGGTAAGCGGATTTTGCATTAAATCCTATTCCAACTTTCTATGATATTCGAATAAGCTCCGGGGAGGAAGGCGCTTGGAGGCATATCTTGCATCTGATCGTGGAAAGAAAAAGCGCTTTTCAAGTGTGATAGTCAAAGAAAAATCTCCCAAAAAGAAGACTTTATTATATTATAAATACCCGCGTTTTACCTTCAATAAGATGACATTCGAAAGAATTTAGCTAGTAATATCCCCCTTTATGCTAAAAAATTAGGACCTTTTCTTTTTAATATTTAATAAAAAAGATGTAGACCGCACTTTTCTCCTTTATGGATTAGATCTTTATCAATTAAAAAATGGTCTGACTTCTGATTTTCTTTCTTTCCTTTGCTTTCTCATCCACGGTCATTTTCAAATTTTATGGGCTATCTACGATCCCTCATGTCCGATATGTAAATAGTCTAAGCGAGGAGTTTTATGATAGAATAAGGTCTTCGTAGTTCATTTAAACTTCCTTCATAAATAAAACATAAAAATTCTTCACCGCTCGAAATTAATCGGATGCATTCTCTATTCCCATCCCGAATCTACTTATTGAGACTCTGTTCTTTCAGAGAAAGCGGAGTCACATCCTTTCTTCTATTTCTATATCCTCGTCGTTCAGTCAGTGATCGAGTGGCATTCTATCTTGAAGCGAGTCCATTCCATCGAGCTGAACATGGTGAAAGTTTTCAAGCTGCCCTCTTTCTTCAAACTGAAAAAAGCTAAGCTAGAAGTTCCTTGGCTCCCAAAATCTTTCTTATAGGCGAGGTCTCTCGAGCCTACTTCATTTCTAATCTAAATTGCCCACGTTCATGCGAAAAGCAGAAGACAAAGAAGACTTTCGCTAAAGACGAGCTATTCTTTATCCCGGGATCAGAATCAGAAGGAAAGGCCAGGCACTCAGGCAGCTTCAAAAGGGAAGCGCTAATAGTATGTATGGATTTCTTTCAAATCAAAAGGGAGCCGCTTGTCCAGCCAGTTAGCAGCTAAGGAGCTACTATAGAGTTCCTTCAAACAAAGAATCTTGGTGAAAAGTCAATATAGCCAAAGCCGATACTGAAGTTAAGGAACTTATACCTTAACTTCAGTATCGGCTTTGGCACAAAAGCGAGCTAACGCGAGACGGGGAGAATAGGAAAGGAATAGGTTACGAAAGAGAAAAGGCTTCACTAGCTTATCTGGGGTACCCCCGGGGAGGCAAAGCACCAGTGGTTGCATCCCCATAGGGAAACGGATACTCAATTTCCTATTAAATCTCGGCCCTAATCAAGGCTAAGAAAGGACCACTCCTTTCACTCACTTACAGTAGAGTAAGAGTAGGGAAAGGATTAGCATTGTTCCTCGATAAAGGATTGGATACGTAGTAACTGTAAAGGAGAGGGACCGACGGATCCTATTTTTGGGCATGTTGGTTTCTCTAACCATTAAAGGAAAGAGTAGTGCCGGTTCAGTGAAGTCAAGTCTTTACGTCTATAGGGGCCCCCTGACGATCCCGAACCTTCCCAAAGTGTTGGGTATGTGTTGTTTCTTGGCACTACTCTTTCTTTGTTATGTAAACGAAGCGATCAAATTCGACAACTTGGATGTTCGGTTTATTTTCAATTTTCATTATGTTTCGCAATTTAGATTTCGTTAGTTTTTATTATTATGAATAGCTAAATCCCTTTGTTTGGGGGATAAACTCGACGTCTTTTGAATAATTATGAATGTGGTTTCGGTGTGAATTTATATTAAATCATTTAATCTTTGTATTCTGTATGTCATTGTAATAGATTGATCACCTCTTATGTGGTTAATATTCTTAATATCAGATCGAAAGATTGTTATTTCGAATTGGAAAGACGAAGATTGAATAGACATAGAAAATTGTTAGAAATAATGGTTTCATGCTTAGGGTCATGTTATAATCAGTGCTTATCTTTGATTAAATTAAATAGCCATGAGAATAGAAGATTAGTTTAAGCATTGCAACTCACCTAGGATCGAAAGATTGTTGAGATATGTCTTAGAAAGATTATATACCCCGACACTATCGATATTACCTTATACTGGAATTATCTCCTAATCGATTTGTTAACTAGAGTGGACTCTCCTAAACTCCCTAAATTACCTGTTAGAATTCTTAAAGATTATAACTTTTCTTATTTTCTTAATTAAATCTCTTATTCACAAACACTTTGGACGACCTAACATCCTTTGTAGTGAACTAGTTTAGTACGTAGTTGGCACAAGTCCCTGAGAGACGACCTTGATACTACATTGCACCCCTACACTTACGGAGCATCTATCATTGGACTTTGGTAGATTTTTGTAGAAAATTTGAGGAGAACTGAAGAAAAAACAAGCTAAAATCAAGCATGTATGTCCAAGTGGATCATAAGATCAAGAAAAGATGAAGAAAGTCCACCCCAAAGCCTAAAACATCAAGGCCCATGCTGAAAGGCCCGTTGAAGTCAACACGGGTGCTAACATACCAAAAACGGATCGTTCTTGGGTCCAAAAAGTTCAAAAAAACATCAAGGCCCATGCCTAGCCAACAAGGGTTGTGTTGGGGTAAGCATGGACTGTGTTGACCTGACACGGGGCGTGTTGGCTCCCGACGCTTGAATTTTAACCGTTTCTCACCCTTAATTGCTATATAATGAGGTTTTCAGTGTTTCAATAATGATTATTTAACATTCATAACCATTCATAATCTGCATTCATTCTCCATATTCATCCGCATTCATTCATAGCCATTTTTAGTGCCAAGATTGAGAGAATAGTTGATGATTGAAGATCGATTTCCAAGAATTCTATTGAATTGGAAGAGCAAAAGTCTTTCGCGGTTTATCTTTGAAGCAAGGATCAATCATCTTCTGGGCTTATTTCTCTTTCTTTTAGATTTCTTATGCTTTCTAGTTCAGAATTTGATTTGCTTTGTAGGTTTGTTATGAATTGTTAGTAGTTTCTTTAGTTTGGGGGATGAACCCTTTAGTTACTTTTATGAGTTGATTTTTGTTGGATTAAATAAGTATAACTCTAATTGAATGCATTTTATTTATCCTTTTATTGTGTATTTCATTGTTTTTGATTGAATTAGATTATTGAATGAAATACTGAAAGGAGAAATTTGATAGTCGAAACTATTAGGATTAAACTAATTATAAAATGAACTAGACATATATGATTTTGTAAATAGGGGTCAATGATAATTTTTGTTTAACTTAGCTAAAATCAAAATAACGACGAAAGTAGTGGTTGGTTTTACTAAGCAATTCATTTCATTGCCAAAAGCTCGCTACGAAAGAAATTATGTGATTATCGACCCTAAAATGTATCAAACTAGTGATGTACAAGTTCAATCCTCTTGATAAGTTCCTAGAGTGACTTTGGTTTATATGTTGAATATTTTTCTTTATTGATTTTCTCTCTTGAATTGTGTTTGCTTGTTTTTAAAAGTAGGGATAGATTGACCAAACCAAAAACACGACCGACTTTGCGATTAGATAGGAGATTAGTTTGGTGTGTGGTTGAAAGAAGTCCCTGTGTGAAAGACCTTGATACATGCTACATCTATACCCGTGCACTTGTGGCGTATCATGTTTTTGGCGCTGTTGTTGGGGACTTTGTCCCCTTGCCACCACCGAACGAACATCCTTAGATCAACTAAGTCATTTTTTTTACTTTATTTTCTGTTTGATCTTCCTTGGTAGTTATTTTTGTCTCTTGCAAGATTTTCCATCGATGTATGTAAAAGACACCGCTCTTCGTATTTGATCCGGAGATTGAAAGAACATTTTGCTCAAAGAGGAAGTAGCAAAGAAGAGAAGAAGCTCGAAGTAGACGAAAAAAAGGCCAAGGAGTCCAAGATGGTCGAATAGAGAAGCATAGTACACTTTGGCAATATATGACTCCGAATGTCACCAATCCCACGACCACTAATGCACTGGGAGGGAATGCCAATGAATTTGAACTAAAGAGCTCCCTCATCAACTTGGTGAAGGCCTTACCCTTCCATGGCCTTCCCAGTGAAGACCCTAACCGACATCTCCACAATTTTGGTGAAGCTTGTCACATCTTCAACGCAAATGGGGCCACTGATGACGCCATCGAGCTTAAGTTGTTTCCTTTTTCGCTAGAGGGGAAAGCATGGGAATGGATAGATTCTCAACCGGCGACAACCACCATCACCGTTACTAGTGCATTCTTGATGAAATATTTTCCGCCAAGCAAGTTGACGAGTTTGACAAACCAAATCTCCACATTCACTCAAGAATGGAGAGAGTCGTTCTACGATCCGTGGGAAAGGTTCAATGATCTTTTGCGATGATGCCCCACAACTTGGGTTCCGATATAAGCATTTTATAAACGGGTTGGATGACAACTTGAGGGCCAACATTTTGGCGGTAGCGGGAAAGAACATCATGAGCAAGATTGTGGATGAGCTTCACAGATTGATTGAGCAAATGACATTGAATAGCTACCAATGGTCCAAGCCCCGTTCCGTGAAAATAGGAAGTATGAGGTTGATGCCACTACCCTTATGATTGCTAAATTAGATGTTATAACATAAAAGGTGATAAGTTGAATGTGAATGCTCCCCGTCCCCCTCCAATTCAATGTGCATCTTGTCATTCATCTGAGCATGAGACATTGATTTGTCCTTGTGGTGTGGCCAATGGTAACCCGACTAATCAAACTAACTTTGTTGGTAATCCAAACCAAAGGCCTCCATTTGATCTGTCTTCTGATGTGTACTCCCCCCGTTTGAGATTTCACCATAATTTCTCTTACCGGAACAATAAACAAATGGGATCACCTCAAGGACAAAGACCTCCTACCCTCGAATTCCAAAGACCATCCCAAGGACCTCCATAACCCCAAAAGCTTAGCTTAGAGGTCATGGTAGATGCGGTCCTTCAATCCCATCAAATTAAGGCAATTTAAGCACCAACAAAGGCAAGTTGAGGTTATTAAAGCCTTGGATACTAGAATTGACATTTTGACCATGCAAAACCAAAAGCTTGAAGCTCAACTAGCCAACCAAGCTAGCACCTCTACTCCTACTCCGGGATCACTTCCCGGACCACCCGTCTCTAAACCTAAAGCCCAATGTAATGCCATCATCTTGAGAAGTGGCACACAATACGAGGGACCAACCATGTATAATATTGCTAAGCATGGGGTGAATAAGAGTGATGAGCCGGGGGAGAAGGTCGATGGGACCGAGAGAGAGAAAGATCATGAGAGTGAGACTTTCAGGGAGGGAATCGAAATCCCACCTCCATCACCACCCATGTGTTTATGCACAACCATTTCCCTTCCCCCAAAAGTTTGCTAAGACAAAGATAGATGCTAAATTCAACAAGTTCTTGAATGTTTTGAAGCAATTGTATGTGAATGAGCTGTTCCTTATTTTTCACAATTTTATTTTTAATTTCTAGAAAGTTTTCCTTATTTTTGTCTAATATATTTTAATTTTATCTTTCTTATATTTTTGAGGTATTAGTTTTAGGAAATTCAAGAAAAAATGAAATAGAAAAACCTAAAAATTTGAAAAAGAAAAGGAAAAATAGTGAGAGAAAAAAAAAGAGGAAAGAAAAAGAAAAGGGAGTAGGTGAAATATAAAAAAAGAGGGACAGTGAGAGAGGGAATTAAAAAGCAAAAGAAAAAAAAGAGGAGCAAGGGAATAAAATATGGGAAAAAAGAAAAGGAATTTTTTCTGTAGAAAAACAAGAGGGAATAAAGAATAAAGGGCTCGAGGGAAAAGTTAAGAGGAAGAAAGAGAAAATGCTGAGGTTAGGAGTCGAACTAGCGACCACAGCACCCGAAAACGGGCCAACACGGATCGTGCTGGCCTTGGCACGATCCGTGCTGGTGTCCAAAAGCCTAGGTAGAATCACAAGGTTCAACATGGGCCATGTTGAGCCCTGCTTCTCGATAACACAAGTGTTGTACCCGTTTTGAGCCCCCCATTCTTCCTCATTTTTCAAACCCACGATTTGTCCTTCTACTTTGTTTTTCCCAAACACCCCTCTTCTCTCCATATTCATCCTCATCCTCTTACTCTTTACTCTCATTCTCCTTCAATTCTAACTCAAACCTCTCCGTTTTTCTTGCATTCTTCTCCATTCTTCTTCCTCTTTTAGATTTCCACGCTTTCATTTATTTTCCTTCAACCTTCTCACCCCTCTCATCTGCCATAACGAGAAACCTCCATTGTTAACCTTCTTCAAGCTCTTTCCTCTTCCCTTCAAGTGTAAAAAGGTTTGATTTTTCTAATTTCTTTATTTTACTTTGTATATTTAGTTTACTTTTAGTTTTTTAGTTTGAGTTCCAATGTTCTTGTTTTGTTGTGCATCCACCATAGTTGTTGAGTTTGAAGTTTTAGGGATTTGTGTTTTTGTGTCAATTTGCTGATTTTTTCTATAATTATCTTTGTTTTTAGTTTGCTTGCTTAGATTAGGGAGTATATGCTTCAAGCTTTGTGTTAATTCCATGCTTTAGCGAGCTTAGTTTTGTAATTAGTTTTTTCTATTTTAGTTTGTTAAATAATTTTATTTGCTTCTCACTTTATAGTGTAAATAGCTTGACTTGTTTCATAATTTGAGAGTTTTTAGCTCTTTTAGTTTGTTAGATAAGACTTATTTCTTTTTAGGATTTGTTTCATGATTTTTGTTTTAGAAGAGTAATGGTGTGTATTTTCTTTTAGTAAGTGTAAATATTAGGATGTGCTTTTATATGATTTGTTTTTGTTTTTGTTTGCTAATTAATAGAATGTGTAGTTGCGTATATATGGTTTATGAATTGGGTCCATAGTTTGCTTGCTTATTTTTGGTATGCTAGTGTCAACTTCTTGGAATGTATATGAATATCATTAGGTTCTTGGAACTTTAGCAGTATTTTGAGTCTTTTTAAGTATACTTAGGTTTAGTTTAGATTATTTTCTAATTTTCACTAGTTCTAATATGTAGAATTTTTTATATTATTAACTTGGTGGATTGTATTGTATTTGTAAAAAGATGGTGAGGACTCAAAGACATCAAGAGGAGCAAGCATAGAAGAAGAGGAAAGGAGATGGCAGTGACAAAGGAGAAGGAAAAGCGGCTTCTTCATCGTGTCAAGCTTCAACTCGAGGTAACAATCCATTCAATTTAGATGGACCTCACTTTGAGCGAAATTTGGCATTGCCTAAAAGAATATAGTCCATACACATTATATGCGTGATCCATTTTTGCAAACTAGAATGCTTGACTTTGCTAAGATGAGAGACCCTACCTATAGGAACCTCACCCTCGAGATGCTTAGTACATTTGAGGTGAACTTATGGACAATAGATGCTTTGATCCAGTTTCAATTATAGAAGGAGACCTATAGCCTTTCCTTAAAGACTTTTTCTCAAATTATTCATTTGCCCGTCGTTATCGACCCTACAATGATAGATGTACCACCTTCGGAAATTTGGAACCCATATGTAATTGGCAATACACAACAACTAGGACAGGCTATGACCCTAGTTGGTCAAAGCATGTAGATATCCAGAACCCCATGTTCTGGTGTACCAAATGAGTCTTAGCTTGTGGTTTGTTTAGTCGGGGGGATAGTACGAATGTAGCGGCCTTGGTCGAATTCTGTGTTCTTTAAGGTATGTATTATACGAGTCCTGATGTGAAGCCCGCTGCCTTTTTTGCCCTATATCTACTACGTTGACTTCCCTTAACAAGGGGGACATAGTAGTGGGTGATTTAATCACAGTTTTCGCTAGGCATTTTGATACGTGATTTTTATGACTATGTTTTTAGGGGATTTTGATAGTGAATTAGGGATAACTTTGATTATATATCTTAATTTATATTCAAATTTCCCTATTACGCTTGGCGTTGTTGTTTTTGAGGAAAACTTGTAGGTTTAGGGCCAAAACCCCATCATTTCTTCAGCATTTAACAAGAACTAACACACCACGGGCCTCCACAGATGACACCCAGACCGTGGTACGAGTTTCGGAGCGAACAGAACAAGAAACTCACGGCCATAGGCCACCACGGTCTTCCCGCGGTGAGCCCCACTGTCCATGGTGTACCGACTGTACGGACCGTGGCAGACTGCCCGTATAGGTCGGTTGTTTTTGCGAGTAGAAAAAGAAGGAAGCGATGTTTTTTCGTCATTCATTCATTATCTATCATTTTTCCTTCGTTCTTTGGCCGTCAAGGAGAGAAAAGAGAGCCCTAATACTTCCATTTTACTTCTCTTCCCCACCATCAAGATTCAAGATAAACGAAGATCAAGATTCGTAAAGGAAAGGAACGACGTTCGCGGAGAAGGTTCCACGTCGAGATCGAATCGATGGGTTGTATTCTTCGCAATTCTATTCTATCTTTTTTATTATCTTCTTAGTTTTGAGATTCGATTATGATATTTGGAACTTGTTTCGTGCTTTTCTTGAACATGAGTGAGTAGTTCCTTTGAATTCTAAGGATTTGTAACCCGAAACAACGTAGTTTGATTGAATGTTCTTAGTTTGTGCATGAATTCTTGCTTGAATGAATAGAAGGTTGTGTTTTCCATGTTCATGTGTGTTCTTTGAGCGCTCGAATACTTGTAATTAGCTTCGGAAGAGCAGTAGAGTTCTTATGGTTGTCCTTCTTGATTGGTTCTTGAATGTATGATTGTGCAAACTAGGTTTTAGTAATTGAACTCGTTGCTAGGTTAGCACTTCCCTAGAAGTCTTTCTCTCTTGATAGAATCTTTGATTGTTTTCCCTGCTTTAATAGTTTTAATTAGTGTCTAAAAACCTTTCAAAACCCAAAACCTGTTAGCTTAGCAATCAAATAGAGAGCTAGTTGAATGCGTTGCTAATTGAGTCCATGTGGAATCGACCTTGACGTGCTACTCTATACACCGTGCGCTTGCGGCCCTATCACATTTCAGTTGGGATCCGACTCGTCATGAGCGGGATAGGGTAGTTGGTCCCATGATCTTAGATGTTATGACCATTAGCGCTGTGAAATATGTAAGTTACAAGGAGAAGAAGTTTTGTGGGTGTGCCCAGATAATGAGTTGATGAGGTTACCTCATCCTACTTAACAATTCAACTTCTCTCGAATATTCTTTTTCTTCCTAATGTGCATATTCCCATACCCAACCCAATACCTAACCCCATTCCTCCATTGAATGCCCAAGAGGGTGGAATTGGTGGCAGGGATGAAGAAGGTGGTACCGCCTTCAATGTCCAAGAGAGTTTTAACTCTCTTCATGCGGGCCACACCTCTCTTTATGCGTATTGTGAAAGCGAGTTTGCCTATTTTCGGTCCACCTAGCGCCAAATTATTCAAATCCAAACTCGAATTTTTGAGAGGTTGGATCTCCTCGATCAGGCCAATGCTGCCCAATCTGCCAATCATGCACGGATGTTGGAAATAATGCAAGTTATGCATGATTGACAGTTAAATTACCCACACTATCATTACCCTCCAGTCCTCCACCTTCTCCAGCCCCCCATTCATGCCCCCTTCTTGCTAGTTTCTATTGTTTTATACATTGAGGACAATGCTTTGTCTAAGCATTGGGGGGGGGGGATATGAGTTTGAGTCCTTGTCTTTGTGTATATGGTTTAGTTTTTATTTTCTTTTTCTTTTGGTCTTTTATTTTTGATTTTTAGTTTAGCTTAGTTTTCTTTTAAGATTAGTTTTTAGTTTTTTTTTCTTTTGGTTCCTTTTGTTTTTTTTTTTTGTTGTATATTTTGTTTTTCAGTTTTGTTTTTCCTAGTTTTCAGATTTTTCATTTGCAAACTTTTTGCATTCACTTAGTTGCATTAGTTAGATTTATCTTAGTTTTTATTTACTTCTTTTTCTTAGTTTTTAGATTCTTATTTTCTAGATTCTTATTTTAGTTTAGTTTGACTTTTGTTGTTGGTTTTGGAAAAACAAAACGAAAATATTAAAAAATAAGAAAATTTGAGAGGAACTAAAAAAGATTTTGAAAAAGAAGTAAAGATAAAAAAGATTAGGATAGGTTAGGTTTAGTGATTAAAATTCTCCGACGATGAATTAAAGTTAGATAAGTTTCCTTTGAATTTGATTTAATCTTGTATAGCCCGTTTGTGAGTTAAAGTTTTGAAAAGAGTTTGTGAAAACTTAGAAAGTTGAGAATTATGGTTTGAAAGTGATGATTAATTGCCATTTTCATGATATTTTGGAATGAGTTTAGCATATGCACACATATTTGAGCTAGGTTTATTTAAGAGCTTTCACTCGTGAGACCACATAAGCCTACAATGACTTATTATTTTTATTAGTCTCAATTTTCATGTGTGACTCGTCCTTTGTTTCATTCTCAAAAACTTGCTTTGCATCTCTTTGAAACTGCATTTTGCTTTGTGCATTGACAATATGATAGAGACATTAATTCACTTGTACATATTTATAAGTTACATAACCCAATAGTTGCCCTTTTATTCCACTTTTAACCATTCTTTCAGCATTTGTTCACTCCCTTTTCTTCGTAACCTACATTAAGCCATTCCTTGGATTGTTTAGAGTGTGAAGTTGAGGTTATTGTGGTACTTTGAGGTGTAATTTGGTTTGCTTAGTGAAGTTGTGTATTGAGAAATCTTGAGATTTCTCCCCATTGTAGCTTGATTAGGGTTGAGTTGGAAACTTGTTAGTTTTGTATATATATTTGCTTTGAGTTGTCATATATGAAAAAAGGAGAAAAAAGCAAAAAGGAGAAAAAAAATGAAAAAAAAATCAGAAAAATGATAAAAAAGAAGAAATAAAGTATTTGACCATTTGTTTTTCTTTGTTGTGAGGGCATTTACACTTGAATTGGGATGTTTTCTTGTGAATATAAGTGGTGAGAGTACTTAAATGAATAATTTGGTGAGGTTTATGCTCCAAGCATAGGTTTTCTAGCTCCAATTTCCCAAATTATATTTCAACTTCTTACCATTAACGTACAACCCTATTAAAAAAGTCCTCTTGATTATCATTGTGCATTACATATTACCGATAGAGAATTGACATTATTTGCAAGCTTTTGAGAGGATGTTGCTTTGGATTGAATATTGAGTGCACCTTCATTGACTTATTCATATTTAACCACAAGAGAGAAGTGTTTCAACATTCCCTAAAGTGAGGTTGCTACCTAATTACCTAGTTTTATTTTTATTTTGTGCTTGCTTGCTTCATTCGAGATTAAAGGAGAGATTGGGTTGAACTTGATAAACGTAGTTTTTGTAAATCTTTCCAAGGTTGCATTTTCTCTTGTATACAGATTTTCTTTCA
This sequence comes from Portulaca oleracea, assembly GCA_029582165.1. Taxonomy (NCBI): domain Eukaryota; kingdom Viridiplantae; phylum Streptophyta; class Magnoliopsida; order Caryophyllales; family Portulacaceae; genus Portulaca; species Portulaca oleracea. The sequence goes on along the minus strand of CM055885.1, from coordinate 955,230 downwards.
TAGTTGAGCTATGCTTGATTATGTTTGATTAATTGAATTTGTTGTCGATGTTTCATGAGGAGATTTGTAAATAAAAATTTTCAATTTTTTTGGAACTTTTTCTTCTGACTTGAGTCTTTTGTCCCGTTTCGTTCTCTTTACGTTCTTTTCTTTGTTTTCCTTTTTTCTTTGTGAGTTTTTCCTTGCTTAGGGACATACAAGGTGTAAGCATGAGGGGATTTGATGAGTTTTATTTGTATATATGTAAACTTGGATGATTTCGATCATGAGAATTTGGGAGGATAGGGTTAGTAGGGAAAGTAGGTGAGATAGTAGGGGTTTGTGTAATCTTCCGCCGTTGAGTTGTGACCGAAGACAAAGTAATGGTAGTAGCCCCAGTCACGAAAGTGTTGGTTTTTCTACTGAAAATACTCCTCGTGCCTTCGTAGTTGTGCATGGACTTGTTGAGCATAGACTGCTGGGCGTTCAATAGCACCTGCTGACTCTCCAGGAAGTTGTGTTGACTCTGGAGTAGGGTCTGTTGTTGCTGAAAATTGACACTCAACTGCTCAAGATGAGAGTTCATGTGTCCTAAAGATGCACTCCATGACTTGCTTCCACTTCCCTCACCCACTTCAGCATTTCCCTCTTCTTCCTCTCTTTCTTCATCTTCACCTTCTTCCTCATCATAATCTTCCCCCTCATCCTCAGGCACATCCGGACCTCTCACCCTACGTCGTCAATCGTATTGTTGGCCACACGACCAGTCATGGTGGTTTGTGAGCTCAAGCCATCCCTCGGCTTTCTCCGAATCTAGATGTATGGACGTCTTATTGACGTTGTGCTCGTGGACATAGATCATGGGAGTCCAACTCTTTGCCAAAAACCCAATCTTTTACAGCCTAACTCCATCTATAGGGTAAGGGAAGTAACACGACTTCCACTTCTTCAAGTAGGCATCAAAACCCTCATGCTCGAGGAAGTGACAAATAATGTTCCCCATGCCTATTGTTGTGGGACAGTTCTCTATGCTAATCTTGACGCGGCGACCTCTTAAGGCGTTGAAGATCACGAACTGATTGTCCTTACAGACTTTGGGTCGCTTGTAATCTTGACCAAAAACGGAACTCGTCAAAATCTTTTGTAGGAGTTGGACTGAGAGGTTACAAAAATCCCGCCCCTTGGGATTCCGGTGATAACGCAAGTTCCCTCCTCTCGACTCTGCATGCATTCTCCTCCAACAAGTAAGTTGCTTCATCGCCTCTTGTGCATCAAATTTCTCACATCGTTCATAATATTTTCCATCCTCAGGTAGACCAAGGGCCTTGCACAAGTCTTGAACCGTAGACTCCTTAACCTTATTCGCCACCCGGTAATTGAACGTTGCCGTCTCCGTGCCATCAACATACACATGTAGTCAGCTCAAAAACTCCAGGACAGGTTGGTAAACGATCGAATCAACGATCGTCATGAAAACTTCCCATCCTAGGGTCCGGAGGAAGTAGTCAAAGTTGGGCAAGCAATAGATAGCCTTGACCGTTGCGGCGTCGTAAACATCCGGTACGCAAGTTTTTCGCTCCTTGAACTTCATGAAGCGTTGTTTATGAGGGTCACCCCAGAAAGAGACCTTGGCCTTTGGGTTGCATTGTATTTGCGTTGCTGGTTGAGCTTTATAACAGTCCTTCTCGGGAGAAGATGGCTCCGGGGGTGGTGAAGGAGACTCCTCGACACGAGACCTATACTTCTACCCATGACTTGAGCAAATGTGTGTGCGAAGTGGTGAAGATATACAACAAGTTAATATCCTAGGACTTTACAGGGAAATCGAGCACAAGCAAACACACCAAATGAGTATAAAAATTATCTTATACAACTAATAGCTCGAAAGTTACCTCAATTGAGAACCTTTGATTGAAATACATCAAAAAATTGAGCTGTTAGGGGTGAACTCTAAGGCAACTTCTAGCAAAATTGAGCAACTCGAGATGGATTTATGGGGAGTTAGGGTTTTGCAACAGGTGTGATGAGAGAAAGAAGAAGATTGAAGGTTGTGAAGATGCTGAATTGATGACGGAGGAGGTAGGAATTATTCGAGGGTGGTGCAAGGGGTCGTGGGTGTTAGGGTTTTAGAAAGCGAGATTATCGAGGTTGTGAAAGGAGGAAGAAATTAAAGAAATGAAAGTAAGAAAGAAGGGGTTATTGAGTTTTTAGGGCTGAAAAATTTCGCAGAACTGGCCCGTCGTGGGCGCTACAGGCATTGTCGCGGGTGCGACAATTCTAGGCTTGGGAATTTTGGGCACTGGCTGGTCGCGGTCGCTACGCTCGTCGTAGCGCCTATCACGAGCTTCTTGAAAAACTGAAAGACTGACCATTGCGGGCGCTACATATCCTGTCGTAGGCGCGACGGATCTGGAAAATGACACCCCTCTTTTTTCCTCCTTGTAGCGGATGCTGACTTCCAACACCTAAAATATTCTAAGTAATAGAAACCTAAAATTCATTCCCCTTTCAAAAACCATTCCTTCTACATTTCTCCCACACACATAAGAACATCCAAATCTACTAACTCTCCAATACCTCTCCCCCCCACTTATTTTCTTTCAAATGCCTTCACTCTTTCACACTTTCTTTATACCTCCTTCACTCATTCACTTTCAACTCCAATTTTTTTTCTACCCTCTTATGTTTTTTCTTTTTCTTTTTTACTTAATTTTTCACTTTTGTCTCCTGTTTTCTTTTTTCTCTCCATCCTAGAACTAATACCTCAAGAAATATAGAAAAAGAAACAAAAAGAAGAAAGGAAATACAAATAAATAAATAGAAGAAGAAAAACAATGAAAAATATGGGGTGTCTCCCGTAGAGCGCTTGTTTTAGGTCCCTAACTTGACCCTATTACCTACTTGATTCTTGAAAGTCACAGCACATATGACAGTAGCATTGTCAGTTTCTTCCACCATATTTTTTTCTTCTTTTTCCCGCACTTCCCAATTACACTTGCAAGGGGATCAAGGGGTTCTTCCGGTGGCTTAGTCAGTCGAAAGTAGTAAGAAAGCAATGATATCTTTCGTTTCTTCCACCATCGCTTCCTTTTCCTTTTCCTACACCACCTAACTCCATGCCTATGAGAATCTTTCCTCCCTTTCGGTGGCTTGGGTAACCGTAGGGAAAGAACATATGATTTTAGCTTTATGTTAGTGGGTTCACCCACCCTTTGGCCTTTGAAAATAATCTCTTTCTCTTTTATGCCCTCAATGTAAGTCTCACTCAACGATATTTCCTTCATCATTGGAACTGTCTTGAGGAAGTTAGCCCGGAAAGTGTTCCCAACCTAATTCGGCTTGGATGGCAAGGCTTCAAGGTGATTGTCTCCACTGCAATCATAAGGTTCTACTTCAAGAAAATAAGACTCCCTCGTATGCTCATCTGTAATCTCCGCCACCACATTAACTTTAAAACACGACTCCTTGAAAGGAGGTTTCCTTCTCTTGTTGTCAAGATCAAAGTAAATGCGTTCTTTACCCACATGAAGAGACAAACGACCTTTCTTTACATCAATCATGGCCCCGACCATAGCTAAGAAAGGTCGACCAAAAATGATTGGTATATTCCCATCCTCATCCATCTCAAGTATAACAAAATCACAAGGGATAAGAAAAGTCCCCACTTGCACCGGGATATCTTCTAATATGCCTAAGAGCCTCCGAGATCATCCAGGTTAAGTTTCTTGCAAATGGATTGTGGCATAACACTCACACTCGCCCCGAGATCGCAAAGAGCTTTGTTGATTTTAATATCCCCAATTGCACAGGAATAGAGAAACTGCCGAGATCAGCGAGTTTTTTGGGGGTTTCACTCCCTATTATAGCGCTACACTCGACTGTAAGATGGATGATAGACTCTTCTTCTATTCTTCTCTTGTTCGTGAGTAGATTCTTTAAGTGCTTTATGAAAGATGACACCTCTGTCATATCATCCAAGAAAGGGATATTCACTTGAAGCTTATTGAGCATATCAATGAATTTAGAGAATTTTTCATCGATCTTATGTTGAACCAATTTCGCGAGAAATGGCACGGGTTGTCGATATGGTTGGATTTGCTCCGTGGGTTGCTCATAGTCATTATCCATCAAAAACTTATTCCCTTTCTCAAGTCTCTCCTTGGGTTTCCTTTTCTCACCCAACTCTTCGTTTTTCTCATGTCTAGCTCTCTCAATCACTACCTCCTCCTCATTCTTCTCAACACTAGCTCGTTCAACCTCCATGTCCTCCTCTTCAATTACATCTATAACATCTCCCTCTTTCTCTCCCAAGGGACTCTCAATCATCACTACGGGCCCATCAAGTTCTCTTCCATTTCGTAAGGTAACAACGTTCACTTGCACCCTTTGGATAGGTTGTGGTTGGATTGGTTGAGAAAGATGCTTTTGTTGGGGAACTTGTGTCAAATGGATCTCAAGGCTTCTGAGACGAGCCCTGTCATTCTCCTGGTTCACCATAATTTACTGGAACAATTTCTCTACCATGGGTTCTTGGGGTGGTTGAGAGCTTTGAGGTTGTGGGATATGTTGTGGGTAGGTAGGTTGTTGAACTTGTTGGATTTGTAGTTAGGAGAATAGTGTTAAAAATTTTGGTTGAAAGCATGGTTTCCCTTGGAATGGAAGGAAACTTGGTTAGCGTAGGAAGAGTGGATAACATTCAATTGCTCCGGTTATTGAAGTTTTGCGCATTGTTGAGTGAGAAGAGGACTAAGGCAAAACTCACATGTATGGGCATTGGCAATGGAAGTGGATGCAAGGTTTTACATCACTTGGACTACTTTCAATTCTTTTGAAGTTTCATCAAGCACCATTTTCTGTCGCATCTCCATAATGTTATCCATCAGCAATTTCTCAGTAGCATTGCTCCCCGAAGAATAACCTCTGACTCCTGAACTTCGACCCACTCCCTAATGAGGAGAGTTTTGAGATAGCTCATGAAGGAAAACTTTGGCCTCCTTCGTGGTCTTCTTAAGAAACATCCCCCCAGATGTATTATCGATTCATTCTTTGAGTGTACTATAGAGCCCATAGTAAAAATGTTGAAGTAACAACCAATCAGGAAAGTTGTGATGCGGGCACTCTAATTGGAGACCGTTGAATCTCACCTGACTCTTGCTTGAAGTTCATAATTTCCTACCTTATTCGGTGTGTCTCATCTGCAGAGAAGAAACGAAGAAGAAAATTGCTAAGTGATTTTTATATAGAGTTTTTAGGGCGCAAAACCTATCAGCACCATGTTTTTTATATCCAAAATTCCGTATTTTAAGTCAATTTCTGTGTTTTGCGCACTTGTTCGCGAGATTGGTGTGTTTTGCAGGAATTAAGGAAATTATATCAAAAAGCATGAAAAGTTGAAGGAAAATTGGGAAAAATCAAAGGAAATAAAAAAGAAGTTGCAAAAAAGAAGAAGAGGAAAGGAGAAACGACCCAATTTGCCACGGCCAAAACCCAGCTGAGACGGAAAGACAAGGCGCAACCAGCGCCTTGTCCAGAAGCTTTAGAGGCCGAACAAAACCAAAACACAACCAGCGTTTTTTCAGGCGCAGCCAGCACCCATTCGCGAAAGATTCTCACTTTTTGGACAAAACGCAGCCAGCGTTCCTAAAACGCAACCAGCGTTTTGTGCCCTAGCCCAGCCCTATAAAAGGGATTTATATCCACCGTTTGAAGGCATCTTTTAATCATATATTTTTCGATTATTCGGTCAGACGTTTAGTATAGGTTTTCTCTGTATTTTTCCTCCCTTCGGGGAGCCGTTCTAGGAGTTTAGGAACAAAAGAGGAGGAGAAGGAGATCGACTCGAGTGACACAATGAGATTGAATTCGACGACTCGGACGTTTGGTTATTTCATTACTTTCTTTATGTTTTGTTATTAAGTTTTTATTGCGTTCTTAGTTTTTATTATGAGTAGCTAAATCCCTTTGTTTGGGGGATAAACTCGATGTCTTTTGATTGAATTTGAATACAGTCTCAGTGTTAGGTTATCCTTTTATTCGTTTAATCTGTGTGTATTGTATGTCATGGTAAATTTGGCAACAGAACGACAGTTTGAGTCTTTACCTAGTTTTAGATTCTCGACAACAGAACGATAGTGTGAGTCTTGAATTGGAAGGCGTAGATTGAATAGGTTCAGAAAATAGTTTGACATAATGATTCTTGCCTAGGGTCGAATTATAATCAGTTCTTTATCTTTGATTGGATTAAATAGTTAGAAATAATGTTTAGTTTAATCCCTGTAACTCACTTCGGATCGAAACATCGATGTGATAAGGCCTAGAATGACTATAGACCCCGAGTTATCTTGTTTCTTGTACCGAGATTGTTCATAATTTGATTGATTGACTAGAGTGCACTCCCCTGAACACCATTAATCACTTGGTTAAATCCTTTAATTACCTGATTTCTTAGTTAATTATCTGAATCGTTACCACAACCTTTTGATCGACCTAGCATCATTTGTAGTGAATTGATTTAGTGCGTATTTGAACACAAGTCCCTGAGAGAGAACGATATTTTATTACTACACAGACCCGCACACTTGCGGTACACAGACACCTATACGTTTTAGGTCTGTCAAGTTTTTGGCGCCGTTGTCGGGGACTTTAAATCCTAAAAATTAAATAAAAATTTCAAAATCCGAAAATGGCAATTCTTGATTTTCTTGATTTACCTCAATATATTTTCTTTATCTTCTTTATTATTACTTTTGATTACGCTTGGTATTCTAGTTTTTGTCCTTTTTCATGTTTACATAAAAAGATTTCTCATTCATATTCGATCCCCAGACTGGAAGAACCCTACGAGAAAGAAGCAAAAAGCAAAGAACTGGAGAAAGAACAAGAACAAGAAGAAAAAGCTAGGTGCGAAGCGGAAGAGATGACCAATCAACCGCGAACACTGGGCCAGTACATGACACCCACTAAACCCCAGTACGCAATCGCAGTCCATTATTTGGTCTCATTCCGAGCCGAATTTCTTCTCTTTTATAGGGTATATTTGCTTGTTTTAACCCCTATTTATATATTAGATATAATGATTTGGTATTTTGTAGGAAAATAAGGAGTTAGAAGAAGTTTGGGCTTAAGTGTGGCTTTTTAGGGAATTCCGAGCTATTTCCGGAGCAAACCCGAGACCCGAGCCAGGAACCGAGGCAAAACCAAACCCGGAACCTCATATCTATTTTTGGCGCAAAAACAGGGCCAACGGACAAGCTCGCCCGAGCAGCTTCTGTGACTTGACCGAGTTGTTTCACCCTCGCGCCCGCAAGCTCAGCAGGAACAATCGACTGCGGCCAGAAGAGCTGCTCGCCTGCGCAGGTTGGCTGCTTGCCCGAGCCACGCCTCTGTTGCCCCCGCCAAGATTGAAGCAGCAACGATTGACAATCGGACAGGCAGCCAGCTCGCCCGAGCGACACCATGACTCGCCCCAGCTGGTCCGCTGTCACTCCCGCTACCGATGCTCTGCAGCCACGATGGATGAAGCCGGACAGTAGGCCTGCTCGCCCGAGCCACCCCCATGGCTCGCCCGAGCCACTCTGTCTGCGGAAAATCTGACGTGCGTGCTGCGATTTTTTTCTAGGGTTTTGGGTTGTATTTCTCCTTCTTCTATAAATACCCACTTGTATTAGTCTAAGTTTTATCAATTAGCCTAGGTAGTTTAAGAGTAGAATTAGATTTATTGCTTTCCTTTATTTGCTTTACTTTATTTGCTTTAATCTCTCTTTAATTGTCCTTCAAGCTTTCAATTGTTCATCATTGTTCTTCAAAGTTTTCTTGCAATTTCAATTCTCAATCTCTTTCAAGCTTTCTCTAGTCTTCATTGAAGTGTTTTACAAGCTTTCTCTCTCTCTCTCTCTCTCTATCTTTTCTCCATTGATGTTTATTTCAAAGCTTTCTAGGGTTAGCCACATCAAATCCACTTTTAGTGGGGAGGAGGGTCAAGGAACTCCAATTCTACTTACTAGTGAGAATTTGGGGGATTCTTGGTATTCCAAACGACAATTTCTTGTTTGTTCGGGGGAAATTCAAGTGTAGATTGAAGGTTTATTGAAGTTTGTTCATCAAAGGTATAAATTCTTGCCCAATTTCATTGTTCATGCTAGTTCTTCATTCATGCTTTTAATTGCTTTCATCCTTAAGTGCTTTCTTTAATTGCTTTCCTTTAATTTCTTTCTTTATTATTATCATGTCTAGATTAGTTTAATGATTTCTTTACATAATTTATCGCTTTCCCCATTGAGAAAAACCCCTTTACACAAACCAATTACCTTAATCAAGCCTCACACCCATCCCTGAGATCGACAATCCTTATAAAACCACAAAAATTACAACCGAACATCCCCGCCATTGCAGCTGATGACTTCGAACTGCGCAATCTCTGATCAACTTAGTATCCAAGGAACCTTTCCATGGACATCCAAGCGAAGATCCGAACCGACACCTACGCCTGTTCCACCAAGCCTGTGATACGTTCAAAGCCAACAACGTCTCGGAAGATGCTATCAAACTGAGGCTTTTCCCGTTCTCTTTAGAAGGTAAAGCATGGGAGTGGCTTCGCTCGCTCCCTCCCAACTCAATCACCACGTTCAACAAACTCATCAGCACGTTCTTGGCAAGATATTTTCCTCCCGGCAAGCTTACTAGCTTGAGGAATCAGATTTCGACATTCACCCAAGAACCTGACGAGTCACTTTATGAAGTTTGGGATAGATTCAAGGACCTTCTCCGACAGTGTCCTCAACACGGATTCGAATCTTGGGTTCCGATCTAGTCATTTTCAATGGAGTAAACAAGTCGACAAGAGAATTTGTCGAACAATTCACGTCAATGGTTGGAACCCCGCCATAGTGCGAGATCGGAGGTAAGCAAAATTTTGATGCAATTTCTTTATTAACTGCTAAACTTGATACTTTAGTGAAAAAAATAGACGGTATGGACTCACCTGCACCATCACTTTCGCCATGTAACTCGACCAAACATGAGATTTCAGCATGTCCTACGGGAATAGCTTGGAACGACCAAACTGAACAAGTCCGTTCTGTTGACCCAAACTCGAACTTAGAATCTATAGTGAAAAGTCTTGTGTCAAGCCAACAGGAACATAATGAGATTATTATAAATCTTTTGGAAAAGATAGAGGTCCTGACCCATCAAAATAAAAATCTAGAGACTCAATTAACTAACCAGAACACCTTCCCTCTTTCATCTACTGTGTACACAATAGAACAATGTAATGCTTTGACTCTTAGGAGCAGAAAACAATTAGTTGAACCCAAGAGAAGCGAACCTGAGAGTAGAGAGCCTAAACCCGAAAAAGAACCTTCAGTAGATATTGCTACCCAAAGGGATAAGATAGAACAAGGTGACCCATCGGTAACTAACCAAAGAGTCTATATACCGCCCATACCGTTTCCTCAAAGGCTAGTTAAGGCACATCTAGCCAAAGCAAAACTCGACTTTACGACGGAGTATGAGGTGAGTGAACCTATTGGGTTAGATACTAGGTACGAAGATGATTTTCATTATGAGTCACTTGATTTTGTTCATGAGGAATCTAGCGATGAAATTATTAACGAGGTAAATTTTCCAAACGAGAACCTTGCTTACCTTGTACCCTTTGATCCCGATGATTTATTTGATGATTTTTTCGATGATCCTATTCCTTGTTTGCCACCTTCGGTTTCACCAGAAATCCCTGAGAAACTCATACCTGATCAAAAGACCTTAGATGATCATGTTAACATAGGATATGAGGTTAATTTTTGTGAAACCTATGAAGTTTTTAAAGAGTTGTCCTTAGGTAAGTCTAGAAGTTATAAGCCCTACCTCGATCCTTATCATATATACCTAGAGGACTATCCTAGAAAAATTCCGTGGACCAAATATTTTGAATCTTTTGATTTTTCTAGCAAATTCGATTTATTACTGAGAACCTTACTAATGTTTTATCTTATAAGTTTTCAGTTGATCTCTAATATGTTAGCTTGCAAGCCACATGAAGGAGGGTTTGACAAGCTTTTAAGGGCGTTGACGTCATCCGAAACGGAGGCCACGATCTTAACCTTCAAACTAAGACTATTTTTATTTTCTAGAGTTTTTGATTCCCGTTTGATTTTGCTAAATTTCGTTTTCGTTTCTGATTTTCTCTTTGATAATTAGATTCCTTAAATTTTTAGTCAAGTTTTTAGTTATTTATTGAAATTATTATCTCTAACCTAATAATTTTTGAGTTGGTAGATGTTTGTAGGGATTTTTGGAATGTCAAATTGTAGGGAAAGCAAGAAGGAAACAAAGAAAAGGGAGAAGACAAAGCAAAAATAGGCCAAACATCGAATATTGATCATCAGGTGGAAAACGCGCTTTAAGCACATGGCGCCTCTCTCGTAAAGTTCACATTGTGGTAAAGCGTCACTTTAAAGACTTTAAGCTGGCGTCGCTTTTGGGTTTTGTCGAAAATTTGTGTGTGTCTCTCTAATTTTAGTCGGCCCTACCCTTTTATTTTTCAATTGAAAACCTGTTGCCTCTTTCTTCCCCAAATCCTCGACCCCAAAATGCTGCCATCTCCCCCCTTCCTCTCAAACTCTCCCTCTCCTTGCTTTTGCTCGCACCGCACCTCACCACCACACACCACCATCTTCTTCTTACCTCTTCTTCCTCTACTTCCATTCTACTTCTTCTGACCCCTTCGCACTGTCCTTCTCCCGAGTAGCTCACAAGACTCGTCCAGTCCAAACCCTAGTCCCGAAAATTTTCATTCACTTATTACTTGCAATTCCATCTTCTTCTTGCATTCAACTACAAGGTATGATTCTAACTTATCTCTCACATCCATTGTTATTAGCTAGTATTTCTTGGTGAGTTTATGCAATTTCATGAGTTATACTTGTAAATTTTGTTTGAATTCACCATGGTTCATGCTTAAGTTTGGTGCACTATTTAAGTAATTTTTTATACTAGTTAGTAATTTTTGGTTGCTTGACTTGGAAAAGTTGGTATCTTTATTGATTGTCTAGCAATTTGGAAGTATTGTGGTTGTGTTTCGAAGTGAATGATATGAATTTTGAAAGTTGAATGTTTGAACATGTTAAACCTTTGTTTTGGGAGTATAGAGTTGGATTATACATTGTCTTTGAGTAGTAGAGTGGGTGTTTGAGATGAAAATTTTGAATGATAATGTGTAAGTAAGGGAGGGATATGGACTGTTTTGGATTTGGTTTAAATTTTGCTGTGTGAAAATTCCAGGTTTGAACAAATTGTCATTGGTGGTGGTTTATGTTGAGAGTCCACCTTGAACTCGTTTACACTGTGTTATAAATTTCACCTCACTTCTCATAGTCAATCACTAGTGTTTTGTGGTGTCATTATGCATAATTTCTCAAGCTACTTGTTGAATTTATTCGGTAAACCACAGTTCTTGTTCTAGGATGTCGCGATACTTGAGTTTGTTTTTGATACTAGTTGCTTGTCTAGAGTGAGTAACCTTGATTGGAAATCACAATCTTGTTGCTTTGGTGCTTGAAATCATTGACATAGTTTGTAATGAGCTTAAAGAGTTGAAATTTGGGTCTAATTTTGAGTTATATGTGGTTGTTGAGCGAGTTTGACTACTGTACTTTGCTTTAGTGCTTGCTTGAACTTGCGTTGGTACCCTCTAAGTATCAAGCAAGCAATGGGGTATCTAAGTACGTGCGATTACTATGCTTGAACACTCACATTCAATTGATGTTTAGATGGTAAGAACGAAGAACCCAAGTTTCACGGCTGGAGATCATGGGAATGATGGAGCCGGGGGAAACCGAAAAGAGAAGGGAAACAAAAAGCCACCCCATCCCGGGATTCTAGGAGCTCCAACCCTTTCAATTTCGAAGGGGATGTCAAAGCGAGGTATGATTCTCTTTCTAAAAGAGCTTTAATACCTACTAAATATTTGAGTGAGAATTTCTTGACGAATTGTGGTATGCTTGATGATGTTTTGTGGTTGTTGGGACGTGCGCAAATGACTCTTTCCACCGTTGTCTTCTGCATTGAGGACAATGCAACGTTTAAGCATGGGGGGGGTTGAATATTTCACTTTTGTGAATATTTCTTCTTGGTTCTCTGTTTTTCGTTTATTTTTCTTTTATTTTCGTCTTTCTTATTCTTGTGTCATGCTTATTTTTCTGCTTTTAGTGTGATTTTCTTATTTTTGTTTGTCTCTTTTATTTTGCTTATTCTTAGTTTAGTATGCTTTCTAGTTTTTAGCTTGTTTGTTTTCTTTTATTTGAGTTTCTAGTGTGTTTTTTCTTTTGTTTTCTAGTTTCCTTAAGTTTTTCTTCTAAGTTTTTCTTTTAAATTGCATCCACCTAGATTGCATTAGATAGAAGCATACAAATTTTTCTTTTTCTTTTCCTAGTTTGTTTCTTTTTCTTTCTCTTGAATTCACTTATTCAAAAATCCAAAAAAAAAAAACAGAAAAATTAGAAAAAAACCAAAAAAAAATTTAGAAAAGACAAAAAACCAAAAAAATATATAGGATAAGACTAGGATTAAAACCGGAAACACCTTCGGTGATGATTTGTAAACTCTTCTTACTTTAAGTTTAGCTTGCTTCACTTAGAAAAGTCCGGATAAGATCTCAAAAGTTTTTGAAACCTTTTCCTTCAAATCTTCTGATATTGAGTCAAGTTATGAAAGTTGCATTTGACTGCTTTGACTATCTTAGAAAGTATAAATATGCGTGCCATAAATCTTTGGGCTAAGTTTAGTCGATTGAGCCCCATCCCGTGAGTCCACATTGCCTAAATTTACGAATTGATCACTTTTATCAATTCCATGATTCCCTGAGTGACTCACCCATTAGATGCATCTCTAGAACTTGTTTTGCATCTTGCTTGAGATTACATATTTGCATTGCACGCTGTGACAAAGTGATTAAGACATTCATTCTACTTTTTGTTAAGCTACATAGCCAAATAGCCTTCCCTACATTATATTTTTTTTTTCTTTTTGCTCCGCGTAGCCTTTGTTTATCCTTCTTTCATGATTGAACCCTGGCAATACAAGCCTTGGCCTTTGATATTCAGTATCCCTTTGCCTTGCTTGGTTGAATGAGAGTTTGTCATTTTTTCGTAAGGAACAGTTGGTTCGATGTGTTTGTGAACAAAAATATGAAGTTTGGGAGAGATTGAGCTTATTGTTTCAAGTTGGAAGAAACTGAAAGTCCCACCTTTTGAATAATTGGTGTTTGGTTATGTTGATCATATATTATATCGAGGTCCAAGTTATAATTCCATAGTTTTCTTCTCCCTAGATCACTCATCCAAAAAGGAAAAAAAAGTATAAAATAAAAAAAAAGAGTTCCAAAAGAAAAGGGAGATTATAGAGACTTAATTTAAAAGTCCTGAAAGCTTTGACCTGGTTGTATTCAATTGAGATGTTTCATAATGCTGAGGGTAAAAGGTGAATTTTCTTGCATACATCAAGCAAGAAGGAGAGCTGAGAGTGTTTTATTCATAATTAATCCAAGCATGGCTCTTATCTCCTCATTCCCAGATTTTACCGATCCTTTCCCCTAACCTAAGCCCCGTTACAACCCGGAAAAGTCCTTTTGACTGTCACTTGTGCATTGCATACTAGTAGTGGAGAGCGAGGTTCTTACCAAGCTTATGATAGTTTGTTTCTATTGGTTTGAGTATGAGAAAAACCCACATACGTAATCAAATTTGAGTGATTGAGTGTTCTTATTCTTTCCTATGTGAGGTTTGCTTTTTTTTGACTGACTTACGTCCATAACTAACCATGCATATTTGCATTATTCTTGAGACTGTTGGCGGATTTACGCTTCTGAAGTACTTGTTCTCTCCTCTTTGGTTTCGAAAATTTCTTCCTTTCTCTTTTGAATTGAGTTTTTATCTTGTCCAGGCTGATCTTTGTGTTTGTTTGTTAAATTGATGTGTTGGAATGGTTAGCCTGAGGGGGTGTTAAGATTTTGTTTTTGTGATCCTATCGAAAACTCTTTCCGCTTCTTTTTCTTCTTAGGATCTGTTTTTTCTGTTTGAGCCCTAATCCTCCTGTTTTCAATTCTGACTTGCTTGGGGACAAGCAAGAGCTAAGCATGGGGGATTTGATAAGTCATTTTTATATAGGGTTTTTAGGGATCAAAACCTATCAGTTTCATATTTTTTATATCCGAATTTCCATATTTTTATGTCAATTTTTGTGATTTATGCACTTGTTCGCGAGATTGGTGTGTTTTGCAGGAATTAAGGAAATTATATCAAAAAGCATGGAAAGTTGAAGGAAAATTGGGAAAAATCAAAGGAAATAAAAAAAGAAGTTGCAAAGAAAAAGAAGATGAAAGGAGAAACGACCCAATTTGCCACGGCCCAAACCCAGCTGAGACGGACAGACAAGGCGCAGCCAGCGTTTAGAAAACGCAGCCAGCGCCTTGTCCAGAAGCTTTAGAGGCCGAACAAAATCAAAACGCAACCAACGTTTTTTCAGGCACAGCCAGCGCCCATTCGCGGAAGATTCTCACTTTTTGGACAAAACGCAGCCAGCGTTTTGTGCCGTAGCCCAGCCCTATAAAAGGAATTTATATCCCCCGTTTGAAGGCATCTTTTGATCATCTATTTTTATCGGTTATTCCGTCAAACGTTTAGTAAAGGTTTTCTCTATATTTTTCCTCCCTTCGGGGAGTCGTTCTAGGAGTTTAGGAAAAAAAGAGGAGTAGAAGGAGATCGACTCGAGTGACACGACGAGATCGAATTCGACGACACGGATGTTTGGTTATTTCTTTACTTTCTTTATGTTTTGTTATTCAGTTTTTATCGCGTTCTTAGTTTTTATTATGAGTAGCTAAATCCCTTTGTTTGGGGGATAAACTCTATGTCTTTTAATTGAATTTGAATACAGTCTCGGTGTTAGGTTATCCTTTTATTCGTTTAATATGCGTGTATTGTATGTCATGGTAAACTTGGCAACAGAACGACAGTTTAAGTCTTTACCTGGTTTTAGATTCTCGACAACAGAACGACAATTTGAGTCTAGAATTGGAAATCGTAGATTGAATAGGTTTAGAAAATAGTTAGACATAATGATTCTTGCCTAGGGTCAAATTATAATCAGTTCTTTATCTTTGGTTGGATTAAATAGTTAGAAATAATGTTTAGTTTAATCACTGTAACTCACTTCGGATGGAAAGATCGATGTGATAAGGCCTAGAAAGATTATAGACCCCGAATTATCTTGTTTCGTTCACCGGGATTGTTGATAATTTGATTGATTGACTAGAGTGGACTCCCCTGAACACCTTTAATCACTTGGTTATAAAATCCTTTAATTACCTGTTTTCTTAGTTAATTATCTGAACCGTTACCACAACCTTTTGATGACCTAGCATCCTTCGTAGTGAATTAGTTTAGTGCGTAGTTGAACACAAGTCCATGAGAGAGAACGATCTTTTATTACTACACAGACCCGCACACTTGCGGTACACAGACACCTATACGTTTTAGGTCTGTCGAAAATCTCTGCTTAATGTGTGCGCACCATGAAGAATAAGTATCAGGGGGGCATGTGTAGAGTGACATCTTGGCCTTTCCCGTCAAAGTGAGTGAAAAGAATTTCATTTTCATGAACTCTAATGATACCCTTGCACAAAAGCAAATCGATCTTCGAATTTGTCAATATGGTCAATAGGACTCTCGGAAACGTCCCCATGAAATCGGTTGCTTTCAAAGACTTCTAGCAGATAAGGTTTGAATTCGAACATTGCGGTTGATGGTAACGGTGGTAGTGTGATGTGGCTGCCTCCCGTACCTAAGGATGGAACGAAATATGAAGCTAAGGTACGTGGTGGATCAGGTCGTTCATTAGCGATTAGAACTCGATGCCTCCTATGATGCTTGATAAACACTATAGTGGATCTGCATGCACCAAAAAGAACCAAAGAAGTATCAAATTCCCTAAGACTAAGACACCTTGATCTCTAGCACGAAAGGGATCTAAACAACCTCTAACCAAATAATAATAACTAGGGGCGCTAGCTCCCCGACAACGGCGCCATTTTGAGTACAATAGCTTTACCTAGTTTTTTGTCATTCATCTCAGGGCGCTAGGTGTACAGTGGTTTGTTAGACCAATAATTTGTCGTTCTTCTCAGAGAGCGAAGGGCCTTGGTTAAAGAATCTAGGTCGAGGCACAAGCTAAGATCACTAGAAAAAGGAGATTGGATTGATTCACAAGAGTAACAAAGCAACAACAAGTCCAAAGTTTAGTCAAGATAAGGAAATGGGGTTTGGGGGATTTGCAGGATGCGAACAGGATTAAGGAGATGGGTTTTACAATAAGAATGCGGAAAAATTGCTAAAACCCCTCATGAGGTTTGGGGAATTAATTTTTTTAACCTTACTGTTTGCCAGTTTTATTTAACCACCCTCCACCTTTAGTTATAATTTAAATAAAGCCCAAGTCCAATGAAGTATATATTTAGTCACAAAAAATCAGATCTTGGTCTTATCGGGTTCGATAATTCGGGTATTCGGTCAAAAACCCCAAACCTTGACCCTAGCCGAATTTCAATTCAGACAAAATAACCAGACCTAAACCCGAACCTGAATGATTGAATTTAATTTTTTGTCAAACTAAAAATTAATTGAATACTAGATCTTGGTTAAAATTTAGATTCGGTCAATTCGAGTTCGGGTTGACCGAACCCGATTATGAGGATAGTGTTCATAACTCACATAAAGAAGCTCTAATTTCATATTTGGTTATTCGGTCAAATTCGGTTGATCGAACCCGAATGATCGAATTTAATTTTTCGTCAAAACTAAAATTAACTGAATACTAGATTTTTTGACCAAGTATTACCAGATGACCAAATTTGACCGAATCTGAAATTTGAGCCTATTTATGTGAGTTATGAACAATATCCTCATAATTTGATTCGGTCAACTCGTACTCGAATTGAGCGAATCTAAATTTTAACCAAAATCTAGTATTCAATTAATTTAATTTTAGTTTTGACAAAAAATTAAATTTGATCATTCGGGTTCGGGTTTAGGTCAGATTATTTTGTCCTAATTGAAATTCGACCAGGGTCGGGGTTTGGGGTTTTTGACCAAATACCTGAATTGATTGAACCCGATAAGACCAAAATCTAATTTTTCGCTACTAAATACTTCATTGGACTTGGGCTTTAATTAAATTGTAACTAAAGGTGGTGGGTGGTTAAATGAAACTCCCAAACAGTAAGGTTTAAAAAATTAATCCCCAAACCTCAAGGGGGGTTTTAGCAAATTTCCCATAAGAAAGCAAAAAGCGAAGAAAACCTAATGGAAATTCCGCTAAACCCACCGACCTCCCTCTTTCGAGGGTATAGTCCGGATTAACTACCTCAAAGTCCACCACGGACCTCGAGGGTTAATATAACGGAGTCCCCTAGCTAACCTATTTCCCACTTTCATGGGAGAGTGCTAGCTATCTCCTCTCCAACCCTCCATTGACAAATGTTCGATGCATTCGAGAGCGTTCGGTCCGAATTAGATCTCACTTGAAGGAAGGATTGGAGTGGGAAAGTGATTTTCCACCTAATTACTCTCTAAAAGAGCTAAACCATTTCTAATCACCTGTCCACACTCCTAATTACTCCATAACCCATAAGGTTTCTAGCCACTAGTCATTACCAAAACTAAACTAACATTAACATTCTCAAAGCTAAACATGATCGAAACACCATCAAGATAAGAAACTAGCAGTCACAATAACCAAAGAGTAATCAACACAAATGATAATCAAGCTAGTAATTAACAACTAAATAAATGGAGTAATGAGCAAGAAATACATAGCAAGATGATTGGAACCAAGGATGATCAAATGAGTTGATGAACTTCACAAACCAATGTAGAAAATAAACTTCAATGCTTCAATGAAACTTCAAATCCAACCAAGAATCCAAGTAACAATCTCTCTAATGTCTCACTAATTTCTCTCTAATAAGTTAAGATGAACAGTAAACACTCCCTAATCCTCTCTCTAAAACTTCTCTCTATCTCCCTTTAAAAAATTTCACTAATAAAATATATACAAAGCATGGAGATTACATAAAACGCAACCGTTTTAGCCGTCAAAACGCGTGAAATTACAGGGTCGTCGCAGGTGCAACGGCAGGTGTCGCGGGCGCGACGCAGCGAAAACACATGGGGCAATTTTGAAAAAGCGCGGGGTCGCGGCCGCTACAACATGGGTCGCGAGCGCGACCTTCCTTGGAAACTCTCCTAATTTTTCTTTGTCAAGCATCGCGGGTGGCACGACCTTCTGGACAAAACTCCCCTTGAGTATAGCGTCGTTACAATATTATAGCGAAGGCACCCAGATTGGGCATGAGATTTGGACTTGTCGCGCCCCCTACAAGGCTGGTAGCGGGTGCGAAAGCCTAGAAATTGCTCCTTAAGAGAAGTTGTGTTGTCCCGACTTCGCCCTTTCTCGTTGCTTGGCTCAGCTTGGCCCGGGAAATCCTTCGGGACCCCCTAAAAGGCCTCAAAATAGCTCCTATGCCTTGTTTTTCTCCTTAAGTGCAAGAAACCTACAAAAGAACTAAAAGACAAGTAAAAACAATGAAAACATACCAGAATCGAGCCAAAAGGCCAAGCTTGAGAGCGTTATTTAGGCCTAAAAATGAGCTAGGGGCCTAGCTAATGGTCTTGGTCAGATATGAAGTCGATTACTAAGGGTAATAGGTAGGTCGAAACGCTCACTAAGGATAACAGATAAACAAAAATACAAAAAATCCGTTAAATGATAAACATGGGCTTCAAGGGTTTTAGGATGTCAACCGGATCAAAGGTAACGGGTTTCGCAGTCAAGGGTTAAAAAGAATGAGAAAATCAAGTGGGAATTCTGCTAGAAATGACCCATCGGCCTCCCTCTTTCGAGGGCAGTATGGATTAACTACCTTAAAGCCCACCACGGACTCGGAGGGTTAATACAATAGAATTTCCTAGTTAGTCTCATCCTCACTTTCGTGAGCAAGTGACTACCTATCCCTTCCCTAGCCTTCCATTGACAAGCAATCAGTACATTAGAGAGCCCTCGGTCCCTAATGCACCACGCTTGAAGGAAGGACTAGGGTGGATTATTGATTTCCTACCATACTACTCCCTAACATGCTAACCCACTCATAATCACCTATCAACACCCTTAACCACCCTTAACTTAACCCATACGGTGCCTAGCCACTAATCATCACCAAAACTAAGCTAACACCGACAAATCCATGCCTAAACATGATTTCTACAATAAAGCAAGATCAATCTCAAACTAAACAATTAACTAGCTATTCGGACAATCAAAGAACAAGCAACACAATCAACAAGCAAACAAGCAGTTAACAATATGAAAGAACCCTAGAGGGGGGGGGTGAATAGAGTTATGAAATTTTCTACACAAAATACGAACTTGATAAAGGACGTTAGGATCTTAATCCTTGTAGCTTAAGATTCAATAAATGATAAAGGCAGATTAAGATTTTAAAACAAAGGACAGTAAGAATAGACTAAATAAACCCCTTTATAACACAGGATAACGTCAGGTGAATGACCTTAGGTTTTCCAAACAGAACCTAGCGCCTTGCTATGGACGCTTCACAATTTCTGGAAAAAAAAACACTTCACCAACATAGTTTCGGTGAAAGCACAAATCGATCCTACCACCTTCAAGGATTCGATTACAGGAGAAAATCACAAATCTAAGTCCGTTAAGATTTTGATTTCACTCAAACACAATTTTCTCTCACACACTTTTCTCTCTACTCGAAGAAAGAAAAAACAGTCAAAACAAGAACACAATTTCTCTGTTTCGCACGCCCGATTTCTTCCATGGAATCATTGATGTATTCAATCTTTAACTCGACTTTTTATAAGTGCATTGCGATCGACAAGGGAGAGACGTTGGAGACTTATCCTGCCAGATCCTTTCCTTTTTCGTTGCTCTGTCATTCCTTCCAAAATGCTTCGATTCAGCTTCCTTACTTATGCGATTTCTGGATCTTACACTCTTATCTTCTTTCCTATTTCTTTAATCGATTGTTTCCTACAATTGAATAGTTGCAATCGATTTAGTCTGATTAAAAAAGGATAGAGAAAATAAATGTTAAGTTTTCCAGAAAACTTCCCTGATCTTTTTGCTCTTATTTGCCTTTCACGACAAAGCTTCTTGCCTAGGGTAAACGTCCTCATGATGCTTTGGGTGAACTTCCGTATGATGCCTTGGGTGAATGTCCTTCTGCCTTCTTGAGATATCTTTTCTTACGCATCATATCTTTTCTGGCTATTCGGCTATTCGAATTTTTGCTTTCATTCAAAAAGGATCCAATCGCCAAGGTCATTGAGGGGTTCTAATACAATAGATTAGTCAAGTAGGGAATAAGAAAGCACCTATCAAAGATGATAGAGGGTTATGATGATCAAGAGAATTGATAGACTTCATAATTTGTCAATTGTTGAAACTTCAATTCTTCTGTACAATCCAAATCCAAGCAACAGTCAAAGTAGAAATCTCCTTAATCACTCACTAATTACACACTTTCTCACACTAAAAACTAGAATGAACAATAAAAGTGTTGAACGAAGCTCTCCCAATAAAATCATCAAAGTATTTATATAAAGCAAGGGAGTTACATAAAACATAGCCATTTCAGCCATTCAAAATGTGTAAAAAACAGGGTCGTCTCGGTTGCGACAGATGGCGTAGCGGGCGCGACGCTGAGAAATCCAAAGAGGCGATTCAGTTTTTGCACGGGGTCGTAGTCGCTACGTTCCTGGTTGCGGGCTCAATGAATCTAGGTAGCCATCTCCAGGTTCATCCATCGCGGGTGTCACCATGAGCGTCGCCGGTGGCACGGCCTTTGGCTTCCCCATTCTTTTCTTTCTTGGGTGTAGCGCCCGCGACAAAGGTTGTAGCGGGTGCTACGGGCCTGCTTCAACTCATCTTTGGGAAATAACCTTCCCGGGTTGACCTCGCTTCACTTCTTGGCGTTCCTTGGCTCAGCTGCTCGAGAAATCCCTCGAGACTTCCTAATTTGCCTCCAAATAGCTCCTTTGCCTCATTTTATTCCTCAAATGCGAGAAACCTACAAAAGGACTAAAAACCAAGTAAAAATAACGAAAACAACTCAGAATCGAACGAAAAGGGAACACATAGGAACATAATTTAGGCCAAAAATGGGCCTGAACAAGCAACTTGATGTGACTACAACATTCCTTCATGGCGAGTTAGAGAAGGAGATCTACATAAGACAACCAAAGGGTTTCACTATTCTTGGTAAGGAGGAACAAATGTGCAGATTGAGCTTAGTGTGGACTTAAACAGGCATCGAGGCATTGGTATAAAAGATTTTATACCATCATGGTAGGACAATGGTGCACAAGTAGTCAATATGAGAACAATTTGTACTTCAGGAAATTTGATAATGGGTCTTTCATTTATTTACTACTGTACGTTGATAACATGGTGATTGCAACTATGGACATGTCATTGGTCAAAAAGTTGAACTCTCAACTCATTCAGGAGTTTGAGATGAAAGACCTCGGGGCAGCAAAGAAGATCCTTGGGATAGAGATACAGAGAGACAGAAAGGCAGGGAAGCTATTCTTGTCTCAGAAGAGATATCTGGAAAAAGTGTTGGATAAGTTCAACATGAGAAACTGTAAGGTAGTTTCAACTCCATTAGTTACACATTTTAAGTTGTCTAGTGAGTGTTATCCTAAAACTAAACTAAAAATGAGAAAGATGTCTAATGTTCCCTATGGTATTGTTGTTGTTGGTAGCTTGATGTATGATATGGTGTGCATTAGACCTAACCTATCCCATGTAGTTAGTGTAGTGAGTAGATATGTTCACAATTCAGTGAAGAAGCATTGGGAAGGAGTAAAGTAGATCCTTCGTTATGTGAATGGAACTTTAGAGATGGGCAACTTGTATGATAGAGGTAGTGTTACAACGTATGATGTTGCAGGTTATATGGATGCTGACTATGATGGAGATCTTAAAAGGAGATGCCTAATTTCTTTGTATGTGTTCACTATGTGTGGTGGAGCAGTGTCTTGCAAGGCTTCACTCCAGTTTGTGGCAGCCCTTTCTACTATTGAGGCGGAGTACATTGCTGCTATAAGAGGGGTGAAGGAGGTTATGTAGTTGAGGGGTATGGTCATGGAGCTTTGTGTACCACAGGGTGAGAACGTGGTCTAATCAGATAGTTAGAGTGTTATTCATCTGACCAAGAATGACGTTTACCATTCAAAGACCAAGCATGTAAGGTTCACGTATCACTTCAATAGTGATACATTTGTTGTAGGTGAGATTATGGTGAAGAAGGTGCGTACTTCTAAGAATCTTATAGACATGCTAACTAAGACTTTATTTATATCTAAGTTCGAGCATTGCTTGGACTTAGTTGATGTTTTTGCATGTGAGAACCCTTCCGGGACACACTTTGCGGAGGGGTGTGTTAATGGCGATAGTCAAGGTGGTTATGCACCGATGAGTCAGATCATGGTCCGAAGTGGAGATTGTTGGGTTTATGACACATTGGATCCTCCTAGAAATCCATCGACAAGGAGAAACAAGGAGGCGCATGCATCGCCTAAAGAGGCACCCCCCGTGCCCAAGACAAGTCAGGTAGAAACGGGGAGTGAAGCAAGCGCCAGTCGCGCCGACATCGACACAACCCGCGCCAAGTACGTTTGTAACACCCCATAGTTCATAATCACTATATGAAGACAAAACCATCCATAATCCTATGATTAGCACAGCGGAATACAAAACCTGAAGATATTACTCGTCCACATCCATAGACAAAGCTAAAGCAACATGCTCAATACATAACACCAAGTACCACTCCAAGCTCCAAAGAAATCTTCAACGTTATACATAACCAAAAATATGCATTTACAACCCACAGTAGCACGGGTGTCAAACACCAATTAACCTTGCTTCTTACCAGTAACCAACTTTTCACCACTAGAGCCATCACCTAAACAAAACATAATATATTTTTCAAATGAGTCGAAACTCAATACGCATAACCTTGTAATGTAAGTCATATTTTATTAAATCCATTTTATTTCACGCATTTCAATTCATTTAGCATGCAGAGGGAGAAGAAAATACATGTAAATCATATTGGATGATTATTTTTATCTAAGTAGTACCCATTTACGATTATCAAACTAAACATTCATATGCGCATACTCGGACTAATCGGGAGGTCCGAACAGAGTTATATTGTTGACACTGGCCAGGTATATGGTATTGATGCATTTATTATGCATATATGCATGGGGCGAGTCCATATTTAGGTGACAAACAATGGTGACATACATGTGGTTCATGTTAGTATAACACTCGATGATTTTGTTGACAAAATACATGACAAAGAAAGGCACATGCAATATGCGGACCTGAATTGAAGCATTTTGTCGATTAACTGAGACTAGATAAGTAACAACGATTTGAACGATGATGTCCCGAGCGACAAGCAACAACGACCTCAAGGCTGCGCATATGAACACAATAGAAAAAAATAGCAAGCTTGGGTGCTTTGAGGACAAAAAGTCTTTTAAAACACGTATAAGCTAGTTTTTGAAGAGTTTACAAGTAGTTGAAAGGCTTTAACTTGGGTAGAATATTTGTGAAATTCAAAGCTTTTCACAAAGTTATCAAACAAATGCAACTATTCATATTTTGGAAAGGTCTGAGTTTTCTCCACAACCTGCTAGTTGAGAGGCATGGTTCAAAATGAGAGTCTGCTCGCAAACTTTACAAACATAAGGTTTAAAGTCTCCAGAAGACATTTTCAAATCAATATTCCCTACTAATGGGTTCACTTGTCCTTTACCTAAATCCTCAAAAAAACTTCAATTGGCTCTAATGTAACTATGATCGATCAACCATTAACCTCCATCACAACAAGGAACTTCAAATTTTTAGTATCTCTCATGAGGATTTCAACATGCATGTAATCCATGGCCATTTTAACAACAATCACAAGTCACTCTTCACAATATCACTAACCACTACAAGAAACAGGTTAAAGGGCTACGGTTAATTTTGTCGCCGAAAGATATAATTCTGTCGCCCTATATTTTGTGAAACAAAATCCATTTTGTCACTAATCTGTTGCTTGAGCACATTGTCCGGGCGACAAAATATGGAGATCCGCCACCCATTTTAGGTTATGTGCTATGATATTAATTTTGTCACCCAAAAACAATATGTTGTGCGACGAAAAAGTCCGTCCCCATTCAATCCATTACGATAATTCCATTACCCCCTTTTTGTCTTTACATATTTGTCATACATTATTTGAATATTGGGTTAGTTTAATATTGAAACTATTTATTATGGTCTACTTTCGTATTTAAAATAACATTAAAAGATATAACAAGCAAACCTTAGATAGTAAGTGCAAATGTTTTACAAGAGTACTTAACATATAAATAGATATATATGCTGGAAAGAAAGTCTGGTCGCGAACATATGCCAAAAATCGTAGAATTTGGCTGGCTGTACAAAATGATCAACTTAGCTAGCTATACAAAAGTGGCATTCATATATATATATCCAAAATAAAGCCTTGTTTTTATTTGCTTTCAGATGCAAAATATGTCATATGGTTAGTGCTTCATATGTGCAAAAGAGGAGATCATGTATTCCCTACCAATTAGATTCCTATTCAATTTATGCATATGATAATTTACAAAGCCTTAAATAATGAACAAAAACAATATGCTAGATTTCCGATCAAGGATGAAAGGAACATTTACTTAAAATTTGAAATTTAATGGTTGCGAACATAACACAATAACTTTCAAGAAAAAAGAAAAGAAGAATGAAGTTGATTCATTTCTTTTCACTTTCTGTTACTTTTCTATGCATGCCTAGACCATAACAAATACTATACAAAGAACCTGCAGGTAGCATGCTAGAAAACACAAACTCAATCGATACCATTTCTCACAAATTTTGAAATTTGAGAACCTGCAATCTAAATAATTTGGGTTTCCATAACTAGTACTATACAGAGAACATGCAAACTTGTAAGAAATTATGCAGCTAAATAATTTGCGTTTCCGAATTTGACTAAACCAATGATGCTAGAAATCATATAAGCACCTATATATTAGCTATATATTAGAGTCTCAAATATTGAAATTCATCTACGGATTGGGAATCATAAAATTTTGAAATTCTCAAATTTTTCTACACTAGTCAGGCAGATGCCTTATACGACTAAGACCTATAAAGTCGCTTGCCTTAACCTAAGAAGGCATATTATTAAATCAATATGACAGGTTAACAACCAAACATACCATGGATACACCCTACAAAACCAAGTACACTTTAATATTGGAGTCTACGGTCCACCAGTAATACTAAGCACCATTTGTCCTAGCAGTGATTGTTCCAGAGTAGTTCATATCAATCCCACATCCATTTTTAAAGAATTTATTGATAAGTTTGGATCCCACAATTAATTACCTGTGGAATCTCATTGTTGTAACAAAAAAAAAAAACATATGATATACATGAATATTAATGTATCAATGATAACTTGAGGCAGTTTATAATGTACTATGGTCAACCCATATGTCCCAACTAAATACATCGTCATAAGTCACATAGGTACTTCCCAGGATTATTTGATAGGGAAATTTTATGCAACTAAGAACTGATGGGGTGCAGAAATTTAGTTTGTTCACGAACCAAACAAGGAATTCCATCCAAATCATTACTGGAACACGCATACATGAATGAACAATTGTAAGCAAAATAGTACACACAAAAAAAAAAAGAAAACCAAAATTGACAAACTATGATCCTGGCAGTAACTAACATAAATGGGTAAAGTTTAAAATCTGTCTGAACTGGCTGCATAGTTCAAGTTTCTATATCAAAGTTATCTACTTATCTAGTCAATTTCTACTATCTAGCATTTAGAATTCGATCGGTTGCTATTTCTAAAACTAACTTATCAAGGTAATAATATGTGGTCGTATTACATAGTACCTAGAAGTAAATATACCCTTGTCGTCATTTTTTTTAACCAGAGTTGTATAATGTAATAAGTCACACATAGTCAAAACTTAGACAGAAACGTGAAATGAGATTTATAGTAGTGTGCCCATCACGACAATCCAATTAGGGGTGTTGAACGGTTTACTATATCTAATTTTAAGTAAAAAATCCAGGAGAGAGAGAGTTGGGTGACAAGGATTGATTCATACTGTCCTAAATACGATATGGTGGGCCACAAACAATCAAGTCCATGAATTCAGCTCGAAGCATGTTCTCAAGATCTTGCTCTTTTTTATTTGCTTCTTCCTTCAAATGTGTGACCAGTGTTTTAAGCTCAACATTATATGTTTCGAGTCATCCAACAACATCTCGTAATTGAGCCTCTCGTTATTGTAATTCTTGGATTTGATTTGCTTGTTGAAGTCTAGCCTAATTAGAAGTTGCTGATGTCGATCCTTCATCCTAGTCTTTTTGTTGATGGACCAGCCCCAAGACAAGTTGGATAACCTTTATTGACTTCCAACACCTCTGCATAAGCATTAACAACATCGACATTGTCTACACCATTGTTAGTCTCAGCTGGAGGATCGAAAGCACCATCCTTGTGCCTAATTCAATGGATAAAGTAAGCAAAAAATGAGGTTATTTGTAGCATAAAACATGTTAGACATGCTAAATTGATGTAAAATTGGTATTATTTTGCATTTCATACTGTTTACACTTATCATGTAGCCTAACATGTTGAGGATCTTGTTCGTTTTCATCACCAGTACCTTCGGGGTCTGGGGATGGAATTATCTATAAGAAAATATACTCATTTAATGCTAATATAAATGAAAAACAGGAGCACATCAATATAATAGACATGAACTTTGGACATAAACCTCATCATGATAAATTCTAGCTGTTGACTTCGCCGCATTTGTTAGTTTGATAGTTTACGTTAGCCTGCTGCCCCAATTTTTCTAACTGATTTGCTACAAGTTCATAATGAAGTTGGGAGTAATTACATATAATATGATAAAAGTTCCTATATTATAGAACCTATTTGATGGATAAAATCTATGCTAAAATCATGCTCATAAACTTCATTTGATGGATAAAAACAACAAATTTGCAACCAAAACACAAAAAATTCAGATTTGAGAAGGAAATCAAAGGTTAGGGTTTTACCTCCAATTGGAGAAAACAAGGAAGAACAATGAAATGGGAAAGGAGTGGTGTGTCGGGATTGTTGGCATAAAAAAAAAGGGGGAAGGGATTGGAGCTAGTTAGAATGATGGGAGTAAGTGTTGGGAGTGTCTGATCCCGACAATGTTCAATATACTTAAAGTTTAACTCAAATTAATATGGTGATTATATATATGTCTTGCTAGAGACCTTTGTATTCGGTAACTGAATATGTTTAATTACAACTATATTATTCGGTCCTACTGGGTCACACAAGTCAATGCCTTGGAAAAATGTATGTAGCCTAAAGTAATATCGTATTATTTGTAACAGTGTTGGGAGTTGATTTCTTGGAGAAATCAACTCAACATGGACCCTGTCGGGGCTAACATGGACTGTGTTGAACTTGACATGGACCATGTTGCTTCCAACCGACTTGAAATACATTCTGGCGGTCAACACAAACCATGTTGGACCCTAAACGGAATTTTTTGTGTAATTCGGTTGTTAGGGTTTTAATTAACCCTTGCCCAAGCCACCCAAAACTAGAAAAGGGAGTCTCCCAGAGAGATTTATTCATCAACTGTCTAAGACTTCTAGAGAGAATCTAGGGTGATTTCCTGAGATATTCTCTCTCTGAAGTTTACAATTATTGTTTCTGAAGAAGTCGGGTGCCTTATTCTTCACTCGTTGCCCATGGTAAGAGGGTTGCATTCACTCGCCTGAGCATGAAGGTTCAATTCCCCTATCATTTCGGGCCTTGCAAGATCATCTCGACCATCCTTTGGATGGGTCAAGAACCCCTCTAGAGACTCGAAGCTTGTCACCAAGCCCGAAGGCTTTTTGGGGACCCTAACATCATGTCGAGTCGTCCTAAGAGAGCATGGTTGTTTTGGCATCGGGGTTCGGAAGTGGACCGGAACAGAGAAGCAGACTGCAACAAGGAGGAAATGAGAGTTAGGCAAGACGCTGGTCATGCCAGGCTGGGCGCTGGCCATGCGTAACCTCCCTTCTTTTCTTTCTTTTCTTCCTTGCATTTTTAAGCCCCAAAGAGGACGTTGACCGCGTCTTGGGAATGCTAGTCGTGCCTTGATGGCCGCTGGTCGTGTTTGGTGAAGAACCCAAAACCTCTAGAAGAGGCACAATACGCGTCAAGACAAGCGTTGCTCGCGCCTCCTTTTGTCGTTCAACGCCTGCATCATTTTTTCTCGTGTGTCTTTTCTTCTTTCTTTCCCTTTCGCGTGTTTTGGGTGGAAATTTTTTAAATTTTTGCATCTATCTTTTCCACTCCCAAATATTATATCCCTTCATTCGAGGAGAAAGGGTCATTAGTTGCCCATTAATCAAAAGCTAGGGTTTGCTCCCAAATCTCTCACTTTCAAATCTTATTCTTACTTTATCCTCAAATCTTTATGGTGGTGTTAACAAGTCAATTCCTTTATGGATTAGTGGTGCTATGGTTTATCTAATCTTGGAGGGGTTGTGGTTCTTGATGGTAGAAATCTCCATTGTCAATTTCATATCAAGTGTTCAAGCTCCATAAAGGATTTCTTGTTCAAGTTCTTCAACCTTCTCAACCCATGCTATTCTTTCCCACCATGTCATGCTCCATTTGGTATTAGAGCAAAGGTTAGGGTTATGGCTTGAGTTATTGTTCTTCAAATTTCAAGTTAGGGTGCATACCCGTTGTTGATTTGTTGTTTTTTATTGAAATTTGGGTACTCCCATTCCTTGTGCCCTCCAAGTGTATTGGACTAAATATTATTGTTCTTGAGATTGTGGTTCTTGTTGTCTATTGAGTTGTGTGATGAAATTTGGAGTTCTAGATGGATTATTGAGGTGGTCAATTTATAGTTGTGTGTGAATGGTGTTGTTGGTATATATCTAACAAAAAACCCAAGCCCTCAAACACTAGCTAGCTACAAAAAATCCTTAAACTCCACAAAATTTCCCAAACACTTTTCGATCTTAACCCTCCTTCGATATGGATGATGATGAAATTAGTTCCAATCGAGAGCATTTAAGTCGTCGCCGAAGCCCCCAAGATGCGGTTATGGAGATCCAAGTATCCTCCACTGAGAGGACTCTCAAACCCTCGTGACTCATGTAAAGAAAATCGTCGTACACCTCTAGGGTAAACCTTGTGACGAATGAAGACCGCCCAGTCGTAGCCCTATCTGTCCTCCTCCCACCTTCGAGTCGAGTGATGATGATAAAGGCTTCTTCGATTCCATCGTCGATACGAAATGGGTGAGAGACCCCCACGAGATGAATTCCATGATGTTAAGATCAAAATTCTGGAATTCAATAGCTCCACCGACCCCATGATTATCTTGAATGGGTTCAAATCTTAGAGAGGATCTTTGACACTAAAGAGTATAACGATGAAAAAACCTTCAAGATTGCTAGCTTGAAACTCACCAAGGTCACATCCTTTTGGTTTGAGAATGTCAAGGCACAACGAGCTAAGGAGGGTGGAACAAAAATCACCTCATGGGCAAGGCTAAAGCAGTTGATGAATCGATGGTTCTTGCCTAGCACCTACCAGCAAGACATTATGAGGAAGCTCTTCTCCCTTACGCAAGAAGTGTGAGTGACTACATCCAGGAGTTTGAACAACTCCTCATCAAGAGTGTCCTTCAAGAGTCCGAGGAGAAAACTATGATGAGGTTCTTGAATGGGTTGAATCCTACCATTACTGAGAAATTTGAAATCCAACCTAGCACTCCATGGACGAACTTTGCAGTTTGGCTCTCAAGGTTGAGAGGTGTAGGAAGGAGAAGGTCGCCACCAAGCCTTGACTACGCCCTTCTTACCACCCTCTAATCGGCCTTCTTACTCAAACACTCTGAAGCCCAATGAAGCTCTTAAATTCACACCTATCCCTAAGACTGACAAGGGAAAAGGGATCGTCATGCCCTCTCCTATGGACCTTCCCCGTAGGATGGAAGGCAAGAAGTGCTTCAAGTGCCAAGGGTATGGTCATTTCTAAGAGGATTTTCCGAATCGGACAACCTTGACCCTTCAAGAGGTCCAAGAAATTGACGACGAGCTCAAAATGACACAAGAAGAACACAAAGAGGACGTCGAGGATTGCGGTGAATCTGACGATGATGATGCCAAGCCGGTACAACTCGTGCAAGGCAATGCTCTTGTCCTGAGGAGGGTATTACACGCTTATGAATCCCCTCTTAACAAGGCCTAACAGTAGATGATTTTCCAATTACGGTGCTTCGTTGGAGGAAAGGTGTGCAACGTCATCATCGAGGGGGGAAGTTGTAACAATGCCGCCTCGACTCTTATGGTCGAGAAGCTTGGCTTAACATTGATGCCTCACCCCAATCCTTACTCCCTCAAGTGGATCAACGGTCAAGGCGACATCAAGGTAACGAAGCATGTCCTTGTCAATTCGTCATTTGGTCCTCCTTACAATGATTCTATTGTTAGTGATGTGGTCTCAATGAGTGCTTGCCATATCCTTTTGGGGCGTGCTTCGCAATTCGACAAGCACACTTTGCGTGATGGGGTGCAAAAACACCTACACTTTTGCCAATGGAAACGAGAGGGTTAAGCTACTCCCTTTAGCGCCACATGAAATATTACCTCCAAAACCCGGGGAGGGAAGTCGACCAGAAGCCCAAACACATGAGTAAAACACGGGTAGAGAGAGCCATAAGCAAGGGGAAGGTCGTTCTTGCCTTACTACTCTTAGAGGAAAACAAAAGTGAGGAAGAGATGCCCTGACACCCTCTCGTGGCTTCCCTCATTGCCAAGTTCAATTAACGACGTCTTCCCCGAGGATCTACCACTGAGTCTCCCTCCCACGTGATATAGAGCACCAGATCGACCTTATGCTTGGGGCACATCTTCCCAGCAAGGTGGTGTATCGGTGCAACCCACAAAAACCAAGGAATTTCAACGACAAGTGGACGAGCTCATTTCTAGGGGTTTCAACCGGGAGAGCATGAGTCCATGTTTTGTGCCCGCCCTTTCGGTTCCCAAGAAGGATGGAACCTACTAGATGTACGTCGATTGTCGAGCTATCAACAACATCACCATTAAGTACCGGTATCCAATATCGAGACTCGACGTTATGCTCGATGAGCTGCATGGCTCACGCATATTCTCCAAATTCGACCTTCGAAGCGGGTACCATCAAATTCAGATACGGGAAGGTGATAAGTGGAAGATGACCTTCATGACCAAAGGGGGGTTCTGTGAGTGGAAGACGACCTTCATGACCAAAGGGGGGTTTTGTGAGTGGCTCGTTATGCCTTTCAGCTTCTCCAATGCCTCTAGCACCTTCATGCGCCTAACGAATGAGGTCTTGAGGCCGTACATTGGTAAGTTCTTGGTTGTGAACTTCGATGACATCCTCATCTACTCTAAGTGTGAGGTCCTTCAGCAGTAGAAGTTTTTATGTAAGCTTAAGAAGTGTGACTTTTGCACACCTCGAGTTACCTTTCTTTGCTACATTGTGTCCGACCGAGGAATCTCGATGGATCCCTCGAAGGTGGAAGCTATTCATTCATAGACCGCTCCCTCTACCCTTATAGAGGTGAGAAGCTTCCAAGACCTAACTTCTTTTTATCATCAATTCATCAAAGGGTTTAGCAGCCTCACCGCTCCCATTACCGAATGGACCAAGGCACCGCAAGGCGCATTTGAGAAGCTTAAGGCCAAACTTTGTGAGGCTCCATCGTTTGTCGTCCCGGATTTTATACAAGTTATTGAAGTCGATTGTGATGCTAGCGGAGTGGGTATTAGGACCGTCCTTATGCAAAATCAACGCCTCATTGCCTACTTTAGTGAGAAGCTAAATGGCTCAAGGAAGAACTACTCTACTTGAGGCCATTGTACGTGCGCTTGTACGTGCCCTCGACCATTGGTCCCATTACTTGAGGCCTGACCAATTTGTTATCCACTCCGATTATGAGGCCCTCAAGTACTTGAATGACCAACATAAGCTCAACAATCGCCATGCCAAGTGGGTGGAATACCTCCAAAGCTTCATTTTTGTGGCCAAACATAAGATGGAGGGCATCAATGTAGTGGTCGATGCTCTTTCCTGGAGGCATGCTCGAGGGCATCAATGTGGTGGTAGAAGCATAGGTCCTTGGGTTCCAACATATGCAAAAATTTTACAAGGAAGATGAGGATTTGAAACTTCATCTCGAGGGCAGAAATGGTTCTTATGTGCTTCAAGATGGGTTCCTTTTCAAGGGGAACAAGTTGTATTGCCTAAGTGCCCGTTGAGAAAATTGCTTGTGAAGGAGATCCATGGAGGCGGTCTTGCCGGTCACTTCGGCATCAACAAGACCCTCGATATGTTTAAGGAGCGTTTCCATTGGCCTAGGATGGGAGGTAATGTGCACGAGGTGATTTCCAAGTGCGCCACCTGCTATCACGTGAAGAGTCAATTCCATCAAGGACTTTACACTCCCTACCCATCCCGAACGACCCTTGTGAAGATTTGGGCATGGACTTCATCGTGGACCTTCCCCGAATTGTGCGTGGCAAGGATGCAGTAATGGTGGTAGTGGATCATTTCTCCAATATCATACATTTTGTCGCTTATGAGAAAACCAATGACACCACTTATATAGCTATTATCATCTTTTGGGAGATTGTAAGGTTGCATGCATGGCATTCCGAGGACCATCGTCTCGGAAAGGGACACAAAATTCATTAGCCACTTTTGGAGGTCCCATTTGGAAGCATATTGGTATCAAGCTCCTCCTCAGTACATCCCACCATCCCCAAACCGACGTGCAAACGGAGGTAACCAATAAGACCCTCTCCACCATGCCTCGGGCGCTTGTGAGCAAAAGCTTGCGAAATTGGGACATCAAGCTATGTCATGCCGAGCTTGCATACAATCGAGCTCCCTTCTTTGCCACCAGCTGATAGAGACCATCCAACAAGTCTAGCAACAGCACAAGTGTCAGCAGCAAGTTCAAACAAGGGAGAGGAGGATGATCTAGCAACAAGATAAAGACCAAAGAACTTCTTCATCATCTTCATCACCCAAGGAGATCGGTGGCGGCTTCAAAGACCAAAGAATGACCATAAGCCTTGCTAAACCACACTCAGCAACTGTTGGGACATTTCCAGCAGAAACAGCAGACTTCCATCCAGCTCAATAGCAGTTCAGGAGTTCCACACCAACCACCAGCCCACCAACTTCATCCATCCAGACTTGCTACACCTTGGTAAGGCAAGTCCTGGCCAGCACACCCACTCATCCTACCAGCATTGGCCATCCAGGTCAATTTTAGTTCCCAACACAAACAGTCCAAGCAGGCCTCTTTCTCAATTCTGTATCTATGAATTGAGTCAATTTCAGTACAAGTTCCCCAGGAGTTTTTGTTCCTTGACATGCATTCTCCAAGGACAAGTCAAGTCCCAACATGATCGAGTAAAAAAGCATCAAGT
Organism: Portulaca oleracea; assembly: GCA_029582165.1. NCBI lineage: Eukaryota > Viridiplantae > Streptophyta > Magnoliopsida > Caryophyllales > Portulacaceae > Portulaca > Portulaca oleracea. The sequence continues at coordinate 921,552 of CM055885.1, read as the reverse complement.
TATAGGCACTAGAACAAGCAACCCTGCAAGGTTGTTTATTATCAGTTTTTCCAGAATCCCAGTCATGTGGCTAACTTATTTTAATACAGCTATAATGAGGGTTAACTAAGTCTTTTCTAGCCTTCCTTAAGCTATTGAGGTTATATCTAGCTTAAGAAAGCCCGGGAAAGTTACTAAGATAACTTAGTTTTACCCACCCCCAACTAGGAAAAGCTCTGATTGGCTGAAATTGCCAACCGTTGGGAGTTTGGTCCAATCAGAAGCAAGTTTTTCTTTTCATTTTCAATTGTATCCGGATGATATTAGCTAGACTAAGATGTGATATAATGTATTTGATTTAGTTCTACAGCTAGCTTAGAAGGGAGATTAGCAGGTTACTTAAATTATGTGCCTCTAATCAAACTGCTTTAGATTGGCTATATATAGTGATGTATTCAGCTGCTTAAGAACACAATCAGTGATTTTTCAATTGCATTATGAGTGCCAAAGTTGAGCCTCTCATTTGTGGTGTCAGTAAACTCTCAATTGGTTAAATCTACTTTGGTATCTAGGAGCTGGCAAGCCTGGTGGTGTGTGTAAAGCTTGCTTGCTTCAAATGGTGGTGAGTCTGTAGCTGTTGAGGTAACTAAGTCCCTGCCCTTGTGATCATTCTGTGGTGTGTCTGTATCAGATTGAGCATAAGTCTATCCTTTTATTTCCTTATTGGGTTATCATCCATTTTAGCTAATTGCATCCAATTAGCTTTGTTTTAAAACCTCAGTTGCAAGTGTGATTCTGTGTGGTGTATTATAAGTTCTATACTCTGCTCTTTGGGAGCTTGCATACATCATCTTGGTATCAGAGCATTGTGCTCTTTCTTGCAGTGTGTTTGCTTGTTTTAGTTAAAATGGCCGAAACTAGTAAAACACCACAGGAAGTCTTAGAACAAACTCTGAAAGAGAAGGAATAAGTAGAACAGAAAATGAAGTTTTTAAGTGAGCAGTTGAATTATTACATGAGATTGCATAGACATGAGTTGAATAGGGAGACTGATGATGAGATGGAGGAAGGAGAAGGTGAGAATCCTTTTAGTAGGACAGTGAGAGGAGGTCGAGGTCCTAGACCTACACCTAGGAGGAGAAGAAGGATCAGAAGATCACCTAGGATCAGTGAGCCTGAGGAAAATAGTGAGAGTGAAAGAAAGTAAGAAGGGAAGATAGGAGGGTTGAGAAACTTGATTTCAAGATTGATATTCCTGAATATGCAGGAGAACTAGATCCTGATGTTTTCCTAGATTGGTTATAGATAGTGGAAAGAGTCTTTGATTTGAAGGAGGTTTCAGAAGAAAACAAGGTGAAATTAGTAGCCTTAAAATTGAAAAAATATGCTTCTACTTGGTGGACTAATCTGCAGAGAAGGAGAATGGTGATTGGGGAAGCTAGAGTGAGTACCTGGATTGAGATGAGATAGAAGCTGAAGGAGAAGGAGAAGTTCCTTCCAGATAACTACATGAAGGAGAACTATAACAAGTTGCAGCATTTTGTACAGGGAAGCAAGTCAGTGGAAGAATATACCAAGGAGTTTGAGCATTTGCTTTGGAAGTGCAATATGCAAGAAAATGAGGTACAAACTTACATCAGGTACCTTGCAGGTTTGAATGAAGGAATCAAGAACATTGTGGAATTACAGGTTTATGATTCACTTGATGAGTTAAGCTCTTTAGCTCACAAAGTGGAGCAGCAGAAGAAGGCTAGAGTGAAAGAATACAGCAGATATCCAGCCAAGCCTTATGCACCAACCAAGCCAAGCCCTTAGAGACCTTATAACCCCCCCCCACAAAGAGCCTATCCACCCTTACCCCCACCTCACGCCAGAAATCTAGCCCCAAGACCCCCACAAAATCAGCCACAAAATGCCCCAACCCAGCCCCTGTTAGCAAAGCCTTACCAGAAAGAAGATGTTTCAGGTGCCAAGGACTTGGGCACATAGCATCTGAATGTCCCAACAGGAGAGCAGTCACATTGGCTGAGTTTCAAGCAGCTCTTTTTCTTGATCCTGAACCTTTTGATGAGGAAGAGCTGTATGAAGAGCCCCATGGAGACCCTGTGTATGATAAAGAGGAGGTTGAAGCAGGACCTAATGAAGGAGAGATGCTTGTGATCAGGAGGATCTTGAGCAGTTCAGTAGTAGATGAAGCAGCAGAGCAAAGGGAGAATATTTTCCACACCAGGTGCACAGTTGGTGGGAAAATTTGTTCCTTGATCATTGATGGAGGCAGTTGCACCAATGCAGCCTCTAAAACCATGGTGAAGAAGCTCAATTTGGCTACCAACATTCATCCAGTCCCATATACCATACAGTGGTTGAATCAAAGTAAAGGTATCAAGATTTCTTCTAGATGCCTTGTTAATTTATCAATTGGTTCAGCTTATAGAGATGAAGTATGGTGTGATGTGCTTCCTATGGATGCCTTTCACCTATTGTTAGGAAGACCTTGGATGTATGACAGATTTGTTAGTCACGATGGGAGAGCAAATACATATTCCCTTTGCCTAACCCACAAAAAGATCACCCTTACCCCTCTTAGACCATCCCAGCTCACAAAAAAACCTAAAAACCTTATTGTTGAACCTACTCTTGATGTCCTTTTGCCAGCTGAACAGCATGAGTTCAGTGAACAAAGTGGACTCATTTTGCTTGACATTGAGGAAGACCTACCCCCATAAAATAACCATCCCCTCTTTCAGCCTATCCTAAACCAGTATCTGCATGTCTTTCCTGAAGAAATGCCCCCAGGCCTACCCCCTAAGAGAGACATACAGCACAAAATAGATCTTGTTCCAGGATCTGTTTTACCCAACAAACCTGCCTACAGAATGACCCCAGCTGAGACAAATGAGATTCAAAGACAGGTTGATGAATTATTGGAGAAGGGTATGATAAGGGAGAGTCTGAGCCCCTATGCAGTACCAGCCTTATAGGTACCTAAGAAGGATGGCAGTCAAAGAATGTGTATTGACTGTAGAGCTATTAACAAGATAACTATTAAGTACAGGTATCCAATCCCAAGGCTTGAAGATATGCTTGATGAACTGCATGGCTCAGTGGTGTTTTCCAAGATTGATATGAGAAGTGGCTACTACCAGATCAGGATATGTGAAGGGGATGAATGGAAAATAGCTTTCAAGACCAAAGGAGGGTTATTTGAGTGGTAAGTCATGCCTTTGGGCATGACCAATGCACCATCCACATTCATGAGGCTAATGAATCATGTTCTAAAGCCATTGATTGGTAAGTGTGTTGTTGTCTACTTTGATGACATACTTATTTACAGTCAATCTAAGTTGGAGCATATTAACCACTTGAAGAGTGTGATGGAGATATTGAGCAGGGAGCAGTTATATGGGAATTTAAAGAAATGTCAATTCTTTGCAAGCCAAGTCTCTTTTCTTGGCTACATTGTGACAGCAGCAGGAATCCAAGTGGATGAGGAAAAGGTCAAAGCAATCAGGGAGTGGCCTATTCCCAGTTCAATTCAGCAGATTAGAAGTTTTCATGGTTTTGCATCATTTTACATGAGCTTTGTGAGGAATTTTAGCACCATCCTAGCCCCTATGACAGAGCTAGTGAATGGCAAAAGTTTCTCTTGGACACCAGCAGCACAAAGAGCATTTGAAGAAGTTAAGAGACAGCTTACACCAGCACCAGTCCTGTCTTTGCCAAGCTTCTCTAAGGTTTTTGAAGTAGAGTGTGATGCTTTAGGTGTTGGCATAGAAGCAGTTCTGACCCAAGAAGGCAAGCCTGTTGCCTACTTCGGTGAGAAATTGAATGATGCCATGAGAAGATACAACACCTATGATAAGGAGTTATATCATTAGAGCTCTACAACACTGGAGGCACTACCTAATTGGAGTTGAGTTCATATTGCACAGTGATCATGAAGCCTTGAAATTCATTCGAGGGCAGCACAAACTCAACACCAGGCATGCTGATTGGGTAGAGTTTATGCAACAGTTCCATTTCATGATCCATCACAAGTCAGGGAAGCTGAACAAGGGAGCTGATGCTCTTTCAAGGAGATATTTGTTACTGCAGGTCCTAGATGCAAGGGTACTTGGCTTTTAGTAGTTGAAAGCCTTGTACAAAGGAGATGAAGATTTTGGTGAGATTTTCCAGAAGTGCCAAGAACACCCACAGAGTCTGTATCATATAGACCAAGGGTTTCTTTTCAAGGGAGCAAGATTGTGTATACCCAAGAGCAGTTTCAGGGTACTACTACTCTCAGAGGTCCATGGAGGATGTCTAGCAGGCCACTTTGGCATTGAGAAAACTCTTCTCATGCTGAAAGAACACTACAGTTGGCCCAAAATGAGAAAAGATGTGGAGCACTGGGTTAAAAGGTGTGTAGTGTGTCTGTATACTCCATTACCAGTCCCTACAAGCCCCTGGGAAGATGTGAGCCTGGATTTCATAGTTGGTCTTCCAACATCACAAAAGGGAAAAGATTCAGTGATGGTGGTGGTAGACAGATTCAACAAAATGGCACATTTTGTTCCATGCCATACCACCAATGATGCAGTAAGGGTAGCTGAGCTGTACTTCCAAGAAGTGGTGAGACTTTATGGAATCCCTAAGAGCATGGTGTCTGATAGGGATGCCAAATTCTTGAGTCATTTTTGGGTGACTCTCTAGAAGACGCTAGGAACAAAGCTCAAATACAGCACAGCATACCATCCACAGACTGATGAGCAGACAGAGGTGACCAACAGGACACTAGGAACTCTATTGAGATCACTGATAAACACAAATAAAACAGGATGGGACACTCTTTTGCCCCATGCTGAATTTGCATTCAATAGAGCCCCTTTAAAGGCAACTGGCCTTTCCCCATTTCAGGTGGTATATAGGAGAAATCCTATAACTCCTTTGGATTTATCTCCACTAACCAATTCTGTAAAGTTCAATTATGAAGTAGGTACACATGCAGAGAAGATCAAGAAGCTTCACCAGCAGGTTAGAGAGAAAATCATCAAGTATTCTGAGCAAACACCTACTTCAGCCAACAAGCACAGGAGAAAGGTGGTTTTCCAGCCAGGAGACCTAGTGTGGATACACCTATGGAAGGACAGGTTCCCAGCAAAGAGGAAAGGAAAGCTCGTTCCAAGAGCAGATGGCCCCATTTGAAGTACTAGAGAAAATAAGAGACAATGCCTACAGATTGGATCTTTCAGAAAACTATGGAGGAAGTGCTACTTTCAACATAGCAGACTTAAGGCTCTACTTTCCAGCACATGAAGACCTTCCAAGTTTGACGACAAACTTTCCTCAACCTAGGGAGGATGATGGAGACCATCCAGCAAGTCCAGCAACAGCACAAGTGTCACCAGCAAGTTCAAACAAGGGAGAGGAGGTTGATCTAGCAACAGCAACAGCAACAGCACCAGCAACTTCTTCATCATCTTCATCACCCAAGGGAGATAATGTAGCAGCTTCAGCACCAGCAATAACAGCCACAAGCCTTGCTAAACCACACTCAGCAACTGTTGGAACATTTCCAACAGAAACAACAAGCTTCCATCTAGCTCAACAGTAGTTCAAGAGTTCTACAGCAACCACCTGCCCACCAACTTCATCCATCTAGACTTGCTACACCTTTGTAAGGCAAGTCCTGGCCAGCACAGCCACTCATCCCACCAGCATTGGCCATCCAGGTCAATTTCAGTTCCCAGCACAAACAGTCCAAGAAGTCCTCTTTCTCAATTCTGTATCTATGAATTGAGTGAATTTCAGCACAAGTTCCCCAGGAGTTTTTTGTTCCTTGACATGCATTCTCCAAGGACAAGTCAAGTGCCAGCATGATCGAGTAAAAAAGCATCAAGTTACAGGCACCAGAACAAGCAACCCTGCAAGGTTGTTTGTTATCGGTTTTTTCCAGAATCCCAGTCTTGTGGCTAACTTATTTCGATACAGCTACAATGAGGGTTAACTAAGTCTTTTTCAGCGTTCCATAAGCTATTGAGGTTATATCTAGCTTAAGAAAGCCTGGGAAAGTTACTGAGATAACTTAGTTTTACTCCCCCCCCCCCCAACTAGGAAAGGCTCTGATTGGCTGAAATTGCCAACCCTTGGGAGTTTGATCCAATCAGAAGCAAGCTTTGTTTTTCTTTTCATTTTCAATTGTATCCGGATGATATTAGCTAGAATAAGATGTGATATAATGTATTTGATTTAGTTCTGCAGCTAGCTTAGAAGGGAGATTAGCAGGTTACTTAAATTAAGTGCCTCTAATCAAACTGCTTTAGATTAGCTATATATAGTGATGTATTCAGCTGCTTAAGAACACAATCAGTGATTTTTCAATAGCATTCTGAGTGCCAACGTTGAGCCTCTCGTTTGTGAGTGTCAGTAAACTCTCAATTGGTTAAATCTACTTCAGTATCCGGGAGCTGGCAAGCCTGGTGGTGTGTGTAGAGCTTGCTTGCTTCAATGGTGGTGAGTTTGTAGCTGTTGAGGTAACTAAGTCCCTGCCCTTGTGATCATTCTGTGGTGTGTCTGTATCAGATTGAGAATAAGTCTCTCCTTTTATTTCCTTATTGGGTTGTCATCCATTTCAGCTAATTGCATCCAATTAGCTTTGTATTAAAACCTCAGTTGCAAGTGTGATTCTGTGTGGTGTATTGTAAGTTCTATATTCTGATCTTTGGGAGCTTGCATACATCACCAGCCACTCACCTTTTGAGACTTGTTATGCTGTGAACGCACTCACTCTTATTGAACTTCTTCCACTAGCCTTATAGTCGAGAATAATTTTTGAGGCTAGCGAGAAGGCTAAGGACAAATCCAGGACAATTTTGAGAAAACCAATGAACTCTACAAGGTAAGAGCCAACAAGCACCACCGAAGCATCACCTTCAAGCCCGGAGACTTGGTCTGGCTACATTTGAAGAAGGAATGGTTTCCGTCAAGGAGGAAGAACAAGCTTATGCCACGAAGTGATGGTTCGTTCAAACTTTTGGAGAAGGTGAATGAAAACTCCTACAAGCTTGACCTTCCGGGCGACATGGGACCCTCATCCACCTTCAACATTGGCGACCTCTTTTCTTACATCGAGGATGATGAGCCCAATGATGATTTGAGGGCAAATCCTTCTCAAGAAGGGGATGTGAAGAGGCTCGGGTGCCTTACTCTTAACTCGTTGCCCATGCCAAGAGGGTTGCATCCGCTCGCCCGAGCATGGAGGTTCAATTCCCCTATGATTTCGGACCTTGCAAGATCGTCTTGGCCATCCTTTGGATGGGTCTTCAGCCCCTCTAGAGACTCGAAGCTTGCCACCAACCCTGAAGGCCTTTTGGGGACCCTAACATCATGTATGGTCGTCCTAGAAGAACATGGTTATTTTGGCATCGTGGTTTGGAAGTGGACCGGAACGGAGAAGCATACTGCAACAAGGGGGAAATGAGGGTTGGGTTAGACGCTCGCCATGCCTAACCTCCCTTCTTTTTTTTTTCTTGCGTTTGTAAGCCCAGAAGAGGACGCTGACAGCGTCCTGGGAATGCTAGTCGCACCTCGATGGGCGTTGATCGCGTCTCCCAAGCGTTGGTCGTGTTTAGTGTTTGGCAAAGAACCCAACGCCTCTGGAAGAGGCATGACTCGCGTCAAGATAGGCGCTGGTCGTGCTTCCTTCTGTTGTCCGATGGCTGCAACATTTTGTCATGCGTTTCTTTTCTTCTCTTTTTCCCTTTTGCGTGGTTTGGGTGGCAATTTGTAAATTTTTGCATCTTTCTTTTCCACTCCCAAATGTTATATCCCTTCATTTGGGGAGAAAGGGTCATTAGTTGGCCATTAATGAAAAGCAAGGGTTTGCTCCTAAATCTCTCACTCTCAAATCTTGTTCTTACTTGATCCTCAAATCTTTATGGTGGTGTTAACAAGTCAATTCCTTTATGGATTAGTGGTGCTATGTTTTATCTATTCTTGGTGGGGTTGTAAATATTGATAGTGGAAACCTCCATTGTCAAGTTCATATCAAGTGTTCAAGCTCCATAGAAGATTCTAGGTTGAAGTTCTTCAGCCTTCTCAACTCGAGCTATTGTTTCCAACCATGTTATGCTCCAATTTCCTAAAACAACCCCCAGAATACCGCTAACACATACATCTTAGATTGAAATTAGTCTCAATCGAGTCGATTTAGCAATCGAGTTCCCGGGGTGCTGCGTGGACCTACAGTTGAGGATTTCTCCATTTGAATCTCAAAGGTCAACTTCATCATCAACCGAATTAACGATTAGGTATAATACTAAGCCTTTGCATTTGTATTCTTTCCTGGGTGATGAATTGTTTTGTACTTGTTATGAATATTTCGCCTATTAATTTGTATCTATTTAGGAAATAGATTACCTAAAGCCCAACAGTGAGAAGGGGTGAGAGGAAGTGGGATAAGAAGTTTGAGTGTTTAATGAGGTTGTCTTTATCTCTCCAGTACCCCTTTTAAAAAGAAAACACTCCCTTGTTTCTCTTTCTACTAAACTCAAATAGTAGAATGAAGGTCTCATGCTAAATCCGTAGTACCAAAGTGGTAAAAATATATAGCCAAAGGCAGGACATTTGACACTTGAATCAACCTGAAGTTCGAACCCTTGAATAATATTATAATAAAAGCGACAAGGTTAATAATAATAAAATCAATAGTAATGATAATAAGGATCATCAGTTGCTCGATTGTTAATAATAATAATAGTAATAATAATAATAATAATAATAATAATAATAATAATAATAATTTTCCCGGTTGTCGTGTCGCGGTCGTTGCGTTGCTCAGGTCCTGCAAAATCACTTGTACAACCAGGGGCGGACCCAGAATGTTTCATCAGGGTGGGTAGCAAAATGACAATTTTTATATCAAATATTTCACCCACAAATAACAAAATAAAAAAGAAAATATGACATTATTTTTAAGAAAACATTTATTCATTTATTGATAGATAAGATAGTATTTATAATTAAATTTCATTACTTTATAAAACATGTGAGAAAATATAAAATCTTTTTTTAAATTAATTAAAGGGTTTTTGGCCACAAATAATCCGTACTGAGGGGCTTGTAACTGAGAATAATACAAAGTGACTTTTCGACCATTGATAGTCTGTAATTTTTTATTATTTTCTCATAGCAGTCCAGATTCAATTTCCGGCACCGGAAAGCTGACGTGGCGACCGGAAATTTCCTTTTTGAAGTATGAATAAATATACTTTCTGGTTTCCACATCATCATTCTGGTGCCGGAAATTGATTATGGACTGCTACGAGAAAATAGTGAAAAAGTATAGATTGTCAATGGCCGAAAAGTCACTTTGGATTATTATTAGTCACAAGCCCCTCAGTACGGATTATTTGTGGCCAAAAACCCTTAATTAAAATCTAAAGGGAAACATCGTTATTAAATATTTATGTAAAGTATAGAGAAACATACATGATAAAAATAAGAGTACTGAATAAATAAGGAAAACAAAAATAATTTGATAAAAGAAATATAGAAACAAAAAAAAAATAAAAAAAGACACATAGAGATGAGCATGGACCGGTGTAAAAGAATGAATAAAGGTATGCTTGTAAAGGGATATGAACCTACAACCACAGAGGCAGGAGCCAAGCAGGACTTTCAGGCAGGCCAACCCCAATGAGCTGCAGTAGTTTTAATCTTTATCTTTGCTAGATTTAAGTCAAATATACAAACATAGACTTGGCCATAGCCCCCTAGCCCCCCCCCCCCCCTAAAATCCGCCCCTGTGTACAACATACTTTTACAAGACATATTTTAAAATGCGCGATTTTTATTAATTAATCTGAATTAAGATCTGAGTTTCAGGTCTAATTAATTCAGGTTAGTACAGAGGTGCTCCCCACGTCTTAGTCATTTTTATCCACGTCTCTTTTCCTTTTGTGCACGACGTGGGTTATGTTATTTGTAACCTATTTTCTCCTCTATTCGTAACTCGTCACATGAGAATTTATCAGTTTTCTCCACTTTTGTAATCCTTGGCTATTGAGTGATTGTGAGTTGAGTATTGAGAGATTGTATTGTAATCTCCTTTGTAGATTGAATCACACACTGTACTGACTGCGAATGACCTTGTACTCCTTTTCTCATAATGGATTGTTTTTGGCTGTCGCCGTCTCTTGTTTTTTCTCCTAGTTTTTTTGTTTCCCACGTAAATCTGGTGTTTGTTTTCATGACTAATGTTTTATTTTTGAATTTTATCGTAATCTTCGTCATCTCATTTGCTTCCACTTGTTGTAACTACAATCGATAATTATTTTCACCGAAAACCTCACATATATTTATCATGGCCACTGCAAAGCCAACAAAATCAATATAAATTGGCTAATTAAATCTTGATAGCAATTCTAAGGCTATTTATTTAAAACACCACCTGTGGCGCTTCATAATATTCTGTGTATATGCCTATTATGTTTTCATTAAATTTTAGTTATGTTAATCTTATGGGGACAGTAGGGCCTGTAAATTAGACGGTTAAATAGGTGAGCTAAATATTTGTATAATGGTGAGAATTTATCAAAATTTATCGAAATTTACATATTTATCAATAGATTATTTTTTTCTAATGGAGTCTCTTTATGTAAAAGTCAATATTTTCCAATACTTACCAAAAATATATCTTTATTTGTTGAATATATAATAAGGTTTTTGATAATAAATTCACAAATTGTACATGAACATATGTCTATTACATGTACACCTGTTCCAAATTATTGAGAGAAAATAGAAAATGTAATTATAAACCCTGGGGCTTCTACAAGTAGACATTATACAATTTACATGGCAGATAAAATAAAATAAAGTAGAAAAGATAATCCATCCAATATCACCAGTTGGTTGCTGCCAAATACCTTAGCACATTTGATTGACAAACTTTTTTTGAAAAATAATAGAGAGAGAGAGAGAGAGATGATGAAGCTCAATTAGAGATAATCGTGGAGAACCTCAATTAGAGAACGTGCCTCCAACTCATTATTACTACCTAAAATCTTTAATTTATAAAATTTGTTTAAATTTTATTGATTTTCATCACAAAGTAAATTGATTTCTGCAATTTCTTGTTTGTTTCCAATCATGTAGTACCTAATTAAATCTTTATTATTCAAGATCTTGGTTTGTCACCCATCATTCTAAATTCCCCGTATTTTTCAAGGATTAATATTTTATTTGTGAGTACCAGCTTCTGTCGAACCAGAAATTTGACCGATGGCCTAGTCTGTTCGTTCGTTCGTTACATTAGCAAAATACATAATCACAGCTAAATCAACAATCAATTACTTTCCTAATTATTGTCCTGTTTGTTTAATATAACATATTTAATATAGTATGTTCTCCTCCATGTTTGTTTAATATATTTAATACAGTTTACATCAAATAGATTGATTTTTAATAAGATTTATGATATACAATTAACTTTGAAATCATCATAGAAACCGAGTAGAGCTTAATTAATCCAATAACAGTATCACAATATTAAATTAGCACTATCGCTATACTGTTTCCCTCAATTGGATTGTTGGTAACAAAACTTGCAACTATATTTCCATCAGTCTTGTGAGCTGTGGTGCGCCATTGCTTGCATGCATGAGAGAGAGAGAGAAGAAGAAAACAGAGTGAAGGCAGTTGATCCTATATTTAGACAACAAAAAGAATTACATTTCTAGGTACCTTCAACTCATTGACCCTCAGAAAATTAGAAAGTTGGAATCTTCAAATCATCGAAATTGAAGATTGGTTGCTTTCTCAATTCTCATGGTGTGTTCAAACAGATTGGTGCATTTGCGTGGGGCATTTTAACAAACAGTTGGAGGGTGCCTGTGGTTTGCTCTGATGAGCAGTAGAGGAGATTCAACCAGGTGGATGCTTAATAATAATGTTGAGATTGATAAAATGCCTGATACACCCGGCAGCAGTAACAGTCAAGATCAACATAAGAGCCCTAAAAGTGCCATCTTTAGTAGAATCGGTAGCAATGTTCAGAAAAGATTTGGGATGCAGGCTAATAATAATAACAATGCTGCTCAACCTAAGATGGGCAGACTTCAATCAAGTGCAGCAAGGGGATTGAAGAGCTTGAGGTTTCTTGATGGTGCTGTTGGAAAGGAAGGTGATTCCTGGAAGCCCATTGAGAAGAGATTCAATCAGAATGCTGTTCACGGAAGACTTGCTAGGGATAAATTTGGTGCTGTCATTGGTATGTTTTTCACCATCCTAATTTTCTACTCTTGCTATCTTGTTTATGTTTTTGGTGAAATAATATGATCATGGGCCATAGCATTTTTTTTTTCATGGATTCATTCATCTTTTATTGTCTTGTAGTATGATTGTGGTCAATTGATAGCAATAGACATGACATTTTTTGTTTTTACTTTGGTGGTGGCCAACAAAACTAAAGGCATGGGAGATTCAAAGGAATTTGCGTTGGAGTTGTATGATACATTGGCAAGAAGAAGGAATGTAGATGCTTCAAATGGGATAACATTGAATGAAATGAGGATGTTTTGGGAAGATATGACCAGCCAAGACATTGATGCCCGGCTTCAGATTTTCTTTGACATGTGAGCTACAGTATATACTTTAACAGTATCTGTTTTCCTCTGTTTTAATATGGTTATACAATACTTCCTCTGATGAGACTGTCTAGAGAAGAAATTCTTAATGGCCGGGTTCTATCCTATTTAGGTGTGACAAGAATGGGGATGGAAAATTGTCCGAAGAAGAGGTTCGAGAGGTAATGTACAATGACAATGATGGTTCCAGGGGGGTTTTCATATAGGATTTAGATGGGTCTTGTTTTCTTTCATCTCAAGTTAAGCTTTGGTCTGAAACGAATTAACTTTGTTTTTTCTTGTTGGTTTTCCATCCGCCCATAGGTCTTAGTGTTAAGTGCGTCGGCTAATAAACTTAATAAGCTTAAATCACAAGCAGCAGACTACGCAGCTCTAATCATGGAAGAGCTAGACCCAGATCACAATGGATATATTGAGGTAAAGTATTGATTTCGTTTTTGCGCCCCGCCCCTGGTTAGTGTACTTCGTTAATTTCATGGTCCTGAATACAAAGTGCGATTGATCATGTGCAGATATGGCAACTTGAAACTTTGCTAAGAGGCATGGTGACATCTACAGACGAAGGAACTAAGTTCAAGAAGAGCCAAACCCTAACAAAAACCATGATCCCCAAAAGTTACAGAGACCCAGTTTCAAAAGTATTTTCAAGCACAGGAGAATTCATCCTAGACCACTGGAAAAGAATCTGGGTGATGGGGTTATGGCTAACTATAAATGCTTGTCTATTCTATTACAAGTTCAATGTCTACAAACACCTTCCAGCATTCCAAGTCATGGGTTATTGTGTTTGTATTGCAAAGGGTGCTGCCGAGACTCTCAAATTCAATATGGCCCTTATCTTGATTCCTGTCTGTAGAAGAACTCTTACCCGGTTAAGGTCATCGTTCCTTGGTAGACTATTTCCATTTGATGACAACATAAACTTTCATAAGATGATTGCTACTGGGATTACAGTTGGCACGTTTTTGCATGTTTTGATGCACATCAGTTGTGATTTCCCAAGGCTCATCTTGTGTCCTAGAAGCCAGTTCATGCGATGGCTCGGTCCAAACTTTAACTACAATCAACCAACATACGGGGATTTGGTCAATAGCATTGTGGGCGTCACGGGGATATTCATGATCATTCTTATGGCCTTTGCGTTCACACTGGCAACTCACTCATTTAGAAGGAATGTTATTAAGTTACCCTGGCCGTTCCTTCATTTGGCCGGGTTCAATGCCTTCTGGTATGCACATCATCTGCTGGTGGTTGTCTATGTTCTCTTGATCATCCATGGATATTTCCTGTTCCTTACCAAGGAATGGTTCAAGAAAACGGTATGTACATGCTTATCTGTATCATGTTATCATGAACTTGCATTGCCCCCTACATAAATCTTATTCCACACCATTACCAAACTCTTGAAAATCATTGCAGACATGGATGTACATTCTGTTCCCAATTTTGCTTTACGCTAGTGAGCGGACCTTGACATCAATCGATGATCACAATCACCATGTCAACATCCTAAAGGTGTACATAAAACTCTGCTTAATTAGTCTGTGCAGAAAATGCAGGGTTACAACAGGTCATGTCCTAACTATACAATTTTCCATGATCACAGGCAGTAGTATATGCAGGAAATGTTCTGGCATTGTACATGAGCAAACCTCCTGGTTTCAAGTACAAGAGTGGCATGTACTTGTTCGTCAAGTGCCCAGATATCTCAAGCTTTGAGTGGTAATACGAAAATACAAAATTTGCCAAAATGCCATTGGCCAAATATTTATAAAATCATATGTGATGCTTTCAATGGAGTTGGTGTTGATATGATGCTTGTATTTTTTATAGGCATCCTTTCTCTATCACCTCAGCCCCAGGGGATGACTACTTGAGTGTGCATATCAGAGCACTAGGAGACTGGACAACAGCTCTCCGAGAAAAGTTTGCAAAGGTATTATCCATTTTGATTGAAATGCTTCTGAGATTGAAAATCATTGAACTTAGTTTGGATACGAATTTGCACTTTTGCTGTTTGATTAATTTTGTATTAATAGTCATTTGGGATGATATGCAGGCTTGTGAGCCTCCAGCCACACGTCCTGCGAAAGGAAGGCTTATGAGAATGGAGACTAGAGCGGTGACAGACTATGATATTCAACCACCCAGGTAAGGGCAGCCTTAAATTAATAAATAGATTATGTTATATAACACCTAGCACATCATTTTCCCTGCAATGCAAAATTGTGCCTTTCTTTTGTTGTTTGAATCCTGATATTCCTGCTTTCAGCTTTCCACACATAATGATCAAAGGCCCTTATGGAGCACCGGCTCAGAGTTACAAGAAATTCGATATCCTCCTGCTGATTGGACTCGGAATTGGAGCAACACCCTTTATTAGCATTCTCAAGGATCTTCTCAATGACTTGAAACAAAGCAGTTCAATGGTACCATTAAAGATTAAATTCTTCTCATCATAAATAGTAAACTCTGTGACTGCTAGATAGATCTTTGTAAATTGTAACGAACAAATTGAAACTTTGCATCCATTTTGACAAAAACAATGCAGGATATTGAAAGCAGAAAGGGACCTCAGAGAGCCTACTTTTATTGGGTGACTAGAGAACAGGGGTCCTTTGATTGGTTCAAGGGTGTCATGGATGACATTGCAGAGTATGATACAGACGTAAGTATTGAATTAAACCACATTTTTTCCTGCTGGGTATGATTGGACCTCGAGCGTGTTGCTGATTGATTTTTACCTGGCTTTGATTTTGATGACCAACAACAGAATGTCATAGAAATGCATAATTACTTGACAAGTGTTTATGAAGAAGGCGATGCTCGATCTGCCCTTATTGCTATGGTACAGTCATTGCAACATGCTAAGAATGGACTTGATGTTGTGTCTGAAAGCCGGGTATGATTCATTTTCATTCTTCCACTTTGTGAACCATGATCTCAATACTCATTCATTCTAGCTTCATATTTAATTAACCGTGGTTTGGATGTGCAGATAAAAACACATTTTTCAAGACCAAACTGGAGGAAGGTGTTTACTCAGCTGGCAGCCACACATGCATCACAAAGAATAGGTAACATCCCATTTACTCCTATATCCTTAGCAATATATATAGATACAGGGGTTGAAACAACTCCAGCTTCCTGAGAATAATATTGTGAGGGTGTGATTGAACTGCAGGTGTTTTCTATTGTGGAAGCCCGGTGTTAACCAAGGTACTAAGGAAGCTATGCCAAGAGTTCAGCCTTAACACAACAACACGCTTCCACTTTCACAAGGAGAACTTTTAGATATCATTCCGACAAAGAAAAGAAACACCAGAAAATTGCTGGTCGAATATCGTAATATCTTCTAGGCTATTCATTTTTGTCGGGTTTTCTTTACCTTTTTTTTTTGGGTTATGTTTATATGAAACACACTTGAGAACAAAACACAGATTTTTTTTTTAAAAAAAAAAAAGCCTCATGAAAATTGAGCTGCCTTTGTTTTTGTTTTGATAATTTTGTTGTAGCAATAGTATTGTATACAAGAAGAAAGTGATCTGTACTTGTTGGATCATAATAGAGTACAATTATTTTTTTCTAGTTTGTATTATAGCATACAGTCATACATACTTATATGTACCAGTAATACTTGTTTCTTCAGAGTTGATTGATAATTATCGAAGCAGACCATCCACTACTTTGGCTACACTTCTGTAGTTTGCAAATCTTCTAGTATACAATACAATAATTATGTGGATCTGACACATTTGTGACATTTCCTTTCTATTCCAATGTCTAATTTAGGCTGAGAGTTTTATTTTGAGATTGTAATCTTTCTTACATATTGCTACCTTTTTAGATATGTCTATTTTCGTTGTGCTATAATTATTTGAGAATTTTCCTTCTTAATTTCATCGCATTATAAGGTTGTTTCTCATTCCGTCTATAATATCATCCTATTGTAGTCAATTTGTTATTGCTTCTCATGGTTTTCTCCCGCATTGGATTTCCACATAAACGTAAATAATCTTGTCTTCATCCCCTCCATATTCATTACAACATGGGTCATAGGTGGTCTATTGCAACACTCCCTATACTAACATTTTAAAAAATTGTTTAATAGAATATCTATAGAGACACTTCACAAAAATGTTGCTCAAAATATAACCTAATGTAACATTTTTCCAAAACGGTTACATATCTATAGCTGTTGCAACAGTTTTTTTAAAAAAAAAAACAGATGGATCAAAGAAAACAGTGTTTACATTTCCATCTAGCCAAAACTTTCCACTTTTCCCAAATAAGCACCATAATCCTACTCTTTGCTTCATCAACTTATCTCGATCGAAACTGCTCCTAGAAACCCTCTACACCGCTTTGAATCCAACTGCCCCTGATTCAATTTCTCATGTAGTCACCCTGAAATCTCTTATTGTAGGTGAATCTTCATAGCAATAAGTATGCTATTCTTCAAGATAATCTGGCTAGGCTAAAAATCATTCTCTGATAGTTTTTGTCCAACTTTCGATATGGTTTTGGACAAAGAAAATTGGAATGGTGAAGATAAAGAGAAGATCTTGGCCGACATTTCTACTATTTCAAGCAAATGAAGTGTCAATTTCCGTGTAATGTTTTCAGATAATGCTAAACCCAGGTGCCATCTATCCATTACCCTCTTTATTCTTATTCTATGTAATTGGTTGCTACATGCATGTTGCGATTTCTCTGGAAAATGGTTGATGTTCTTTGCGGCCTTTCTTTTCTCCCACTGGTATTGTCTTGGGTTAAGCAAAAGGATGGTTTCTTACGCTCTTACTCTTTCCAGATTTGGAGTTTGTTCAATCATCATAATGAATCCTTGACAGCTGCATTTTGTTCCACTTTTAAATCTAGTTGGGTATTTGTATAGTCACAAGTTGTATAGTACTCTGTGCTACAAGATTTGTTGATTTGCTTATTTGGTTTCATCTCTCTAGTCGTACCCTTTACAGTCTATGTACTCAAAAAGTTACTCTACAATGCTTATATCCATGTTCTGAAATATTGATAAATGTCACTCTAGTGCTCAACTTCAATTTCGTTCTAAGGCATAATTAGAGTCATGGATCTGGAGGTTTAAGTGCTAATGTCTTCGGGTGAATTGCAAAGAAGCCCAAAGAATGACAATGATAACGGCTTTGAAGGTAGTCTTATTAAGTAGAAAGATTTAGCATACGTTCCATGATGTTGCGAGTTTAGTAGAATACATATCAATCGGACAAATATGTTTTGATGTAAGCAATCCTTATGTCTATGGCAAGTGTGGTTGTGTCTTCTAGTAAACCCACCAAGGTCCTACTTGGAAAAGCCAAATCATGGAAAGAAAAGTCTTGCCATCTTATTCATAAAGCATAACAACTAACAATCATCATAGGATAGGAGAGAAAGGTGCTTGATAGATTACATCATCAAGTGGGTGGAAGCCACCTTATACGCCACGTTCACCTCCAAACACATGGAAAATTTTATTCTTCCGAACATCATTTGCAAATATGGGTTACCCCATGAGATCGTCACTGATAACGGGAGTCGCATCAGAAAAGAGGTGGAAAATTTGTTTGCCAAATATCATAACCAACATCGTCGATCATAACCCTATAGGCCCTAAGCCAATGGAGCAGTCGAAGCAACAAACAAAACAGTGGCTGGGATGATTAACAAGATGGCTATCATATTGGCGGGTTAAGATTCCCTTCGCATTGTGGGGTTATCGAACGTCTATACGAACGATCACCGGCCCAAACCCTTATTGTTGGTTTATGGGATGGAAGCAGTCCTCCCAGTCGAGTTGGCAGTACCTTCTTTACAAATAATGGTAGAAAGGTAGCTCCACGGAAGCGGATTGCGCAAGAGCTAGGTTTGAAGAGCTCACATTAATGGACGAAAGGAGATTAAGGGCATTACACAATGTACAATTGTATTAGAACATGATATCTCGAGCCTTTAATAAAAAGGTCAAGGATCACACTTTGTCAGAAGGTGACCTGATTCTTAAGGAAATGAGGGCGCCTGTGCAAGATCCAAGAGGGAAATTCGCACCGAATTGGAAAGGGTCATATGTTATCAAAGACGTCTTACCGGGTGGAGCAGCTAGATTGATGACAATAGCTGGAGAAGAAATGGCCCAACCCACTAACCTGGATCAGCTGAACCAATATTATGCTTAGTTATTATTGAACCAAGCAACTGAAATACCAACTTTCAGACACTTGGTCAAAATTTAAAGCATTGCAAATACTCAACAGGAAATTTGAACATAGTGGATAGGATAAAAGAAACTGTTTATTCAAATGATGAATTTATTACAACTTTTAAAGGATAAGTACAAGTACACAACTTGCTAATATTATAAAATTCAGTACACAAATTTAAAATAAGTAAATGACTAGCAGCTTTAGTTTCTTCCATCTGTTAATCTTCTTTCACCTTCTTCGCATTACGTGTTGTCTCTGTCATAGTTACGGTCTTTGCAGTCCTACTTGATCCCACATCCTTATCCTTGAGTCGGTATCTCTTCTTAGATGCACTGTTTGGCTCTCGCATGTAAACTTTAGGTTACACCGACCCAAGCCTGTCCATCACAGTGGTCTTCGGTCCAAGCCTGTCCTTAACTAATGCTTTTGGACCCAATCGCACCTTCACCGACAAAAGCACTTTCTCTGTCAACACTTCTCCGTCTCGGTGAGACTCTGTCGCTACAATCAACCAACCTTGATACTCGACATCGACCTAACTTGACACAAGTAGCTTTGATGGAGCAAGGATTGTGGGCCTCTTCTCCGAGTACTTCAACCATGACTCCACCACTGTTTTGCAAAGCTTTATCAGATATGATGATAAGTGCTTTTTACGACTATGTTTTTAGGGGATTTCGATAGTGAATTAAAGATAACTTTAATTGTAAATCTTGATTTAGATCCCAATTTCCCTATTACGCTTGGTGTTGTTGTTTTTGATGAAAATTTGTAAGTTTTGAGGCCAAAACACCAACATTCCCCTAATTTTTGGCAAGAACAAACACACCACGGGCCTCTACTTGTCAAGACCAGACCGTGGTACGATTTTCGAAGGAAACAGAGCATAGAACACACAACCAGAGGCCACCACGGTCATCCCGTAGTGAGCCCCACGGTCCGTGTTCGGGCTTTGTTTCGCGCGGCTGCCTTGTTTCGCAAAGGAAAAGAAGGAAAAGGGGGCAGTTATTCAAACACTATTGATTATTCCTTCGTTCTAGAGCCATCAAGAAAGAAAGAAGGCCCCAAATCCCTTCATACTCCTCTTCCATCCAATCAAGATTCAAGATCGAATCGATTATAGAGAGGCAAAGATTAAGATTCGAGAAGCAAGTAGCGGCGTTCGTAGAGAAGGTTCCACCCACTACAAGAAAAGAGGTGTTCAGTCACACTTAAAATGGTTGTTAGCCACACCTATAAATGCAGCTAAGACTACTCCCCCACACTTAACTAAGTGTGCTGTTGGAGACTGTGGGGAAAATTTAGCCACACTTACTATGTGTGGTAAGCACTTTACCAACCACACATATATGTAAAGGGAATACATTGATTCATTGCACTTGCATGTGTGGATAGTTGCTTGCACATATATGTGTGGGCAACCATTAATAAATAACAACCTTTTAAAGTCAACTAATTTTTGGCGGGAACTTATTAGTTATAATATTTCTTAATAATTATTTTATTATTTAATGTTAATTTATATGTTAATGTGAGCAATTATATATATATATATATATATATATATATATATATATATATATATATATATATATACACACCGCGGCTGCCACCGTTGGAACCAATAAAGCAAATATATATATATATTACGTAAAGTATAAACGTTGTTCAACATCAAAAAAAAAAAAAAACTTCAACCTTACATTATTGTAAAATAAGTATCATGTAACATTGGATGTGTAATAATTGAAAAATTCACTATCATCACTCTTCAAGAAGACCATTGTCCATCCCTTGTTCCGCATTGTTGTTGGCTACCTAAAATTATCAAACTAAACAATTGGAGCAATGATTAAACCATCTTATATTAACTTTTACACACCAACAAAAAATCGTAAATGAGATACATTTATTGAGGGCGCAATATACTTACAAGTATAGCTCTATCAAGTTTTTGCTTAAGAACATCCATCAACACATTTGAATCAACCTTATTCTTACAAAGTTCCGTAGCCTGCAAACATCGGGTATATGTTAAAGACAACATGAAGCGAAAACTTATTTGTGGAAAGGGATAAAAATTTATTATATACCACTCCTGCAAGGAAGAAGAAACTTTCTCCTTTTTTTCGTTGGAGATCCACATCTTCGAACGTCCACAGAGTGAAACTTGATCACACTATCAACCACTTTTTCTACCTCAACTCGTGATAGTTGTACATGAATATAATATGTTAAAGAATTGTCAGAAAAAAATTCGACATAGTCTCCTTTGTAACTTCACTATTCTCAAGACTTAATGTCTAAAATTTCTGTTCATAAAAAACACCAATTTCTTTCAAACAAACTCAACGACCACACGCCAGAGTACATTACAAGCCACACGCCCATAAGATTATGAGACGGAAATATGTTCCTACTGACTGAAAGAGATCAAAGGAACAAAAGAGTAAACCATCAAAAAAAGCAAGCAGAGAATACCTTTGTATCAGAATGCCCAAGACTAACACGAGAGTTCTGGAGCTGCTTATGTTGATCAGGGCAACAATTATAGCAGAAGATGTGGTCCAGTCTTTTTGCTTCCTCAGCGGTTATGTCTATACACCTAGGATGAAACCTGAACAAACAAGACATGAGCGAACAAAGATGAATCATGAAATATAGATAGGCCCACATACCAAGAGAGATGATCACCCACTACTCGCTTCATGAGAAATAGCATTGGATCAATCTATGGTCAACATACAACATACAAACACCACACTTCCCCCGCAAGCCTAGAGAGTTTAAAAAACTCTTAACATATAAACAAAATGAAGCATTTATGATAGACCTGGCAAACCAAACAACGGGGAAAATAAAAAAACTCACACATGATGAGAAAAATGAAAACAAAGAGAACATGAGGCAATCAATACCCACATCTAGAAATAAAATCACTCAACAACCAATGTTTCTGCACATTTAGAGCATTTACCACATTAGGGAAAAAAAATGGATACATATTGAAGCAGACAGAATAAGAAAGAGACTATGGCAATAGATAAGCATTCAAAGCCATATACAGGGGGGGACCAAAAGATCAAACACAGGTCATTTGTCACAAAACTGCAAGTTCTTCATTCTACTTCTCAATTGCCAATCCACAATTCTTCTTTGCTTGTATCGTTTACATTCCCCTGCAAATTTAGCACATCTTGATAAGACTCCACAAACTGAGGAGAACAGCATACTTTGGTACATTGAAAGCAAAAAAACAGTGGACAGAGCCATTGGACATTGTAGAGTTCTGATTGTTACAAAACTAAGTAGGCAAAACAAATGTGCACACACTCCACAAGCTAAGTAGGCAAAACAAATCTCAAAGACAGTCGACATCTAACTTCATTTAAATGCGCGCACACTCCACAAGCTAAGTAGGCAAAACAAATCTCAAAGACAGTACCAATTCTTTTCTTTTTTTTTAAGGTTTTCACATTTGGAGTATAGTGATACTAATATGGTATCATTAAAGGTCACTTCGTATCCAGAACAATCAACACCAAGGAGCTCAATAGTCAATTAAAACTACAAGAAAGAGAAGTCAGACTGAGAGAAAGAAAGAAAAAGAGGAGAGGACAGAGAACAAAGTCGAACATGCTTAAGCCTAGAGGTAGAATTAATAACTCTAAACTCGACTCCATTAGCACAATTTAGGAAGCATATAAAGGGAGAGCGATCGGATAATTGACAACCAGAAGTACCACATAAAATTCAGCTTGTTGAGTTAATAGGAATCAAGTAAAAACCACAGATGAAAATAAGCCATGGTTGTGAAACTGTAAAACACCCAAGCATTAATCTATATTTTCCTCCATAATTGTTCAGTGTTCAATGGTGTTATTGGTATCAATATCACAGCTAAGTTTAACCAACACATCCCAAGCATTAATCTATATTTTCCTCTATAATTCTAAGGACCAAAATGAAAGCAAAAAAAAACCCAATTTCATGCCTAAATATAATAAGCACATCAGAAACAGCAAAGGCATTGCATACAACAAACTAGATTTAATGAAGAACCTACTACAACTGGAATTAGGAAGCATAAGGTTCTCAAATCAAAATCCTAATAACTAAAAGAACTACCTGTGCACTGTTATGATGGAATTACAAGCAGAGACTACTGATTAAATGCAAGCAAAGATTTTTTCTTGTTCCTAAATAGAAAGAAAAGGGATATGAAGCGCAAGACATCAAGAAATTGTATTTATGACTATAGCCTGTGATTCCAGCACCAAAATTAGGTAACTAAATTTACAAGTTTTGGGGAAAATAATCTGTCATCAAAGAAAGGAATGCAAATTGCACATGAAGCATAATTCATGGATGTATTCATAGCAATCGAATTACTACCAATTCACAGAAGGGAATGCAAATTTTTTCTTGTTTCATCTAAACCCCAACTTTCAAGAATTGAATCAGGTCAAGAAACTACAACTAATTCATCCCCAAAACCTACGCTCTCAAACAAATCATCCCCAAAATCACCATCTAAGTCACCTATATATCCATTAAATTTTTTAATTCTGCTTTTAGGCCAGAAACTACCACCAATTCATGGATGTATTCATAGCAATCGAATTAGGGTTTAACAATACGACTAAATCATGGAGATATAGAGAGGCAGAGACACAAACCTGATTGATTTCACCTACTACAAGTCGACGACCACCAATAAAATCCAGCAGTCGACGGCTGCATGAAGTCAATATGGACCAACAACCACCGCAAGAACCAAAATGCTGAATGCCGAGGCAAGAGAGTCGATTTCGCACAGTTGAATTTGGGGTAGAATGTATTAGGGGGATATGGGCAGTATCTATGGAAACAAAATCCTTGAGGCTACTCTCATAGTGATGAAAGAACAATGACTATAAAGAGGAGGAGACATAACCAGGAGAGATGAAAGAACAATGACTGTAAAAAGGAGGAGACAAAACATACCGTCACAGACGACAACGGCAACGGCAGACCCCAAGGACTGCTGTCGGCTGGGCGACGGTGCTAAACAGCATGAGGAAGCAGAGGGGCCAAGTGTTGAGCTAGACATGCCAAGGGATACTGTTGCTTCTGATTTACTTCAGTTGAAGGAGAAAGTTGGTGAAGCTATTGTGTTGCTTAGTGTGTGCAAGAATGAGGTTGGTGAACTGAGGAAGGAGGTGGCTGAGTTGGTGGTGAAGATGTCAGGGTTGATCGATCAGATGTCTGTGATAGTTGAGAAGGCTGTTGAACTGAAGGCATTGTGGGACAAAGTGATGGGGATTATGGTGATGTGTGGGATGGGGATTGGGTCTTTGGTTGTGATTGTTGCATTCTTGGTAGTTGTTGTTCTGTCTCTGTTGAAGTGATTACAGTTGTTGTTGTTGGATTCTTAGTTGCAGCAGTAGTAGTTGTATTAGTTTCTGTATTAAGTGTTTTGTAACCTTCAATTATGTAGCTACCTTCAAGTATGTAGACAATGAGAATTTGGGAATTGTCTCTTTTGAATTGAGAATTTGTGATGTTGTATAGTCTTCTCTACAAACAACAACTGACCAAAGTCACACTTGTACTCAAGTTACTCATAATCAACAAACTGTTTGGCTTGCAAATGAATCATAATCTGTACAGTCTTCTCTACAAACAACAACTGACCAAAGTCATAATGAAACAACAATACAAACCATGTCTTGCAAAGTGTTTGGCTTGCAATACAATTGGATAGCAAAACAATCAAAAGTCTTACAACCGACCAAACTATTTGGCTTGCAACTGAATCATAATCTGTTTGCCTTGCAAATGAAACAACAATCATAATTGGATAGCAAAACAATCAAAAGTTTTGACACAAACTGTTTGGCTTGCAATACAAACATAATTGTGCCCAAAACATTACAAACCATGCCATCATTAAAGCAAAATGACACAAGTAGAACTTAATTGTCATGCCTAAAACATTACAAACAATGTCTTGACAAAAACCAAAATACAAACCATGTCTTGACAGAAACAAAATACATAAGTCTGACATTAGGGTCTAATACATAACAACCAAATGCATGTTCAGGCTGAATGTGGGACTTCACTTGACTTGTTTCTCTTATTGCTTCCACTAGCCTTGGTCTTACTCTTCCCTTCATTGTCAGTCTTCTTCTTCCTTTTAGGGTTGTTGGTCTTTTGCTTTTGATGATTGTCTCCACTGACCTTTGCTTTCTTCCTTGGCTGACCTCCTTCATCAGCATTCCCTTTTGTTGATGGTGTTGCTGGTGTTTCGATCAACCTTCCATTTTCATCCCTTGGCAAGCCACATGTCAGGTAGTTGTGGCCAATATTATCACAAGTGGAGCACCTCTTTGTTCCATGCCTCTTATCTTTTTTTTTGGCCAAGTCTTCCCTAGACTCTCTTCTTTTATTCTTTGATGGCCTCCCTCTCTTCTTCAACTCATGAGGAGGGTCAAGTTGCTTATGGTCGGACTCAGGCCACATGGTATGGTCAGGAATTGGCTTCACTATGGTGTCATACAAACTCCTATACTTGTCTACCATGAAGCAAGGTGCAATGTAATCCTCAACATCCAGTTTTGTGAAATGGATGCACCTAGTGGCATGCTTACATGGCAAACCAGTGAGCTGAAATTTCCCACAGGTACAAGTATGGTCATTGAGGTTCACATTGTGGTTGACATTACCCTCCAAAATATCAAAATAACCCCTCCCAGCACTGTGTACCATACCACATGCTCTAGAATCTGTTATTGTCTTTCTCAATTTTTGGTCCACAAATGGTGTAACTTTAGTCTCCCAACTACACCCCAACTTGAACCTTTTATCAAATCTCTTGCCAATAACCTTCCTAATTTCTTCCAACATGCTAAGTATTGGCTTACCTCTGTGTTTGATGATAGCATGGTTGAAGGACTCAACAAAGTTGTTTGTGTTATCGTCGCTCTTCAGGCCTTGGTCATGCTTAAACCTTTCCCAGGTTTCAACTAGTTCAGCATCCTTTAGCCAGTTGTATGCAGCTGGACTTTTCTCCCTTATCTTCTCTATGGCTGTCTTGAATACTGTCTCAGAATATGCATTAGTTGCTATGTAGAAGTAGAAGTGGTACCAAGAACCTACAAAAGTTTGCAGATTTATCAAAAATTGAGTTACATAATTTATGGTTGAAGTATAGCAGATTAAAGCATCACATTGATGTATTCATACCTGGAAATTTGTTAGCAAAGTTCTTGTACAGGTGCAACACACACACTCTCCTCCTTGATTGAGGAATGAACTTGTCCACTGCATTCTTAATTGACTGAGGTGCAAACATGAACAAAGAACTTATAAGACATCTTTAGCAACACCTGAACATAAATATAACAGTATAAACTAAGAAAAAGAAGAGGATTACCTGGTGTCTGTCAGCTATGAAGGTGTAACGATGTGAACCTTGTTGTGACTCAAGTGCAACTGCCAATCCATTCACAAAGTATGCCCACTCTTCATCATCTTCAACTGGGAAGACACCATATGCTAGTGGGAACTGACCATTGTTCCCATCTAATCCAATTGTAGTCATCAAAAACCCCTTGTAAGGACCTTTCAAGAAGTAAGCATCTAATCCAATCAAACCCCTGCAGTGCTCCTTGAATGCCTTAATAGCAGGTCCAATGCATATTAGAATCCTCTTGAAAGTCGGGTTTAAGTTGGACCCCTATCAGTGAAGCTGATGAAACACTTAGACCCTGGGTTGGCTTTGGTGAATTCGTCACAATATTGAGGAAGCTTCAAGTAACCTTCATCATGATCACCAAATAACCTTTTCTTCATAACCTTCAATGCCTTGTAGCTAGTGTAATTAGGGACTGACACACCATATCTGTCAAACAGAATGTTGTGCACCCCCTGGCATCCATGTTGGGGTTTAGGGTAAAGTCCTTCATAAGCTGGTTGCTAACCCACTTGGCACCATCTTGATGATGCTTAGTTTTTTGATAACACACATGACTTCCCTTTACATACTGTATACGCCAAGTTACACCATCTTGCATCGAGATTGGATGGACTCTGAAAGTGCACTTTTCATTTTTGCAATTCATAGTGTACTTCTTACTATTGTTCTTCACCTTATTCAAAATAAAGCCTCTCTGAATTGCATAACTCTTCATCACATACAAGAGCTTCTCCTTGCTGCTGAACATATCCATTGCTTTGATATCAATTTTATTGTCCCTGCCTTCAGACCAAGCCTGGCCATCAATATAAACTGATGCCATCTTGCCAGCCACAGTTTGCTTACGTGGATCCACATCCTCATCAACCACATATCCAAGATCCATTCTTGCCTCAACCTCTTCATCTCCATTATCTTCTAACCCAGAAACATCCTCTTCTTCTTCTTCATCACTGTCAACATACTCATCATCACTGTCATCCTCTTCTTCTTCATCTGTTGGAACAAACTCTTCATCATCACTGTCATCATCTGTATCTTCTAATTGCCATTGAGCCCCAGATCCACCTTCACCATTCTCATCCTCAAAGAGCTCATCAAGTTCTCTCACATATGCCCTTGTCAGTTCTTGAATGTCAGAAGCTTGTAGCACAGAAAATTCCTGAGACATATTATTCAACATAGCAGGATCCAGCTCCATTGTTTCCTTACTTTTGGCCTTCTTCTTTTTAGATGCAGTTTTTGAGGTTGAAGGGATATCTTGTTCAGCTGACTGCTTATCTGAACTAGCTAAAGCCCTCCTTTGAGATGGTGAGCTAAGAGGAGAACTAGCCTATGGGCCTTGCTTCTTTGGAGTTGCTGCTGACACAGACCTAGTTAATGGTCTCCTTGGACTTTCAGCTGGTGAAGATCTTGTGTTCTAAAGCTCAATGATTTCCCTCTGAGATGGAGACCTAAGAGGTGAAGATGGTTGTGGACCATGCTTATCAGGACTTGATGCTGCCAAAGACCTAGTCAAAGGCCTCCATGTACTTTCAGCTGGTGATGATGTTGTGTTCTGCAACTCACTACTTTCCCTCTGAGATGGAGAGCAAAGAGGAGATCTTGCAACTTGCCTACTTTCATGTGAGGCAGCAAGTGAGGATGTACCATCCTTGCTTTTAGTTGGGGAAGCAAGACCACAATTATTATTTTGCAGCTCCTCCATGTTACCAGGCCCAAAAGTAGATGACCCAAGCCCAAACACACTTGAAGATTCCTCCATACCAGGCCGACCAGAAGATTCCCTATCTCCTTTATGACTTGCTGCCATTGCTACATTTCTGGTACTCCTTCTGCATTCTAGCTTCTTCCTTGCACCAAATCTTTGACCAATACTAGCTGTGGAAGGAGGCTTCTTTGTTGATGGTGGTCTGGGCTGTGAGGTCTGACTGCCACCTTGGTTTTGCTCAGCATCAATGGGTGTTTGTATCAAGTTGTGCCCATATAAATGCTTAGCTTGGTGTCATTTCCCTCATTTCAACAATAATCTCATCATCACCAATTTGCTTGTCATGAATACTCTCCACGAGCTGTTGAAGCTTCCCCTTCGCAGCCAGTTGAACCATCTCCATAGGCAATGTCTTCACATTCTCTAACTTGGACCATGCACCCACAAAATGATTCCAATCAGTATCTGTTTGCAATGGTATCTTCTTGTTCTCCTTCCCATGTCGATACCAATTCAATCCAACAAACTTCGAAAACTTCCAAAAGTCTTCTGTGTACCTCTTCCTAATGTCACAAAATAGCTCTTTATGGTTGTAACGGTCTAAGTCCTGCTCTGGGATGTAAATCCTCAATGAGTTGAATCGGACAATGAATGAATACATTGGATCAACCAGTGCATCACAATCAAACACAATACACATTCAACAAACAATTCCCAGTTCTGTTCATACGAATTCCCCTTTACTATCAGCAAAATTCAAACCCTAAATTTACAAATTAACGAAATTCAACCCCTAACTTTTGAATAAAACCGTTTACTTACAATTTTTGGTCAAATTACGAACCCCAACATTCGAAATTAAGCATTTGCCCTAATTTCTGAAAATGAAATACAATGCATTAATGAAGCTTACCACTACAAGATTCTTCGTCGACAATGGCTTGGCTGAAACCGGCTCTCAATCGACAAACTTGAACTTTAGTTCTCCAGTTCTCCCAATTCTCAAGTTCTCAATAGTATCTTTGAATTTGAGTTGATTTGTTCAGTGAGAAGAAGAAGAAGAATGAAACTACGAAAGTGAAGAAGAAGGAAAACGAGACTTAGTAGATCGATTTGAGCGGGCAACTAAAAGGGGCAAACTGGACTTTTCACACATAAGTCAAGGGGTATTTACGTCTTTTCATTGTTTCCGGCTATTTTTGTCGAAAAATACCCAACCAGCATATTTTACAACAATCTGGTCCTCAACGAGTAAAAAAAAAATAATGTGGTCCCCAAATAGTCACTTTTGGGGAATGTATGGCACCCCTGAGCAATTTTTTTGCATATAAGTGTAGGGACATCAAAATTTAGCAAATTATGCTGCCACACTCAGCTAAGTGAAGGGAAAAACACATTTTCTTGTAGTGATCCCGGGATCGAAAGACTCAACGGGACGTATTCTTCATAGTTCAATTCTTTCTTTTTGTATTCTTTCTTTGTTTTGAGAATTGATTATGATGATTGGAACTTGTTTCATGCCTTCTTTGACAATGCGTGAGTAGATTTCTTGAATTCTAGAGTTTGTAACCCGAAACAATGTAGTTTGATTGAATGTTTCTAGTTTGTGCATGAATTCTCATTTTGAATCAATAGGAGGTTATGTTCTTCATGTTCATATGTGTTCTTAAGGCCTGGAATACTTGTGATTTGAGATTAACCTGAGAAGTACTGAAAGGACAACTAGGATAATCTAATTACCAACCTTTCTACCTAGTTTTGTGACACTACAACAAAATGTGGCTATTGTAACACCTATCTAGGTAACACTTTTTATAGTATTACAATAGATACCTTATTGTAACATTTTTTTAAAGTGTTGCCTTAGACTAAAACTTACTGCAACACATACATATTATCCAATACACTAGACCCTAAGGCAACACTTTTTAATTTTTACTTTAATTTTTAAAAATAGGTTGACTAGTTAGGAGGGAATTACTTCAAATTTTAGAGGTGTGGGGAATTTTTATGAAAAGTTTAGGATGTGAGGAGGGAAACCAAATTTAGAGAATTGTGATTCCCTCTTAAAATATGTTAGTAAAGTTATTGTAAAAGACTAAAAGGGATTTTCTTGTTCTTCTTCGTTTACAATACTCGTGCGTGTTCTTGCCTCTTCATCTTTACCAGGCTATTGCCCTTCTTTCTCTTCCTTTTTGCCTCTGCTACGACCAATCCGGAATGTCGTCACTTCCTCCTCCTCCCCGTCCACCTGCTTTATTCTCCGTCACCGCCACCACCAACGCCCATAGATACAAGAAATTTGGTTCTCATTAGTTCACCCATTCAAGTGAGCCTTCAATAAACTAAGGTTTTTATTGGATTGTAGATTTGATTTTCATTTGCAGTTGTCGGAGAAGTGAAATTGAACTAGGGTTTCTGTCCATTGCTCAATTTAGTTTTGATATTCTATTCTTAGGTTCGTCTTCCATCTTTTTAGGGCAACATTTCTGTTGGGCTGAATGTTGCGATTCTGGATTTCATTTTGTTTAAATTAACTTTTTTCTGGGTTATAAATTTTAATGTTTGGTTTGTTTGAATCTATATCTGGTTCAATGTTCTTGCATACAGAGTTATAATTTACGGGTTTCAGTTTGTTTCATGTTTCAATTTATGGGTTGAATGTTGCGATTTTCTGGCTATTATGTTGGTTCTTCATGCTAGATCTGATTTTTGGCGTTTGTTTCTTGTGTTGAAGTAGGAATGGCTAATGCAATCTATTTCCCTTGCTCGATTATAGACTAAACATAGGCTCAATTTGTGGATTTTATTTTTTTCAATTTGCTGATCCTAAGACCGCTAAGCCAGGGAAGCAAAGGATTTCCTCTCTAATTAGCATATTCCTCTCTCTACCCCATAATTCACTACAGTTGAACTGGTTTCATCTTACTACATTTCAACGTTTCTTATCTAGACCTATCTTTGGTGTTTAGTTGTTATTAGGTGGAAACCATCAAGGCATTGGATTCGGATCCCAAATTCCGGCTCTCAGTGAAGGTATTGTTTAGAAGGTCCTCGTTCTTAGATGACTTAGTTTTCTCTTCTTTTTCTCTGGGTTTTGTTGTTGATATCTTGTACTAATTCAGTATCTTTATTGAATTTTCCAATCTCTTTTCTAGGTTGAATTTGTTCAATTTATTTGTGCTCAAATACCTTGAGTTTCTAGGTTGGTATTTGTTCAATTTAATTGTTTTCTACAACTTCTGGGGTATATGATTTCTCCTGTATGATGTTGTTCGTTACTCGTTAGGATAGAAGGCACTTTGCTAAAGCCAACTTTTATGGTTAAGGTTTCACTTGGGGAGACCAAGACAGCAAGTGTAGTGTCGGAAAGCTCCTTCTCATCTTAGATTCAGATTCGCTTTTTTTTTCCCTCTAGAACCCACAAAGAAAATCGAATAAAGTGTGCATTTGGCTAGGTTTTTAGCAAGGATTTGCTGAAAGTTCACTCATTGTTTGGAGGGTCTTGCTTGCATTTCATGGGTTGCCCTTTTCAGAAGCTTTGGAGCATTTCTGTACAGAGATCAAAATTGGGTTTTTATTGGTGGGATTTATTGGGGACTGGGATCCAGGTTTTAGAGCTTGCTTGGGCTTGATTTTGGTACGGCGAAGGTAATTCTTCAATTGAACCTTTTTTATGGAAGAAGTTTAATTTTTGATGTTTTCAAGTATTTGATTAGTATGCTATGGAATCTAAAGTTCAAAGACAAACCACCTTGTGGTTGATTTGGCTTGAATTTTATTGTATGATCCGTTTAACCTTGCGTTTAATCCCATTGTTGCACCTCTCTTTTAGCTTCACCTAGGGTCTGTTTGGCTCTAGGAAAAATGAGGTGGATAGATTTTTGTGCTAAGTTTGATCTAGTGATGAGGTTTTTGGAAATTTGATTCAGCTTGATCTAGATGTTGAAGCTATTATAATGAACTTGTGTAGGACTTCATTCCACTTAGTCGACCGTATGCTAGTTAAATTTCTCTATGACTTGCAAATATCTTGAATATGCTCTCTTCAAGGTCCATTTTTATATCCATGCCAAATTGCTAGCATGACAATTTATACATGTCTAATTATATTCATGCAATTCTAATATCATTGGTAAACTATTTATGGCAATGTCAAGGTAGAAATTCTACATCATTGGGAAAGTGTTGCAAAATGTACTTAATGCATTGCATTTCTAGGAGTAGAGAATGTGCTATGGACAGTAATCTCAGTTCTTTGATTTCTTAATTTCTATATAGATAGTGCACTAGGGGAAGGGAAGACTAACTACTACATAATCTTGTATGCAAGTATTTTGTTTTCAACGTATTGTCAAAACTTATGTCAGTACTATTTGTAATACACACAGTTTCTTGTGTATACTAGGTTTGGGTGTGCCAACTGTTACCAAAACATACTCTCAACCAACAATAGGTGTTTGAGATTATTGAACCAATAATTTTCTAAAGAGTAGCCGACGAGGTTAATGGTTAGGATAGAAAAGTCTAACATTGTTTATTAATTACGACGAAAAGCTGAAATTTGTTCAGTAGCATCTAAAAAACTAGCAAGTAGACAAAAACAATACTCCTAGGCAGAACTCATCTACTCTCTCTCTCTCTCTCTCTCTCTCTCTCTCTCTCTCTCTCTCTCTCTCTCTCTCTCTCTAAAGTTGACTTATTAGGTATTATTCTTTGATCATCTCTTACTTGAAATTGAATGACTTGGAGCTTGTCATTTTTAACTAGGTTTGTCTATCTTGTTCACATTTTTTGGAACTTGCTTTATCGAACTTGTGACCTTGTAAGATTAATTTCTAAACTCACGCTTCTATCAAAGTTCCTCCATATTTCGCTGTTAATACTCTAATGTTGGCTACCACTGTTTTTGAAATTTTTTCATGATGTTTTGATCAAGAAAAGTTAACAGATACTGCCATATAATGCAAAGATCTATCGTACAATTTCTTTGGAGATCTTCCATGTTCTTTTAGTTCCTTGTCCAATCTTTCAATCAAGTGATGGCTATTGGCTAGGATAATCTTTTAAGTCATTTATTATCAACATGTCTTTCATTTTAGCTTCTTATAACATCAAATCATTTTGCACTCATCTTCAGAACAATGAATTAGCTGGTCTCCTGACATTCTTGGTAGTCTCCCTTTGTATGATCTGTACGTTTATCATAATTGATGTTTTTCTTTAATTTCAATGTCCTTTCATATAAATTTTTGTCAATATGTTTTGGTGATGTTGAGCACTACAGGAATGTTGCAAACATCCATTTTATAGGATGGATACTATAGGATCTGAAATCAATTCCAAATTGCATGAGTTGTGCTTATTTTGTTTGTCAAGCTTCATTTTCGTATGGATTTTGTAATCCTTTTATTTTTGTAAGATATGATGCCAACCCATTCAATGATAGTCCTGCTGCACCATCACCACCATACACCTCCTCCTAGAAGATGGAGTAAGAGAAACTATGAACATTTAAGAGGGCAACTTATTTATCTTATATTTTGTATTACTTATTTAACTTATATTTTGTTTTACAAGTTATTATGGTTGATGTTGGGTCTAATACAATGCTTTCGGACAATGAAGTTCACGATCTAGTTCAAGTTCAATGATGAGTTACATTCATGCCTTTTGTCCATATTTTGCAAACATAAAAACCATTTTTGATAATACTTTTGGTTTGGGAAGTACAAATTATTTAAGTGTAAAAGGTAACTATATTCTGTGTTTCGGGAATGTTAAAATGTTGTATAGTGTTGGATGATTTATAATTGTAATTATACACTATTCCAATGTTAGTGTAATGGAATTCACTTTTATATATCAAATATAATTTATTATATTTTGGCTATTTTTCTTATAAGAATAGGTCAAAACAACTAATTGTTGCCATAGGTCAAGAAATTGTGTTACAAATACAATAGACAAAATTCAAAGATTGCACATCTTGTAAAGTGTTGGTATAGAATGTAGTAGAATTGTTACCTTTGGTAATACCTAAGGCAACGTTTTTTATTGTATGTGTTGCAATAGCGTAAATACCTAAGGTAACATTTTTATTTTTAGTGTTGCAATAGCCTAAATACCTATGGTAACGTTTTTTCTACAAGTGTTGCAATAGCCTAAAAAGTGTTATAATAACCTATTGCAACACACGTCTAATGTAACACTTTGCAAAATGTTGTCATATACCTAAAGTAACACTATTTGAGCATCTAGTAACACTTTTGGTGCGTTGCTAAAGCCACATTTTGTTGTAGTGGGAAATTTGAGAAAAGAATAGCAAACTAGAGAACCACTTCGATAATCGGATAATTGGAGACCTTCAACTTTGATTAACTTGAATAGCAGACGAAAGTTGTAATTTAGGTTAACTGAAAGTAGTTCTATTAGCATCGAAAGAGCTGTAGAATTCGTATAGTTATCGGTTCTTGATTTGTCTTGAATGAATGATTGTGCAAACTAGGTTCCAAGTGTCAAACTCGTTGTTAGGAAAGCAAATCCCTAGAAGTCTTTCTCCCTTGATTGAACCTTAGGTTTATTTCCTTTCTTTATTAGTCTTAATTAGTTTCCAAAACCTTTTCAAAACCTGTTTGCCTAGCGATCACATAGAGAGCTAGTTTAATGCACTTCTAATTGAGTCACTATGGGATCGACCTTAACGTGCTACATCGTACACCATGCGCTTGCGGCCCTGTCAAGTTTTTGGCACCGTTGCCGAGGACTTTGTCCCTGGCAGTCATTAAACGAATACTCTTAGGTTGACTAAGCTGTTTTCTTTTCCTTTGTTTTCTTTTCTTTTTATCTTTGATTTTTTTTTTATTTTCACTATGTTGGTGTTCTTGTTTTTGTTCTTGCTAAGATCTTTTGGTGAATGCAACACACTGCGGAGTTAGAGTTCGACTCTGAAATCGAGCGGACTTTCCACTTTTGGAGGAAGAGGCAAGGACTTGAAGAAGCTAGTCGAGAAACACCCCCACAAGAGAGCGAAATGGTCGAGGAAGAAAAGAGAACCTTTGGCCAGTATGTGACTCTGAATGTCACCAACCCTCCAACCTTCATAAATCTTCCAAGTGTGGGGGCAAACAACTTTGAGCCGAAGAATTCTCTCATCAACCTAGTGCGAGCTACACCCTTCCGTTTTTTCCTTAGCGAGGATCCTAACCGACACTTGTGCGTCTTCCATCAAGTGTGCGACACCTTCAAAGCCAACGGGGCCTTGTCGGATGCAATCAAGCTGCTATTATTCCCGTACTCCTTGAAGGATAGAGCATGGGAGTGGCTAGACTCCCTTCCGGCCAATTCCATAAGCACCTTTGATCAGCTTGCTAGTGCTTTCTTGGCAAAGTACCTCTCACCAAGCAAGTTGACGAGCCTAAGGAATCAGATCTCCACTTTCGCTCAAGATCCAGATGAGAACCTGTATGATGCGTGGGAGAGATTCAAAGATTTGCTTCGCTAGTGCCCCCAGCATGGATTTGAGCCATTGGTCCCCATTCAAGCCTTCTACAATGGGGTGGACGATCAATTGAGAGCCATGATCCTTGTTGTAGCTGGAGGGAACATCATGAGTAAGACGGTGGACGAGTAGTATGACCTGATTGAGCAAATGGCATTGAATAGCTACCAGTGATCAAGACCCCATTCCACGAGGACGGGAGGTAAGTATTCTGTCAATGTCATTACATTGTTGTCTAGTAAACTTGACGCAATTAATGATAAGATGGAAAAGTATCATGTGAATGTTTCCCCTCCACCCCAATGTACTTCTTGCTATTATTTTGAGCATGAGACCTTGTACAGTCCCAATGGAGTAGGTAGTAGTCCCCAACCTGACCAAGCCAACTTTGTTGGAAACCCTACCCAAAGACTTCCTTTCGACCCATACTCCAACACATATAACCTCGGTTTGAGACATCACTCCAATTTCTCCTACCGGAACCGTAACCAAATAGGTCCCCCCCAAGGACAAAAGCCTCCCGCCCAACCTTACTAAGCCCCTCAAAAGCCCAGCCTTGAGGCCATGATGGAAGCCATGATATTGTCCCAACAAAAGCAACTCAAGCATCAACAAAGAAAAGATGCGGTGATTAAGGCCTTAGCTACTAAAGTTGACCTTTTATCCACCCATAACCAAATGCTTAAGAACCAAATTGCTATCCAATCTGGTATTTCCACCATCCCTTCGGAAGCGATTCCCGGACCGCCCGTGCCTTACCCTATTGAGCAACGCAATGCCACATTTTTTTAGGAGCGGTACACAAATTGAGGGACCGAGCGCGGCAAATGCCAAGCTTGGGGGGATTCGGGAAAGATGTTTATTGAGAGAGTGGGTGAGAAGGAGAAAGACCATGATAGATAGACCACCAAGGAGGATACTGAAATCCCTCCACCACCGCCACCTTCACCACCAAGAGTGTATGTGCCCCCAATTCCATTTCCTTATAGACTCGCTAAGTCTAAGGTAGATGTTCAATTTGGAAACTTTCTTGGCATACTCAAAAAGTTAAATGTTAATGTTCCTTTCCTTGATGCTTTGTCACAAATGCCCTTATATGCTAAATTCTTGAAGGAGATCCTCTCCAAGAAAAGAAAAATTGATGATTATAAGGCAATTGTATTGAGTGAGGAGCGTAGCTCAGTGGTTTCGAATAAGCTCACTCCAAAGCTTAAGGACCTCAGGAGCTTTATAATACCTTATGGCCTAGGAAGAATGAACATCAACTGAGCCTTGTGTGATGTGGGCTCAAGTGTGAGCTTGATGCTTTATTCCTAGTACAAGAGACTAGACTTAGGAGAGCCGAGACCTACCGCCATGTCACTTCAAATGGTTGATCGTTCTGTTAAGTACCCAATGGGTATTTTAGAGGACTTTCCTCTTAAGTTTGGAGACTATTATATGCTTGTGGATTTTGTGATTCTTGATATGGCCGAGGACACCCGTACCCAAATCATTTTGGGGAGACCTTTCCTTGCCCCAGTTTGGTGCATAATAGATGTGCAAAAGGGGAAAAATGAGCTTTAAGTTTGGGAAGCATGAGGTTGAATTTGATTTGTTTCGTGAATATGTGTCTCATAATGTTTCTTCCTGTTGTGGTGTTGATGTGGTTGGGAGGGATGAGCATGTTGAAACTCTGGTGATGAATGTCAAGGAGCCTTGTTCGAAATTTTTTTCTGAAAGTCCTGGACTCAGTGAAGTGACGGATTGGGTTCATATATTTAAACCTGAACCTAACATCACCGAAAACATGGCTTATACTACTAATGAGGATTGAGAGAGTTTTTCATGTTTGACTCTAGGATGCCTTCTATTGCTGAGGAAGGAATTCGGCTTGACCCTAGTTGGTGGGTTTGACTTCGAGGTACTGAGGGATCACGTGCTGATGGTGACTCGCAGGAGTTTGGCTATGACATTGTTGAGCATTCTCTTGGGTGAGGTAAGTTTCGTCTAGCTTAAGACGGTAAACTAGCGCTTCTTGGGAGGCAACCCAAGTTTTTCTTGTTTTCTTTTATTTTCTTTTGTTTTATTTTGTTTTGATTAAGAAAACCCCTCCTATGACTGATACTTTATGAGGTGTGTGTTTGGGTTGTCATTGCAAGTCTGTACTCATGTGATTTCTTGCTTGATGTGGATGATGAAAGAGACTCGGTTGCTTGTTTGATTTAGGTTGCTTTGTCTTGTTTGTGATTCAACTAGTCTAGAGTGATTCTTGTGCATGATAATGAAACTCTTGTGTTTGGTACATCAAAGGAACTAGATTGCAGTGATTGTGGTAGGTTAACTCGTGAAACGTTTTGAGCCTAAAAGACTCATTTTTATAGCCTCATCTTGTTTTGAGTGTGGCCTTACCGTGTTTGCATCCTAGAACTTGATTTAACTCTCTTTGAAGCTACATTTGACTTGTGCCTTGTGTTAATATGATTGAGGCCCATATTGTAGCAACAAAGCCAAAAAGTCACCTGACATTTTGACCTCTTTTTGCTAGCCCTTGCACAATTTTTCTTGTCTTGATTGTTTCACCTATGTTGTGCACCCTTGGCTTGTTCTTAATTCTTCACCCTTTAGCCAAGTTAGCGGAGCAACAATTCAGTTGGGGGCGGTTTTGTAGTCCCTTTGTTGGTGACTTTCTTGGTTGGTTTGCTTGATCAGGGAAGCGTTGTTCTTAATTGTTATTGATCCCCTCTTTTCATTCGAGGTTGAACACTGTTGTTGGGGAATGAGTCACTCCTTATGTAACCATGATATTCACCAAAAGAAAAGAGGAAAATCTTGAAAAAAAAAGAGAGAAGAAAGTAATAAAACAAAAGGGGGAGTTTTGAAGAATAGGTGATTAGCATGATGACTTTCTTGCTTATGTCGACTCCTCCCTTACTTTTCCTTCGATGGGAATATATTTGTGCTTAACTGCAATGTGAAGTAACAGGTGTTGTGTTCTATGACATAGGAATGTTGCTCTTTAGGTTCTTGGCTATTTAGCCCCACATTTCCTAAATGGTTTCCCTCCTTACCCTACACCTAAGCCTCGTTACAACCCTTGAAAGTCCTCATGATTAGCACCCGTGCATATTGTCTGTAGCGGTAGAGAATTGCGAGTCTTGTCAAGCTTATGGAAGTTTGCTTACATTGGTTAAAGATTTTGAGTGAACCATCATATCTATTGCAAACACACGAGGGGAGTGACCCACATACCCTAAAGTGAGGTCCTACCGATCTCAACTAGTTCGCCAAGCATATGAGTGGAATTTTATTGCAGTTGAGTTATTTTAGATTGGTTCTGTTGCCTGTTGGCTTTGAAATTCTGTTTCGAGCTGCAACCCTTGTTTCAATTTGGTTCTCAATCTCGCTAAGGAGTCTTTTTGTGTATGCTTGCTTTGGCTTTCTAATATGTCCTTTTACTGGAGGAGGTGTATGAGTAGTTTTCTTTTTCGAGTCCTTTCATTTTGTTTTGAGTCTTGTACTTGCTTGGGGACAAGCAAGGAGTAAGCATGGGGGGATCCGAGGATTTGATAAGTGCTTTTTACGACTACCTTTTTAGGGGATTTCAATAGTGAATAAGATAACTTTAATTGTGAATCTTGATTTAGATCCCGATTCCCTATTACGTTTGGTGTTATTATTTTTTGATGAAAATTTGTAGGTTTAGAGGCCAAAACACCAACATTCCCCCAACTTTTGGCAAGAACGGACACACCAGGGGTCTCTACGCGTCAAGACGAGACCGTGGTACGATTTTCAGAGGAAACAGAGCAAAGAACACACAGCTAAAGGCCACCAAGGTCAGCCCCTGGTGAGCCTAACGATCCGTGTTCGGGTTTTGTTTCACATGGCTTCCTTCTTTCGCAAGGGAAAAGAAGCAAAGGGGTGGTTATTCAATCATCGTTGATTATTCCTCCGTTCTAGACCCATCAAGAGAGAAAGAAGGACCCAAATCCCATCATACTCCTCTTCCATCCAATCAAGATTCAAGATCGAATCGACTCAAGAGAGGCAAAGATCAAGATTCGAGAAGAAACTAGCGACGTTCGCAGAGAAGGTTCCACCCCAGAATCGAAAGACTCAATGGGACGTATTCTTCATAGTTCGATTCTTTCTTTTAGCATTCTTTCTTTGTTTTGAAAATTGATTATGATGATTGGAACTTATTTCATGCCTCTTTGACTATGAGTGATTAGATTTCTTGAATTCTAGGGTTTTGCAACTCGAAACAATGTAGTTTGATTGAATGTTTCTAGGGTTTTGAATTCTAGGGTCTTGAATTCTAGTTTGTGCATGAATTCTCGTTTTGAATCAATAGAAGGTTGTGTTCATCATGTTCATGTGTGTTCTTAAGTCCTGGAATACTTGTGATTTGAGATAAACCTAAGAAGTGTTGAAACGACAATTAGGATAATCTGACTACAAACCTTTTTACCTGGTTTTGTGAAATTTGAGAAAAGAATAGCAAACTAGAGAACCACTTTGATAGCCGGATAATTGGAGACCGTCAACTTTGATTAACTTTAAAAGCATACGATAGTTGTAATTTAGGTTAATTGAAGTAGTTCTATTAGCATCGAAAGAGCAGTAGAATTCAAATGGTTATCGGTTCTTGATTTGTCTTGAATGAATGATTGTGCAAACTAGGTTCCAAGTGTGAAACTCGTTAGGAAACCAATTCCCTAGAAGTCTTTCTCCCTTGATTGAACCTTAGGTTTATTGCCCTACTTTATTAGTCTTAATTAGTTTCCAAAAGCT
Organism: Portulaca oleracea; assembly: GCA_029582165.1. NCBI lineage: Eukaryota > Viridiplantae > Streptophyta > Magnoliopsida > Caryophyllales > Portulacaceae > Portulaca > Portulaca oleracea. Next base: position 881,276 of record CM055885.1, on the reverse strand, counting down.
TTTCAAAACCAAAGCATATTTAAATAGCTATCACATAATGAGCTAGTTTAATACGTTGCTAATTGAGTCCATGTGGGATCGACCTTGAGTGCTACAGTGTACATCGTGCACTTGCGACCCTGTCACATGGTGTCTCGTACAACTTAGTAAGAATCGCTTGTCTTCGCCCCATTTACTGCCACACTCGCTCAGGGAAATAGTATGTCATATGAGCCAAACCACCTATGTAAATATAAGCATGCCTTTGGTTGCACGTCACGTACTCCGGAATGTTCCACCACTCAATCAGCTATATAATATCATGTGGCTCCTTCAACAAAGTGATCCACTCAACAACAGATCGAACCTTAGTGTACTTTCACTTCTATTGGCAATAGTTAGCCAATGCCGATGAAGTTGAGGGTTCCTCTGTGAGCCCTAAATGTTCTATCAACCATATCTGCTAAGACAGTAAGCAAGGGTTAAGGATTGCCAACTATTCTCCACAATATACCAACACTAACACAAAAAAAAAAACAATAACAAAAATGGGGGAAGGCCAAACGTCCTTGCTAGGTAGTAAGAGAGCCCAGTCAACACCAGAATCCTAACTTGGGCTCATTGACAGTAGCATAGTTGTTGGGCCTTACTGTGCTAGATGAAATTTGCCAACGTCTTCATAAAATAAATGTGTTGTTAAATGGGAATCTCATTACCTGCATCAACAAAGGGCTTTCTTTGTGCTCATGCTCAGGGTTAGGATCATCTAAACTCATGAAGAGTGCTTGGATAAAAATGCCACTATACTTTGTCAAAATTGCAAATTTGCCACCCGCCAAAAACATGTTATGAAACTGCCACTAATTTGACATAATTAGGACTAATATACCACTTTACCGGCTGAGGAGAAGTTGTAACCTAAAGTAACAGGTTAATCAGCTGGGTGAGTGTGATTAACTAAATTAAACTTAAAAACAAACATAATTAAGTTAAAAAACCCTAATTATACTAAAACACAGTAAAAAAATCCACTGGGCCCTCATTTATTTCCCTCCAATTCAAAAAAAAACCCAGGCAACATCTTCTTCTTGCTGCTGCTCTCCAACGCCTGGGTTCTTCAAATTCCACCAGTGATTCTACAATTTTTCTTCAATCAAACCCTAAATTCAAGTTCAAGGATCAAAATCGCATACCAGGGAAGTGTTGAGGATCTGATTGAAGGCCTGAGAGCTTCACATTCATCTCTGGTAAGTTCATCAAAACCCTAATTTTAGAAATTCCGAAATTTTGTCAAAATTCTGTGTTTGGTTGGTATTTGTTGGTGTTTTTGATGTTGTTAATCAGTATGGAGTACTTATCAGTTGAATTAGTCGAAAAAAAATTTCTAGGGTTTAAGTTCTTCATTTTTCCAGAAACCCAGATAACAAACCCTCTGTTTACTGATGAATTGGTGTTTATATATCTGAAATTTGGTTTGTTTTCATGTATTATAGGGTTTCAGAATGGGTAAATTACAAATCTTTCATGGGGGGCAGTTTATATCGAATCCACATATGGTTTACATTGATAGTGAGGTCACTGAAATGGAGGTAGACCCTGATAGGTTATGTGTGGATGATCTGATTGAGTTTGTTGAGAATGCTGGGTATACAAAAGATAAAATTGGAACCCTTTACATTAGCAAGCCTGGAAGTAATATAGGATTTGAGGACAGTCTTGTTGAGGTTAAGGGGGATGATGAGATAAGGATGTTGAGTGACTTTTTAGAGAAATTTCCATTTGTTCGAATGTATGTGAAGCATCCAGATGTTAGTAAGGATAAGGGGAAAGAAAAAGTGGCTGATGATGTTGGTGATGATGCTGTTGGTGAGGCTACTTGGTGGTTTGAGGATGGGGATGATGATGAGGATGAGGATGAGGATTATGTACCCAATGGTGATGGTGATGGTTCTGAAGTTGAGGATGAGGAAATGACTCAAGTCATGAAGAAAAAAAAGGATTTGAGGGATAATGAAATAGCTGATAGGAATGCTGTGTTAGATGGTGATGATAGTTTGATTGAAGGAGGGGTTGTTGAGGAGTGTGAGGGAGTTGAGGAAGAACAGTACCATGATTCTGACAACCCTAGCAGCTCTGAGAGTGAGAGTGAGGTTGAGGTTGATGGTGTGTTGAGAAAGAGAAGGCCTAGCATGAGGAAGAAGAAGCCCAAGTGTCCTAGATACAATCCTGCAATCCCTAGTAGACTCAATTTCATGCTTTCGAAACTGCCTTTCTTCTGCTCAATCAGCAACTGCTGCTGATGTTGTTGCTGCTACAGCAGCTGCTGCTGCAAGTAGAGTGACCCATTTTGAGGAAATTTCACTAACTGGATCACAACCTCAGCAATCACAACCATCTCCAGCTTCAACTCCAATAAAGACTAGGAAGAAGAGAGCTGCAAACAAGACTATATTGGCAAGAATATCACCAAGGAAGAAATTACCAAAGTTGAACCTAGGGAACTAGTACTTTGTGGTGGTGTTTGTAAAGCCATTTTGGTCTGGCATGGCTTCTTTTGTGAATGATTACTAAGTAGGCTGTAAATGGGTTCAGAATGACAATGTATGCCAATCTTTTGGGAGGGGGAATATGTCTTTTGTACATCTGTTAGTTTTGTACCCTGTTTTGTTGCAAGGTTAAGCCAAAACAGAGGAGTATGTACATCAAACACTAGATGTTGTACCCATTACATATTCCCTTAATGCAAGTTGATTATGTTTTCTGTTCTTCATTTGTGATTGTAATACAGTTTTCATTGTTCATTTCATTTCAGAATCTGTATCATTGTTCTTAGTGTTCAACGTTTGCAAGGTTTTGAACATCAAACAGAGCATAGCATAACAACATTAGATATACAATGTAATTTTGCCATAAACATCAGTCATCATTCATTACTTGCAAAATGCAGCAACTGATTACAATTCTTCCATTCCATTTGATCATTCAGCCTAAACTATCATTCAGCCTAAACTGCCATAGCCCTAGCCCTAAAACATACATAAACCTAAATCTAAAAACTTAAACATAACAACAACAAGTTGATGATTAACAGACCATTGAACCCCAAAAAAATTGAAGCATCTGTTGTCCAGGATGCTAACAATGACCATTCAATCAAGCAAAAAATTTCATCACCATCATAATCAGTTCTTCATATATACATCGACTGGAAAATCTGATCATCAGCTTTGCAAAATCCCCCACCCCCCATCACCAGCAGACAGACATCTACTTACCATACCCCCCAGCCAGAACCCCCATGACAAACACAATCATAAACCCCACAATCACCACCCTAAATTTTTTCTTCAGACTCTGATTCACCCCCCTCAGCCTCTCAAGCTCACCCATCAAATTGTTGATGTTGGCCTCAGCAATATCGGCCTCAACCCTCAACCCATCTCTCTCAGTCTTCACCTTTTCATGTCGAGCAACCAATCTCTTAGCAGCAACTGCAAAAGTGTCGCAGATTGGGTCATCAATCCACTTCATAAACCCACAGTCTTCATGAGTTTGCCAATGCATACACCTCGCAAACCTCCTAAGAGGGTTGTCTACAGTGAATGAAGTGTACACAAGGCAAATCGTCCCGCAATCGCACCGGTAAAGTACCTTCCTGTCACATGCACAGTCTCGGCATGCCCTAACTGGGCTGTTCGACACAGAGGAAGATGCAGCCATTTTTGATTTGGGGAAGAAAATTAGGGTTATACAGAGTAAAAAAAACCCCCAATTTTTAAGCCCTTAACTGGAGAAACAGAAGAGAAAGAAAAGAACAAGAAGCTGGGTTATGGCGGGAGGTTGAAGAAGAAGACAGAAGGAATCAGGGGGAAAGGGGGATTAAATAGAGCCAGTAAAAAATTAAAGAGGGGAGTGAGGAAATTAATTTTAGGTAGGTTAAAATTTAATGGGGTTGGTTTAAGGGTTTTAAGAAACGAGTTACCGGCTACTCTAGGTAAAAAAACCGGTAAGGTGGTATATTAGTCCTAATTATGTCAAATTAGTGGCAGTTTCATAACATGTTTTTGGCAGGTGGCAAATTTGCAATTTTGGCAAAGTATAGTGGCATTTTTATCCAAGCACTCACTCATGAACGTCTCCGCAAGTATCATGGGTATCGGGTTGTTCCCTCAGGTAACGTCCTTTACAATATGAATCAAGTTTGTCGGTCATGTCCTCTTTCCACCATGGTAGAAGCAACACTCGCCCAAAAGACATAATGCAACTACCCATACTCATATCACACAACCATACTCCAAAGTCTCGGGGGCTTGGAAGTATTCCACCACAGTTTGGTAGTGCACTTTCTCGCTAATCAACACGCTCCCTAGGACTCACAATGGGAGGCACAATAGCTCTTTGTACTCCTTTCCCATATCGGTTAACCACGATGGTGATACATGCAACGTATAACGGTTAGAGCCCAAGATCAAGGACCATTCCTCCGACAACGGGTATAACTCCCTCACTCGAAACTGAATAAATGCATTTTTGGATCCCAAAATGTTTCACTCACACTTGGGGAGGCACAATAGCTCTCTATCACTTGGACAAAGCTATAATTCACTCACACTTGCCTTAAGCTCAAAAGATGAGTGGGTTGATATCTCCCTAACTCTCCCTTCTCTTCCTTGGATAGTGAAGAGACTCGGTTGCCTTACTCTTCGCTCGTCACCTTTTCCAAGAGAGTCGCGTCTACCTCACCGAGTCTCAAGGTCTAATTCCCCATGGAATTCGAAAACCCCAAGATCGTCTTGGCCATCCTTTGGATAGGTTCGGAGACCCGCTAGAGACTCGGACGTGTCACTAACACCGAAGGCCTTGGGAGGGAACATCTTACCGGGTCGTCCTAAGAGAACTTGACTTTTTGGGCATCGGGATTCGGGTTTTGGATCTGGTAGGAGGAAGAGTTGAAGAACGAGAAGGAGGAAAAGGGGGCTGGATCAGTGATCAGGGCATATATTGACTTAGTTTTTGGAGCATTTTGATAGTGAAATTTGGGAATTAATGTGCTTAATTGATCTTTTATGTCTTTATTTCAATATCTTAGTTGAGTTCTGTGTGTTTTGTTCAATTTTTGCAGATAAATTATAGGAACTCCAAAGCTTACATTCATTCCTTGCATCCTCATTGAAAGAGCTTCCAAACGATATATCATAAGCTCAATTCCGAGTTAAGATGAAGATGTTATCAGCAAGAGAACAGAAAGTGTGCGAAAAATGATACATGTCTACTCTTTTGGTCACCATTTTTTTCCACAAGTATGTTATGACATTGGACCACATATCAATGAAAAGTAGACTCCTAGAGCTTTCTGAAAAGTCAAGAACCAAGTCAATTGGATGAAGGATATATGGTCGAAACAAGATGACTCAGAAAATTCCAGAGCTCACATGACTCGTGTTGAGTCCAACACGGATCATGTAGGACTCCACAAAGCTCAATTTCCCTAAAAACTATCAACACGGTCCGTGTTCAGGTTGACACGGTCCGTGTTCAGGCTGACACGGACCGTGTTGCACCCTGTTTATTGCATTTTACCGTTTCAAGTCCCATAATTGCTATATAATCAATGGATTCGGTTGTTTCGTGGATCATCCACCTTCATCCACCATCATTCACCACCATCAACTCCTTCCATACCATCGATCCCCTGCCATCTCTACCATCATCCAGCTCCCATAATCCTACAATAATCAAGAGTTTGAGAGTGAATTGAAGATTGAAGATTACTCAAGATCGATTCGGTGTTGGAGGAGCAAAAGTCCACAATTGCTAAATTCTTTCAAGGGTTTTCTGCACATCTTTGGTTATTTCTTCATTCTCTTTAGCTTTCAATGCTTTCTATAGTAGAATTTGTATGTTTTTGTAGTTTAGACATGGTTAGTGAGTAGTTTTCTTTTTGTTTGGGGGATAAACCCCTTTGAGTTGCTTTCATGGATTGAATTTTGTTGGATTGAACAAGTATGTTAATCTAGTTTGAATGCATTTCATTTATCCTATGATTATGTTTGTCATTATTTTTTATTGGCTATCAAGAATATGGAATTAGATTGTTGAATGAAGTACCGAACGGAGAAATTCGATCATCGGAACCCTTAGGATTAAAATGATTATAAAATGAACTAGACATAGAGGATTTTGTAATTAGGGGTCATTAAATAATTTGATCTTTAACTTAGATAAAATTGAAATAACCACGAAAGTAGGTGATTGATTTTACTAAGAAATTCGTTTCATTGCCAAAAGCTCGCCACGAAAGACTTTATGCGATTATCGACCCTAAAATGTACCAAATTAGTGACATACATGTTCAATCCACTTGTGTGATTCATAGAGTGACTTAGATTTTATCCCCTAAATGTCATTTTCATATTGATTCATCCAAAAAAAATGTGTGAATATTTGATTTATTTGCCTTTAATAGTGATTAGAAGTATAAATTAGTAGGTGCCAACTAAAACCCGACCGATTTAGCAATCATGTAGGAGGCTAGTTTGGCGTGTAGTTTAGCAAAGTCCCTGTGGGAACGACCTTGATAGCTACTACACGTACACTGTGCAATCAAACGCTGGCAGCGCCCCCTTGCCACCTCTAGCGCCTCCCCCTCTCCCCCCTCCCCTCCCACCCCCACCCCCCACACCCCCGCCGCTTTCCCTCTTTCTTCTCGACAAGCCAGTGCCTCCACTCTCCCCTTTGTTTTGAGCGACGTTAGCAGCGTTAGTGATGGCCCTGGTAGCGCCAGGCCCCAGCGCCTCTTCCCCTTTGTTTTGGAAGCGATGCTGGCAGCGTCATTTTGGCACTGGTAGCGTCAGATCTTAGGCGGGAAGGCCACCTCATTCGAGACGATGCGGGTAGCACCAGTCCAGGCGTTGGTAGCGCCTATTTACGATTGCCAGCCAAAGAAATGCCTCGCATGTTTTCCTTTTCGAAGTCTTTTCTCCTTTCCGTTCCTTTTCTTTTGTTTTCCCTTTTTATTATTGTGATGTCGTCGTGCGTGGACTTGGTGTCTTACAGCAGGGTGTCGCGACCCAGTGAGACTGCTCGACCGAGCCACCCTTTGGCTCGCCCGAGCAACGCTTCTGCCAGGTCTTAGTCGAGCACAACACGCGACCAGATGGCCTGCTCGCCCGAGCAAGATGTTGGCTCGCCCGAGCCAGCGTTCTGTCGCGCCCGCGACCCAACTCGCGATGAGAGGCCAAGCGCGGAGGGCCGCTCGCCCGAGCCACCCATCTGCTCGCCCGAACCACTCTTCTGGACGGACGCGAATTTTCGTTATTTTTGCCTTGTTTTAGCCTAATTCCTAGTTTAGTATAAATAGCTTGTTATCTCATTTTTCCAGGCAGCTTTTGATGATTATGAACATGCTTATGCATTGGTTAGGGTTTCCCTAAGTTTTCTCTCAAAATCTAGATTACTTTATCCATTGATTAATGGTGGTGTTTCTAGTCATTCCTTTATTGATCATTTGGTGGATTCTTCCATTATGATGGTCATGGTGGGGTGTTAGGCTTTGGTGGTGGAATCTCCTTTATCCAAGGTCATATCCAATCCCTTTGGTGTTCAAGGTTATTGAAATTGGTTGATTTTGGTTATTATTCTTGTTATTATTCAAGTTCAAGGCTACTGTTGAGAAGTTCAAGCATGGGTGATTGATATGTTCATCTTTCTCCCCTTATTCTATTGCTTATGAATTTCTCTCATCTCTTCTACAACAACAACTCAAGCTAAGTCTACAATCTCTCCCATCGCGCCACGCTCCAATTAGACTAATTACTTTGGACTTTAGTTACTGTTTTAAGCCTAAATTAGGACCCCGAGATCGGATTGGTGGAAGTTAGAACCGAATTTGCAAATTAAATGGAAATCGGTAACGGGACAGTTTTGATGGGGTCTAAAGATCGGGTCACCACGGTTAGTGTATTTGTATTTTGATCGAACCCTTTGGACTGGAGTTTCTCTTAGATGTTAGCTTTCATAGGAATTTTTACGGACCGGACTTTGGAATTTTATAAGTCGAGTTACGCCCTGATTACTAGACCTAGGTCAGGTCTGGACAGTTTGGAACGATGACGGTTTTTGAGGGCCTTAAAGCGTGTGTTGGGTCTTGATTTCAACTTGAGAGTTTTAGTAGACATCCCGAGGTTTCCGAAAAGTCCAAAACCAGATTCATAGGATGTCGGGAAGTCAAGTTACGACCCTTTTTATGTGGATGCTGTAATCTGTCTTGTTATGTGAAATTGTTAATGAAAGTGTTGTTGATTGAAAAAGTTTACTTGGTATTATTATACGAATATTTGGAATGTGTTAGGTAATTTAAAGTGTAAATTCATGATTGATAGGAACCTATAGGGTTCCTAAGGGAGGGTTAGTTAGAAGGTAGTTAATACTAACTTCGAAGGGCGTGTTTTGATTAGAATAATTATTCTATTTTAGGCCCAAGCTAACTCGCGTCGTTAGTGAGCTCAAGTGTGTTCGTTTTGCTGTGAAGTGAAGTTAACCAGGTAATGTCTATGCTCTAATCCCAACTGGGATGCTCTTTAAATGTGTTTTATTGTTTTCTAATCTTTTTTGAGAATTGCATCCCGAAAGGGTACTTTATGTTGAAATGTGACCATCTGTTTTGGATAACTGTTTGTACTTTTGTGATCTTTGATTTATTGAGTTGAGAACTTGAGATGGTCTTCTATTAGTGGTTTTATTATTGATTTGGTAACCTGGGTTGGGTTTGACTTGAGAGATGTGAGCTGAGCTTTGCATAAGACACTAATAACTCAAAGTGAAACATTAAGGGGGTTTATTATTTTGATGCCTTTGATAGGCTAATGTTTTGTGGGCGATAACCCCGAGACCAGGAGTTGATGCCTGTATGGGTTATGTGTCAGGAGATCAGGGTCTCATCCCTGATATAGGTTAGATGTTTATGATGCCTTTGGTAGGCGAATGTTTTGATGCCTTTGGTAGGCGAATGTTTTGATGCCTTTGGTGGGCGATTGTGTTTGATGCCTTTGATAGACTAATGTTTTTGCGGGCAATAACCCGGAGAGCAGGATTTGATGCCTGTATGGGTTGTGTCAGGAGATCAGGGTTTCATCCTTGATATAGGATAGATGATTTTTGATGCCTTTGGTAGGCGATTATTCTGATGTCTTTGGTAGGCGAATGTTACTCTAAGGGATATGGTATCCCGCCCGCATAATAAAATATGGATTGGTTGGGTTGAGGAAAGTAGTTGAGGGATTAAAGGTTTGTGAAATGGTTTGACTTGTTCCCTCTCCCTCAAATGAATTGAAATGAACTTAACTTGTTTTTAACGTTAGGGGTAGACATTATTGAGATTTCCCCCTCATTTTTGAAATGTTTTGTTTTCAGGTGATGATCAATATGCTGGGGACGGGAATTAGAAGTGAGGGCGACATGTCTAGAAGTCGTTAAATATGTTATGCTTCTTTTTGAAAGACTTGAAGTTAGTTTTGAGGTTTATTTCTAAGTATGAGTTCGTTAGTTGGTTTGCCGTTGACAGACAGTTGTAGTTTTCCTTCTCGCCTTGTATTCCTCCGGGGATACGGCAGTGACGCCCAATAAGAGTTCGAGTCTTCCGCTAAATTTTGTCTGTTAACGTTAGTTTGACTTTGACTTTTCTCTAATTGAATTTCCGGGGCGTTACAATTATGTTGTATTATAAGGCTAGATTCTTGATTAACTAAGAAATATTTGTTTTATCATATTTTTATTCTAAGTTGCATAATTGCATTATTTTAACAATCAAAAAATCCAATGACACAGATAAATAATAGAAACGTAATGATTCATTAAGGCATTTGATAATATTTGGCCCATAGGAATTAAAATCATACAAAAGTAAAAAAAAAAAATTATGAGGCAGATCATATCTATAATGCATAATTGTCCATATTGAGAGTAAACAAACAATATGAATAATATTGCTTCCGCCTTAATGTATTTTTATTTTGAACATGCTTGTTCCTACTAACTTTGACTGAGCTTATTAGAAGTTGAACTTGTCTAAACTTATTTTGAACTTATTATATTGAACTAACCTTAACTTAGTTGTTTGATCTTATTTGAATTCATTTGAAAGAGTTGTTTTACAAATTTATGTTGAACTTATTTAACTTATTTTGAGAAATAACTGAAAATAGGATAACTTTAGCTGCACTGACTTGCCAACATCCATCATGAGCCAAAGTCGAATTATTATTGAGGATTTTTATTTCTAAGCAAAATCAACAGTGTCAAGTGTCAACCGTTCTTAATTTACATAAAACATTCAATGTTTATCAAAAGGATTAATTTTTGTCTTTTTTTATTTATGTATAACAATAACAACAACAACAACAACAACAACAACAACAACGGTCCTCAACATAGTCCCGCTGATGCAAGGTTTGAAGGGATCCAGATGTAGGCGGCCTTCCCCTCATTTGCAAGATTGCTTCATTTTTTTAAATGTAATTTTGAAAAAAAAAAATGTAAGAAAGATAATATTAATCGAACGAGTTAGCCAATATTCATCTAAGCCCGGGTTGAACTAATATTAAGGATGTTATTTATGAAACCCATACTTGCAAAATAATTTTAACAACAGATGCCCGCAATGCGTGCAAATCAAAACTTGTCAATATAAATATACACTTATTAGACGATCACAAAGAGGCAAACATTTTCAGTATGCGCCAATCATTGGACGTTCACAATACAATGATACGTCGAGTTGGTGGGCGTTCACAGTACAATGATACGTCGAGTTGCTACTCACCAAAAGGCAGAACTCCTATCAACATACAACGATCTTTGCACGTTCACAGTAGAATGATACGTCTATTTGTCGGACGTTTACTAGTAGACAAACATCTTATCAGCATGCACTGATCATTCGACGATCACATACAACGATACGTCTAGTTGGCAAATGTTCACCGAAGGGCGAACACCTCATCTTTATGCACCAACCATTGAGAGTTCACAATATGATGTCATTACAGCAAGAAAAAGAAAAAGGAGTTGAAAACATTGAAGGAAAGCATTGATAACAAGCCCATTTCTATAAGGAAACAAGATTGGGAGTACTTATGCCAACTATGGAGTTCCACTGAATTTGAGGTAAAACATGTGACATGAATAAACTATATTCTTAGTTGTATGTGTATATATAAGTATTTTTTGTTTGGTTGTTTTATTTAGGATAAAAGAAACAAAGATCAAGTAAATCGACAACTACAACAGAGGCCTCATTATGATGGGAACAAAAGACTTGCTAACAACACTCTTGCTGTTGTATGTACATGTTGGACAATTTACTTAATTGTTTGAATATCTTTAAAAATGACACTATAGTTTTCAAATGTTACTTGTTAACAATACTCTTGATGCGGCATGTATATGTTTGGCAAGTATGACAAGCTTGGGCAAATGTATAAAATCACTTGTTTTTATTTGTATTTCATGCTTGATTGTAATGCTATAGAAATCAAAATTTATAATTCCATTATGGATGTTTTTACTTGTTGGGGTTCTTGAATCATTGGAAGTTACTCTTGTACTAGATCATTTGCTTAAAATTCCTAAGTTGATGGATCCTCAATTTTGAGGTGATATTATGTTCAACCTTGGACAATTCAATCATCATATTACTATTACAATGTACAATTTTATGAACCAATAATGTATAGATTAGTTGAAGGCTAATTTGATAGTCATATTCTAATTTGACATATTCATATTTTTTTTAGGAGAAAATGAATCGTTTAAGAGAAGAAAGGGACCAAGGTCTAAATACCATGACTGATGACCAGATTCTTGAAGAAGCTATTGGTAGGGAAAAACATGGATATCTTCAAGGTTATGGGCCAGGTAAAACCGTTACAGATTATCATGGAGTGAAGCCTAGTCGTTTGGATCCTGCAAGACAAGTACTTGATATTGAGAAAAAAGCTAATAAGAGGATTGAAGAGGCTCGTAAACTTTTGGATGAAGTAACGAAAGAAATTGAGAAGAAGTTAGAGGCAAGTATGCAGTCGTTTGATGAGAAACTAGATGCAACTAACAAAATGTGGGATGAAAGAATTATGAAAATGCGTGAAGAATTGGGACTCGCTAGGTAATGTATAATTACATGGTACAATTTCCCCCATATCATAACTCATAATAAAAATTAATTTGATTTACATTATCTCTCTCCCTCTTTTCAGGTCTATAGAGTGAAGTTATGTTCAATAAAGATGGAGGAATTCAATCCCCCTTTCGCTCTCCCATAATTGTTATCTTTTAGTTTCTTTTATATCTAAGGAACCTCATTTTAGAGAAGACAGTTGTATTTCACAGAGTTTAATTTGTGTTACCATAAACTTATTAAACTTTTCTTTTAGCTATTAGAGAATGACAAACTTGTTGAGTATTATTAGTGATTAATAATGACAGTGAATACTGGATATTTTTATTAGATGAAATAAACTTGTTTGTTGCAAATGATTTACAATGGTGCCAATAAGTCACCACAAAAGTCGTGACTAGAGCTTCTGCATACCATGAACAGTATTGGTTAGACACAGTCATATATAGGTGATTATTAGCAGAAATAATATTTTTTAATAGATAATTATTTTTTATAAAATCTAGCCATGGATGATAGCGTGGCTAATATAACTTGAAAGTCATTGAGTTGGCCATGTTTTATACAGTGGCTAATATAATTTAGCAGCCATTAAGTTGGTGGCTAATATTGTTTTAATGAATCATTACTTTTTTTTATAAAATCTAGCCATGGATGATAGCGTGGCTAATATAACTTGAAAGTCATTGAGTTGGCCATGTTTTATACAGTGGCTAATATAATTTAGCAGCCTATGTTATAATTTTGACACCTATTGGCCACTATGTTATTTGTGGCTAATATACTTATTACCCATATATGAAAGGTATTGTGGCGAATCAGAATAAATGACTCAAGTTGGACAATATTTAGCCACTAACTATTTTGTGGCAAGTACTATGATAGCTCGCCATGCCATGGATATTTTTGTGGCCATTTTATTAGCCACGAGGCCATTCGCCACGACAAGCCACGCACAAGATTTCCGTGGCCAATTACATTCACCACGGGAAATTTATACTTTAGCCACGAATAATTTCATGGCGCAAGTGAGTCATTCTTGTAGTGTTGCCAAGGATCCAATTTTAAGACTACATTGATATTCATCTTATTCGAACTCGATCAAAGTGAGGGCTCTCTATAGATATTAGATTTCGTACCATGTCAAGTGTATATGAGCAAAGAATGAAAGCAAAAAGGCATATAGTAGTTAAGAAGACAAGCGGATCCCAAAAGCAAGCCAAGCTCAAAAGAAAATAAATGGGCCAGAATAGCTGACAAGGCCATTTAACCTTAGCTTTGTTTAAGCTCATGCGCTCAGCAATCCGCCCAGTCAACAAGTAAGGTTGCAGCTGAAACCGGGGAAGAGCCCAGGACCGGATGGAATCCCCCCCAGAATTTTTCAAGAATTGCGGGGGGATGGTGGGGGATCAGATTGTAGATACTGTGTTGTAGGATGTTAATGAAGGGAAATTCATGGGTGAGATCAACAATACCAATATTTTTCTCCTAAAGAAAAAGCCAGAGGCTCAACTGGTAAGTGAATTCCGTCCCATCAGTCTTTGTAATGTGGTGTACATAATTATTGCTAAATGTTTGGTGGGTCGGTTGAGATCTGTCATGGGGTCCTTAGTTTCGGACAGCCAATCTGCTTTTGTCCCAGGAAGGTTGAAGGAGGATAATATCCTGGTGGTTCATGAAGTCCTGCACTTCATGGCAAACAAGAGGACTGGAAGGCAGTTTTCAGCTTTGAAGATTGATATGAGCAAATCTTATGATAGAATTCAGTGGGATTTCTTGGAAGCCGTGCAAAAGAATATGGAGTTTCCTGCAAAATGGGTGCACATTCTTATGAGGTGTGTGTCTACTGTCCGCTATTCAATTTTGGTGAATGGGGTCTATTCAAAACCAATCATTCCTACTGTAGGACTACGACAAGGTGATTCGTTGTCTCCTTACTTGTTTATTTTGTGTAAGGAAGCCCTTTCATCTTTAATTGTGGAGAATATTGACCAAGGAAGGGTGAGGGGGGTAAAAGTGGCTAGATGGGTTCCCCAGGTGCCTCATCTATTTTTTTGCGGATGATGCTTTATTCTTCACTGAACTTGAGGCTGCTTCATGTTTAGCTTTAAAGAACTCCATTGGTAAATATAGTCTTGCTTCTGGTCAAGTGATTAATTTGCAGAAGTCATCCATGTGCTTTTCTAAAGGGGCTTCTCAAGAGGACAAGGAGGGAAGGAGGGTAATATTTAGGTACCCAGAAGGGGGTTTTTTTTTCAGACTTACCTTGGTGTGCCTACCAAGATTCAGAGGAAACGGGTTGACCATTTTGGTTTTATGGTTGAAGATGTTAGAAAGAGGATGGATTCCTGGAAGTTTAGAATGCTGTCAATGGCTGGGAAGATGGTGTTATCAATGCGGTGTTGGTGGCTTTGCACCAACATATTTTTAGTGTGCATTTAGTTCCAAAGAAGGTGGTAGAGTAGATTAACTCGATAATTCTTAGGTTTCTTTGGGGGAAGCTGGATGGGAGTAAATCAATTCACTTAAAGGATAGGATGACGGTGTTTAAAGCCAAGGGTGCAGGTGGCCTTGGTTTGAGAAATGTGGGGTATTATAACAAGGCGTTATTGTTGAAACAAGCCTGGAGGACTTATTCTAACCTGGAGTTGTTAATTTCTAGAATCTGGAAGGCAAAGTATGGGGTTGCCTCACCAATTGAACGTCAGGAAGAAGATAGAGTGCCTGCTGGTTGCTCTATGACATGGAGAGGGTTAACGCAAGTGGTTGACGGAGTTAAAGCTAGGTTTCGATGGAGTGTGCGGAGTGGCAGAAATGTTAGGGTGCTTGATGGAAGGTGGCTTCCGAGTGGTGGTGTACAACTCTTGGATGGGTAGAACCAGGATCATTTCCGTGAGTTGAAGGTTGAGTCCTTAGCAACTAGCGATGAGCAGGGTCGAGGAGTGTGGAAGTGGGATTACTTAAGGCAAATTTTCACAAGGGATACTATGAGCAGGATTGGTTGTGTGTATCCGCCGCAGCCTAGGTGGGATGATGTTCTTCTGTGGGCGGGTAAGACAAATTCTATCTATAAAGTTAAGGATGGATATTATGCTTTCCTGTTGATGGATATACAGTCAGATCAACCGAAACAGGAGGAGGCACGATTTTGGAAAATGCTTTCGCATAGTGATTTGCCACCGAAGTGGAAAACTTTTGCCTAGAGATGTGCTGTGGATGCACTCCCTACTGGTATCAATAGGTGGAAAAGGAAATTAGTGGAGACGAACGTTTGTTGGTGTGGGGAGGAGGCTGAAGATCTAAGTCACCTATTCCGGAAATGTACTATAGCTAAACATATTTGAAAAGGTTCTCATTTGGGGATTTTTCCAGAGGCAAACCATTTTATAGGTTGGAGGAAATGGTTGAAGGGATGGATTGTCTATCTGTCTAAAAGGAAGGAGGAAAGACAACATCTGATTGGTGAATTTGTAGGAACCATGTGGGCTATATGGAAAGCTAGAAATGCAGTTTGTATCGGTAAGGAGGTTAATTCTGTGGTCCTTTTGGAAAACATGACGGAGCATGTAGCGAATGAGGCAGCTCGGCGGAGAAAACGCAACGGTCAGGGTGGTCAACAGGTGGAACCAGCCGCTGTTGAGAGGATTGTGGAGTATAGATGGGGTTGGAGGAGGTCAATGTGGGGGATGGTGTGTTCCTGGTGGATGGGGTGAAAAGGAAAGGTTCAGGGTCAATGGCTGCTGCTTGGGTGTATTTGGAGAAAGGGGTGCCTTTGGGTAAGGGTTCTCAGGTGGGTGCAGGAAGGAGGGAGATTGGGTTTGAGAAAAATCCTTATTTGGACGAATTCCACTATAGCAGTGGAATCCTTGTTAAATCTTAACAAAGCTCCTGTGGATTGCAGGTCTCTTGTTTGGTATTGCACTATTGCAATAAAAAAATTGGGATCGGGAAGGATTTTGAAGGTTCCGAGACAACTTGTTCATCCAGCACATCAGTGGCCCAACAGACCATACATAGCGTAGGCTGCATTACCTAGGTGTTGGTTGAACTTATGTTTTATTTATAGTTTGTTCCTTGTTTTGTGTTTTGTTTCCTTGTTTCTGTGTTTTGTTGATTTGTGGGTGGTGTTGTTATCGTTTGAAAAAAAAGAAAAGAAAAGACGAACATACCCAAACAAAGATTTTATTTAAAATGAAACTTGAAGCCTCATATTTATTAATTAAAGTACTTGAGTATGGTTCCTGCAACATGGCTCACAAACATTCCTTTTTATTTCATAATTAAAGCTTCATTGCAACAACTAATGAGACTCTAATGTTGTTAAAGAAGGCTGCCCATGTGGGTTTATATGTAAAGTTGTTGGATTTCTTGCCTTCTATTATTTTTACGAGAAAATATGTAGAAAAAAATTAATTGTACATTAAAAGTAGAAAAATATTTTACAATATACAGCGTAAAACACAATGTTACCACATACCTTTCAAAAAAACAATGTTACCACATAGATCAAGCGGGTATATCTCATGTAATAACTCAAAGATTTTATAATAGTTACGATAAGTATAGTATGAACACATTCACTAAATTTTCAACATTTAATTATATTGAACAGTTGAGATTGCAGTAAAATGAACAATAGAGATTTGGATAATACTAAATTGAATTTCAAAATTGTATAATGGTAAGTGGAACTATTAAATTGTATAATGGTAAGTCGAAACTATCATATATTAGTTTGTAGCATTCGACCTTATCATACATTGGATCACAATAATCCAAACTATCGTACATTGGATTGTAAAGAGTGTAGCAGTACAATGAAATCTAACGGTTCAATAGTCCAACTTATTGTGATATAATTTTAAAATTTGATTTACTATTATTCCAATACATATATTTCAATTTACTAGAGTCCAATTTTCCTTATTGATTTTAACTCGGTTAGTGAATGTTTGTTTTCTTTATTTTTCTTTTTTTGGTTCATGGAGGTTATTGCTACTATCTCGCTTATAAAAGTTGATCTAAGTTAAAAAATTAAGAGAAATCACAGTAAAAAAAGTTACGGTAAACTATATAGTAATAACGTAATAATAGGAGAAATAGATAAGTTTTCAAAAATTTAAAAACGATAGTCCACCGATTTCTATAACGGTCATAAACACAATTCAAACTTGAAAGAGTATCTTTCAATAACGCCGTTATCTAGTCGTTAAGTACAAATTTACGCAATTACGTTTCATCCCAAGTCCTAACGTGGGCCTCTCCTAGGTAACGGCGTAAATTTCAATTTTCTCTCTGTACCCTACCTCTCTCACCTGCCTAAGGAAAAAAAAAAGGAAAAAAGAAACTTGATTTGTTTTAATTTTCTTTTAAAAATGAACCCAACTCATCATCCTCCTTGTATATCTATAATCCTAAAGACATACACTCCCACGCACTCACTTTCTGGTTGTTTGGCTTTGAGACCTTCTCCTTCATCATTCTCCAACATTTTCATCTACATCATCTCAAGCTGCCTACTTCAATCCAGGTTTTAGATTCTTTCTCTCTCTTGAAATTCATCTCTTCATCCATCAATCGATCAAGCTGTTTTTACAATGCTAAATTGATCGGCGCTGCAGGTTTTTTTTTTTTTGACTGTCTAGGCCATTTTCGATCCAGCTAAAATGTCGCTGTTTTCCGATATTTTTAACTGATTTTCTTGCTTCCTGATTACTTTTGCTTGTCCGCGGTTTTTTTTTTTCGCATCTGTCTAATCGAATGCTTTTATTTTATTTTATTTTTTCTGGTGAATGTACTGCAATTGAGGTTAGATGGGAGTAGATTTGATTCGTTTATCATCGGAATTTGTGTATTGCTTGTTTTTAAGCAAATGCGGATTGATTCTGCTAGCTAGGGTTTTGGAATTTGCTCGATTTCTGAATGGAATTAATTTTCTGCTTGATATAGGTACGGTAATTTTGGGGAATATTTTCCAGTAAATTTTGGATATGGAGAGCAGAAGGAGAGGAGGAGGAGGAGAGGTGAAATCGCCCGTGCAGACGCCACGGTCGACAGATAAGTCAAACAGAGATCTAAGGTCGGAGAACTCCAACTCCAGCAAGTTTGAAAAAGAAAAAGGGGTTAATATACAAGTTATTGTACGTTGCAGGTTAGTGAGCTAGTGTTCAATTATTTATTGGTTTGGTGTTCAGTTGGTTGTTAGATATCAGTAATATTTGATTGAGTAAAATTGATTAAGATTCTAAATTTGTTTGTTTTATTAACAGGCCTCCAAATGAGGATGAAAAAAGACTTCAGACCCCAGTTGTTATCACCTGCAATGAGATCAGAAGAGAGGTTTCTGTTGCTCAGCTTATTGCTAATAAGCAAATTGATAGGACATTTACCTTTGATAGGGTGGGTAATTGATTGCTTTCCAACTTTTGCAAGATTTGTGATTTCCCTTGTTTTGGGTTTTGTTTCACATCTTGCCTCGCTCTTATTGAAGGAGTTTCCACAAGTGCAAATTCGTTATCTATTGCCATTTTTTCCAATGCAAGGAATCATACAAATTTATTGATTAGTAAACTGTGGGCTTGTTTTAGATATAGGTTTTTCTGCTCTCTGAAAGCTTAGTTCTACCAGAAAAATTTGTAATTGTTGGAGATTTATGCGACAGGTTTTTGGGCCGACTTCTAAACAAAGGGACTTGTTTGATCATGCAATATCTCCCATTGTGAACGAAGTTTTGGAAGGCTATAATTGCACAATCTTTGCCTATGGTCAGACGGGGACTGGGAAGACTTACACTATGGAAGGAGGAGCAAGGAAGAAGGTTCAAGTTTACTCTGCACTTTTGTCATTAGTGGGATATTTTATATATATATGTTTTAATGGATCCTCTGAATCTGATCACTTGTTATTTTTTGATCCTTCAGAATGGAGAATTTCCAAGCGATGCTGGTGTCATCCCCAGATCAGTCCGCAGAATTTTTGACATATTAGAGGCTCAACAAGCGGAGTACAGCATGAAAGTTCAATTCCTGGAGCTGTACAACGAGGAAATAACTGATCTTCTTGCACCTGAGGAATGCTCTAAGTTTGTTGATGATAAATCCAAGAAACCTTTGGCGCTTATGGAAGATGGTAAAGGAGGTGTATTCGTCCGAGGCTTGGAGGAGGAGATTGTGCGTACTGCAGATGAAATTTACAAAATATTGGAAAGGGGTTCTGCTAAGAGGCGTACAGCAGAGACCCTGCTTAATAAACAAAGTAGTCGTTCGCACTCCATTTTCTGTATCACAATTCACATAAAGGAGTACACCCCAGAGGGTGAGGAGATGATCAAGTGTGGAAAGCTTAACCTTGTTGACCTTGCTGGTTCAGAGAACATCTCACGTTCTGGTGCTAGGGAGGTATGATGTGCTTATGTTTATTTTCTTTTAGTGTCAGCCATCTTAGATGCAGAAATTTAATAGTATAAGAATATGCTTACACTTACAGGGTCGAGCCAGGGAAGCCGGAGAGATCAATAAAAGCTTGCTGACCCTTGGTCGTTGCATCAATGCTTTAGTTGAACACTCGGGTCACATTCCATACAGGTAGGTATCTATTTTGATTAGGCTTATTTGTTAACAATTGTTCTGAACGACTAAAGGAGCCTCATATTTTGGTGTAATAATTTTAAGGGCCCTATATTTTGATAAATAATTGTTGGGTAACATTATTTTTGATATAAATATTTAGGGGTGACATACCGGCCAATTTCCGGTCAAAAGTGGCACAAAATGGTGGGTTTTATGTTTAGGCGTGTGTTTATTATGTTAAAGATTTACTTGTATATATGTTAGAGTTAAGTATAGATTTCAATTCAAAACACACTTAAACATAAAACCCACTATTTCATGCCATTTTTGATCGAAAATTGGTCGGAATGTCACCCCTAAATATTTACATAAAAAATAATGTCACCCAAAAATTATTTTTCAAAATATAGGGCCCTTAAAATTATTACATCAAAATATGAGGCCTCTTTAGTCATTTTTGGAATTGCTTAGGACAAAATTATGAATTTGAATGCCTGCTTCCTTTGATACCAGGGACAGCAAACTGACAAGGTTGCTAAGGGATTCCTTGGGTGGAAAAACAAAGACTTGCATTATTGCCACCATAGCTCCATCTGTTCCTTGTTTGGAAGAGACACTTAGCACCTTGGATTATGCTCATCGTGCTAAGAATATTAAGAACAAGCCGGAGGTAAGTTCCAAAATGACTTTTCTTTAGTGACTGCTCTCAGATTTGTTGTCTGATTTTTTGCCCTGGTTACTGTCCTTAATCAATGTAAATCATATTTGCCTGAGCTGTTTTTCTGCTTCCTCAGATTAACCAAAAGATGATGAAGTCAGCATTAATGAAGGATCTATACTCTGAAATTGATCGGCTTAAACAAGGTTTGGCAACCTCCCCCACCTTCCTTTATTCTCTCCTTTCCAATCATTCTACTGCTAAAGTTGCATAACTACTATTTAGTGTCTTTTAAGTTTCCTTAAAAAACGTACAATTCAACTTGCGGCATGTTACTTTGTTGAGCATCACATGCTTACTTTGATTTCCAATTCAGAGGTTTTTGCTGCAAGAGAGAAGAATGGAATCTATATACCACGTGACCGTTATCTTCAAGAAGAAGCAGAAAAGAAGGTTTGTGTCTTACTACCCAGTGATCTCTTCTACAGTAGGTCTTTCTTAGGCATTCAAAATTAACTTTGTCCATGCCTCTATGGCTATGATGTAGGCACTGACAGAAAAAGTTGAGAAAATGGAGCTTGACATGGAAGCAAAGGACAAGGTAAATTATCGAAATTTAAATTATAAAAAACACTTGAGTGGCACATTGTCGTACAACACATGATGTTTTCTTGACACTCTTATTTTTGTTTCAGCAACTAGTGGAACTTCAGGAACTCTATGATTCTCAGCAGCAGTTGTCTTCGGAGTTGAGCAATAAACTTGAATTGACTGAGGTATTTTCCAATTTATCCAAACCTTTTGGCTTATTCTTTTTGGTAAACAGTAAACACTCTCTCTGCCCCCTGGAAGCCTTTTCTCTGGCCTAATATGGATATGTTAGGACCTCCTCAATCACACTGCTTTATTGCTGTTAGATGCACATTAGGGTGTTGAGTCAGAGCTGGCAAAATTTTGCCCGATTCAAAAAAAAAAGGGGGGGGGGGTTTGGTCATACAGATTTTTCGTTCGAATTTTGACCTCGACCGAAATTTGGCCGCAATGTCTTTTTTCTATTGTATGAACGCGATTTTGACATGAATTTAGTTCCGTCTCTATTGTTCGACCCAAAAAGAATTGGGTCCAGATATCCATTTCTTGTCCGGATTTTAACACTGGCCAACTGGCCAAATTTGACCCACTGTGAATTCTGGAAGAACAGTAGCCTAGGACCTGTAAACCTAGGACTAAAGTAAAATTTGTGCTATTCTTCCCGCCCTTCTGCTACTGTGCAATAAATGACCATTCTCAATGTGCCTCATAGAAAAAACTTGAGGAAACCGAGCATGCATTGTCCGATCTTGAAGAAAAGCATAGGCAGGCAAATGCCACCATCAGAGAAAAGGAGTACATTATAGCCAATCTCCTAAGATCAGGTGAGAATGAATTCTGCTACTTCCCTGGTGCATTATTGTTTTTCTGTCAGCTATTCTCCTGCTCATCAAAGTTCTGACATGATGAATTTTGACTTAAAAACTGTGTTACTCATCAGAGAAAGCCCTTGTTGACCGGGCAATCGAACTCCGTACAGAACTTGAGGGTGCTGCCTCAGATATCTCTAACTTGTTTGCAAAGATAGGTTGGTCCTTGTATCAGTTATTACTACCCAACGTTTGCTATTACTTGGTGGATATCTCACCCCTCTACCCCACCCAAGCCAGCCAAAGCTTATCATCCTTGTTTTTTGGTACAGAACGCAAGGATAAAATTGAGGATGGAAATAGAGCCCTCGTTCAGAAATTCCAGTCCATGTTAACACAGCAGCTTCAAACTCTTCATAAAACTGTGGCTGGTTCTGTGACACAACAAGAGCAGCAACTGAAAGATATGGAAGACGATATGCAATCATTTGTGTCAACGAAGGCAGAGGTAACATCCAGTGACAATTTAGTCCTTTTGTCCGGAACTACATGTGAATATATGAATGCTTATTTTATTCTGTGTTTGTAGGCTGCTGATAAACTAAAGCAACAGCTGGTGAAGATGAAAGCAGTGTTCGGCTCTGGCATCGAATCTTTGGATGGCTTAGCTGGAGAACTTGAAGAAAACTCAGAACTGACATTTAAAGACCTAAATTCAGAAGTATCTAAACATTCATCATGCATTGAAAAGGTACAACTGTTTACCAAGTGTCCAAGCTCATTCGTAGGCAATATCTTTTCCTTCTCTCTAATTTGACATACTTGATCTGGATGACAGGTTTTTAACCAATTTGCTTCTGAGGCTGATGATCTATTGAATGATCTTCAAAGAGGTCTCAATGATCAAGAACAGAAGATTATAGCGTATGCCCAAAAGCAACGAGAGGTTAGTGGCTGAACCTTATAACTGCAATAGGATCTTTTTAAGAGAACACTGCAGCTTTACACAGCTGGTTTCTTTTCCTTTTGCAGGCTCATTCCAGAACTATGGAGACTACTCGTTCAATTTCAAAAGTGACCGCCAGCTTCTTCACTACGCTCGACATGCACGCATCAAAACTGACCAATATTGTAGAAGAGACACAAATTGCGAATCAGCAAAAGTTGTCAGATCTGGAAAGGAATTTTCAGGTGAATTCTCCCCGTCTTTCGTCAGTGTTACTTGCTGTCTTCTTGATTTCTGACATGGGTCAATTCCTGTGATGGGTTGTGACTCCTATAGGAGTGTGCTGCCAGAGAAGAGAGGCAATTATTAGAGAAAGTAGCAGAACTGCTTGCTAGTTCGAATGCCAGGAAAAAAGAACTGGTATGTGGAGATATGTTTACGAATCAGACATATAGCTTACGATTTAATTTAGATTTGGAAAACTAACCTGGGACACGAAAATAAAACCTAGCCACCCGGACCCCATACCTGAACTGATACCTTGACTAAGAGAACATTTGACTAAATTCCAAATCAACCCAAATTAAACCTCAGCATTTTCTGCTTGCCAAAGTTAGTTAGTTGGAGCAACTGACTGCCTTTTGAAAACTTTCCCACCACCTTGGTGTGTGCATACATTAACTTATTGAATCCAGCATTGTTGTTTGGCCATGTCCCCTGAATTTGGAACAATTGGAGGTTAAGCAATAGTTGTTGAAAACATTTGACACCTGCTTTACACTTTCCCCTAGGTTCAAGCAGCCATTTGTGGTCTGCGAGAGAGTGCAGCCTTGAAAGCCAGTCAACTCCAGCAAGAAATGTCAGCTATGCAAGAGGATACTGCTACTGTCAAGGCTGACTGGACAGTCTATGTTCACAAAACAGAGTCTCAATACCTTGAGGATACTTCTGCAGTAGACAGTGGAAAGAAGGGCCTGGAGGATGTCCTGCGTGACTGGTATGGTTGCACTTATTTCTCTTCCTGCATTCTTTTCTAGTAACATGTTTCAAAGCTGAGTTTTCTTTCACCCCATATTACCTGCAGTCTGGACAAGGCAAAGACCGGAGTTAAGCAGTGGAAGGATGCTCAAGAATCGCTGCTTAGCCTAGAAAAGAGCAACATTTCTTCTATTGATACAATTGTTAAGTGAGTGGACTATATAAAACAAGTTCATTCAGTGGTAAAAAATGTGTATTTCGCTAGAGTAATGTTCTGTAACTTTTCTTCTCAGGGGAGGATTGGAAGCCAATAATAGACTACGGGCAAAGGTGTCAACTTCTGCAACTTCTACTCTAGAAGCTGTAGATGTTGCTGACAAAGATCTTGTTGCATCTGTTGATCGTGAGTATTCAATTTCTAAGTGAACACTAACTAAATAATGCTGATGGGCTCTTGGCTTTATCTTAATTATCAAATTAAACTGCAGATTCTCTACAACTGGACCACGAAGCACGTGGCAACCTTGATTCTGTGATTGCTCCTTGCTGTGGAGATTTAAGGGAACTGAAGAGTGGCCACTACCATAAGATAGTTGAGATAACTGACCATGCGGGAAAATGTCTTCTAAATGAATATAAGGTAAGCATATTGGTGTTCTTGGAGAAATGATGACAGTGCATGGGTATTGAGTTTTGGGCTTAATTTGTTAAGGTAAACATTTGCAACTTATTTTTCCCGATTGGTCTAAGCGTGGACAAGATACAAAGGCTATCAAGCCATTCATACACCATACTCCAAGGTCCACCTAACAAGATTGCGTACAAAAATCTAAAGCCTTATTTGTTTTTCACTGGTTGTCGTACATGTTCGTGTCTATGAGAATATGGGCCTGTTTGGCAACGGCTTATTGGTTGGGGTATTTCTGATTGGTTTCTTTGGCCACCCGTAGGTGTTTTGAGCTTTTCTTTGAATAAGTGTTTTGCCAATTTTTGAGCAGGTGGATGAACCAACTTGTTCAACTCCAAGGAAAAGGTCAATCAATCTGCCGAGCGTGAACTCAATAGAAGAACTCCGAACCCCAGCATTTGAGGAATTACTGAGGACATTCTGGGATTCAAAATCAGGAAAGCTATCAAATGGTGATGTAAAGCATATATTAGGGCAATTGGAGGGTACTCAGTCAAGAGACCCCCGGCTTCCGCTCACAGCTATTAACTGAAGCCAATAGGGTGGTGTTGTGTTGAGAATTAAAATTTAGAAGCAGAAAATCGTGTATAGTACAGTACGGTCAGAATATGAACCAATGTACTCCTTTTTATTCTTTCATTGATTGTTGGAGAAATCTCAATATGTAGCCAGGGAGAGAGTGAGAGGGCTAGACTGAATGAAATAGAGTGCAGTGCTGTCTTTCGAGCGTCAGTCAACACTCTTCTTGCTGATGCTGTTCCAGTTTTTTACTGGTCATATTATATTTTGTAAAATAGAGTATTCAGAGAGGGAAATGAGTATCATGTGTACTCTTATTATGTCTTTTCCTTTATATATTTTCGCTTCTCAGCCAGGTATACCCAACCATTTTAGTTTCTTCTTCTCCCTAAAAACTAAGATTACACAATGAACTTAAAGCAAAATATTTTCCATAATGGAGGAGGTGGTAAAACCAGCCTGAATTTTCCTTAATGGAGGAGCTGGTGCCATGTTCGATTGCTAAACTGCATTAAATAACCAATAATTGACCGCACAAAAAATGATTTAAAAAAAAGTTTGAGGAGTTGCATGCAGTGAGTAGTCACATAACAATCACGAAAATGAATTCATTTAAAACCCAACAAAATAAATAATAATTTGGAAACTCTTAACATAATGTAAGAAAAACAAATGACTGTTCATACCTAGAAACTAATTGTACACATACTACCTACTCATCATTATCATCACTAAGTAACGCAACAAATATTGATGTTTCCAAGACATTATTTCGTTCTAATTCATCTTCTTCAACACCTCAAGAATACCCCAATCTTGTCCATCATCATCATGATTAAATAGTTCATTTCCTGTGCCATCTCGATCATCAAGTAGGTCGAACTCAGCAAGTGAAGGGGAATATACATTGTTGTCCTCCTGAAATGCTGCATCATCGAGTCCATCAATTGTTTGCCTTGGCTTAATTGTCAGTGTTGTAGTCCATGATGATCTATTTTTCTTGGTAGTTGAGTAACGGATGTACACCATTTGTGTAGGCTGAGATGCCAAGACAAAAGGCTCATACACCCTATACCTCTTTGCTTGGTTGACATCAACAAGCTTATAATGATCATGTACGACTACCCCACCTTGTCCCGCGTCGTGCTATTCAACCTTGAACAAGTGGACTTTGTATTGCCTACTTCACCCAACGTAAACCAATCGATAACCTCTTTCAAAACCCCATAGAAGTCAGGTCCATTCACCCCTTTGACACACCCCGTAATTTGCATTTGTAGGTTTATCGGCATAGTAAACATAGAAGTTAAAGTTGTTAATGTAGAAATGAGCCTAAGATAAAACATCCTTTTTAGGGCCATTAGCTAAAGCATTAACAACTTCGTCTCCTTCACTGAAGGATATAACCTACATAAGTTCAATGTTTACGAGGTTAATCACATGTAACCTATGTTAATGAATAATTTACAATTCACAACTCCATTTGAAATTTTAATCTTTCTTCTCAACCAAAGAGGGAATTGATTGCGATATTTGTTCCAAAATTAACTATGCGGCGTACGTGGATGCATGCGGGCCATCTCTTATTCGAATTGACTGAAAATAATCAATGCATGTTAAGGCTTTTTTGGATAAAAGATAAGTACTTGTTAAATTAAATTGCCGACTTAATTAATTTAACATGTATACCTTTCATATTCACTCAATAAATCGGAGTTTGAAAGGACATATTCATGCGCAGTCTCATATTCTTGTTGGTCAAGGAATCTTTTATTCCCTGCAGCTGGAGAGTACCCAATGTTCGATGAAAACAACTCATGTATTGCTTCGTTGACATCGGATGCATCGCTGACATCGGGGCACGCGTTCCTTGGTAGGTCCCTTGACTTTGTTTGCACTTCTGGTGCAAAGTATGCCGCACAAAAGTTGGAAATCTCCTCCGTTAAGAATGTATTACATATGGAGCTTTCAACACGTGCCTTGTTGCCTACCTTTTCTTCAAATGATGCACAAATCTACAACATTGGACAACCAATACGCGTTGCAAATAAACAGATAGGTCCTTAACCTTAATAAAATCTCAACATTTCTATGGATTGTTCATTAACTAATCCTAGTGGCTTTCCTTGTACATGATTTTATCAACCCTAAACCCTGAACATAAATAATAAATTTAACTAGTAACAAACATAATAAAAATTAATATAAATAAATTAACAAACATAATATAATTAATGAAAACTTTAATAATCATACACATACTTAACAATTATTTTAACTTAATCAATCACAAAATCATAATTTATGATGTCTATGTTAGGATTATAGGTTTTTATTTTCTTTGTTGGGATACCCAATTATCTTGAAACATTTCTCAACCGGGTGACCCAGCTTCTTGCAATATGGACAAATGACTACATCTTTCAATTCACTAAACCAATGGCTTTCCAATTGGAAGAACTAAAGGAAGAAATAGTTCTTAAAGACCATTATGGTGGCTTTAGCTACTTCTACCATAGCTATTATTTGGGAAGCTAGAAACTACAAAAAATTTCCAGTGAACCACAAGTCATTGTCTGTTGATGAAGTTATTAAGAAGATCCATTATACTCTTGTTCATAGATTTTTGTTTTTAGCTAAGAAGAATACCAAGTATAACCGTTGTATAGATTTTCTTCTTCAATAGGTTGTTTTTGGTCGTTGGGCCTTGTTGGGCTGTTTTGTAACTTTTTGACTTCGGGTTGAAGTCTTTGGTAATGAAAAGTTACATTTCTGCCAATATATATATATATATATATATATATATATATATATATAGGATTATTGGATTCTAATAATCCCTACTTTCACTCATTGGATAATGGTGGTCTGTACTATCACTTTGTATTCTGGTGGTCCAAAAAAAAATATAATTGGATTTGAGTGGGACGCCGGTGAGTTCATGCGGTGGTTTTCTGACATGGCACATTGGGTATGTGTTTGACCGCGTTGACCGTCCATGTGGATGCCATGTCAGACTAAAAAATATATATACCCACATTTTTTCTTTTTTTATTTTCCTAGTTGGCATCCAACACTCCCCTCTCTCTCTCTCTTTATTTTTTTCAATTCTTTCCTTCTCTCTCCTCCTCTTCTTTTCCTCTCACCGTCCCTTTGTCTCTTTCTTTCTCTAATTGTATTTTTTTCAATTATTTAGAAAGTGTAGAAGAGACAAGAGAGAGAAAATAAGAAACAGAGAAGAGAGAGAGAGACGAAGAGTGAATGAGAGAAAGAGAAAGATGAGAGAGAGTGGGAGATAGGAATGAGATGTTTGGGTTTTTCTGGGAAAGAAAGCAAAAATACAATTAGAGAAAGAAAGAGACAAAGGGACGGTGAGAGGAAAAGAAGAGGAAGAGAGAGAATGAAAGAATTGAAAAAAATAGAGAGAGAGAGGGGAGTGTTGGATGCCAATTAGGAAAATAAAAAAAAGAAAAAATGTGGGTATATATATTTTTTAGTCTGACATGGCATCCACATGGACGGTCAACGCGTCAAAACATACGCCCAATGCGATGTCGTAAAAACCACCGCATTTGAACTGCCCGTCCCACTCAAATCAATTATATTTTTTGACCACTGAATCTGAAGTGATAAGATGATCACCATTATCCAATGAGTGAAAGTAGGGATTATTAGAATCCAATAATCCTATATATATATATATATATATATATATATAGGATTATTGGATTCTAATAATCCTACTTTCATGAATGATGAACGATGATGGGCATCTTTCACTTTATATTCTGGTGGTCCAAAAAAAAAAAATTGAATTGTAGTGGGATATTTTCGAGTGAATCATAGATTTTGTGTTGCATTTGATTCAAAACTTAGTATATCACTTTACAATGATTTTTAATGAATTTACAGCGTTTCTTCCAAATTTTTTTCATTTTTTTACTATTTTTTACGATTTTTTCACTTTTATTATTTTTAAAAAATCATAATAATTATTCGGAGTCTTGAAAAAATAATTTTAAAAATGTTTTAGAAACTATAATCCATTAACTTTCTAGGGGCAGGAACGAAAAAAACAAAAACAATATAGTGTTGGAATGAAAAAAATAAGAAGAATGTAGATGTGGATTTGGTACCACTACAATCCAATTTTATTTTTTTTTGGACCACCAGAATACAAAGTGAAAGTACGGTCCACCATTGTCCAATTGGTGAAAGTAGAGATTATTAGAATCCAATTATCCTATATATATATATATATATATAACTCAAAGTATAAAAGTTGTTGATTTTAAAAAAGAGCACTTCAACATTGTATTAAAATCATATAAATTGTGTATCATGTAACATTTGATTTGTACCAATTGATTAAGTCAACTACAAAGTAATCTAAAGTTGTAACCCAACAAATTCAAAACAAATATTTGTCATTACAAATTTTAACAAACAAATAATTTATATTATATCCATAAATGTGTCTGAGTCCACTGTATTTGTGATAATTGGAAAACTCAAAACAATCACTCTTCAAGAATACCATTGTCTACTCCTTGTTCCACATCGTTGTTAGCTACCTAACAATGTGAAAATAAACAATTAGAGCAATGATTAGAGCATATTCCACTAATATTTATATAGTTAAAAAAAAACATAAATGAGATATATTTATAGAGCACACAGTATACTTACAATTATAGCCCTGTCAAGTTTTTGCTGAAGAACATTTTTCAACACATTTGAATGAACTTTATTTCTACAAAGTCCTGTAGCTTGCAAGCACATTCACAGACTATACATATAAAGACATCATGAAAAGTAAATCTCACTAGGAAAAGGGGGAAATGGATAATTCAAGTGTATACCACTCCTATTAGGTAGATCATAACTCCTCTTTTTTTCGATGGAGATCGGTATCTTTGGACATCCATAGGGTGACATCTGAGTACAATATCAACAACTCTTTCTACCTCGCCACGAGTTAGCTTTACATGAATATAATATGTGAAGGAATTGTTTGGAAAAAAGTATGACAATATTTTCCTAAAAAAGCATCATCCCTAAGATTAATACCATATATCTTATTAAAAAATACATAAAGTAAACAAATTCAATTGTTATAAGCCGGAATACATCACAACTCACCGACCACACGTACCAAAAAAAAAAAAAAAAAACTTGTACTAGACTTGTGCCACAAGCTGGAATACACAAAGTAATCTCAAACTAATCAATGAATACATTTTTTTAAAAATGTGCAAGTTAGATTTCAATATTTACTATCACATGTGCCATGTTTGACTTCGATCTACTTTTCTGCAATTCCCTACACATGAAACGTATATGAATGCTTTCGGCCCCGTTCTTTTGTGCGTTGCGTTTGCGTTACGTTGCGTTTGCCTTGCGTTAATTTGCGGTGGAAATATTTAAAAAGTAATGGTAATTTGCGTTATGTTGCGGTAAGGTTGCGGTAAGTTGCGTTGCGTTTGGGTGCGTTAACGCATAAAAGAACGGAGTAGTTAGAGATGGAGCATATAATTTGAAATAATCAAGAAAAATATATTTGAAATTTGTACTTAATATCAAATCTCCAAGAACAACAAGATGAAATGGACTTTCTGACTAGACTAAACTATCAATATAGTAAAATTGTGCAAAATTTTACTAGGACAAATCCCAATAGTATGAGTCAGTGATTTGTAGGGTAAAAGATATTATATTAACATACATATTCTCTACTTTATATGCATGGAGCTAATTAAGTCATCAATACAACAAAACATAAAACCTAGCTTTGGTTAAGAAAGAAAGTCTAACCTCTTATATCCAGTACACTTTAAAATAGTTTGATTAGTGAAATGCTTAAATGGTCAACTACTAATTATAATTATACATAGAAATGGTCAACAAAACGTAATACCTAGCTGTGGTACACTTTTTTTTTTATTTTTATAATTAGCGGCTAATTAGCCGGATTAATTCAACTAAAACAAAAGTGTCATTGAGCACTACAAATAAGCTCAGGCCCCATTGAAAAAATGGGCCAAGAAAAGCATACACTGAGACAACAATCACTCCAAAATACCCGAAAGCTACCTACTCCATATGCTACAAAATTGGTATATGTATGAACACAAATATGAAGCTATTTCAATATTAATTTGCTGCCACATTTTGCACCACCCACCCGAAAGCTTGCAACTTTCCTTTCTGTGTATAACCAGTGTACAAAACCCTCTAGACCTCCAATTCTCTCACTAATTAGCTTTTATCAAACCCATTGTGCGATACCGTAATACTAGTCTATAACAAGCAGTAGGATACAAACTAAAGATATACCACAAGAAATATGTGAACAACAATTGATCAATTCTTTCAAACTCCATTGATTGGCTTTGTTTGAAGTTGTTAATTATAACAAGCAGAAAAGTTAAAACCTTAAAAAAACTGACTATTGACTAAATAGTGACAAATATAGTATATTCTTAAACTCAGTTTCATCACAAGATATTAAGTTGTTAACCATAGGTACAATGGTATATTCTTCTTTACATTAAGTTCTCAATGTTAAAAAAAATACTCAGCACTAAATCCTCCACAATTGAATTAAAATACCATGATCTCAAACATCAAACTCTTCTGAACACTAACAGACCAGATCAAAAAAATTTCTAAAATGACAAGGGAGGAGGAAGCAAAAGGAAACATTAAGGATAACATTGAAATTCATTAGAAACCAAGTAAATAGTTAAGTGAAATCTTGTGAAAGACACAAGATTTTTTTTAAAAACAAATTCCAACAATTAGAGAATTGGATTCCACAAAGGACTAAGGTCTAATTGTTCTACTGTGTAAATCAAGGTACTGGCATATTCAATCAAAAGAAGATGAAATGGAGGGAGCTTTTAGAACTTACTATTATGTGGACATCCATTAGTCTCATTTGGTTGAGGCGGTTACAATGGTGTCAGGCTGTTGAGTTTGTTACAAAGGTGCCAGGCTGTCAAAAGTTTGTTGCTCTGCCATTTTCTCTATCTTGATGTTGTATGAAATTCCTGTTAAATACTCTTTAGGTTGCTCTTGTGGCAACTCAGAATAAGAGAATCAATTGGCATTATCTCTCTTCTCTCTCTCTCTCTCTCTTACATCTCTACATACACTCAAATTCATCATGGTATCAGAGCTTGTATGTACAGAGAAATTCAAGATTCTGGAAAATTGATTTCAGTAGTTCATCTCTTTTCTCGATCCTGTGAGTTTCAAATATGAGCACAAAAAACAACTTCAATGATATCAACAATCCACTGTTCATTCACCCTTTAGATGGACCTAATTCGATTTCTCTCAATGAGAATTTGATTGGAGCTGCAAACTACAGAACCTGGAAGAGAGCTATGGAGATTGCTCTCTCAACTAAGCGAAAACTTGTGTTTGTGGAAGGAACACTGCTGAGATCAACCATGGAAGCAACGCAAGTCGAACAGTGGGATGCGTGTAATAATCTAGTGATTTCATGGATTATGCACAATGTAAGTGATGCTATCTCAAAATCAATTCTGTTTGTGAATGAATCATCTGAAATTTGGAGTCAGTTAGCAAGGAGATTTGCTGTGGCTAATGGATCGAGAAAATATCAGTTGAACAAGGAGATCTATGAAGTGAAACACTCAGGCAGTGTTAGTGAATATTACACAGCACTCAAGGCAATTTGGGAGGAACTTGATGCTATGAGAAGTTTGCCCAAAATTACTTCAACTGCAGGTGATGTTATAGCATTTCTGCAAGCCTTGGCTAAAGATCAGGAGGATCAAAAACTGTTTCAGTTCTTGAATGGATTGAGTGAAGACTTCAGCCAACAAAGGAGTCAAATACTCCTGATGCAACCACTGCCTTCGGTGGACACAGTATGCGGAATGATACAACAAGAGGAATTGCAGCAAGAATTGATGAAGAATCGTCATGACAACGTGTTTGTCACTGATTCTGCTGCACTCATGAGCAGGGGAACTGATCTCCGTTGCACGGAGTGTGGTAACAAAGGACACACCAGAGACAAATGTTGGCTTGTGATTGGATATCCTCCCTGGCATCCACGGTCAAAGAAATTTGTCCAACCATCTGCTCCATCCAATTACAAGAAAGGACAGAGGAATTCTCAAAATTCTCAGAGTTCTCGAAGTTATAAGGGAAATGATGGAGGAAATCAGACATGGAAGAGTGCAGCTCAGGCTGAAAGTGTTCAGATTCAGCCCGATGGCAAAGTAATTAATCTTACACCTCGGCAGATCGAGCAATTGATGAAACTTGTGCCTCAGTCACCTCCTGACACTGATGACGAGTTGGATATGACTTCTGCTAGCTGCAACTTTGCTGGTAATGTTCATATCTCCTCATCTAAGTTTGCTGATGCATCTATATGGATCATTGACACAGGAGCCACTGATCATATGTGTCACTCTGTGAGTATGTTGAATCAAGTGCTTGCAAATGATTCTATGCCCAACATCAATTTACCTAATGGCAGTAGTGTGGTTGTGAAAGAGATTGGAAATATTAAATTGAAAGGAGGTCTCAAACTCTTGAATGTGTTATGTGTGCCAGATTTCAAGTATAACTTGATGTCTGTATCTAAATTGACTAGAGATAATGGGTGTAGTGTTCTTTTTCATGCCAATGTATGTGTCATACATGACTATCATACACAAGCAGTCAAGGGAATTGGTAGAGAAAGAGGAGGACTATACTACTTCTCGAATAAGGAGTTTGGCATGAATCAGAGTTCTGTGATATGTGGCAGTGCTACGTTGGATGATTTGAGTCTTTGGCATCATTGGTTGGGGCATTTACCATTGGCTAGACTGAAATATGTAGAGGGAATTTCTGTAAAGATGCCTGAGCATGTACCTACATGCATTACTTGTCCTATGGCTAGATTTACTCGACTTCCTTATAAGCATAGTACTACAAAGACTTCACACTCATTTCAGTTGATACATATTGATATTTGGGGTCCATATCGAGTTTGTACTCATGGCAATAATAGATTCTTCCTAACAATTGTTGATGACCTCAGTCGAGCCACTTGGACTTTTCTACTCAAGCATAAATCACAATCTCTTGCTTGTCTGCAAGCTTTTTGCTCGTATGAAAAGACTCAATTTGACTGTTGTGTGCAGATTATCAGATCGGATAATGCCTTAGAGTTTGATTCACATCAGTGTCAGTTGTTCTTTGCTCAGGAGGGTATTGTACATCAAACTTCATGTGTTGACAGACCTCAACAGAACGGTGTTGTGGAACGCAAGCATCGTCACTTACTGGAGGTTTCTTGAGCCTTGAGATTTCAGGCTTCTTTACCTCTTCACTTTTGGGGAGATTGTGTGTTGACAGCCGCCCATCTCATCAATCGGCAACCTTCGTCAGTTCTAGATAATAAAACCCCTTATGAGGTTTTATTACATCAGAAACCCGATTATAGCCATGTCAAATTGTTTGGATGCTTGGCATTTGCTTCAAACCCTTCTCGTACCACTGACAAATTTCAACCCAGGGGAGTTCCTTGTCTTTTTCTTGGTTATCCCCAATCTCAAAAGGGATACAAACTGTTGAATCTGCTCACTAAGCAAACCTTTGTTTCTCGAGATGTGCAATTTTTAGAGCACATCTTCCCTTACAAACAAAATTCAGTGGATCACTATATGTAACCTCTCCCCTCCCCTGTCCCAAGTGCTCCTACTTGGGTAGATGATTACCTTTACCCCATTCATGCTTCTAGCTCACCTTCACCTACTGCACCTGCCACACCTATTTCTCCTATTTCTCCTATCTCACCTGTTCCTTTACCATCATCATCTCCACTACAACCTATTTCTCCTACCATTAGGCGATCCACTAGACCATCTAATCCTCCTTCATGGCTCTTTGATTATGTTAGAAACTCCGCTTCGGCTACGCTAACTGCATTCTCACCTTCGTACCAAGAATTTTCCACTGCCCTTGCTGTCTCCACTGATCCTTCCCATTTCAATCATGCTGTGCAGGATCTAAAATGGTGTGATGCTATGAACACTGAGTTGTGAGCTCTTGAAGCTAATGGTACTTGGGAAATTGCTTCTCTTCCTCCCGGGAAGAAAGCCATTGGGTGCAAATGGTTGTATAAAACCAAGTTTAACTCTGATGGGTCGGTTGAGCGGTATAAGGCTCGTTTGGTGGTGTTAGGGTGCAAACAGCGTTATGGGGAAGATTATGAGGAAACGTTTGCACCTGTGGCCAAGATGACTACAGTTCGTTCGCTTTTGGCTGTCATTTCCATTAATGGGTGGGATGCTTATCAACTTGATGTTACTAATGCGTTTTTACACGGTGACTTGGATGGGGACGTGTATATGTCACTACCTCCAGGTTATCAGGGATTTGGCTCCATTATTTCCCCGCATACACCGCTGCCAGACAGGGGGAATGGGCAGCAAGGTATTGATTGCAAATTGCTAAAGTCGTTATATGGTTTGAAACAGGCTCCCAGGCAATGGTTTGCGAAATTATCTGCTGCCTTGATTGAGTATAGCTTTAAGCAGTCCAAATCTGATTATTCTCTCTTTGTGAAGAAAAATGGTGATCAAATATCTATCATGTTGGTCTATGTGGACGACATGATCTTGACAGGAAATGATGAAAAGGAACTTAGCAATATCAAAGCCTTTTTGAATAGCAAGTTTCACATGAAGGATTTGAGGCCTATAAGATACTTTCTTGGGCTGGAGGTTGCAAGATCTGATGAAGGATTGTTTATATGCCAGAAGAAGTATGTAAGTGACATGATCAAAGAGGTTGGTATGGAAGAGGCTCATCATTTGAAAGTACCATTTGATTCACACTTGAAGCTCACTGCTGACTCAGGACAGGGGCTCTCAAATCCTGAAGTTTATCGAAGATTAATTGGCAAGTTGATTTATCTCACTATCACAAGGCCAGATTTGTGCTACTCAGTGCAAATACTGAGTCAATTCATGCAAAATCCAACAGAAGAGCATATGAAGGCAGCCCTTCAGGTTGTCAGATATATCAAAGGAACATATCTACAAGGAATTTTTATGTCGAGCTCTTCTACTTTGACACTTCAAGCCTTCAGTGACTCGGATTGGGCTAGTTGTGTCATGACAAGAAGGTCTACATCCGGCTACTGTATTCTGTTGGGATCTTCTCCCATCTCTTGGAAGTCGAAGAAGCAGACTGTTGTGGCTCGTTCATTAGCTGAAGTTGAATACAGGGCGATGGCTGTTGCTTGTTGTGAGGTGGTCTGGCTGCTAGCGTTGCTCAGGGACATGGATGTTCATCCTCTCACCCCTGTGTCACTGCACTGTGACAATCAAGGTGCTCTATATATCGCCAACAACCTAGTATTTCACGAACGTACGAAGCATATAGAAGTCGACTGCCATTATGTGAGAGATCAGTTCCGAACTGAGAAAATTAAACCTGCATACATCAATACCAAGTTGCAATTGGCTGATATATTCACTAAGCCAATGACCATGCCTCAGCACAGATTACTGCTTCCCAAGTTGGGTGTTTGCACACTGCCAACTTGAGGGGGAATGTGGACATCCATTAGTCTCATTTGGTTGAGGCGGTTACAATGGTGCCAGGCTGTTGAGTTTGTTACAAAGGTGCCAGGCTGTCAAAAGTTTGTTGCACTGCCATTTTCTCTATCTTGATGTTGTATGAAATTCCTGTTAAATACTCTTTAGGTTGCTCTTGTGGCAACTCAGAATAAGAGAATCAATTGGCATTATCTCTCTTCTCTCTCTCTCTCTCTCTCTCTCTCTCTTACATCTCTGCATACACTCAAATTCATCATATTACAAACAAATTATATCAAATAACAACAATTTTATCAAGATACGTTCACAATCACCCCAAACATAGAATCTTGGCCTAATAAGAAAAATTGAAGTGCGACAAGTACATAATATCACAGGGGTTCACCAGAACACTTGATTTGGATTTGATTTTTTTATCAAGAAACATCTACCAATTCATATATATTTGTATTCATAGAAATGAAATTAGGGTTTACCAGACCAATTGAACCATGGAGATATAGAGAGACAGGGACGGAGATACAAACCTGGTTTATTTAGCCTATGTGAGCTGACGACCACCACTGGAACTGTAACTAGAACATCGATCGCTGCGACAACAAAGCTAATTTCTCCTACTGATAATTGAGTGTAGACGGTTGCTTGATGTGAATTTTAGGTAGGAGCAAGTTTCCAGGGATATGGGGATTGATAAATCTAATTTGGAAATAAAATCTGCGCAATCGTGGTTGATTTTTTAATTTTAATTTTATTACTCTCTCCTTCGTTCTTTTTTATATGTCATTTACGGTTTTTAATATCAATAATTTATCAATACCCCCTTCGTTTTTATTTATCTGTCGCATAAGAAATTATGTTAAAAACTTTGACCGTTAATATCGATCTTAATTTGTATAATGATTCATTGTACGACAGAATTGATGTCGTTAGATTCGTAATGAAAAATACGATTAAAAAAGTATAATATTATAATTTTTTATAAAAGTTTCATATTAAAAATTATTGATTAAACATTAATATTGAAAATCGTAAATGATAGATTAAAAAGAACAAGAGGGAGTCATTTCTAACATCCTAATTTTTATAAAAAAATATAATATTATACTTTTTTAATAGTATTTTTAATTACGAATCTAATGACATTAATTTTGTATGATTAATCATTATACAAATTAAGATACTAATAGTCAATGTTTTTAACACAATTTCCCAGCGCGATAGATAAATAAAAATGGAGGGAGTATTTAACTTTGGGAAAAAAAAGAAAATTAATTTTGTAAATAACTTATTATGTACCTACCGTAGTTAAACCCTTCCCCACACTTAATATTTGATGCTAAAAGGTACTATTTAATTAGGGCACATATAAGTGTGGGGACAAGAAAACTAGCTATTTAAGCTACCATACTTAGTTATGTGTGGGAAAATAAGTGTAGGGAAAAACACATTTTCTTGTAGTGGAGCCCGATGAAGTCTCCATCTCCGAGCCATCGGCAGCGTGTCCGATGAAGTCTCGACCCCCAGGGACATCGACATCGCGATTGGTGAAGTCCCTCGGCACGGAACATGCCAACAATCATCAACACCGACATCGGGAAAGACTGGAATCGACACCAAGAAAGACATGAAAATCAACTCCAAGAGCCATTGGCATCGTGTCCGATGAAGCCTCTCCAACAAGTAAGGCGTCATTCTTGCCTGAGATTACCTATCGGCGTAAGTTCGCCAACTGTGACACAGGACTTAGCTTCCAAGTGTCAGCCCGCACCTTCAAGTAGGACGCCTTCAGCGCCCTAGGCCATTTCGAGTAGGACGTCATCAGACATCCGAGACCACTTCAAGTAGGGCGTCATTCTCGCCTGAGATCAACGCACGATACGCAAAAAAATCCATCAGCAGTCAAGTAGAGCATCATACTTGCTCGAGATCATTCCCGACAGAGGTGCATGCCGCCGGTGACTGCGATGCACGACTCAACTTCCAAGCATCACCCCAGGCTTTGCACTCCACAAAGTTATATCCCCAGGTTTCACAATCCGAAATCATTTCCCCAGGCGTTGCATTTCGAAGTCGAATCCCCAGGCTTTGCACTTATTCTCTCACTCTCCTTTTGCCTAACCTGCCCTGACGGGTTTTCAGGCTAGCCTCTCTTATTCTCTCACTCTCCTTTTGCCTAGCCTGGGATTCCAAGCTAGCCTCTCTTGTTTTTTTTTTCTCTCAAAGACCAACATTTTGAGGACAAAGGATGCTCCACGTAGCGGCCAGGCCTCAAAGAGGTTTTCCTACGTACCCGAGGTGGAATCAGGCCAGTCGTAGTTCTTTAAGCACACTTTGATGGATAGTGCCTCGAGGAAGGCTTAACGGTTAGAAAAGAAGGTTATGAAGGCT
This sequence comes from Portulaca oleracea, assembly GCA_029582165.1. NCBI lineage: Eukaryota > Viridiplantae > Streptophyta > Magnoliopsida > Caryophyllales > Portulacaceae > Portulaca > Portulaca oleracea. The sequence continues at coordinate 842,383 of CM055885.1, read as the reverse complement.
TGAGGGTTGATATGCAGGTTATGGATGGATGAAAGGTTTGTGAAGGTTATAGAAGGCTGAGGTGTATGGATGATGAGGTGAAGGTTTAAGACGATATTTTCTGAGGTGTGCATGACTCATTATTTTTCGCGTTCTCACTTCTTATTCTCTTCATATCCTCAACCATTGTCCATCAAATCCAGTCTACTTTGATTTTCGTCCTATCCTCGGACTCAATCAAAGTGGGGGTTCTCTGTAGACACCGGATTTTGGCACATAAATATATAGCAGAACTATATAGTACGAAGCAGAAATAAAGAAGAAATAGTCCAAACATCGAATTTTAGCATAGATTTTATATACTTTTAAATGTAATTTTTGTTATTTCTTTTTTATGTATTTTAGTTAGAAAATTAGGAAATTAGAAAATAAGGGAAGCCAAGCAATCCAAGCCATAAGAGCAAATGCCAGAGGTCGCAGGATCGAAACCTCACAAAAACACTCTAAAAATACCTCATATTAGCTTACCACAAAGGCTATCTCTGTCCAGTGTGAACCACCACTTCCCGAGGTTGTTGAGTTCACATACCATCGTCCAAGAATGCGTGGACGACAACAGGAACATCCCCCCTTGCCTGTAGGGCGGTCTGCCTTGGAGGCTCCGACAACACGTGGTCAATTGACCACGTGCCACCGTTCATCCAAGAGCATCCCCCCTACTGCATGGTGTTCTGTGCTTGCTGACAGAAGACTATGAGTGTGCATGCATGTGTGTGAATCTCTACTCCCTCCTAAAGCCTATAAATACCACCCTCCTCTCAAAGCTAAACTCACCAACCCAATCATTCACTCATTCTTCCCCCCACACTCTCATTCATCCATCCTCTCATTCTCTCATCATCTTTCTAATCTCTACTCTAGTGTCATCATTCTACCACCACTTCTTTACCCTCAATAATCTCCTATCCTATCCTACCTTACGCCTCTAAACCCTTATCCTATCCATTCTTAAAATAAACACCACAAAAGCCTAGTCTTACACCACCCAAAAATCCCAAAAACACCATAAAAAAGCTCTTTTTCCTACACCTTTTCTATCATCTTTCCAATACATTCTTACCATCATAATCTCCATTCCTCCATCTTCTTAAATCCCCTAATACATACTCTTATCCTATCATTTCTTATCCCTACATAAATCCCCCCATAAAACCTCCCAAAAACATCATAAAACTATCCTAAAAACCAACAAAAAGAGCACCCTTCTCTGATCCTTTTTCATCACTTTTTCCTACCATTTCTCTACTCCTTTAAGACTCTTATCTCCATCCTCACCTTACCTACCCTTAACCTCTTATAAAACCCTAGAAAATCCACAAGAAGCCTAGCCTTTCTACTACCCGAAACACCACAAAAAGAGCCTTTTCCTACCCTTTTCTCCCCCCTTTTCCATACTTTTCTCCACCCACTTTTGGCATGTTGGGTTTGTGTGGCCCATTTGATCCTCGGGTCCAAATTGATGGAGGAAGTTCGGGGCACCACCGGCGTCATTTGGGACGCCAGCAACGCCCCTCATAGAAGTTCGCTAGTCAAAAACGCTACCAGCGTCTAATTCCCCCCCCAACATCACCTAGTTCAAGAGGGACGCTACCGGGGGGCTATGACGCTACCAGGGGGTCGTGTCCCACCACCCAGCGCCCGACATCAGCGTGTTTTGGCTGCAGCGGCACATCAGCGTGTTTTTTATTATTTAGGTTATTTATTGTTTAACCTAGTTTCCTACCCTCTCTATTAGTATAAATACTTCACATGTATCTCCACTATAGTTATGGCCCGCGCACGGTGCTCGTCGAGTACGACGAACAATGATCGAGTTATAGAGAGCCGAAGAGTAAGAAAATATTGAGAGGGAAAAAGATTTCGCCAATATTTTCGATCCCAATTGTATCCCGAGAGAGAAAGATTGTGAGTTGTGAGTGAGAGAAATTGTTGCAGTAATCTCCTCTGTTGTGAATCGCATCACACCCTGTGATAGTTATTTGGTTGTACTCCTCCTTTCTCATAGTGGATTATTTTCTGGCTGTCGCCGTCCGTGGGGTTTTTTTTTCCGAGTTTTCAGTTTCCCACGTAAACCTTATGGTTGTGTTCTTTTATCACTCCTCTTATTATTTTGTTCCAGAATTTTGTCGTAATTTCCGTCATCTCAATTCGATTTTATTTTTTGCTTCCGCTGTTACCTTGCTACTATTTTTCTTTAACAAGTGGTATCATAGCAAGGGGGAGATGACTTCAATCATGAAGTGCGAAATTCCAAAATTCGAGGGAACAGGGAGACTGCAGTTGAAGGCGGTCCTTGATTCAGCACAGTGTAAGCGATGATGAGTATCCCTATACGGAGACTGATGTAACGATGAGCGACGAGAACTTCAAAAAGGGTTAAAGAAAGAGATCCAGGGCAGTTTGAGTTCGAAGTGGAGCAGGTTGCTGTTCAAACAGTTCAAGTTGATGAGCCTGATGTTCCTCATGTGGAGGAAGAATCGCGCATGGCAAGGGATCGTCCCAAGAGGGAGATCAGGAGACCAGCACGATATACTGAAGATTGGGTGCACAAGAAGAGCCATCTAGAGAGTGACTGTTGGAGAAATATGAAAGACTAGGAGCACGGTAGTAAGGATAACCGCACCAAAACTAGTACTGCAAACTGTGTTGAGGTTAACGGTTGCAGGTACGAATCAAAAGATGTGTCCAAAAAGCGCGCAGGGGTTCCATGGTTCGGATGAAGAGAGCCAGGAAGGACAACTTATACACCCTATAGGGGCCTACAATGACGAGAACTGCAGAGGCAGTCTCAAACAACACAGGTGGTCTCAAACAGGCATCTAGGCGTCGGTATGTGATGTTTACCGCTTCAGTGCCCTGCTGGGCTATACCTTGTGGAGGGGCGTGTTGATAGCGACAGTCAAGATGTTTGTCCGGACCGATGTCTCGGATCATGGTCCAAGGTGAAGTTTATTGGGTTTGTGTGGCCCATTGGATCCTCGGGTCCAGATTGAGGGAGAAAGATCGAGGCATCACCGGCGTCAGTTGGGACGCCAGCAGCGCACCTCACAGAAGTCCGCTAGTCAGAGACGCTACCAACGTCTAATTCTCCCCCAACAACGCCTAGTTCAAGAGGGACGCTACCAGGGGGTCGTGTCCCACCACCCAGCGTCCGACATCAACGTGTTTTGGCTGCAGCGAGTCTTCTTTTTAATATTTAGGTTATTTATTGTTTAACCTAGTTTCCTACCCTATCTATTAGTATAAATACTACACATGTATCTCCACTATAATTACGGCCCGGCGCACGGCACGTGGCGCACAGCGCACGACGCTCGTCGAGTACGACGAACAATGATCGAATTATAGAGAGTCAGAGAAAGAGAAAATATTGAGAGGGAAAAAGATCTGACCAATATTTTCGATCCCGGTTGTATCCCGAGAGAGAAAAATTGTGAGTTGTGAGTCAGAGAGATTGTGATAGTAATCTCCTCTGTTGTGGATCGCATCACACCTTGTGATAGTGATCTGGTTGTACTCCTTCTTTCTCATAGTGGATTGTTTTCTGGTTGTCGCCGTTCGTGAGTTTTTTTTCTGAGTTCTTCGGTTTCCCACGTAAACCTTGTGGTTGTGTTCTTTTATCGCTCCTCTTATTATTTTGTTCCTGAATTTTATCGTAATTTCCGTCATCTCAAATTCGATTTTATTATTCGCTTTCGCTGTTACCTTGCTACTAACTTTCTCTAACATGACACCATTTTGGCATTTTCAAGAGGAGTATTCAAGGCTTTCAAGAAGCTAATTCAAGTGAGTTTCAAGCACCAAACGAAGGCTAGGCAAGCCTTCCCTTCAAAAGGCACAATGTAAGCTCTTATGTGTTTCTTCTTTATGTAAATAAAGGGTTGTATATGAAGTATCTTTCTTTTCTTTCATTCTTTTGCATGTTCAATGAAGTAATCTTATAAAGTTCTTATTTATCTCCCTTCCAAACTTTATCAAAAACACATTTTAAAATTTTAGTAGAGTATTTCCATTCTTGGGTTTCGCAGGCGGAGTCTTCCTTTAGTTTTTTAAGTTTTTTTTGGCTTTTCTCTTTAAAAAGTCAAGTGGCGACTCCCATTTCGAACCAAAACACATCAGAGATTGCATAAACTATGGTTAACATGGTTTTACAATGTACCGATGCAACTTTAAGGCGTTTTTTGTATATTTCTAAATAATATTTGCATAAATTGCATTCTTCCGAGCCTAACATTTCAATAAGCAAATTGGGTTAAATTTAGAAGAGTTTGGAACAAGTGGATATTCACTCTTAAAGGTTTAATTCAAGGACTCATAAAATGCATAAGTAAAGGAAAAGGGATTTTACAAGATATTATTCATGAAATATATGATTAATTCCTTAAAGAGTTTTCAACGGTTAAACCCCATGACAAACCACCAAATCACACCCCAATCTGCGTGGACGTTCGGAAGCTCGTACGACGAGGAAAAATTTCCACAGTTGGTTTTTATTCTCATCTTCCATGCTTTTTGCCAATGTTTAACTTTGTTCATTTTTTTAATTTCTTTTGGATATTAATACAAGGGTAAGTTACCAAGAAATTTATGTGAATTTCCCGTGTGCCAAAATCATAAGCTAAATGATAAGTTATGTTTGATCATGGATAATGTAATACTTTATCATTTACCCTGACTTACAAAGCATAACAACTTGCTAATAGTTACCTTTCATATAAGAGTCAAATTGATTTACTGGTTTATTCTTTGATAGTCAAAAATCATCCGCCATTTCTGTACACGTAAAATAAAGGGAAATTAGATTTAAATAATTTGAATTTTGGGTTATAGTAGACTTAATAATGTGAACTTTAGATTTGGTTCTGCATCATTTGAAATTTGGGTCCCTTGGATTCTAGTTGCATGCCACCAAGTTAAGTTGAACTTAACTCAGTGGCGGGATGACGTGTCAATGATGGTATGTGTCTGGGCATTTTATTTATGTCATGCCACCACCGCCACGCCATCCCGCCACCGAGTTAAATTGAAGTTAACTCGGTGGCATGATACTAGAATCAAAGAGGGATAAAGTTCAGATTATTCAAAACCAAACCTAAAGTACAGATTATTAAGTTTACTGTGACCCAAAGTTCAGATTATTTAAATTCAATTTCCCTAAAATAAAAGTAAAATAAGATGGTGTTTATTAATCATGAATCTTCAATCTACATTAAAATTAAAATGTTTCCAAAAGCTTTTGCTCCAAAATTCCAACATAGGTAAAATTTTCAAAATCAATTGATGAAATAGTAGGAAAATGAGAATTTCCGTAAAGAGTGGGCAACTTATCTTGAGTGGTTGTTTAATTTCCATGATGTGATTTGATCTCCTCCTTCCATTCATCTCAAAGATCAGATGACTCTTAACTTGTACACTTTTCTTATCATTTACCATCAACTCTATCCAAAATGATTGAATTAACATAGGAATTCCTAATGATAGAAGAGAGAGAATTTTACAAGCTTTTTTTGTTTTGTCTCAAATTGGGTGGGACACATTCAAACAATGGTGCATTCCACTTGGTGCTAATAATGGCTTAATATATTTACGTTTCGTATGAGTTGACATTTCTAACTCGTCAAACTCTATGTTTTTCAAAAATTTCTCCTTTTGCCAATGTGTTGAAAAAGATAATTTCAAAGTCAATATGAGGTTATATGTATACATGGGTCTTTTGTTTAATGGTTGCTATAATGTTGTCACATTAGAAGTCAAAGCAATCAAATTCATGAATGGCAAATGCCCTCTTGCAAAATTTTTCAAATTGCAAAACATGGGGTCTTCAAGCCACCGACCTATGATTCTCTATTATCTTTATATATATTCCCTTTAATTTCAAAATCTTGATGTTAGCTATCGCAATTAATCTATCATATGCTCCAATCCAATTAGTATTTGTCTCATACAAATAAAACACGTCTAGAAGTTTTTTTAATTTTTTTTAATTTTTTTTTTCATTATGTGAAACACGGTTAAGAACATGAAAAACACATAAAATAGTATCTCTTACATTTCTTTTATTATTGAAAGTATAAAAAGCTAAAATTTTACATTAAAGATACAACAAAAGTGGGTAAAAACAACAAAACAGTAAAAGAAGACAACAAGATAGTACTTCCATATTACTATTAGGTAAAACTAATCAACATGATATTCATAATGTTTTTAAAGTTTTAATTTTGTTTTAGCTATAACATTTCGTTGGTGGGTTCGTATGGAGTTGTTTGTCCATGAATTATTCCATTTTTTCATAGAATTTTATAGGATCAGACTTTCCTCTATCAGTCCTTAATCTTTTGGTATGTCTATTTAAGTTGATTTTCAAGTACAATTTTATATTATAAACATGTCTCTTCTGACCCATCTTTAGTATTTATGAGATAAATCATGAGTAATCATTTAAAAAGGTGATATAATACCTTTCACCACTTCTACTCATATGGTTTTGAAATCTCCTAAGTCACTTTTGATTCACTTAAGAAGTCTAGACTGTTTATAAATTGATTTATGAGTAGACCTGGCAATTCTCGACCCGACCCGGAAACCCGACCCGCAAAAAGTGGGTTTTGAACACGAAATTCCGACCCGGGACCCGAAAATGACCCGACCCAAAGAACCCGGTAAAAAGCGGGTCGGGTCGGGTCGGGTCAGGTTTGGGTCGACCCGTTGGGTCAGACACTTTAATTTTAAGTGTTTTGTCTACTTTGACCTTGTGCAAAAAAATGGGTCCATTCCATGAAAATTAAGGCCCAAAAGTAAAATATTGGGTGGTTTTGGAAAGCTATGCGTAGAGAGACATACAAATGAAATAATCAAATAACAAATGACCAAAACAAAACCCTAACACTGTCACTCACTCTTTGGTGAACCTCAAACTCCTGCAGTCCCTCCTCTCTCTTCTCTTTCAGTAAAATAGTGTATTATTGTCAAAGGTCAAAGTTCAGTGCATTATTGTCCAATACACCAAAAGTTTAGTATATTAGCATCCCAAAACCCTATATATTTCATAAGTATTGTTATTCGTGATTGTTGACGTAAACCGCATAATACTTGTAGACTTGAAGATTATTAAATTTTGTCCATTAGGTGTATATTAATATGTCAATACAACTATGACATATCATGGTGGTCGAACTTGGAATGGAATGATACATTACATAGGTGTCTTTGACTAATTATAATCAATTTTATTAGTTGTAAGTGACTGAGAAAAAGAGCGGTCATGACCCGTAAACCCGACCCAAACCGCCCGAAACCGGAATACACCCGACCCGTATTTACCCGAACCCGAAATACACCTGACCCGTATTTACCATAACCCGATATACGACCGACCCGTAACCCGCCCGCCCGCCCGTATTGACAGGTCTATTTATTAGGTTTCTTATGAAATTTAGTGATGAGACATGTATCACCAGTGGCGAAGCCAGAAGTCAAAATTAGGGGTGTTAAGATAAAATTTAATAAAAAAATAAATTATATAAGAACAAATTCACTAAATTTAACATATTCGAGTAACACAAAGTTTAATGATATTAGTTTTGAAAATAAACATACATACCTTTAACATAAAGTTTGATGAGTAGTCTTATCTTGAGACGTAATGAAAAAATTTATGTAGCAGAACTTGAACCATTTAATGTTTTAACTCTCTTATTGAAAATTTTCTCAATTTGAAATAGTCAAAAAATCAAAAGAATGAATCAAATTTTATAAATTTAAAACTTCCACTGAAACATATTCATATTTAATGATTAGAAATCAACATTTAAAAATAACGCAATCACACATCTCACAATAGTATTTTAATTTATAACCGAACAATCAAATAAATAATCTAGCTAGTAATTTGAATTATGAATACTCGAACAAAATAAAACCAAGAACCCGAATCATTCTATCTGTAAATTATAATTTAATCAAAAAATTACCAAATTTAATAATTTATTTAATAAAAATTTAACCAAATTTAATAAATTAATCTGTAACCGCTAGGTAAATTACTAGGAAAAGAAAAATATTAGGTTGAATTGGAAAGCGTAGGAAAAAGTTATATTGATTTGTAAACAAATACCATCAAACCTCTAACCTCTAGGGGCCTACTTGGCCCTAAGTGACAGGAACATTTGTAGAACCACTCAGCTACTACATACGTTTGTGTCCATCTATGTCACATTTACTATATATAATTTACATTTAATCAAAACAACAGTATTTTTTTTTTCAAAAAAGCTGGGGGGTCAATTGACCCCCCTTGACTCAAGGTGGCTTCGCTACTGTGTATCACATTTGCTAAATCCATTAACAGCCAAGTTAGAAATTAAGTTTAGTTGCATTTACTTGTAATGTAAGCAACATTCACTTATCGTTGTTTTGAATCCCAGAGATCTCAAGAGTCCACAATATAAGCAAAACAAGATCAACTCCTTTTACTGTTTTTCATACAAGTACCAACAAGAATAATGAATCGAAAACGGTTATAGAACCCTTTTGCCGCATATGCTCCATTCTTAGTGAGAATATTACACTTTTTTCCACATAATTAATTTAAGACCAATATTTAGAAGGAACGTTCCTGAAACAACATTTGAACGCATGTTAGGCATGTATAGAGAAGATCAGTGTGAGATACAATTTTTCTAGATATAAGTTTAATATAAATCTCAATTTTTCCTTAGATTGAGGCAATCGCAGAATTCCCATAATGATTGTTTCACCATCAACATATTCCAAGGATTGAAAAAGACTTTGGTTGGTTCAGATGTGCTTGGTGGCTCCAAGTGTCGACCACCTATTCAAGAGAATTGATAGCAATGTTAACTTCGAACACCATGGTAAATAAGACATCCATAGCATCAAGAGTTTTTCTTGAGGCTTCTTTTTATCCTTAGCCTTGTGCCTGATCTGCCACACTAATGGCATTTTTCTCGGAAAACTTGTACGCTTTCCTAAGAGACTTGAACTTACTTTGTTGTGGATCCTTGCCTTTTTTTTTCTTGACTCTATCATTATAAGTAGGTTTTCTTCCACCTAATTAGCTCTAAAGGAGATAGGCAACTTGAGTGTTCCTTTGTCCTTAAAACTATTTCTTTTCAATTTCAAATGATTGACTATATGCTCCAAAGGGTATATTAGTATCCTCAATTACAAATTTTTGGACTTACAAAAGCAATAGTTACACACAAATTTTCATATTCATTAATCTAATCAATTTTTTGTTTGTCATCCTCAACTTGAAAATTAAGCAAGTTTGTGACTATATATCGCTCCGACCCAGCATCATCATTTTCATATTAGTTCTTTTCCCGAGCATACTATATACTATAAGTAGAGTCCAACTTTGTATAGATATCAAGTAGGGCATTATTCACCTAGTGCAAAATGTACCCTTATAAGTTTTGTCATCCTTAACAAATTTCTCTTTGTACTTAATTAGTTAGAACAATCAGAAGAGTATTACCAAGATATTTATTTTTTCCTTTCCAAAACATAAGCAACATAATTTATTTAATATAGAACTTGATTCTAACATACCAATGTTCATAATTCTACCCATCAAGATCTTCTAGTTCAAACATGTCAAGAAAAATGGACCTGCTAAATGTCATGGGTGAAGCTTAAAATCACATTCATATAGTTGGAGATGACACACTTAATCAGAACGATTATGTCAATATAGGAATGTTCTTACTTAACATAGTGACATACATGACAAATTTGGTGTGAGGAACCATTGCCCTAAAAGTGTTCGTTTGAGTAGGGGGTGCAAACTCTTCGACAACGGTTAATTTTGTGCATTCTCTATTAACTAGCTGGAGGTAAATGATTTTTAATTTATCCAAATCAATGAAACAAGAAGAACGAAAGAAGTGTATTTTCTCAGTGAAAACCAATGTTTTCTATGTTGTGTTTTTAAGTTGCTGAGCTCATGGCCAATATTTTTAGACGGATGGCAGCACTACAAGAAAGGCTACCAGGGCTTTTAAAAACACTATGTCAATAATGCATCTCAACGTAGAAAATTGCACAATACTATTAGAGATTTACTGCACTAATTATTGGTGTGAATCGGTAGCATTGCTGACAATTAAGTAATTAATTGTGCTTCTTGAACGGCTTTGAAAATTATTCCATAAAGAACTGAAAATTAGGGTCAGATTAGGATTCCGAGTCAGTGGTTTCAACAATAATTTCCTAAAAAAAGTAAATTTAATGACATCAAAAAACTTAAATGGCACCAATATTTTTTTTGATAAGTTGCACGGCCATGAGAGCTATTTTATTCAACTCGGGAAAGTGCCCACAAGCACAAAAGAGCAATAAGCTCAGACTCTTCAAAATACACCCAAAGAAGCCAATGCACAAAGATACAGTAACAATGGCACCCTAAATGCCACCAATATAGTGAGTTTACTATTAGTCATGAAAATGAAATTAAACAGAAATACATACCTGTTAAACAATTATGCATCTTCCTAAAATGGTCAATGACAAGCTTAATTATTGGATGCTTTCTGGAACAAATCATCCTCAAATTAAGTAATAACAACATCATTTAAAAGCACATCGAACATTATGTTGCGTAATTGGTCTCAATAGGTCTCAATAAGCTTCATTGTCCAAAATCCTCTCTCAACTTTTGAAGTAGAAATAAGAAAAAACAAAGTCAACTTCACAAGAAAATAAACACAATGGAAGTTCATATGCAAACCTGTCTCAACCAACTTTACTAAAAGCTCAACAATGCCTTTCAAATTAGTGAATCTTTCCTTATTTCGTACATGGTTGATGATGCTACAAGATCATCCATAAGCTTCTCCAAGCCCTAAACATCAACATATGATACATACTATTCAACCATTCTAAGTAGTTTTTTCTCATCAAAGTCGCTGAATAAGCCAATGAGGTTAAGATATGTTACACCAAGAAGTAATTATGTGCTTGCCTTGGGAAAACGACTATTGTAGCTCTTGCATTTGCATATCAATAATGAAGTAAAACACTTCAATACAATAATAATGTCCATACGGCAATGTGGAAGCTCTACGACTTCCCCTATGCCGCTGGGCCTAAGACTAACATATAAATCATCTAGGATAAGAGTCACAATTAGGGATGGCAATGGACCGGATCCGAGGTACGTGGGTCCAGCTGGACTCGAACCCAGACTCGCTAGATATTTTTAGACTCGAACCTGCCCAGGATTCGATGGGTCCCAAAATTCAGACTTTTAAGAATGTACTCTCTTCTTACATCATCCCGATCATTTGGATGGTAGTTGCAAATTGGTTTCATTTCCCCTGGACTAGATGGGAATAACACTTAAATCAATGTGACATGTTCCCATAGACAAGACAGGTAAGTATATGCATCAAGAGATGGTGTTCATGGTGTTTGAGATGGTGGTGTTTGTGATTTACTATCTCTTTCACTTTCTTGATTCAATGGAGAACTTATCGATCGAGGGCTCAAATGAGATATTGATTATGCTGTTACCTTCATAAAAATCTCTCCATTTTAGGTGATAATATAAATTTCAATTAATTGGTACATGTAGCGCAACCCCAAAACATAAAACAACCAACAAATAAAGCATTGAGCATATCACAAAACTAACACAAATGAAAAGTTAAAAGGGAAATTGGATTCTAATAATATGAATTTATGGCCATATAAGTTTAAATAATATGAACTTTTCGATTTGGTTCTAAATAATATGAACATTTGCACCATAGTAGATTAAACAATATGCCACCGAGTTAAGTTGAAGTTAACTCGATGGCGGTATGATGTGGCGGCGGAGGCACGTGCCTGGCTGTTTTGACTTTGCCATGTCAGCTTTGACTTTCCACATAAGCCCCCCTCTCTCTATTCCTTCCTCTTCATCATCCCCACTTCTTTTTTCTCTCTCTAAAATCCATGTTTTCTAGCTGTCAACACCGCGGTGCGGCCAAAATTTGCGCGCAACAACCGTGTTTTTTTAGATTTTTTTCAATTAATTTTTTTAAAAATAAAATTTTGTAAATATTATTATTATTACTATTATTATTATTATTATTGAATTATTTGAGATTGAGAGAATTAGAGAAGATGAGGGAGAGGAGAGAGAATGACAAAGCAAAAAATGTAGTTTGGGAGGCGACAATAGTAAAATGGGGGGCGACATATAACAATGTCATAGTAAGTTTTGCATTCAATAGCAATTAAAACATTTACATGATCCGATTCATATATATGTAAATCCTAATTTACATGATCTGATTCTGTAGACACCAGGATTTTCATCGATATAATCCCGACTTATCAAAGTGTGAATAAAGCATTTGGGCGGATACCAAAACGGATCATTGGTTCAATGAGCAAAGCAAACAAAACAACAAAAAGAGAGCGGCCCAGTTCCAGCGATAAAACCCGCACGGGTTTTAATCAAGAAAGCGGCCCAGAACCAGGATAGGCCCAAGGCGCGCCCCGACCCAGGCTTCAAAACCCGCGCGTGTTATCTTCCACCCAGAAACGCGTCGTTTTGCCTTGCCTATGTCAGCGATCCGTGTATAAAGATTATTAAACCCGCGCGGGTTTTATATTTAAGAATCTGGCGCCAAAATTTGATCATCATCCCATGATATTAGCCCATATGTGTTGACCTTAATCCGTGACTTGATTTTGCATGGATTAGGGGGCATGATCATGGGGATGTGTCTCCCTCCTTTTCCCTCCTAAACCTCACCTCCTCCAACTATAAATACCCCTCATTTCACCCTCACTAATCACCAACTACTCTCATAAACCACCTCTATTATTCTCATTTCATCAACTAATCTCTCATCATACTTTCTCAAAACTCTCATCATTCTCATACTCACATTCTCACATTACTATCCTTTACTCTACCAAGATCATCACTCACATACTATCATACTACCATTCTCATACTCACCCCCCATCCATCAAGTCAAGCAAAAGTCAAGATTTCGATCAGCGCATTCAGGCTTCTAAATCAAAAAGGTTCGCCTTCACTTACCTGTTGTTACTTTTATTTAATCATGTAATTTATATTTCATTTCCATTACTTGTGCATATTTTGTAAATAAAAACCTTGTTTTATAATGCATGTTAAGAATATAAACTTGCGAAATTAATTAAACTTCTCCCCGCTCATTTTCATTTTAATGTCGATTTTAGTAGAGTCTGTTTTCCAACAGGAAAATTCGAGATTTCTTATAATTCTCGAATTCGTAACCTTACCCTTACCCTTGAACTTAGAATCGGGTTTCGTAGACCGGAGTTATTTTTTTTTTTATTTTTAAGGTTTGTCGGTTTCCTTAAATTGACTGACCACTCTTAATTCTCTTTATAACCCGTTTAATTATTTTAAACATACGGATTTACACCAAAATATATTTAAAAATGATTTAATATTTTCCATACACTAATCCAAGGCTAAAACCGAGAGAAAATGGGCCGGAAATTTATAAAACCCCCGCGGGTTTTATCAGTTTCAGTCCATATTCTCTGGCCCAGGGAAAGGCACGGTCCAGCCCATGGACAATTAAAACTGAATTATTTTTATCAGTTTTAACAATCCATGGCGGCCCGTTTGCCTTCTGCTGGGCCTGAATCTGGTATTTGGGCTAAAACTGAATTATTTTTAAAGTATTTCGGTGTAATTTCGAGTGATTAAATAATAAAAAATGGAATTATAAATAAATAAAGTTTCATCACCCCGAAAATGAATTTCGAAAAATAAAAATATCATTATTTAAGGATTAAGCATCCGTAGTCGGCTCCCGATCATTAAGTAGCACATCCGAGAACAATTTCCTCGAACGGGAACTTTTCCGGGTCCTACAGATTGGCGACTCCCTAGGGAATTAAACTTAAAAAGAGGGTAAAACTTGAAAAAATCGAATTAATTTGAAATTGTAAAAGGGAGAAGTTGATTTATTTCGCGATTTTATAATTCTTTTTAGGCATCCTTTGCATACCGGGCCACTAATCGCGTCTTTTGACACGTTAGCACAAAGGTGACGATTTAGGTATACCTAGGTGATTCCCTCGAGAGCGGGTAGGCCACTACTTGTGTGATGCATTCTATATCGCCAAGCATTTGGTCTCTCCTTTCCTCGCGTTACACTCAAAGGGCTTCCTTGAAGTTTTTTGAGCAATACCTCACACTCCTTACCTAAGGGTATGGAGCACCGAGATGAAAACGTGCGGTAGGCCATGTAATCCAACTGTAGAAAAATCCATGAACATAGAACCTTGGTTTAGGGTATCCCCTCATGTTATATGCTATGTGCTATGTGCTACCCCTTTCCTTTCTTCTTTTGTTTTAGAGTCAACCCTAGTTTAGAAGTTTTGTATTAGTCCGTATAAAATTCATTGGGTTGAGAAAATGATTATTTATTAATTAGAATAATTGACTCAAAAAGCATCATGATTAGCCCAAGTGGAAGGGCCCATTTATGCTTAAATGGTGATTACTTTAATTAACAAATAAAAATCGACTCACCTTTGATGATATTATATGGCCCTTTACAAAATTCTCTAAGCGAAGGTCCAAAAATAAATTAAAAAGTCCAACAAAATTAATGGATAGCGTTTTAGATTGCATAATAGTTCACTGGGCTTGAATAAATTAATTTGTCGATTTAATTAATAAATCCACCGCATTTATGGCTGGCCCGTTGTTAGGCCCAACCATATTGGATTTGTCGATTAGGCCCATAAATTAATTATGACTCGCTTATTGTTGACTTTATTCAATTCTTTATAATATCCATTTTCCTCGACTAAAAAAATGCAATAAAATAAAAAAGGTAAAAAAAAATGGGTCGTCAGTCTTGTTGAACATTATTCTAGTCCGCATAATAGTCATTATGACTTGAGTTATCTGAATTGTTGGGCCAAGTGATGGATTCTCCTTAAAACGGTCGGCCATGGTTTGGGCCCATCCAAATTTAGAAACACTGACTTGAACCTAACAATTTATACCCCGCTCCTATGTTTGGCTTTGTGCGGCCCTTTATAATGTTTTGTCCATAGGTCCATATAGAGTTAGGTCATGCACTCCCAAAAGTGGGTGAGTATCTTGTGTCAGCATATACGCGTCGAGTTAGTTAGGATCATATAGGTCTCTTAGGACATGCATGCATCGGGTAGTATGTGTCAGAGTATGTCATCGAGTGTTCAAACCTTAAATTTCCAAGCAGGCATCATCGATGATCGACTCCGAGCCCGCATTCGAGATCAACGAACTGGTCGTTTGATTCCGAACCCGCATTACGATCCATCTGCAACTAGTGACGGCATCATGTCTGGAGAGCAATTCCAAGAGATCCCGGTCCAAAGCACCGAAGCTAACATCACGAAGCATTTGGACGAGCTCTACACTAAGATGCAGGGTCTCGTATTCGCTAATTCCCTAGAGCAGGAGCAGAAGATGAGCAAAAGGCTGAATGAACAACAACAGGTGATGGATGGCATGCTGCAAGCCATCACTAAGATCAACACCAAGTTAGGGCTGAATGTTGAAGAGGATGATGAAGAAATGTAAGGGTATGAATCTGAGCCTGAAATCATCAAGACATCCTCAGATTCTGGAGGAACGGGGATATCTAAGGCTAAGGTTAACACGCTTGAAGTGTCAAAACCTACAAGGGACCCCGCTGTTAAGGCCCTTGAACAGAAGTTAGAGAGCCTCACCAAGGCAATGAACTCTGTGCCGGCCTTTGCTGATAAATACTTAGAGGTTCCATTGCTTGTTCAACCGACTTTAAAGATAGCTGACAAAGTTGAAGTGCTGAATATTAGGTTCAAACCTTCTGAGAACCCTATTCATCATGTTGAGGAGTTCATGTGGCTAGCACCTTTGAACCGAATTGATGTTGACTTATACTCTACCGTCTTCCCATCCACCTTAGATGGAGAAGCAAAGGTATGGTATCACGCACTGTCACCCCAAATCAAAGCCAACTGGACTGAATTGTTCAAAGCTTTCATCCACCATTACACATGCATCTAGAAGAAACAAGCTACAGTGGATGACCTAACCGCCATGAAGTAGCGGGATGATGAATCCTTTATGGATTACTTTGAGAGGTGGCATACAAAATTGTCCCACATCAATGAGACAATCCCTCTCCGCCTACAGTTATCTACCTTTAAGCAAGGACTCAAGAGCAGCCTATCCAAGCACTTGGGGTATCATGTCGTCAAAGACTTTGATTACTTAAAGGACATCTGTGTCCAATTAGAAGCTATGCACAATGATAAGACAACTTCGCCTGGATGGAAAGGGTCCAGCTCCAACAGGAGGGCTACTAGTGCAGTTAGCCACCCTCCTAAAATTATGGAGACAAACTCTATCCAGCGTAAGGGGCCTTACGTACCGAAATATGAGAATTATACACCATTGGATGTCCCTTACTCTCCGGCTCTCGACCGTCTGGTCAAGAAGGGTATCCTGGTTTTGCCCTTACCAAAAGAAGAGCCAGAAATCAAAGGCAGGAATTGGGATGCCAACCAATTTTTCTGCTATCACCGTTGCCGAGGTCACGACACTGACAAAATGTTGGACCTTAAGGAACAAGATAGAAGATATGATAAAGGCAGGGACGCTACCAATGCCAAAAGATGCCAAGAAACCAAACAACCAAAGCAATCCTATGCCAGAGCATGCAAATGCTATTCTATGTGGGGATTTCAGCTTCGATCCCTCCACTTTGATTGTAGAAACAGGGCAACTTGTCCCTGAAATAGTTGGGTTCCCTGAAGGTCTATTAATCCATGATATTTGGGACAATGACGAGGATGATGAGCACGAGAATTCTGAGACAGAATGGATGGAGAAAGATGAACCAGATGATGTGGCATTTCTTACTTGGTCCGGCCGTCATAACCATAGGAACACCACCATCCCAGTGGCTATTCCTAACCCCACACCAACGACTGGCAGTGACAATCAGACCTCTTCTTAAGACCCCCTTCTTTCTCAACTCAAAAAGACCAGGGCTGAGGTTACCATATGGCAACTCATATGCACATCGCATGCTTATAGACAGAAGATGTTGGAAGCCCTTACAGCACTCACGGTATCGCCTACAACAACTCCTGAATCCTTGGTTGCCCATGTGACCACCCAACAAGAGATGATTACTTTTGGGATTGAAGATTTACCTCAAGGAGGAGCATCTCCCAACAAAGCCCTATACCTCACAGTGCAATGCTCCAACAAAACCACTGGTTTTAGTCGACAATGGTTTAGCTGTAAATGTGTTCTCTTGGAGGACGACACAGAAATTGGGAGTGCAACAACAACACTTGGCTCAAAATGGTGTGCAACTCAGGGCTTATGACAATTCACCTCGGAAATCGGTCGGATCTGTAGTGTTTCCCATTACTATCGGCAACATCACTTGGAATGTGGAGTTCGTGGTGCTAGACATTCCGGCCTCCTTTAATTTGCTACTAGGGAGGCCGTGGCTTCACGAGTGTAATACTATAGCATCCACCTTACATCAGAAGGTAAAAATGTTGGTACAAGGTCAGGTGATCACCATCTCGGGAGAGTCTATCAATGTTGTTTTCACTCCTAAACAGTCAACTCTTGAAGTGGAGCACAACTCAATGGACGAAGAACTCCACAACTTTGAGCTTGTGGCAATGATGAGCCAGGATGAAGCACCTATTGACTTCGATCCCTACTCAAATCCCAAGGTACATGCTATGCTCAAGAGATAAGGATATTTCCCTGGGATGCCGTTAGGGAAAAATCCGAAAAAAAAATTCCTCCGGTGTTCAAGACCTTTAAGCAGAAGGGAAGGTTTGGCTTAGGTTACAAACCAACCGAGAAGGAGTTCAGGCTCGCAAAGATGGCTATCGTTGAACAGAAGAGGATGGACAATCCTCCTACTTTATTCCAGATGAAGCCCTATCCACTTACCCCGAATGGACAATTTGTTAAGGAAGGTGATGACTTCCCCTACTATGGGTTTCTTGAGCCATTCTATCTAAAAAACGAGGGAATTCAAGTTGCTGGGCTAGAAGTCTTCGATGATTGCTCCATTAATATGGTTACTGTCTTTGTTCCTGCTCGGGACAAACAGCCTCCATTAGAATGGACTCATCTTGCCGGAAGCAACATTTTTGGCATGCTGTTTGGACAAGAAGCTGTCCTAGAGAAGTCTGAAGCTGATGCTGTTATTGTTGCTCTGTCCAACCCAAGCTTTGATCCAATGTCTCATAATTGCTGAAGACGGAGAAGTTAAGGTGGTCTCGTGGGTCGATGCCGAGGAGAATAATTTTGCTTTATCTGTAGGAGAGTTTGTTCCTAAAGACATAGAGTCAGGTTTTAATGGTTTAGAGTCAAGTGAGTCTGGTCTTGAGTCTGCTAGCGATGTATTCCATTCTGCATTCAATAAGATGAACCTTTCTGCTTACTCTGATTCTTCTTTCCCTTCTTCCCTGAGCTGCTGCACCAATAATAATCTGGAATTTAATGAACCCTTAAAAGAATTTTCTAATGAACATGAGCATAAAATGGCGGTGCTGGAAGACACCATCACCATAAATGTGGGCATAGAGGAACAACCTCAGGAATTGAAGTTAGGTAGCTGTAGACACCGGATTTTGTACCGGTATTAGTTTTACTTATTTGTAAAAATAAGTTAGCCGAGTAGTTTAGTAGCATGCAAGCCCATATCATTCCTAGCCCGAAAACAAGCATAATGGCCCAATGTTACGGAAGAAACCCGTCTGGGTACCTGGGGCCAGAACATAACTCAGCTTGGATCAAACCGGCTGAGTTTACTGGGCCAGAGCTCAGTTCAGCCCAGGAACCCGTCTGGGTTCCGCGGCTAAAACCTAAACCCTAGAACGCACCCCCTACTCCCCCTACTCCACTATAAATTAAACCCTTTTTTCCCTTCCATGAACACCATGGTATGCTAGAGTATTGACACTAGCATATTCTCTCCACCTCTTCTCTCCCTTTGCATGCTGCTTCACTAAAGGTTAGCATAGTTGATGTAAAACATGTAGTAATCTATCGAATTCATTCTTTTTATATTTTCAATGTTTTGCATGATTTTAATGATGAATTTGTGAAATTCATATCTAATTCCTCCCTTTTAACTTTTGTTTTGCTTTAATTTAATTCTAGTAGAGTCTATTCGTTGAATAGGCGGATTTGATGATTTTAATTGTCAAATTCGTAACCTTACCCACGAATCCATCTTTGGATTCGCAGGCCGGAGTCTATATTTAAATGGTTTGTTGTTTTTCTCTTAAAATTCAACTGGCGACTCTATTTTTGTGCTTTGGTGTTTATCTTTTTTATGATTTTTTTGTGACCTAATTTGTGATTAGCGCAAGGAGCAACCCGGTTTGGTTCAATTCATGAACCCAGACGGGTTTTCACTTTCTTTTCTTTTTTTTTTACCGTGGTTTCTTTTTCTCCTTTTCTCGTGGGATCCGCAGTCGAGGACCCATCTTGGTTCTAGCTGTGAACCCAGACGGGTTCCTGGTGTTTTTTCCCTTCCTTTTTGTCTTCTTCCCTTTCTTTTTTTAAAAAGTGAATCTTGGGCTCACGGCGCATAAATCGATTTAATCCGTCAGCAAAGTTATTCTTAAAAGTTCAACCTTATTTAAGGTTAAGCAATCCTAGTTGGCTCCCAATCATTCTTTTAAGTAGCGCCGCGAAAAAGGTCATCAATTTTTCGGGGTCTACAGATTGGCGACTCCACTGGGGACTTAAACTTAAAAAGAGGGTAAAACTTGAAAGAATTGAATTTTAGTGTTTTGTAAAAAAGGAGGAATTAATTTATTTCACATTTTTATCATTGTTTTAGGCATATTGCATACCAGGCTACTCTTAGGCCTTTATGGCTGGGGAGCACAAAAGCGTTGGTTTAGGTTTTAAAACTAGGAATCAATCCCGAGAGCGGGAGGTCACTACTTGTGGGATGCACTTACATCGCCAAGCATTTGATCTCTCCTCTCCCCGTGTTACACTCTAAAGGTTTCCTTGAAACCCAAAGAGCAACACCCCACACATTTTTCCTTGAATTCCATATAAGGAAAAAGCACCGGGGCGAGAACATGTGGTACCCTATTCATCTCCCTAAACCTAGAAAAACCCTGAATCTAAAGCCATGGTTAGGCTCATCCCGCATCTGTATGTCACGTGAATTAATCCTGTAAAAGTTGAGTCCAAGTGTCTAGCCCGATCATGAGTAGGACGTCATTCTAGCCCGCGTAGGATCAAATGAGAGACGGGTTCAGTGGCCCAAACCCAGACGGGTTTGATGTACCAGCCTAGTTGGACTCACTGTGGAATCCTGTCTGTGCCTATTTGAAAGGGAGGAATTACAGTTCAAACCCAGACGGGTTTCGGCCTGTTTTTCTTCTCCTTCCACATCTGGCCAATCTGTTCGATACTGCAGTCAGCCCAATTCACTTACTATTGATCCTATTCGGCCCTTTATGACGTCCCTTGAGTCAGTGTCAGTCCTGTTAGTCATCATGCTAGGTCCATATAGAGTTAGGACATGCACTCCCATAAAAGTGGGTGAGTCACCCTTGTGTCAGCATGTAGGCGTCATGTCCATGTCCTAGGTTCATATAGGTCTATTAAGTCATGCATGCATTGGGCGGGTGGCGTAAAGGTTCTTTCGAGCACTAGTCAGTTTCCATGCAGGCAAGATAACAGACCATCTCCGAGCCCGCATCCATGACCCACTAACCGGCAGCCTCATTCACAATCCCAACTACAGACCGCCTGCCCAATCCAGTGAATCCACCATGACCACTAGCGTGCTTAGCCCCCCTCAAAAAACTGTTGAGACTAATTCCATCCAACGGAGGCCGTGAACCTTTCTTACTTTCAGTTTAACTTGCTTCACTTAGAAAAATCTGGACGAGATCTCACAAGTTTTTGAAACCTTTTCCTTCAAACCTTCTGATTTTGAGACAAGTTATGAAAGTTGTGTCTGACTGCTTTGACTATCTTAGAAAGTATAAATGTGCGTGCCGCAAATCTTTGGGCTAAGTTTAGTTGATTGAGCCCCATCCCGTGAGTCCACATTGCCTAAATTTTGAATTGATCACTTTTATCAATTCCATGATCCCTTGAGTGACTCACCCATTAGTTGCATCTCTAGAACTTGTTTTGCATCTTGCTTGAGACTACACATTTGCATTGCACGCTGTGACAAAGTGATTAAGGCATTCGATTTTATTTTGATAAGCTACATAGCTAAATAGCCTTCCTTACATTATATTTACCGTTCTTTTTGCCCCGCCTAGCCTTTGTTTATCCTCTTTTGAACCCTGACAATACGAGCCTTGGCCTCTGATATCCAGTATCCCTTTGCCTTGCTTGGTTGGATGAGAGTTTGTCTTTTTTTGGAAGTTTGGGAGAATATGAAAGTCCCATATCTTGAGCGATTGGTATTTGGTTATGTTGTTCATATATTATATCAAAGTCGAAGATTCCATAGATATTCTTCTCCCCGATCACCCACAAAAAATAAAAAAAGAAGTAAAAAAAAAGTAAAAAAAGGAAAAGAGTTTCAAAAATAAAAGGGTGATTAGGGAGATTCAATTTAAAATTCAGAAAACTTTGATCTGGTTGTATTCAGTTGAGATGTTTCAGGGTGAAAGGTGAAATGTCTTGCATACATTAAGCAGGAACGAGAGTTCAGAGTGTTTTATTCGTTGAAAACCAATCCAAGCATGGCTCTTAACTCCTCATTTCCAAATTTTACCACTCCTTACCCTAACCTAAGCCCCGTTGCAACCCGAAATAGTCTTTTTGATTGTCACTTGTGCATTGCATACCAGTAGTGGAGAGCGAGGTTCTTACCAAGCTTATGGTAGTTTGTTTCTATTGGTTTGAGTATGAGAAAACACACATACATTTTCAAAATTGAGTGTTTGAGTGTTTGTTCTTTCCCATATGAGGTTTGCTCTTTTTAACTGACCTACGTCCATAACTAACCGCACACATTTGCATTATTCTTAAGACTGTTGGCGGATTTATGCCTCTGAAGTACTTGTTCTCTCCATTGGGATTCGAAAATTTCTTCCTATCTCTTTCGAACTGAGTTTTGATCTTGTCCAGATTAATCTTTGTGCTTACTTGTTGAACTGATTTTGTTTTAATCGAAAATTCCTTATCCCAGAATGTTTCAGCACATAGAAAATCCCAATGTCAAATGTCTTCGCCGGCCCCGAAACTGTAGCTCGAACTTACTTGTAGCGTTTAATTCTCGTTTTTTTTTTTTTTTCGGTCTTTTTCGTTTGGGGAAGTGGGAGTAATCCCACCATGTACATTGCATATCGCATTACACATTATTGTTACTTTATGCATAAGGGTACATGAAAATAAAAAAAAGTGCATTACATAGCTCCATCATTGCATAAGCGTCACATCAGTAGTTCGCACTAAAAAAAAAAAAAAAGTATTATTCCATCTTTGCATTGCATCGTCCTAAGTGCATAATAAGGAGTCATACATAGCATTACATAGGTTCGTTGCATAAAGACCCTGCATCCTCATCATGCCAGACCTCCACCACCACCACTGGCGCTATCAGCCCCATGGGCTCCGCTTCCACCAGCTCCAAAGTAAGTGTCCCATTGATAGTAGGAGGAGTCTACCACCTCTGTATCACCACCTGAGCCAGATAAGTGCAACACTTCGGTACTGCCTGCATTAAGCCAAGAGTGTTCTGGAACCTGCCACTCTTGATTACCTCCAGGCCACCCCTGTGGAGCAGGCCAAGAAGTTCTTACTACGGGCTCTGGGACAGGCCATCCCGACCATTCCTGAGTTTGTGTTCCCCATCCAGACGTTCGAGGCAGCTCCAAACCTCCTTGCGAAGGAGTAACGGGTACGACAGGTTGGGACGGAAGCACTGACGAGGGGTCATCTGCGAGGGCACGGTTATACCCCGCAGATGCACCCGAATCACTGCAAAGCACCACGGTAGGATCGACCGCCGCAAAGGAAGTGCCATAACCTAAATCCACAGTCGGTGCAGGAGACGCAGGAACATACCGGGCATTCCATAAGTGCGAGGCAAAGGATGGGAGGGTTGACGCCTAGACCCCGAATGATGAGATTCTGAAGGAGTACCTAAATGCAGTGAAATGCCTTCTTGCTCGCCGCACACAGCTCCACCAACAGCGCTAGACTCGGAGCTTGTCTCCACCACAAAACTGGGGGTACCACGACGAGAACCGCGGCTCCGAAAAGAATTCCCATGATCATGAGACCTCACCTCATGGCCATGCTCACCTAAAGATATGGAGGATATGCTGTTCTCCACTGAACGCTGAAAGTCGTGGCCAAAACCCGTGTCTCCGTAGTGAGAACTGGTTGAATGACTATCTTCGAGTAAAATACCTTTCCCACGGTCATCGTGAGCCGGCATGCCCATGCTCCGCCTATTCCTCTCCCCGTGCCTTCGGAGAGCAGCTTCACCCCCATAAGACCGTCTCGCGTCGGCCATGAAGGAAGAATGTCGAGGGAGGTCTTCTTCCCTACCTTTCTGAAGGCCAGGAGGTCCCGATATTGTTCCCATTCCTCCCAGAATTGGTCGGGCGATGCCATCGATGCATGGTTAGTATACCAGGAACCTCTCTTAGCTGCTACAAACGCCTCGGCATGCAAGGCTCGCGGATCATTCATGGTCTCGGGAGGGTCTGACGGTATTATCCACCTTTCATGGCCCAGGGTTTGCCTCGTAAGCCTCTCACCAAGACTCCAGACCCAACCGGACGGGCTCTCCATCACCAAGCGTAGGGTGCTATCCCTATGCGCCGCATTTCGTGAGGGAATGAAGTCTTGCGGAATATTGAAGCCAACCCAGGCATTCCAATTGATATCATCCTGCACAAGTAAAGGAAACATAAGCACCAAAGAAATGCAAGAGAGATTACATGAAAAATGTACCTCTTCAAGATGATCCAAGATGCGGCGCAACTCATCTAAGCTCCCAAAAGGTTTCTTCTTTTGCTCGAGGTAGTTTTTGTGCCACCGTTCTGCTGCAGGCACTGTCTGGACGTGTCGGGTGGGGATAGTGAATCCCTTAATGTACTCATACCCCCATACCTGCAAATATGTCGATACCGAGACTCACGATATAGAAAAAAGAGAGAAATGCATGTAAAAGAGAAGCGTCTCGAAGATTACCTCGAGCACCTTCCACATGCTCGGGCCGCTCATCTCCCGCGGACTCTCCGGTGCGAAGAATGGGTCCACATCAGTACCAGGCCGAACACCAATGCGAAGCCAGCGAATGAAGTTAGCATAAGCAGCCTTTGCCCAGTTCCGGTGAATGACCTGCTCTAGATCAAGGAGATTCTTCATCCAGGTCAAATAAACATCGTCTCCTCGATTGGCAAACATCGTGGCAGAGATGAAATACGCCAGGAAAATGAAGCGACGCTGAAACTCATCCATATGAGTGAAGTCGGCGGAAGTGATGACATCCTCGAAGGAGCCATAAGAAAGCTTCATCTTTCGACCAAATCGGCGCCGTTCGAGCACAGGCTCTAATAATTCCATCACCTGGTCCGGCACAACAGGGTCGAATTCGACATCTTGACCACCCCAGCGTAGTCCGGTAATCATCACAAAATCG
The DNA here is from genome assembly GCA_029582165.1 of Portulaca oleracea. Lineage (NCBI taxonomy): Eukaryota > Viridiplantae > Streptophyta > Magnoliopsida > Caryophyllales > Portulacaceae > Portulaca > Portulaca oleracea. Next base: position 817,655 of record CM055885.1, on the reverse strand, counting down.
ACAGGGGTTATGGCCATTTCTCCCACAGGGAGGTGGAGGGTGTTGGTGGAATCCCAGAATCTCTCTGCGAGCGCACGTCCCATCACCCGTGGTGTACAAGGTTCCCAGGCCTTGACACATTTCCAGAAGAGGTCGAATCCTGACTCTTCTAAAAGTGTAAGCGCCCAATTATCTTCTGCAAAATGCTCCACCACCTTGATCGGTTTCCGCATATTGCCACCAGTTCTAAGGGAGTCCTCCTGAGGATCCACCATAAAAATTCAAAAAAAGAGACAAGTCCCTACGGCAACCTATTAGGTGATCCCTAGTTTAGCAAAAGCTGAATTGAGCTTCCACTAAATTAGGGGGCTAAAAAAAAAAATCAAAAAAAATCATTCGGCCCACCCAGACAGGTTCACAAGAAGAAAAGGGTTGGACCTCGCTTTTCGGCCCACCCAAGAAAAGAGGGTTGGGCCTCGTTTTTTCTCGGCCCACCCAAGGAAAACGCAGACGGGTTCTAAGCGTTGGGCCTTGCTTTTCGGCCCATCCAAGGAAAAGAGGGTTGGGCCTCCTTTTTTCTCGGCCCACCCAAGGAAAACGCAGACGGGTTCTAAGCGTTGGGCCTTGCTTTTCGGCCCATCCAAGGAAAAGAGGGTTGGGCCTCGCTTTTTTTCGGCCCACCCAAAGACAAACGCAGACGGGTTCCTGCAAAGAGAACGAGGGTTGGGCCTCGCTGTTTTCGGCCCACCCAAGGAAACGCAGACGGGTTCTTGCCAAGGGAAAGAGGGTTGGGCCTTGTTTCTTTTCGGCCCACCCAAGAAAAGAGGGTTGGGCCTCGCTGTTTGCGGCTCGGCCAATGAAACGCAGACGGGTTCCTGCAAAGAGAATGAGGGTTGGGCCTAGTTTTTTTCCGGCCCACCCAAGAAAAGAGGGTTGGGCCTCGCTGTTTCCGGACCGGCCAATGAAACGCAGACGGGTTCCTGCAAAGAGAACGAGGGTTGGGCCTTGTTTTTTTTTTCGGCCCACCCAAGAAAAGAGGGTTCGCCAAGGAAAGGAGGGCTGGGCCTCGTTTTTTCGGCCCACCCAAGGAAAAAATGCAGACGGTTTCTACAAGAAAAGGGGATTGGGCCTGTCTTTTCAGCCCGCCCATACGGGCTCTTGCAAAACAAATTGGGCCACTCACTATCAGGAACCCAGACGGGTTCTCTTCGCAGACGGTTTCTACAAGAAAAGGGGATTGGGCCTGTCTTTTCGGCCCGCCCAGACGGGCTCTTGCAAAACAAATTGGGCCACTCACTATCAGGAACCCAGACGGGTTCTCTTCGCCGAAAATTTGGGCCGATTAAGGGATGGATTTGGGCCTTTCGTCTAATCGCAGCCCAACTGAGACGGGTTTGCACTATACGTTCCATTCTAAAAAAAATCGGCCTATCATCCTCGGTTCTCTAAAGCTCGATTTGGAACAATACGGGTAATTGACATAAATTACTTCATTATTATTAGCTAAATCAACAAGTTAGAATTAAACATTTCTACTTGCAAATTTATGCTATGATTAAAGAGCAGAGTCAGGAAGAAGACATTACCCGGACATGTGAATGCTTGTGCCATACGTGATTCCACGGTTCAGGCACCAGAATCGACGGTTCCCAACCCGGCCTAGGAGTCCATGCTCGCCGGGAGGACATTTCATGTGCCCAGTTTGTTGCATGGGGTTGAACGGGCAAATCTCTAGTTTTTCTAACCATTGCTTCCTAACTAGTGAATGAATGATTTTTTGAGCAAGAAAAGGAAGTAGAGGAATGAGATGTGTGATTGAGGGTGTGAAGAGGCCCCTTTTTATAGGGAAAGTGGATGCATGCACACCACACAAGTGGCCAACCGGCGGGTCCCAGCAATAGGATCATGGAAGGCATGCATTGGCCGAAAATCTATCCTAAAATCTATCCTAAAATCTATCCTAAAGTCACATGCAAAGGACCCCAGACGGGTTCCTTGCGCCAAGATGCCGGCCCAGTCGCAGAAAATGGGCCTTGCATTTGCAGGCTCAATGCAGGAACCCAGACGGGTTCGCAGGCTGTTTCTTGCGCCAAGATGCCGACCCAGATGCGTCGCAGAAAATGGGCCTTGCATTTGCAGGCCCAATGCAGGAACCCAGACGGGTTCGCAGGCCGTTCCTTGCGCCAAGGTACCGGCCCAGATGCGTCACCGGAAATGGGCCTTGCAATTGCAAAATCAAGAATCCAGACGGGTTTCTAGAGTCAAAATGGGCCCAAGTTCGTCGCTCCAATTCAAGCCCAAAAGCGATCTCGAGCACAACTCAAACGGGTTTAATGTCTAAAACAGGCCCAAAGTTCTGGCCCAATGCAATTCGAGGATCTCCCAGGAAGCAATGGCAAACTTAAGCCCATTTCCGAAAGCTGAAGCACAACTGACAGGTAAATTCTCTGACTCGCTTTGATTTTCAGAAAAACTGATGCCCTCCTTCTCTGTTTTGCAGGACAATGCACGAGATACGTCGGTCGTCAGGCGGTTACAAAAGGACGAACTCATCTTCGGTGGCCGTCATCGGGCCCTCACAATGCGATGACACCCTTTTCAGCACAGAGACACAAATCACGGCATGCTTCACGGCGAAATGAAGCACGTCACCTTGATCCGCCTCACGGCGAAATGAAGTGGATCACCTCATCATCACGGCACGCTTCACGGCGAAATGAAGCGCGTCACCTCGGTCCGCCTCACGGCGAAATGAAGTGGACCACCCCATCATCACGGCATGCTTCACGGCGAAATGAAGCACGTCACCTTGATCCACCTCACGGCGAAATGAAGTGGATCACCTCATCATCACGGCACGCTTCACGGCGAAATGAAGCGCGTCACCTCGATCCGCCTCACGGCGAAATGAAGTGGACCACCCCATCATTATGGCATGCTTCACGACGAAATGAAGCACGTCACCTTGATCCACCTCACGGCGAAATTAAGTGGATGACCTCATCATCACGGCACGCTTCACGGCGAAATGAAGCGCGTCACCTCGGTCCGCCTCACGGCGAAATTAAGTGGATCGCCCCATCATCACGGTATGCTTCACGGCGAAATGAAGCACGTCACCTTGATCCACCTCACGGCGAAATGAAGTGGATCACCTCATCATCACAGGCACGCTTCACGGCGAAATGAAGCGCGTCAACTCGGTCCGCCTCACGGCGAAATGAAGTGGACCACCCCATCATCCTGTCATGCTTCACGGCGAAACGAAGCATGCCCCCCCAGATCCGCCTCACGGCGAAATGGAGCGGATCGACTCCGACCGGCTTTACGGAAGAAACTAAGCAGGTCAACCCATACAGACACAGGTCTTGCACTCCACGGCGAAATGAAGTGCATGACCTTGATCCACCTCACGGCGAAATGAGGCAGATCAATTCGGTCAGCTTTACGGAAGAAACTAAGCAGACCAACCAACATCGGCGCAGGACCAAGCTTCCAAGCGTCACCTCGGTCTGCCTCACGGCGAAATGAAGTGGACCACCCCATCATCCTGTCATGCTTCACGGCGAAATGAAGCATGCCCCCCCAGATCCGCCTCACGGCGAAATGAAGCAGATCGACTCCGACCAGCTTTACGGAAGAAACTAAGCAGATCAACCCATACAGACACAGGTCTTGCACTCCACGGCGAAAATGAAGTGCATGATCTTGATCCACCTCACGGCGAAATGAGGTAGATCAATTCGGTCAGCTTTACGGAAGAAACTAAGCAGACCAACCAACATCGGCGCAGGACCAAGCATACAAGCGTCACCTCGGTCCGCCTCACGGCGAAATGAAGTGGACCACGGCGAAATGAAGCATGCTCCCCCAGATCCGCCTCACGGCGAAATGAAGCGGATCGACCCTGACCGGCTTTACGGAAGAAACTAAGCAGGTCAACCCATACAGACACAGGTTTTGCACTCCACGGCGAAATGAAGTGCATGACCTTGATCTACCTCACGGCGAAATGAGGCGGATCAATCCGGTCAGCTTTACGGAAGAAACTAAGCAGGCCAACCAACATCGGCGCAGGACTAAGCTTCCAAGCGTCAACCAGCTTCAGAACAGGCTTCTGATTCATATCCAAGGTCATCAAGACTACTTTGATCATCGTTTTACTCAAACTCGATCAAAGTGGGGGCTATCTGTAGACACCAGATTTTGTACCGGTATTAGTTTTAGTTATTTGTAAAAATAAGTTAGCCGAGTAGTTTAGTAGCATGCAAGCCCATTTCATTCCTAGCCCGAAAGCAAGCATAATGGCCCAATGTTACGGAAGAAACCCGTCTGGGTACCTGGGGCCAGAACATAACTCAGCTTGGATCAAACCGGCTGAGTTTACTGGGCCAGAGCTCAGTTCAGCCCAGGAACCCGTCTGGGTTCCGCGGCTAAAACCTAAACCCTAGAACGCACCCCCTACTCCCCCTACTCCACTATAAATTAAACCCTTTTTTCCCTTCCATGGACACCATGGTATGCTAGAGTATTGACACTAGCATATTCTCTCCACCTCTTCTCTCCCTTTGCATGCTGCTTCACTAAAGGTTAGCATAGTTGATGTAAAACATGTAGTAATCTATCGAATTCATTCTTTTTATATTTTCAATGTTTTGCATGATTTTAATGATGAATTTGTGAAATTCATATCTAATTCCTCCCTTTTAACTTTTGTTTTGCTTTAATTTAATTCTAGTAGAGTCTATTCGTTGAATAGGCGGATTTGATGATTTTAATTGTCAAATTCGTAACCTTACCCCCGAATCCATCTTTGGATTCGCAGGCCGGAGTCTATATTTAAATGGTTTGTTGTTTTTCTCCTAAAATTCAACTGGCGACTCTATTTTCGTGCTTTGGTGTTTATCTTTTTTATGATTTTTTTGTGACCTAATTTGTGATTAGCGCAAGGAGCAACCCGGTTTGGTTCAATTCATGAACCCAGACGGGTTTTCACTTTCTTTTCTTTTTTTTTACCGTGGTTTCTTTTTCTCCTTTTCTCGTGGGATCCGTAGTCGAGGACCCGTCTTGGTTCCAGCTGTGAACCCAGACGGGTTCTTGGTGTTTTTTCCCTTCCTTTTTGTCTTCTTCCCTTTCTTTTTTTAAAAAGTGAATCTTGGGCTCACGGCGCATAAATATTTTTTTAATCCGTTAGCAAAGTTATTCTTAAAAGTTCAACCTTATTTAAGGTTAAGAAATCCTAGTTGGCTCCCAATCATTCTTTTAAGTAGCGCCGCGAAAAAGGTCATCAATTTTTCGGGGTCTACAGTAGCTCACTCACAGCAGAAGAACAGGTAACATTCATGGAGCTTCTCAAGGAGTTTGTGGATGTATTCGCATGGTCCTACGAGGACATGCCTGGGATTGACAGGGAAATTGCGGAGCATACCATACCTTTACTTCCTAATGCAAAGTCGGTTCGAAAAAAGGCTAGGAGGATCAAGCGTGAATGGGCTAAGAAAATTGAGGAATAAGTGATCAAGCAGCTTAACGCTAAGTTCATCAAAGTAGTCCAATACCCCGAATTGATTGCTAACATTGTCCCAGTGCCCAAGAAAGATGGAAAAGTGCGCATGTGTGTAGATTTTCGAGACCTCAACAAAGCTAGTCCCAAGGATAGTTTCCCTTTACCTCACATCGATGTATTAGTGGATAACACTTGCGGGCATGAGCTCCTTGTCGGTGGTGTAATAATTGGTGTGGTTATAAGTAGGGATGTCGAACTCGAGGATGTGTGTGAGGTTTGCTTAGGTTTTTAGTTTGTTAGAGGTTCTCAAGTGCGGAAAGCATTAAAATATGAAAATTAAGCGATTAAACTATTCCTAATCATGATACTAAACATAACTATTAAGAAAGAAACACAACTAAGCAAGTAATTACTAACAATTGATTCAAAAGAAATCTATGAAGCTAACAAGCAAACATTTAATAACTCCCTAAACTATCACCATGATCAAAAGTAAGCAAGTAGCAATTAAAAAGCAACTAATTAACTAAAACAAGCTGAGAATTAAGTCCATACCCTTGTTGACTAATCAAATCTCTATTCTTCAATCTTCATCTTCATTTGCAACTTTCCCCGAACAAATAGAAAGTTGTTAATCAAGTTACTAAGGACCTTCAAATCTTCACTTCAAGTAAGATTTGTGGCCCTTAATCCCCCTTTTCACTAAAAAGATTGATTGGTGGCTAACCTAGTAACTTTGAATGACAAATTCAATGAAATGAAAAGCACAAGGTAAATGAAGAAAATACTTTGCTAAAATTACTTGAAGAAAGTGTTGATTACACTCAAAATCTCAAGAACTTGGAGAACAAGGTAATAGAAAACCCTAAGAGAGAGAATGTAGAAAGCAACTTAAAAAGCAATTAAAACTAGGAAATACAAATTAAGACTTAAGCTAAAACTGTTCTGGTTAAAATCGCAGCTAAGGGTATTTATAATGATCCCAAACTGTTACACAAAACACAGCATTTCAAATCTAAACATAACGCAGAAATCCAGATTGGCTCGGGCGAGCCACCCCCTGGCTCGGGCGAGCCAGGGTTCTGGTCGATCGCACCTTGTCTTCTTGGCAGCTTCTCTTCGGCAGCTCAGGTGCTAAGCTCGGTCAAGCAGGGCCCTTGCTCGGGCGAGCCAGCCCTCTGATTCCTCCTTACCTTAGCCAATTTCTCAACACCCTCATGGTGGCTTTGCGGAGGTATGGCTCGACCGAGCCAGTATGTTGCTCGGGCGAGCCAGCCTTCTGTCTCACTTTTTCTTGGCTCAGCTTTGGTCGGCAAGTCTGCTATTCTTCCAGCTGCTTAACTCGGGCGAGCCAGGATTTGACTCGGGTGAGCCATCCTTCTGCCTCTTCCTCCATTTGAAGATTTTTGCTCCGTTTTGGCTCCATTTTGGGTCAATCGCTTATTTTCCTACAAAACTAGCAAAATCTCATAACTAACATGAAACACGGGGTTAGAACATGTAAAAACACCCTAAGAAAGAGAAGAATTCGGCTCGAAACGAGACCGAACACCACTCCCACACAAGGGTTTGCTCGCCCCGAGCAAACTAAAAACAAAGAAAAAGACTAGAGAAAGAAAACTAAAACCTAACTCACTTTCGCAGGAATCGCAGATGCATTTAGCGTATGCATCAAGCCCTTTAAACCCCCCGGCAGCCCGGGTGGACGAGGTAGGTCTCGTGAGGGTTTGTAGCAACTACATCCACAAAAGCCATAGAAAAAAAAAGAGAGGGAAAGTGAAAAACAAAATAAGTTTAAAAGAATGAAAAAGAAAACTGCTCGTTTCAATGAATCAAGTCGTTCAATCAAGAAAACTGTATTAATCCTCTAAAAGGAACCGTTATGAGCATCTCACAACACCTAACCCACACAACTGCCAATCTTGGAAGTTTTTGATCCCTTACACCTCATGTGGAGTTTAATCCCATTTGCGAAAAAAGTTTTAAAGAGTTCTAATCGATTCCGGACGACCCCAAAGACTCACACCCGAGCTCAAAAACAACGAAACAAACAAAGGAAAGGAAAGAGTTGCCTCTCCCCGCATTTGGTCACCCTTGGCTTGGTGAGAGCCGCAGGTGATGCAAGGAAGAGCCCCTCACTTTATTAACACTTCAAACTTTTTTTCTTCTTTTTGGGTTGGGTAATCCCAACAAATTTTCTTTCTTTTTTTTTGTTACTTTTTAATGGTCGGTATTAACCTTATTTTCGGGAATTGGACGACCCAAATATGGGGTTCACCCTCCCAACACAGTCTTTTCCATTCGCCTCTCCGTCGCAAAGCGATATAGGAGGAGGGTTAAGGGGTATCCATGCCGTACCACTGATACCGGGCCCGTGTAGGTTGGCTAAGTGTATGGTGGTTAATGCCATTCAGCGACACGCCCCACTTAATCCGGTTATTGTAGCTTTTGGTTATTCTTTTTCTCTTTCTTTTGCTTTTGCTTTTTCTTTTTTTCTTTCCCTTTTGGAAAACAAGCTCGGATACGAATCCTTAGAATCTCCCAGTTTCAACTAGAACATAAAAAGAGAGAAATGGGATATTGCTAGACAGTCAATGAAAGGAATCTACTTAAAGTAAGTCATGACAATCGCCCAAGATAGGGTCGAAAATGCTCAAACCGGTTTCTTATTAAGAAGATTAAGAGGTGCTTCTCAATTTTGACAACGAAATCCAAGAAACAAAGCAAAAACAAAACGAAAAACGAAAGCCTTGGAGGTTTTTCACTCCCTTTTTCTCCTTTTCACACAAAATTTTTCAATTTTTTCGACACAAACTATGAAAAACGAAAACAAAGACTCAAAACTAGGTGATCTACCCATGGGCCATGACAAATGGAAGTATCACCCCCCACTCCCACACAACTTCACAATGTCCCCATTGTGAGAAGAAGGGTGTCACAAACAAGGTAGAAAACCTAAAAACACACAACAGACACATAACAAACAACAATTGGTGGCGACCCGAGCCCACATGGCTCCAACAACAATAATATCCCAACATTCACACTCAAGGGGTTCCCCACCCAAAAGGAAAAATCAAGCATGCAACATGGATCACTACTATATTCACAATGAAAGAGAGGGTTAGATGATGTTACCTGAAGGTCTTCAATAAACGCACACCCAACGCACGATCCACGAACATAACACCATAGGTTAGAGAAAGACAATGAAAGCATACTATGGGTGAAATGTTTACATGCTAGATAAAAAAAAAAAAAGAAAATCAAACTATACAAGACAAAGAAACTAAAGACTTACTAATTAAAAGAAACTTAAAATATTTACAATATGCACATGATCATTGGCTAACCTCAACCCCGAATCTCACTATATGAGGCGGGAATTGAGGGTGAAATACCTCGCCACTACACGGTTCTACGAATGAGAAACCCCCAAACGTAAACCATACATTCTCAACCATACATCCCAAAAATCACGATGCACAAGCTTAAAATGACAAACCTCCTAACCAACAACCCATGACAAAAACCTAGCGAAACGGCACTCAATCATCCAACAAGCCTCGTAAATGCAAAACCATATTGAAGAAACTTCCACCATACCCCATCATAGGAACACCACACACCCCCCGCACATGTATATCACAAGATATAAAGCAAACACTCCAATGTAAAAGATAAGAGGGGGGTGGAATGCTTACAATCACTGCTCATCTCCTCCCGGAGGAGGGTATGGATTATTAAGGGAAGTAAGTTGGGTAGTGCTGGTTGACGTAGTCAGGCGGTGTCGGCGGACGGTCGGCCATAGCATAATGGTAGTACCCCCAATCCCTCCAATACTGGTTTTGCTGATGGAAGTACTCGTCATAGCGCCTAAAGTATCCTTCGTGCCACTCGAGTGTCGATTGTTGCGCACGAAGGAGTTCTTGTTGACTCTCCACCAAGTTATGAGTACTTTGCATCAAAGTACGTTGCTCTCGGAGATCATCACTCAATTGATCCATTCGGCTTGCTAAATACCCCATCGTGATCTCTTGAGAACCGCTACCGCCACCGCTAGCCTCGCCTTGGTTTGTCGGTTCCCCTTCTTCTTCCTCTTCTTCTTCCTCTTCTTCTTCTTCCTCGACTTCTTCCTCGTCCTCATGCACAAATGGGTCATTGGGACCCCCAACTCGACGGTGACTCCTTGGATTTTCACCGCACGACCACTTGTGTTGGTTGGACACATCCAACCAACGTGCAGCTCGCTCATGGTCCAAATGAATGGATGTCGCATATCGATCCGAGCCGTGCTTGTAGATGTGTTTCGTGCGGTGGAGCTCGAGGATACCCATGCGTTGCAATCGCACACCATCGATTGGGTCGGGAAAATAACGCGGGGTGAACTTGCTTATATATCCTCCAAACCTTTGCTTCTTCAAAAAGTGGCATATAATATGCCCCATGCCAATCGTAGTGGTAAGGCTTCTGGAGGTGATTTCTTTGCAGCAATGCAAAATACAAGACCCCGTGTTAACCCTTCTCCCGTGGAGGGTGTGGAAGATAATAAACAAATTGTCCCTCCTCACATTAGCCCGTCCATCGTCTCTGCCGACGACGGAACTCGAGACTATGCGATGAAAAATCCGAATGGCTAAGTTACACAAGTCTTGGGCCTTGGAGTTTCTGTTCAAGAAGCTAGTGGACAGGGCATGTGATTGTTGTTGTTTCCGTCGCCAACAAGTAAGGCTTTTCATGGCGGACTTTTCATCAAAATGCGCGCTCTCCTCGTAATAAAGCCCATCTTCCGGTAGCCCAAGTGCTTGACATAGCTCATGCACAGTGCAAGTTCTCTCCTTGTTATCCACTCTATACCGGAACTTTCCTTGTCGTGTTTCATCATCGTCAACTTGCAACGAACTAAGAAACTTAAGGATCGGTTGGTCATAAAGGGACTCATCAATCTTGATGAATGAACCCCACCCCAAGGTTCTTATGATAAATTCGAAGCTAGGGCCACAATACACCTTCCTCACTGTTGCTTCATCGTACACATCCGGGGCACAGAGTTTCCGGTGTTGATATAGCTGGTATTTTTCTAGATGATGTTCATCCCGGAATCTCATTCGCACTTCCGAACTAGCTTGAAGAGGCGTAGGTGGTTGGGCCTTGTATCGATCCTTATCCGCCGCCGCCGATGAAGACTCGGACGGGGGTGAGGGAGAACCTTCCTCACTCGTGCGTGCTCTCTTAGAACGAACCATGTTGAATTCAAATAAACACTAGCAACTCAAATATAGCCAAATAGCAACCAATACACACAACCACTCAAGCCCTAAATTTCGAGAACAAATCACAAGTAACACCCAATTTAACCTTGAAATCGAACTTTGAAACTCTAAGTGAATGTTACCTCCCAAATAGCACCAAAAAGAAAGAGTGGTTGAATTCTTGAGAGCAAAATCAATCCTTGCTAGTGAACACCAAACTGAAAACCTTGAATAGCTTGATACCCAGCAAGGACAAACCACACACAAGTAACCAAGAACAATTTTAACAACCCACGAGGAACAACCACACTTGAGACGTTCGCACAATCTGGACAACAACAACTTCGAAGTGTTTGACACCCAGCAGGCACAAACCCCCGTCGCACCAATTGTACAGCAGAAGGACGCACAACCAGCTGCATTCTCGCGTGTGACAACCGCAACAACAGAACTCGTACAGCTAGGGCACAAAATCGACCAAATCTGGAAGAAATCGAAGAGATTAGTGAAGAATAAAGAGTTAGGGTTTGATGCTAGGGTTTGGGGGAAGTAAGAGAAAGAAAATGAGTGAGGAAATATGAGGGAAGTGAGAAAAAATTGAATAAAACACCCCGACAGAAACACAGATCTGTCGACGGCTCGCCCGAGCAGGGTTTCTGGACGCAATGAAAAATTCTGGCCGAAGGCCAGCTCGTCCGAGCTGTCCGAACCGCTCGCCCGAGCAGCTCCTTTGGACGGTTGGGCGGTTCTTTCAGACTTTTCTTCTACTGAGCCCCAGTTGGCTGGCTCGACCGAGCCAGAATGTTGCTCGCCCGAGAAACACTTCTGTCGAAATCCTGCCTTAGCGTTGATTTCACTCTCAGTTGGACGCAGAAGCCTAGCTCGGTTCTCGCTCGCCTGAGCAGTGCTTCTGAAACTTTTCCCCTTCTTTTCTCTTTAACTCCTGAAGTCAGCTCAGTAACCACGCTCAGTCGCGCAGGCATGTGGCTCGCCCGAGCAGGGTTTCTCGCCAAAACTTCAAAAAGTTAAATTTCTCAAAAAAAACTAAGTATTTTCACTTCCACTAAAAATATTTTCAAACTCTCAAACACTCAAAAACCATCCGGGGCACCTTAGAACCCGAAATACTTAACTAAAAATTCTAAAAAAAACTATCCTAAGAAAAAATTAAAATGAAACGAAACCAAAAACACACAAAACCTAAGAAAATAACTAACCAACATTTTTTTCTTTTCGATTTTTTTTTCAAAGAAAAAGAACAAAGCCGGCATGCATGTCTCCCCACTCCCACACAAAAAGGTCACACTATATCCTCATTGTGACAAGAAATAAAGGAAGACAAACACCCTAAAAGAAGAAACATCAAAAATCACACCAAATAAAGAAAAATAAACTTCTCACCAACTAAATCAAAAGATAAGGAAGATAGTACTTGATTAGATCCCAATAATCGTCGTATGACTTGTAAATGGAGATTGAGTATACAAGCCATGAAATGATGCACATATGAGCAATAAATGGTCCTTCCTTCTTGTTAGTGCATAGTTAGGAGAAGTAAACAAAGGAACAAATCAAGAAAAATAAACTAATTTACAATATATACAAAAATGTTACCCCACTTTTCTTCAATCAACGGATGGAACGTGGAATGTCACACACTCCACATCCACCTTCTCCGGAAACTCCAAGAAAGGTTTCAACCTGTGACCGTTTACTTTCCACACAGACTCATTAGTGGGATCCTTAATCTCAACTACTCCCGATGGAAACACGGCGGTCACAATGAATGGGCCGGTCCACCTAGATTTCAGCTTACCCGCAAACAAGTGCAAACGTGAGTCATAAAGGATGACTTTCTGCCCTGGGACAAAGGTTTTCTTAAGGATAACTCTGTCATGCAAAACTTTCGATCTCTCCTTACTCAACCTCCCGTTTTCATATGCTTCCCTCCTTAATTCCTCTAATTCGCACAAAGTAAGCTTCCTAATATCCCTAGCTACCGGAAGGTCAAGGTTTAGGGCTTTCAAAGCCCACCACGCCCTATGCTCAAGTTCCACTGGCAAGTGACAAGGTTTCCCAAAGACTGCTCTATACGGTGACACTCCTATGGGGGTTTTGTAAGCCGTCCTATAAGCCCATAAAGCATCGGCCAATTTGGTGGACCAGTCTTTCCTATTCTTAGACACTGTCTTCTCAAGAATTTGCTTAATCAGCCTATTGGACACCTCAGCTTGGCCATTTGATTGGGGATGATAAGCAGTTGTCATTCTATGCTCCACAGAATACTTCCTAAGCAACGCCGCAAAAGATCGGTTATTGAAATGGGTTCCTTGGTCACTAATGATCGCTCTAGGTACCCCAAACCTAGAAAAGATATTTTCTCGAAGGAACCCAGTCACTACTTTTGCATCATTTCTCTTTGACGGAATTGCCTCAACCCATTTAGACACATAAGAGGTGGGGAATTGTCCCATAAAATCAATACCCCATACATCAAACACATCCACAAAAATCTCAGGTTGCAAGGACATCATGTCTCTTCTAGAAATATTTCCCAAACTTTGACACCTAGAGCAACTTTGGGCATAGTTATGGGCGTGTCTAAAGGTAGTTGGCCAATAGAATCCACTTTGAAAGACCTTGTAAGATGTTTTCTTCCCACTATAATGTCCCGCACAAGGTTGGTCGTGGCAAAACGAGAGGACATCCATAATAGACTCATCCGGAACGCACCTCCTAAGAATCTGATCAGGGAAATACTTAAAGAGATAGGGGTCATCCCATATGAAATTCTTTACAATGTAAAGGAACGTATCCCTATCATGCCTATTCCGATCACTAGGCATTTTTCCCGTGACCTTAAAGTTGACAATATCGGCAAACCATGGCTCTACTCCTATGCTAAGAATACACTCGTCGGGATAGGAGGTTATATCTCATGTTCAGGCACTATTCTAGAAAGGTGGTCTGCTACCGGATTTTCAAATCCTTTCCTATCACGGATTTCACAATCAAATTCCTGAAGTAACAACACCCACCTAACCAATCTAGGCTTGGATTCTTTCTTCTCCATCAAATAACGAATAACCGAATGGTCAGTAAACACAATCACTTTAGCACCCAACAAGTAAGCTATAAATTTCTCAAATGCATAGACCGCAGCTAGAAACTCTTTCTCAGTTACCGTGTGATTCAATTGTACCTCATTCAGAGTGTGACTTGCATAGTGGATCACGACAGGTTTCTTATCAATTCGTTGTCCTAAGACCACACCTATGGCAAAGTCGGAGGCATCGCACATCAACTCAAACGGTTCCCCCTATGTAGGGGGTTTGAGAATAGGAGGTGATATCAAGGCATCTTTAAGTGTGTTAAAGGCCTTCAAGCACTCATCATAAAAATCAAAAGTCACCTCCTTGGCCAATAAAGCAGAAAGGGGCTTGGCGATCTTACTAAAGTCACGAATGAATCGACGATAAAATCCAGCATGTCCTAAGAAAGACCTAACCTCCTTCACACAAGTGGGGGGAGTCAAGTTCCTAACTAGGTCAATCTTCGCTTTATCCACCTCGATTCCATCCTTTGAAATCACGTGGCCCAAGACTATCCCCTTTCGTACCATAAAATGGCACTTTCCCAATTTAAAGTCAAGTGTTTCTCTTGGCCCCGACTCAAGACTCGACTCAAGGTGGACAAACAATCATCAAAGGTGGTGCCAAATACTGAAAAATCATCCATGAATATTTCAACACAGTCATCAACAAGGTCTGAGAAAAAGACACCATGCACCACTGAAAAGTGGCGGGGGCGTTGCAAAGTCCGAAGGGCATCCTACGGAAAGCAAATGTGCCAAATGGGCATGTAAAAGTAGTCTTCTCCTGATCACATGGGGCTATGGAAATCTGAGTGTACCCCGAATACCCATCTTGAAAACAAAAGAATTCGTGCCCCGCCAGCTTTTCTAACATCTGATCCATGAAGGGTAAAGGAAAATGGTCCTTTCTCGTGGCCTTATTGAGCTTTCTATAATCTATGCACACTCTCCATCCTGAATGTACGCGGGTTGACACTAACTCACCTCTCTCATTCTCCACAACCGTCAACCCCGCCTTTTTTGGAACCACATGTATGGGACTCACCCATTTACTATCGGAAATCGGGTATATGATATCATTGTCTAACCACTTCAAAATTTCTTTCTTGACCACTTCTTTCATTTGAGGATTAAGCCTTCTCAAAGGATCCCTATGGGTCACACTATCGTCTTCCAAATATATTCTATGTTGCACAATGGATGGACTGATTCCTCTAATGTCTCCAAGTGTCCATCCTAAAGCCCCCTTGTTCACCCTAAGGACGTCAACTAGCTTATTCTCTTGATCCCTATCGAGGTCAGAAGCAATAATAACCGGATAGGTTTCACTAAGGCTAAGGAACACATACTTAAGCTCAGAAGGAAGGGGCTTTAGTTCTAGAGTCTTGGAAGATGGTGGCTCTGGCTCTACAGGTTCAGACACATTTTGAGAAACAAACAATGATTCATACAACAATTCGCCGTCAAAAACATCAGAGTCACATAATGAAGTCACACAATCTGGGTCAATTCCTGACTCACAAGCTCATCCACACAAGAAACCTCACTAAGGTCAGAATGGGTACTATCCTCAAGGTCATTCACCCAGTTCAAGGCTCTACACTCTTGCTCCTCAAAGCCTAAGGGAGACTTTTGCAAATCAAAGATATTTAGTTCCATAGTCAGATTCCACAAAGTCAATTTCATTCTCGCATATTTACAGTTAATCCAAGCATTAGAAGTTGCAAGGAAAGGGCGACCTAGAATAAATGGGATTTCATCTCTAGTGCTCTGAGTCCTAGTAGTTTCTAGCACTACAAAATCAACTGGAAACACAAATTCCCCCACCTTAATCAGAACATCCTCCACTACCCCCTTAGGTACCCTAGTGGATCTATCAGCCAATTGTAATATCATTCTAGTAGGCTTCAATTCCCCTAATCCCAACATCTCATAAACATGTAATGGCAACAGATTCACGTTGGCTCCTAGATCAAGCAATGCCCTTTCTATCACACTATCACCTATGGTAATAGAGATAGTGGGGCATCCAGGGTCCTTGTATTTAATAGGCATTTGGTTCGACAAGATAGTACTCACATTCGTAGCTAGGAAAGCCTTCTTAGGCACCTAATTAGCCCTTTTGGTAGTACAAAGGTCCTTAAGGAAGCCGACATATGGGGGAATCTGCTGGATAACATCCAAAAGAGGGATGTTCACCTTGACCTGAGAAAATATCTCCCTAATTTTGTCCAAGAATTTCTGGTCTTTGCTCCCCCTTAACCTCTGAGGGTAAGGTGGAGGGGGTTCGTAAGCCCCTCGGGATGGTGGACTAGTCATAGGGTTGGTTTTAGACTCGGTTTCGGTGTGAGGAGGCTCAACTGTAACGGGGTTTGCCTCGGGTTGTCAAGGAAAACTACCCTTATCTCTATTAGACAACATTAGTTGCGCGAAATTCTCTTGCATTTGTTTACACATTTTCGCCAAACTACCCACGAAATTCTGGACATCCCTTAAGCCAGTTTCTAACTCCTTATACTTTCTATCCCCCTTATCCTCACTAGGATACCCCGGTGGTGGTCGGGTATGGGCAACTTGAGGCTGAATGGACTGCCCTCGAGGTGCTTAATAAGCCACCTGGGGTGGTTGTCTAGCCTGGACTTGAGGTTGTTGAAGAAGAGGTGGGTTTCCTTGGAAACCTCCTCCTTGGTACATTGGTGGCCTCAAGACACTTTGATTGTCCGGTCCATAAGACAAGTAAGGGTGTTT
Source organism: Portulaca oleracea (assembly GCA_029582165.1). NCBI lineage: Eukaryota > Viridiplantae > Streptophyta > Magnoliopsida > Caryophyllales > Portulacaceae > Portulaca > Portulaca oleracea. Next base: position 801,076 of record CM055885.1, on the reverse strand, counting down.
TTGCACCCCGGGATATTGGTAAGGCCGGTACTAATTAAACATAGCATTCACGTTTTCTACACTGGAAGACACATGTTGCATGAAAGGACAGTTTGCATAAACATGGTGTGGTCCTTGACACCAAGCACACATCACTTGAGATTGAGGGGTCGGGGAAATAGGTTGTTCTAAGGCACTCACTTGTGCACAAGGTTGGTTCTGAGCTGTCACGAGTTGTTGTTGAGCTAGGGTTTTGATCATGTTTTCTAGAGAAGCAAACCTAGCCTCATATCCGGTGGTCTCACTAACCGCGTGAACCCCTCCCCCCCCCTCCCCCTCGTGCATTGGACAACTGTGATCCTATGGACTCATCCCTAGTATTCCCCCATTGCATCACCCTCTCTGACAGACTCTCCAAAAAGTCCCAAGCTTCCTCTGCAGTTTTGTCCATAAATCCCCCTTGACACATAGACTCTAAGGTTACTCAGGTTTCCTGATCCACTCCCTCATACACTATTTGGCACAATCTCACTAGGTGAAACCCATGGTAGGGAAATTGAGACAAAAGATTCTTAAACCGCTCAAAAGCTTTACAATAGGGCTCCCCCTTGTCCTGTCTAAACTTCAAGATGGAATTTCTCATTTGAACCGCCATAGAATTCGGGAAGTACCTCTTCATAAATACTTTTAAGAAACTATCCCATGAGTTTATGGATCCCGGTTTGATACTATACATCCACCTCTTTGCAGAATCTCGTAGGGCAAAGGGCAAATATTTCAGCAGAACATAATCTAAGGGTACCCCAGGTGGTGTGACCATACTAAGATACTCCTTATACTCCGCTGTCCAGATAAGCGCTAACCCCGTCCCAATAAATAAAGGCAGATTTTGAGTATGATAATGTCGAGGGTTAAAAGTAACTCCCTGAGGTAGGGCCGGTAGCACAAAACATGATGGAGGCGGGTCATAAGATGGATAGAGCTGGTCGCTCAAGGTCACCCTCGGTTCTTCCTCACCCATGTTAGGCAAGTCGACTAAAGGTGTCTCTACCCTAACCAGTCTATTGGTTTCCGGTATTCGAACCCATCCTATCGAATGATGCACTTTCTCTCCTTTTGTTGGCTTTTCTATTTTTTTAATTTTTAGTGATTTTAAAACACAACACTAATCAAGCAAAGAAATTAAACTATTCACACTATGCACAAACAAACCAAGCTCCTAAACTCCCAAATAACGCCATCCCCGACAACAGCGCCATTGTTCGGTGGTGTAATAATTGGTGTGGTTCTAAGTAGGGATGTCGAACTCGAGGAAGGGTGTGAGGTTTGCTTAGGTTTTTTAGTTTGTTAGAGGTTATCAAGTGCGGAAAGCAATAAAATATGAAAATTAAGCGATTAAACTGTTCTTAATCACGATACTAAACATAACTATTAAGAAAGAAACACAACTAAGCAAGTAATTACTAACAATTGATTCAAAAGAAATCTATGAACCTGACAAGCAAACATTTAATAACTCCCTCAACTATCGCTATGATCAAAAGCAAGCAAGTAGCAATTAAAAAGCAACTAATTAACTAAAACAAGCTGAGAATTAAGTCCATACCCTTGTTGACTAATCAAATCTCTATTCTTCATTCTTCATCTTCATTTGCAACTTTCCCCGAACAAAATAGAAAGTTGTGAATCAAGTTACTAAGGACCCTCAAATCTTCACTTCAAGTAAGATTTGTAGCCCTTAATCCCCCTTTTCACTAAAAAGATTGATTGGTGGCTAACCTAGAAACTTTAAATGACAAACTCAATGAAATCAAAAGCACAAGGTAAATGAAGAAAATACTTTGCTGAAATTACTTAAAGAAAGTGTTGATTACACTCAAAATCTCAAGAACTTAGAGAACAAGGTAATAGAAAACCCTAAGAGAGAGAAAGTAGAAGCAAGTTAAAAAGCAATTAAAACTAGGAAATACAAATTAAGACTTAAGCTAAAACTGTTCTGGTTAAAATTGCAGCTAAGGGTATTTATAATGATCCCAAATTGTTACACAAAACGCAGCATTTCAAATCTAAACATAACGCAGAAATCCAGATTGGCTCGGGCGAGCCACCCCCTGGCTCGGGCAAGCTAGGGTTCTGGTCGGTCGCACCTTGTCTTCTTGGCAGCTTCTCTTCGGCAGATCAGGTGCTAAGCTCAGTCGAGCAGGGCCCTTGCTCGGGCGAGCCAGACCTCTGATTCCTCCTTGCCTTAGCCGATTTCTCAACACCCTCATGGTGGCTTTGCGGAGGTATGGCTCGACCGAGCCAGTATGTTGCTCGGGCGAGCCAGCCTTCTGTCTCACATTTTCTTGGCTCAGCTTTGGTCGGCAAGTCTGCTATTCTTCCAGCTGCTTGACTCAGGCGAGCCAGGATGTGACTCGGGCGAGCCATCCTTCTGCCTCTTCCTCCATTTGATGAGTTTTGCTCTGTTTTGGGTCAATCGCTTATTTTCCTGCAAAACTAGCAAAATCTCATAACTAACATGAAACACGGGGTTAGAACATGTAAAAACACCCTAAGAAAGAGAAGAATTCAGCTCGAAATGAGACCGAACACTCCTATCCTTTATGGATGGATATGCGGGTTATAATCAAATCAAAATGGCAGAAGAAGACATGGAGAAAACCTCGTTCACTACACCATGGGGAACATACTGTTATGTGGTTATGCCTTTTGGTCTAAAAAATGTTGGGGCAACATATCAAAGGACAACTAACTCCCTACTTCACGATATGATGCACATCGAGGTAAAGGTTTATCTAGATGACATGATCATCAAGTCCAAAACAAGGAAGGAACACACTCCTAACCTTCGCAAGTTCTTCTTGTGATTTTGCAAATACAAGATGCGGCTTAATCCAGCAAAGTGCACTTTCGGTGTCCCTCTGGGAAGCTACTAGGCTATGTGGTTAGCTAACGAGGCATTGAAGTTAACCTTTCAAAGATAAAGGTTATCCAAGAGTTGCAGCCGCCTAAGACAGAAAAAGAGATAAGAGGCTTCTTAGGACGAGTTCAATACATCAGCAGGTTCATCTCAAAGCTCACCATGACGTGTGAACCTTTATTTAAGAAGCTAAGGAAAGGAAGCAAAATAGAATGGGACGATCAATATCAAGCGGCCTTTGATAAGATCAAGGAGTATTTGCAACATACTCCAGTCCTCATGCCGCCAGTACAAGATGAGCCTCTAGTCCTTTACCTCACTGTGACTAGCTCTGCAATGGGGGCTATGCTAGCTGAGAAGGTTAAAGGTCAAGAGAGCGCCATCTACTACTTGAGCAAGAAGTTCTTGGACTATGAAAGTCGATATGCAAACATAGAGAAAATGGCTCTTGCACTAGTATGGGCCACCAAGAAGTTAAGACACTACATGCTTTCACATACAGTATACGTCATAGCCGAAAATAATCCCATCAAGTTTATCATGGACCAACCTACTATCAACAACCGCATTGCTCGATGGGTGGTCATGCTTTCAGAGTTCAATCTTCTGTACTTGCCTCAGAAATACATCAAATGACGGGTTGTTTCAGATTTCCTGGCTGCTTCACCATCACAGGAACCTCCAAGCACTCACTTGGAATTCCTAGATGAGGATGTGTTTTTCACAGACGAAATAACATGGGAAATGTATTTCGACGGAGCTTCTAACCAAATGGGTTGCGGAGTAGGAGTTTTGTTAATCTCTCCAGAAGAGGCACACGTCCCTGTATCTATGAAATTGGACTTTGATGCTACTAACAATGCTGCAGAATATGAAGCATGTATCAAGGGTTTGCAAGCCACCTTGGCTCTAGGCATACGCCGTGTAAAAGGTTTTGGAGATTCTAGCCTCATCATTAATCAGGCTAAAAATACATGGAAGGTCCAGAATGAATGCCTTATGGCATATCAACAGAAGCTCTTGGGACTTGCTGACCAATTCGAGCAAATCAGCTTCCAGTACCTCTCAAGGGATCATAATGAGTTAGCTGACGTCTTAGCCAAGTTGTCTTCAATGATATCGATACCATCAAGCACGCTCCAGTTACCAGTAGTAGTAGAGCGACAGTCTGAACCTGCATATGTTTGCAACATGGAGGCACAAGAGGAAGAATCTGAGGAATGGTTCCATGACATATACAATTTTCTTCGGAAAGGAGAATACCCAGCTGAGTTGGATGCTCGAGGACACCGAGCGGTCCGATCTCTAGCAGAACAATACTGCTTGATCCAGGAACGACTTTACAAGAAGTCACCTACGGGCATTTATTTGTTATGCATCGATGTTAAGAGCGCCAAGGAGATGATGACTACTGTACATGGAGGAGAGTATGGTCCCTACATGAATGGACGTATGCTGGCAAAGAAGATTCAAAGGGCTGGTTACTATTGGTCTACTTTGGAGGCGGATTGCTTAGAGTTCGTTCAAAAGTGCAACAAATTCCAAGAATATGCCAACCTACAACATCAACCCCCGTCATATCTAACTACTTTGACATCTCCATAACCATTCTCGGTGTGGGGTATTGACATCATTGGCAAGATACACCCAACCGGAACAGGAGGACATGAGTACATATTGGTCGCCATCAATTACTTCACTAAGTGGTAGAGGCAGCCTCTTTTGCCAAACTTACATCCAAGCAAGTGGCCAAATTCATCCTTCAAAACATCGTATGTCGATATGGAGTGCCTCATGGATCATTAGTGACAATGGAAGCCATTTTCAGAAGGAGGTAGAAGCTTTGCTCGCCACTTACAAAATCTAGCATCACCGGTCTTCGCCATACCGACCTCAAGCCAACGGAGCTGTGGAAGCAGCCAATAAGATAGTGTCAGGAATTATCAAGAAAATGGTTGTCACTTACAAAGATTGACCAGATAAATTAGTATTTGCCCTGTGGGGATACCGAACCTCTATATGAACTGCTACGGGGGCGACACCATATTCCTTGGTATATGGGATGGAAGCGGTCTTACCAATCGAAGTAGCGATCCCTTCGTTACGGATAGTGGCCGAAAGTCAGTTGCCAGAAGCAGAATGGGCTAGGGCAAGGTTCGAGGAGTTGATGTTGATGGATGGAAGGCGATTGAGAGCATTACATAATGTGCAAGTATACCAAAGTAGGATCACCCGAGCTTTTAATAAGAAGGTGAAAAGTCATTCGCTTCAAGAAGGTGATTTGGTGCTTAAGGAGATGAGGGCACCTAGACAAGATCCGAGGGGAAAATTTGCACCTAATTCGAAGGGTCCTTACATGATTAAGGATAATTTTCCAGGAGGAGCAGCTCGACTTGCTACCATGGATGGAGAAGATATAATCCAGCCCACGAATTTGGATCAACCCAAGCGATACTATGCTTAATATAACCAAGCAACTGGAAAACAAATTTTCAGACACTTGGAATATATTTAATCAATGCTCATGTACTTAAGGAAATAAAGTTTGCGAGAACACAATAATTGCGAACAATGTTTCCCTTTTATTAATTGATAATGCGAGTACACTGCTTGTAAAATAAGAAAATTCAAGAGGCATAATTAAATAACAGACTATTATGGCAAAGCAGTTTCGGTTCCTTCATTCCCATCCATCTTCTAATCTTGCTTCACCTTCGCTACTTCGCCAGTAGTATCATGGTCAGTCTCCATGTCTCTAGGTCCGTTAAGAGCTTTTTCTTTGTCTTTTGGGTTTATAGACCCGCCTGCTTGATTTTCGTGCCTCAACTCTTGGACCAAGTCTATATTTCACTGAGTCTCTTGCGCCATGGCGGTCCTTTACCGATGTACGGGGACCCAACCTTTCCTTCGCAGATGCTTGCCTTCGTCTCGCTTCCCTAGCATGGTAAGATTCAATAGCAGCAATTAGCCATCCATGGTAATCAGCATCAGCAATATGAGACACATGTATCTTTGGAGGGGATTTGAGAGTTGGCCTTCTTTCCCAATACTTCAGCCATGACTCAATCATCGAACTTCGAAGCTTCAACTGATCGGGAGTTTCACACAGAAGCTCGGGAATATCCTGCTTGCGACCCATCTGGCGCTTCACTCGCGCCGGAAAATAAAAAGTCATGTGCGTCAAGCCGGCAAGACACACGTAGGCATTGCTGAAGTCATGGGTCACCTATTCGGAAATGTGCCACCATTCGATCCACCATGAGATCTCCCGAGGCTCCTTCAAGAATGCGATCCATTCCGTTACCGAGCGGAGGTCGGTGTACTTCCTCTTTCTTTGACAATAGTTCGCCATCGCCGATGAAGTACGAGGTTCTTCGATGAGGCCCAAATGTTTCATTAACCAGATCTGTCCAACAGTTAGCCAGAGTTAGATTGCATGCCAATTATCTCACACTAAAAATAAAATAAAATAAAATAAAATAAAAATGGTGTAAAACCCGCCCGGGTTTTACAGACAGTAGGGGCAGAAATCAAGCAGAAAGGGAAAAGGAGATACCTGAAGTAGCAGGGGGCTTCCTCGGAAATCATGTTCTGGATTTGGGTCATCTAAGTCCATCATGGTCTCTGCTAGCATCAGAGGCACGAGATTGTAGCCTCGAGACATGTCTTCGACGATTTGGATCAAATTTGCCGGCCTGGTTCTTTTGCCGCCGTGGTAGAAGCAAAACTGGCCGAGGAGACATAATACAAGCGCTCGCACTCGTATCACGGGACCATATTCCAAGGTATCAGGCGATTGAAAATATTCAACAATGGTTTGAAAGTGCACCTTTTCGCCGAATATCGCACTTACGATGACCCGAGAAGGAAGACATAAGAGCTCTTTGTATTGCTTGGGGATGTCCGTTGTCGTTGGGGGCGACGTTGGCCGAGCAAAGTGGTTGGTCCCTAGGATTGAAGACCATTCTTCCAGACGCGGACATAGCTATTTCCAACTGAACCGGAAGACATGCATTTTCGAATCCCAAAAAGTCTCCGCCGCCCGGAGAAAGTCGTTATTGACTCTCACTTGTCGGAGATTCAACAAGCTCGTCAATTTGTATCTTCCGAGCTCTTTCTTTTCTTCCTTGGACAAGGTGCTTATCCAAGTTGCAAGTTTCCTCTCGAAAGCCATGAGAATCGGGAGGATGTTCTTTGTGTTTTTTTAGGAGAATATGTGAAGAAGACTTTAAAGTGATGATGACGAGTGATGATTATATGAGGTATTTATACACCTTCATGCATGATCAAAAATGGAGAAGACAACCAACAACGATCACATAGTCGTTGCCCTCCATATCATATGATTTTAGCCCATCAACAACAGCTAGCAAAAAAAAAAAAAAAAAAAATCAAAACCCACGCGGGTTTTGATGTGCGCAGATCCAAAGCGTGCCCCCAGCCCATAGGCTTCAAAACCCGCGCGGGTTTTTTATGACCTGAAGCGCGTCTTTTTTCCTTGTCTACGTCAGCAATCCTTGTGTAGGATTTATAAAACCCGTGCGGGTTTTATCTTTAAGAATCCGGTGCAAAAATGCCATGCAAAGCCCCCGATTTTAGCCCACGTGGATTGACTCTCCCCTTGACTTCTGATAACCCCCGTGGGTTATCTGATTACATGGAGATGGAGGGCATGATCCAAGGGATGTGTTCCTCCATTTCCATCCTAAACACTACCCTCCTTCACCTATAAATACCCCCTCCATCTCATTCATTTTCACCAACCAATATCATTATTATCACCCAAACTCTCTTAAAATTCCCTCATCCATAATCACTCTCTAAACCTCTCCTAATCACTTTTGTCACATCCATATCATCACCCTAGTACCATTTCCTAAACCACTTCTATCTTTCCATCAAAGTCCAAAGTCAAGGCAAAGTCAAGAGTTTCAACCGGCGCATTCGGGCTCCTAAAATCAAAAGAGGTTCGCTTTAATGCTTTCTTTATTATCGTTGTTTAATCATGTAATTTGTACGTTAATTCATTTACTTGTGCATATTTTGTAAACAAAAACGTCACTTTATTTTGCATGATAAGAATATAAATTCGTGAAATTAATTAAACTTCTCCCCGCTCTTTTTCATTTTAAAGTCGATTTTAGTAGAGTCTGTTTTCTAACAGGCGAATTCGAGAGTTCTTTTAATTCTCGAATTTGTAACCTTACCCCCGAACTTAGAATCGGGTTTCGTAGACCGGAGTTATTTTTATTTTTAACGTTTGTCGGTTTCCTTAAATCGACTGGCGATCCCTAATTCTTTTATAATCAGTTTAATTATTTTAAACATACGAATTTACACCAAAATATTTAAAAATGGTTTAATATTTTCCACACACTAATCCAAGGTTAAAACCGAGAGAAAATGGGCCAGAAGTTGATAAAAACCCCCGCGGGTTTTATCAATTTTAACCCGTCTTCTCTGGCCCACAAAAGCGCACGGTCCGACCCATGGAGTATTAAAACCTGCGCGGGTTTTAACCCTCTATGGCGGCCCATTTGCCTTCTGTTGGGCCTGGGTCGAGTGTTTGGTCGATATTGAATTATTTCTTAAAGTATTTCGGTGTAATTTCGAGTGTTTAAATAAGTAAAAACGGATTTATAAATAAATAAAGTTTCATCACCCCGAAAAAGAATTTCATAAAATAAAAATATCGTAATTTAAGGATTAAGCAACCTTAGTCGGCTCTTGATCATTAAGTAGCGCATCTGAGAACAATTTTCCCGAACGGGAATTTTCCGGGTCCTACAGATTGGTGACTCCACTAGGGAAGACATCTTGATGGGCTGCACGGGTTTTGGTTCTTTGATGGGCCGCACATCCAGGCCCGGTTTCTTTTTTTTGGTGGTCTATGGGCCAGAAAACCCGCGCGAGTTGTCTCTGCCTTAGTGGGCCATCTTCCTCGTTTTTTTTGGGCCGAGCATGCATAAAACCCACATTGTTTTTTTTGGTCGGGTTTAGTCTGTCTCTCAAATTGGGTTATTATTATACGTAACTAAAGTAAAAAAGAACCATCATGAAGACATGCATACGCATCAATTTAAGGCATGCTTAAAATAATAAAAATCGACAAGACATGAAAAAAAAATCCGTGCTTGCTCATTTTCATTATTAAACTAAGCATCAAAAGAGAAGTTTCGAAAGTTACCTTGCCATGGGAGCGGTAGAACCAAGCATGCTTCCATGAATGAATAGTAAGGTCTGAAGCGTTGGCGTTTGCACCCGGAATAAAGTTGCGCCTTGAAGACATCTCATGGGGCCATGCCGCCGCATGAGGAAGAGGAGGATTCCTACGACCTCTAGGATGCATTTTCTAAAGAACCCAAACTATCTTCAAAGAAAATTTTCTAGAGAGAGAAGAACAAGCTAGAGAGATGAGAAGAGGTCGAAGATGTGAATGAAAGAAGTGAATGAGGCTTGGTATTTATAGAAATGTTGAGTGAATATGAATCGCTCGTTTCTAGGACCCGCCTCGAGATGCCAAATGCGTTTCATTGGCCAAAAATTCAAAGGTCATCCCTTTGCCACCCAAAGAGGAGATATGGCTGCATGGCACTCTCTCGTCCACACAAGACCCGGGCCCACATTGATTCCCTTCACGAGGAGAAGAAAAAAAGAAAAAAAGAAAACAACACCAAAACACGCGCGAGTTTTGGACGTTCTACCGGCCCAATTCTCGCGGCCTAGCGCTCCTTAATGGCCCAACAGATTTTATAAAACCCGCATGAGTTTTATACCAACAAAAACCAAATCCAGTGGCCCAAGATCCCGCGGCCCAGCATCTTTCAACGGCCCAAGGGTTCCCAAAATTCAGGTAAAAATCTGAACCTATTTGCATTTTTGCGAAAGCTAATACTTTCTTTTCTGATGATTTTCAGGTTACCACATATAAGAGCACTATCATTTGATCGCTGTTAAAAGGGACTCCATCGTCAAGTTGCCATATAAAAGAGCACCATCTTTGGGTCGCCGCTAAAAAGGGACCATCCGTCATCCGGTCGCCGCATATAAGAGCACCATCAGCGAAGTCATCAAACGGTTGCCACCTAAAGGCCTCCAATGATGTCGCCAATGACAGTCATCCAACGGTCGCCACCCAAAGGCCTCCAACGATGTTTTCAGCAACAGTCGTCCAACGGGTTCCGCATAAAATCTCCAACGACATTCTAAACATCAGTCGTCCAACGGTTACCATCTAAAGGTTACCGACGACCTCTTCATCAGCGTCAATCGTGCAACGGATTCCAGTTAAAGGTCTCCAAACGACATCTCCAGCACCAGTCGTCCAACAGTCGCCATAAAAAAGAGCACCGCCAGCATCAAGTCAGACATCAAGTCTACTTTGACCTTCGTCCTATTCGGACTCGATCAAAGTGGGGGCTCTGTAGACACCGGGATTTTCACCGATATAATCCCGACTTATCAAAAGTGTGAATAAGACATTTGGGCCGATACCAAAACGGATCATTGGTTCAATGAGCAAAGCAAGCAAAACAACAAAAAAAGAAAACGACCCAGTCCCAGCGACAAAACCCACACGGGTTTTAATCAAGAAAGCGGCCCAGAACCAGGACAGGCCCAAGGCGCACCCCGGCCCAGGCTTCAAAACCCGCGCGGGTTATCTTCCGCCCAGAAACGCGTCGTTTTGCCTTGCCTATGTCAGCAATCCGTGTATAAATATTAATAAAACCCGCGCGGGTTTTATATTTAAGAATTCGGCGCCAAAATTTGATCATCATCCCATGATATTAGCCCATGTGTGTTGACCTTAAGCCTTGACTTGATTTTGCATAGATTAGGGGGCATGATCATGGGGATGTGTCTCCCTCCTTTTCCCTCCTAAACCTCACCTCCTCTAACTATAAATACCCCTCATTTCACCCTCACTAATCATCAACAACTCTCATAAACCATCATCATTATACTCCCATTCTCACCAATGATCATCATAATCACACCAACTACTCTCATAAACCACCTCTATTATTCTCATTTCATCAACTAATCTGTCATCATACTTTCTCCAAACTCTCATCATTCTCATACTCACATTCTCACATTACTATCCTTTACTTTACCAAGATCATCACTCACAAACTATCATACTACCATTCTCATACTCACCCCCCCTCCATCCATCAAGTCAAGGAAAAGTCAAGATTTCGATCGACACATTCGGGCTTCTAAATCAAAAAGGTTCGCCTTCACTTGCCTGTTGTTACTTTTATTTAATCATGTAATTTATATTTCATTTCCATTACTTGTGCATATTTTGTAAATAAAAACTTTGTTTTATAATGCATGTTAAGAATATGAACTTGCGAAATTAATTAAACTTCTCCCCGCTCTTTTTCATTTTAATATCGATTTTAGTAGAATCTGTTTTCCAACAGGCGAATTCGAGAGTTCTTATAATTCTTGAATTCGTAACATTACCCCCGAACTTAGAATCGGGTTTCGTAGACCAGGGTTATTTTTTTATTTTTAAGGTTTGTCGGTTTCCTTAAATCGACTGGCGACTCTTAATTCTCTTTATAACCCGTTTAATTATTTTAAACATACGGATTTACACAAAATTATTTTAAAAAATGATTTAGTATTTTCCATACACTAATCCAAGGCTAAAATTGAGAGAAAATGGGCCAGGAATTGATAGAACCCCCGCAGGTTTTATCAGTTTCAGTTCATATTCTCTGGCCCAGGGAAAGGCATGGTCCAGCCCATGGACAATTAAAACCCGCGCGGGTTTAATAGTCCATGGCGGCCCGTTTGCCTTCTGCTGGGCCTGGATCTGGTATTTGGGCTAAAACTGAAATATTTTTAAAGTATTTTGGTGTAATTTCGAGTGATTAAATAATAAAAAATGGAAATATAAATAAATAAAGTTTCATCACCCCGAAAATGAATTTCAAAAAATAAAAATATCCGTATTTAAGGATTAAGCAACCTTAGTCGGCTCCCGATCATTAAGTAGGGCATCCGAGAACAATTTCCCCGAACGGGAATTTTTCCAGGTCCTACAGATTGGCGTTTGCACCCGGAATAAAGTTGTGCCTTGAAGACATCTCATGGGGCCATGCCGCCGCATGAGGAAGAGGAGGATTCCTACGACCTCTAGGATGCATTTTCCAAAGAACCACAACTATCTTCAAAGAAAATTTTCTAGAGAGAGAAGAAGGAGCTAGAGAGATGAGAAGAGGTCGAAGATGTGAATGAAAGAAGTGAATGAGGCTTGATATTTATAGAAATGTTGAGTGAATATGAACCGCTCGTTTCTAGAACTCGCCTCGAGATGCCAAATGCGTTTCATTGGCCGAAAATCCAAAGGTCATCCCTTTGCCACCCAAAGAGGAGACATGGTTGTATGGCACTGTCTCGTCCACACAAGACCCGAACCCACATTGATTCCCTTCACGAGGAGAAGAAAAAAAAAAGAAAAAAAGAGATAAAACAACACCAAAACCCGTGCGGGTTTTGGACATTCCACCGGCCCAATTCTCGCGGCCCAGCGCTCCTTAATGCCCCAATAGATTGTATAAAACCCGCACGGGTTTTATACCAACAAAAACCAAATTCAGCGGCCCAAGATCCCGCAGCCCAGCATCTTTCAACAGCCCAAGGGTTCCCAAAATTCAGGTAAGAATCTGAACCCATTTGCATTTTTGCGAAAACTAATACTTACTTTTCTGATGATTTTCAGGTTGCCACATAAAAGAGCACCATCATTTGGTCGCCTCTATATGGGACTCCATCGTCAGGTTGCCATATAAAAAAGTACCATCATCGGGTCGCCGCTAAAAAGGGACCATCCGTCATCCGCTCGCCGCATAAAAGAGCACCCTCAGCGACAGTCGTCAAACAGTTGCCACCTAAAGGCCTCCAACGATGCCACCAACGATAGTCGTCCAACGGTCGCCACCCAAAGGCCTCTAACGATGTCGTCAGCAACAGTCGTCCAACGGGTTCCACATAAAGGTCTCCAACGAAATTCTCAACATCAGTCGTCCAACGGTTACCATCTAAAGATTACCGACGACCTCTTCATCAGCGTCATTCGTGCAGCGGATTCCACTTAAAGGTCTCCAACGACATCTCTAGTAGCAGTCGTCCAACGGTCGCCATCCAAAGGTTACCGACGACATCATCATCAGCAATATCAGTTGGTCGCCATAAAAAAAAGCACCGCCAGCATCAAGACAGACATCAAGTCTACTTTGACCTTCGTCCTATTCGGACTTGATCAAAGTGGGGGCTCTCTGTAGAAACCGAGATTTTCACCGATATAATCCCGACTTATCAAAAGTGTGAATAAAGCATTTGGGCCGATACCAAAATGGATCATTGGTTCAATGAGAAAAGCAAGCAAAACAACAAAAAGAGAGCGGCCCATTTCCAGCGATAAAACCCGCACGGGTTTTAATCAAGAAAGCAGCCCAGAACTAGGACAGGCCCAAGGCGCGCCTCGGCCCAGGCTTCAAAACCCGCGCGGGTTATCTTCCGCCTAGAAACGCGTCGTTATGCCTTGCCTATGTCAGTAATCCGTGTATAAAGATTATAAAGCTCGCGCGAGTTTTATATTTAAGAATCCAACGCCAAAATTTGATCATCATCCCATGATATTAGCCCATGTGTTGACCTTAAGCCTTGACTTGATTTTGCATGGATTAGGGGGAATGATCATGGGGATGTGTCTCCCTCCTTTTCCCTCCTAAACCTCACCTCCTCCAACTATAAATACCCCTCATTTCACCCTCACTAATGACCAACTACTCTCATAAACCACCTCTATTATTCTTATTTCATCACCTTGCAAAATTAATTAAACTTCTCCCCGCTCTTTTTCATTTTAATGTCGATTTTAGTAGAGTCTGTTTTCCAACAGGAGAATTCGAGAGTTCTTATAATTCTCGAATTCGTAACCTTACCCCCGAACTTAGAATCGGGTTTCGTAGACCGGAGTTATTTTTTTATTTTTAATGTTTGTCGGTTTCCTTAAATCGACTGGCGACTCTTAATTCTCTTTATAACCCGTTGAATTATTTTAAACATACGGATTTACAACAAAATATTTTAAAAAATGATTTAGTATTTTCCATACACTAATCCAAGACTAAAACCGAGAGAAAATGGGTCAGAAATTGATAAAACCCCAGCGAGTTTTATCAATTTCAGTCCATATTCTCTGGCCCAGGGAAAGGCACGGTCTAGCCCATGGACAATTAAAACCCGCGCGGGTTTTAACAGTCCATGGCAGCCCGTTTGCCTTCTGCTGGGCCTGGATCTGGTATTTGGGCTAAAACTGAATTATTTTTAAAGTATTTCGGTGTAATTTCGAGTGATTAAATAATAAAAAATGGAATTATAAATAAATAAAGTTTCATCACCCCGAAAATGAATTTTGAAAAATAAAAATATTCTTATTTAAGGATTAAGCAACCTTAGTTGTCTCCCGATCATTAAGTAGCGCATCCGAGAAAGGAAATTTTTCCGAATCCTACAAATTCATACACGATCCTATTCATTTACATACAGAAATTAAAAACATTTAGTTATTAACCTTAGAAATCAAGTTTAATGCGTGTTCCTGGTGAAGCAATCCATCTCATTAAAGTCTTACACACATATGAATAAATATTCAATCCTTGAAAATCTCCCACAGAGGTCTGTCTTTGTTGTTGTTGCTTATTGTTTAATTCTCTTGAAAGTTCACATGTAAAACAATTTATAAACAAAATCAACTAGGAATCTGTAGTGCTCACAATTCAACTTTGGTCGATCCAAACTGGTATAGAGATTATATCTTCCTCCCAGAGTCAACAATATAAATAAAGGACTTCTGGTTGTATTAAGCCTAATTACTTTCTTAAGGCTCTGTTCGGCAAAATTAGTGTTTTAGATAGCGGATAGCGGTTTATGTAGCGGATAGCGGTTTATGTAGCGGATAGAGGTTTAAACAGCGGATAGCGGTTTAAGTAGCGGATAGCGGATCACTGTTCAAATAATAATTGTGTTCGGTAAATTTAGCGGTTGAATTAACAGATTAATGTGAATTGTCATAAAAGGGCATCAATAATTTCCAAAGATAAAATTTACAAAGGGTATTTTTTGACCGAAAAATATGAAACGCTACTCCAAACGGTAAACGTTAACTTTATTAGCTTTTCACAAAACGCTCCTCAAAACGCTAAACGCTCCTCAAAACGGTAGCTTACCGAACGCTAATATTTATGCAATTAGAGTTTTGACTTAGTCAAGACGCTAAACGCTACTCCAAATGCTACTGCCGAACACAGCTTAATCTTGGAGGGGTGGGGGGGGGGGGGGGAGAACATCAACATTGTTGGGCGGTTGGATGGCGTTTCTTATTCTTGTCAAATAGATTTTGCATATCCAGAATACTGTTGTTGGATGGAAAAGAAAGACATAATGCATAATGCATTAGGAGTAGTACAACAGTTAGTATTGTGTTTTATCACAATGTCTAAATTCAAGTGAAAGGAAAATTGAAATTCAACTTTGATTCAAGCTTTGATGGCCATATATCAAGATCAATAATGCCTCCCATTGACTTTTCCAGAACTAGGTGAATATCATTACATTTTATCTCCCCGTTTCTTTACCACTTTTAGAAACACCCACTAATTTTTTCATATATCTGGCCAACATCCCCCCCCCAACCCAAAAAAAAATAAAATGGATGGTCTTTTTTATTAAATGTTTTATTGGTACATGAATATAATCATGCACAATCTTACACATTTGTATATATTCACATATAGTCATACTCGTTTATTTCAATAACAACAGGGAAACCAAAACAAATATGATACATTATTGCAAAAATTAGCATGATTTTATGATGTATATGGTCCGAAAAAAGAATAAGTAATATATATTCACTCAAGCTATAACCATGTTCTTTATGAGTGTATGAAAGTTGGTAAATGACTAAAGTAATGTAAAGTAGAGGAAATTAATTGGTAATTTTTACTTACTTATCTACATGCCTACACTTCAAATATTCAATTATAAGTATTTAGATGTCTAAGCATATTAAAGAGGTGGTAACCACCTCATAATCTAGCCTTTCTACTTAGGTTAAAGTTTTGGTGCAAGTAAAAGTTTCTCATTTGCTAATTGGTTATAATTATGGGGGTTGATGAACCATGTTTTCGAGCTGTCAAACTTTCAAATTTTTTGTTATAAATTTCTTAATATACACAATAACTTGTTATATAAGATTACTACCATTAGATTCTTAATGAAAAATATTATTTTAAAAATATAAGATTGCAATTGTTAACAACATATTATATGAAAAATCATCCATCAAACAATAATATTAGACACGCCAACAATTAACTAAAAGATAAATCATATGAAATTGAGGGACCTTTTAGAAAACTTCTATTCTTTAACGAGGAAATTTTAACACTATAAAAATCTACTTTACATGTATCTTATTCATTACAATATATATCTTTGTTCATTAGGGAGGTAAGTAAAATATTACATACAATACTTGTTTTATTTACTTTACCAATATTTATTTAACTCAATTACATTATCTAAGACATATATTGTATAATATATTTTTAAAAACTTATATATATAACAAGGGGCTTTTTGCATTTTGGGCCCCGAAATATAGGGGTATTTATTTTTAAGACCCTTGATTGTTATATTTATTTTTGGGACCCTAAAGTTTATGGGTTAAATAATTAAAAAAGGACCTTAAAGTTTGTAAGTTGAAAAAAAGGTTTGTGTACTATTTTTTCTTTTTCTTCCTATGTTAGAATTTATCTCTCGATTAGCTCCAGACTTCAGTAGTAAGGTTAAAACTAATATTAAAGCTTTAATACATCTCTCTTATTCATAGCTGAACTACTTTGACCATATGTACTTCAGGGTCTAATTAGTTTCGACATGAATAAGATAGGTGTATTATAGCTTCAATATCAGTTTTAACCTTGCTCGTGAAGTTTGACGCTAATCGTAAGATAAATTCAAACATGGTATGATAAAGAAAAACAGGACGCGAGTCTTTTTTTAATTTCAACTTACAAACTTTAATATCCTTTTTTATTCAACCCATACACTTTAGGGTCCCTAAAATAAATATGAAAACCAAGGATCCAAAAAATAAATACCCATATACTTCGGGGTCCAAAATATAAAAAACTCATATAACAAGTGATGTGACTTATGTGATTTACTATACTTACACAGTTACACTATCATTTTAAAAAAAATTTAAATATAAATTTAAAAATTCATATATTTAAGTGATGTGAGAATGTGACTGATGCGACATATCTTACTTTCATTATCTTATTTATCAACACTTGCACAATATTATTTACCTTTCATAAATCACATGTTTGCATTGTACTTACCTTTGATAATTTATTTATTTACATCTTACTTACCTCTCTTCACAAGACAACATAAGCTAAAATAAAATCCCGTATATTATATGTATCTGTTCTCCATTATGTGTTTCAATCACCTAGCCTGTTTCCCTGATTGTTTGATAATAAAGTCCTGATCTCTATATTATATCTCTTCTTCATTATGTACTGTATTTACAATCACCCCTTCTCCTTCACATATCCACCCCACCAATATCTCGTAAACAACAAATTATTAAAGATCCAGCTTGAATCATATTCTGAAAAGTGAATTTCAAGAGTAACTTAACCTTTAGTTTAGGCCCTATTCTAACTCACTTGTAACTGAGATGCAAATATTATAGTGAAAGAAATTGACGCTCGCTGCGTGTATATTTGAAAAGAATAGAACTGTTTTCGTTTAAATATTACGAGCACTTGCAATAATAGGAACTAGTCTCCAACAATATTTAAAGAGCAAGGTTGTTAAAATCGAGATTCTAGTTAGGATCGGTGAGCGTACAGTTAGGATTGAAATCGTAGAATCGGATCGAGAATCATAAGATTCTAATACAATAAGAAAATATCAAAAAACGTTATGTAAGAGTTAAAATCTTAACAAATGTTTACTAGTAATGAAACATTACATTAAATTGTATACAAAATTTATATTGTTATTTAAAAATTTTAAAAATGATAATGTGCACAAACATTATTAAACTCATATAGAATCGAAGGTTGAATTGTAGGATCGTAAAATTGTATTATAATTCAACACATAATATTCAAATTAAACAAAGATCATAAAAGATTGAGCCTGCGGACTATTAAGGTATGTTGTTGGGAAATTTTTGTTTTGAAAATAATGTTGCAAGAAGCAAGCAAATAGCGTGTGTTGGGCTTGAGGGATGATTAGTTGCAGTTGCACATGAGATTAGACAGACAATGATTACACTGGAGAGTTTGATTCCATTTACTTTTGACGAAAAATACCACAAGATTGCTGGAAGGAATATTGGGCCTTTGGACCCACTCCCAGGGCGCATCCATGTATCAATTTATCATTCTTTCATTTAAATCAACAAAAAAAGAACGTGAAAGTCTCATATTATAGTCCCACCCTCCACCTCCTCATTGTGCCTATGTTTTCTAGGTTTCCATTATTCAACTCATCAACTAGGCCATATAGTACATGACAATATGGCATGCCTACTATGCTTAGGACCTCATTCATGCCCTTTTATTCTATCTAATCTAATTAAACCTCCTTTGTTTTTCGACTTTAGACCCTTGTATATTTCGCTTTCAATTTATCAACTAGTTCGTAACATCAGGGTGGAAAAGTCAATCCAAATCAATCCCTCTTTAACGTGAATAGCATCAGATAAAGTAGTTGACAATTTTTCACAAACATTTTCTTAATTTTTTTGCTATTTTCTAATTCTATCATTCTATGCATTTGACCAAATGAATGATTTAATTGAAAAATTCAAATTTGACAATTAACATGAATATGCAGCAACATTTACCAACTATAGGCCATTTGGCAAACAATATGAGTTGTTGGTTATTTGTAATGATTGTTGATAATTAATCTACTAATTAGGTTTTTACCCCTTTAGGTTTTGAGAAAATAGGATTTTACCCCTTGGAAAATAGGTTTACCCTACCTCAACTTTAAACTAAATAATAAATTTTCACCTTCCCTTTGTATTAAAGATTAAATACATACTTTTAAGATGAATTTAGTGTTTACATTAATGTGAACCGACCAAATGTCTTCCATTTAAAAATCCATTTGCACACATGACAAATTAAACACAACCCACCCTTCCTCATCTTCGTTCAATATATGAGTTTCTCCATTCTTTCATTCATCCGATATTTCGAGCAGGACAACCTTAACGACGATGAAAGGAGAGACGACACTTTGTTACTCTTTTTGGGAGGGGTAAATATGTTACTTATTGCTTTTAATTAGCGTCATCTTAAAATTTTTACACCCTTCTACAGGGGTAGTGTTGTCTTCCACGGGAAAAGGGGTAAAATAATTATGAGTTTAAACTTGAGATAGGGTAAATCTGATTTCCAAAGCTTGGAGGGTAAAATCCTACTTTCGCAAAACATAAAGTGGAAAAAACCCAATTAGTTCGATAATTAATTGTTTGTTACTTGATTGGAAGAAAGAGATATTTCCTAAATTTTGCTGTTATTGAAAAAAGGTATTTGGTAAAATTCTATTTATGCCCTTTGTCAATAATTCAACATAAACTATATATACCCGTTATCATTGATAGCATTTGACCTAATTTTGATCAAATCTTAGATAAAATGATCGTTTCTATAATAGATTAATTCCAATAGACAACTCATTTCAAAGTGTTGAAAATTATCATATTGAACTCGAACAACCAAGTGAATAAGTTATTTATTAAACAATCATGAAATTTTATTAATATACTTATGTACACTTACAGATAAGTTATTTATCAAACAAGACATAGAACAAAAGATGTCATTTTCATAAAGTAAACCGAAGAATTCAAAACTAACTGGGGCAACAAAACCACCAAGGAGATAGAATAAGAATGTGATAAAAGCCTGAAATTTTGAAAATGACAGGGCATAAGTCAAGCAATAAGAGTAATATTGGTGGATTTACCAGGATTGGGGAAATTGGATGATTAATAACTGTATAGCTAGGTGAGGGACAATCCAAGAAGAAATTGGATACAATTGGTTGTAAATTGGTGATTGCCCAACCATGGAATGAAACGTCACAAATTCCACGTACATGTATGCTATGTTACTCTCACGTGGTGCCCCCTACCAAAGTCTGCTTCATACATGATTTCACTGTTGAGCCTTCATATATTAGGATCTTTATATTATTATGGACCTACTTCTACGCTTCAACATGCCATTTAATTCGAGGAGGTCCCCCACACCCTCGATCACTTCATTTACCCAGTTACCTGTAACTGTAAACAATACTAACTTTACAACTATTTCTGCCACTGAAGATGAATTTACCTCACTCAATGTTGAAACTATTGAAAACTCTATGGCAAGTTACTAGCCTTTCTGGTCATCTGCTTCTACAATATAATGCAACTCCATTCAGAATGTCTTGTTTGGTTGGTAATAACTTAGGCATCGTTCTTTTGTACGTTTATGCAACTAACCGCAACGCAAATTACCGTAACTTACCGCAAATTACCATTAGCTTTTTACTATTTTCACCACAACTTTTATCGCAATTTACCGCAACTAACCGCAACGCACCGCAACGGAAATTAAATGCACAAAAGAACGGTGCCTTAATTTCTCCAATTATTACAACAGTCATGGTTAACAAGGTTAACCAGAGTCCTAATCCCTTTGAAAACCTTTTTCCATCTAGGAGTCTACCAATAATTATGTGTTAGGATTCTCAGGGCGTGGTTAGCAGACAAACAATAATGAGGGCGAAAAATAAATAAAAATTCGACACAAAGAATTAACACGGAAAAACCCAAACCGGGAAAAAACCACGAACGATGCACTATCGAAGGATTACAATGGTGTTTCAGAGATTCCCAGACCTCCACAATCTCTCACAGCCTTCCTAGAGTTAAAACCTGAGAACTCAACACTCAGAGTTGAGCCTCACACAACTCCCTCAGGAACACAGAGATTATAGGTCAATCTCTTGTGGTATAAGTTGAAACACTCTCAATTGATGTACAAATGAACCTAACACCTAGGTCCTATTTATAGTCAAGACTACAATATAATATTGTGGTTAATAATAATATTAACTTTCCAAAAACATGCGTTTCCTAATAATTTGATACTATAGTCCAAAGTAATATTATATTTCCATGTGATTGTTCCATCACAATTTGGTAACAAATATAATATTTTTCCACTTTATATAATAACTTTCCTTAGTGAACAAAATCTTGGAAGATCTTCAATATTATATGAAACTTGCCCACCAATCATAATTTTGGCTTTCCAAAATTTATCCCACCAAAATAATAATTTAGGCTCCACACAATTAACCCAACAATCTCCCACTTGGAGACCAAATTGTAGCCTTCGTCGTTCATCACCACCACCACTCGTCTTTGAATCCTCTAGTGCACCCATCTCGATCTTGTTTAGCAAAGATCAACAGAGGTCCATGTTGACCTCCCATCAATTCCTCTTTTAGCAACAGGCTCCCACTTGAACTGATCACGCCCCTGCAACTTCGACATACGCATCATCATCAACAATTTAGGGGAATTTTGAATTGGGATTTTACCTCGTTTTGAACTTGTCGAATTCCCGTGCAGGTTAGATTCGTTTTTCGGTTGACCATCCGTTCCCGTAGCCTCGACCGGAAACCTCCTCGTTCCTGGTACCCTTCTCTCATCAGAGAAGCTAACACGCCTTTGACGAGCATGAACCGGCATGTTAGAGTTATCAATGACAGAATATAATTTCCCCTCTTTCCTACCATTTGCAATTATCAGAGATCCTTTCGTTACCCTCCAATGACCATCTTCAAATCTCGTCGTGAACCCCTCCTCATCCAGTTGACTCACAGATACAAGGTTCTTGGTCAGACCTGGGACATACCGAACTTTCTTCAACCTCCAAGTTCCACCCTTGGAAGTTTTAATGTTCACATCACCTCATCCTAGCACCTTTAGGTTGTGACCGTTTGTAAGCCTAACCCTGCCAAACCCCCCACTCACATAATTGTTAAAGGCCTCCCAGCTAGACGAAGAGTGAAACGAAGCACCCGAATCTATCACCCAACTCCCTTCTGACTTGTCAACACTAACAGTTAGGGCATCACCAATATCCTCGGTAGAATATCCAGAGTCATGGTCATTATGATTGCTCTTTCTAGGTTTGGGACAATCCCTATGAAAATGACCTCTATCACCACAGTTCCAACACAACACTTGCTCCATGTTTCGACCCCGACCCCGACCCCGACCCCGACCCGAGCTCCCACTATTCCTCCTACCCCTGACAGTCAAAGAATTCCCCGAAAACTCAGACACATCAGAATCTTTCCTACGAATACTTTCATTCAGGACTAAGTCTCTAATTTCCTCAAACTTCAGTTTCTCACCCTTCTTAGTAGAAGAAGTTACAGAAGTCACGAAATTTTCCCAAGACTTAGGTAGGGTAGCCAATAGTATATTAGCATTCATCTCATCGTCGAAATTAAATCCCACAGAGGTTAACTTTGATAGTATTATATTCAACTCATTCATACTATCATGCATATCACCAGAATCTTGCATCTTAAATTCAAACAAACGACGTAACACATATACCTTGCTCACCGCCGAAGGTTTCTCATATGTGTTTTGCAAGGCCTCGAGCAGGTCTTTCGTCGTTTTCTGATCTTTGACGTTGAAAGCCACGTTCCGAGCTAGCGTCAGCCTAACCGTACTGAATGCTTGACCATCAAGCTCTTCCCAATCCTTCTGTTCCATCTCTTTTGACTTATAACCCATCGCAAGATGTAACCTTTGCTAGCAGAGCACATCCTTAACACGCATCCTCCAACATGCGTAGTCTTTCCCATCGAACTTCGGAATATTCATAATTGCGTCCGCCATTGCTTCTCAGTCTACAGATCAATCACGCTCCAACCAAAGCTCTGGTACCAGTTGTTAGGATTCTCAGGGCGTGGTTAGCAGACAAACAATAATGAGGGCAAAAAATAAATAAAGATTCGACACAAAGAACTAACACGGAAAAACCCAAACCGGGAAAAAACCACGAACGATGCACTATCAGATGATTACAACGGTGTTTCAGAGATTCACAGACCTCAACAATCTCTCACAGCCTTCCTAGAGTTACAACCTGAGAACTCAACACTCACAGTTGAGTCTCACACAACTCCCTCAGGAACACAGAGATTACAAGTCAATCTCTTGTGGTATAAGATGAAACACTCTCAATTGATGTACAAATAAACCTAACACCTAGGTCCTATTTATAGTCAATACTACAATATAATATTGTGGTTAATAATAATATTAACTTTCCAAAAACATGCGTTTCCTAATAATTTGATACTATATTCCAAAGTAATATTATATTTCCATGTGATTGCTCCATCACAATTTGGTAACAAATGTAATATTTTTCCACTTTATATAATATCTTTCTTTAGTGAACACAATCTTGGAAGATCTTCAATATTATATGAAACTTGCCCACCAATCATAATTTTGGCTTTTCAAAATTTATCCCACCAAAATAATAATTTGGGTTCCACACAATTAACCCAACATTATGTATACTAGTACTTAGACCCTTGCGTTGCACAGGACGCAAGTAAACCATATGTATTGTTGAAAATATTACCGAGATTATATTTAAAAGAATAAAGAAAAAAACAATAATGAAAAATAAAAAGGAATAGTTTTCTTTATTTAAAAGAAAAAAAGAATAATGCATATAAAAAAAGGAAAAGAAAATAAAGAAGAATTATCGATGCAAACATATACACATTAGGCTCTGTTTTTAAATGCTTAATTATTAACATATATACAATGTTTTTTCAAAAAAAACAATAATAGATAATTTGCTGGATGCTGATGATGATGATGATTAATAACAATATAATCAGTCTTTTTGGAAGTGAACTTTTTATTTTAAATATAACCATTTATTATTTCCATATTAATATAATACGTAGTATGTTTATCAATATTACTTTATTGTACAATACAGTGTCATAGTATGAACGCTCTAAATATGAGTTATACATTTGTAGTGTGACTAAAAATGCTAATGATATTTTTTTGGTAGCAGGTAATCTGAATTGACGTATAATTAGGAATGTCATTTTATTTAAAAAAAACACTCCAACTTTATTATTATTAATTAATTGATATTGAAACTTAACTACTGAAAAAAAGAGACTGCTTAACTAATCATACATGAGAAAATAATTAAAATACGCTTGAACAAATTCCTCATCCATAATTGAATTTAATAATTACACATTATATAGAAATTGGAAACAACTTTAATCTTATAATTCGTAAATCAAAGTTGTCTAAAAAGAAGAATCATGGAAAATTTGAAGAAGAGATTTAAAAATTATTATTATTGTTATATCATATATAGCTAAGATATACAAAGAATGACAAATAAACTCAAGAATAGATGTATTAAACATAAATATATCCAAACCTTGATGAGAAATTCATAATACAACCATCTCTCAATCTTCAGCAATCTATTGATCTTCTTTTGAAATTTAATGTGTAATTATCTTATCTAACAAAACTGATATTCGAATTTGAGAAACTTTGTCTGATGAACAAAGGGCTAGTTTCTAGATGGGTTAGAAAAAGAAATCCCTCTATTTATAAAGAATATTTGTGAGGAAATCAAAGGACATAACTATATAAGTGTGGATTATAAAACAGACTTAGAGGAATGTTTGAAACATCGTTTCAGAAAGGAGTCATGTGAATCATGAATTAGAGGCCAGGGCAAGCGGGATCCACTCATGACTTTTGGCCAATTGCCAAACCTCCTTTGCATAATCACAGTGCAGGAAAAGATGATCCTCACTCTCATAAGAACTATTACAAAGAGGGCAATTAGTAAGGATATTTAAGCCACGATAGGCAAGATGGGTTCTAACAGGAAGCGCATCTTGGAACATTTGCCAAAGGAACACTTTCAATTTAGGTTGGATGTTCAACCTCCAAATCCACTTAAATTCCCATGTGTGTTGGACATTAATACAGTTGTGGGCCAACCAAGTAGCAGTTTTTGTTGAAAAATCGCCAGAACTAGTAAGGCCCCAACAAAGGGTATCATCCATTGAATTTCAAGGAATTGGGATCGTTTTAATGGATCTCAACTCAGCAGGGGGTACCAGAGTACTAAGAAGCTCCTCATTCCATGTTTTATCATCCTTAATAAAATGAGCCACTGTTAGAGACGTATCTAGATTTGACACATCAGAGCCATGGATCTTCTCTGCAAGGCTCAATTGTCCACACCAATTGTCCAACCAGAAATTTATTTGTTCACCATTACCTACCTGCCAGCGAAGACCCTTCGCAAAGATGTCCCGAACTTTCAAAGTAGACCTCCAAGCCCAAGAATCCGTAGCATTGGGTTTGATTGAAAAAATATCTCTATGTTTCACATATTTAGACCGAATTTGATCCACCCAAAGACCTGTCCCAAACATCACTTTCCAAAGGAGTTTACACACAAAGGCTGTATTTACCGCCTCTGTTTTTCGTAGACCCAAACCTCCTAAGGCTTTTGGTCTACAAATTTTGTCCGAAGCAACCATTGGCAGTCCTTTATTAGAATTTAAATCCTTCCAAAAGAAGGTCCTCTTAATCGAATCAAGCTGATTTGCAACACTTGTAGGAGTTTTAAAGCATTGCAAAGCATGGGAAGGAACAGACTCTAAGTCCATCATTATTGTATAATTATTTCATATGTATGTCAATCTCCATTTGCCAACTCATTGTAAGCATCATCATAAGTCCATCATTATATACCGATTCTCTTGTTAATAAACTGTCTCACATGAAATGTAAATTGACATTTTATTTATATATATTGACATTATTCCTCTAATAGTAACTCATTGACATTAATATGCATGAAATAATTTTGTTTAAATAAAAGGTAAATATTAATAATTATAGTATTCCAAAAATACCCTCATTAAAATTTACATATTACGATCTTTGCCTTTGTACACAGAAATATATATATATATATATATATATATATATATATATATATATATATCATCTTTCACAGAAAGGCAATGAGAATTACCTACACTAATTTATCTTATATGCACACACAAACCTGAAACCACTATCTTTTAATTTCCTCAATTTATATGGTATTAGAGCAAGGTTCAAACTTGGAATCAACAATCATGAGTGATGATGAAAAATCCAGACATGGGGAATGAAAATCGAAAAAGGGTGAGGAAATTAAAAATCTCAGCCAATACCCTTTATTATCAACCCAAACTCACGCTATTATTGAAATACCCCGTCCATAAAAAGATAAAAGAGTGTCATGTTGTATTATGATTATTTCTTTTATTCCCTTTATAATTCTTAAAGGAGTTTCAAACCATAAACCCAGGTCCTCCTATTTATATACACCCCTTCATTGAATAGAATGGTGCATGTAACCGTCAGGCAAAGGAAGACAAAAGAGCGGGAAAGGAAGGACAGAGGAACCCTTAAGGTCTCAGATAAATTACAGGTGACCTAGATTATCAGATTGATTTTTGCTATGTGCCCAAAATATTGTTTTATAAAGTCCTTTTTCATATTTTGATTTTGTGAAATTAGGTTGGCATGCTACCGTTTGACAATAGTATATTTGGTATTAGTCATGTCCAAAGATTGATTGACTCGGTATTGATTTATATGTTTACGAATAGTGAGCCGTTCGATGTCAACTTTATATGTTACGTTCGTATTTTGACATATATTTAATATTTGAACCATTGGTAATAATTTTAATTAGTATTTGCAATTAGTATATTGCTACTAAGTTATTTCTGTACTGATACATGTATTTACAAAGTACCTTTCACGTTAATTTTATGAATTGTCGTTACTTTAACCCTTATACACCAAGTAAGGTTTTGTGACAATTTGACTAATGTATTTGCAAAGTAGCCGTTTTGAATAACAATTTTGGTATTAATTAAATTATTTGAACCTTCCGTTGTATAACTGATTTTGTTGGTTCAATTTATTGTTTTCTTTTGAAATTACTTGACTATATACTGTTTATATGTTTTGATATTCAAGTTACTGGTTTTGTTTTTGGGCTATGTCTTATACATTAGCTAGTTAAGGTATGCACTGGACCTCCTGATCGACTTGTATGCGCACTACTGTGTGTTGCGATATGTGTATCTATGTTCCGTTGGGCCCAATTCTTTAATG
The DNA here is from genome assembly GCA_029582165.1 of Portulaca oleracea. Classification (NCBI taxonomy): domain Eukaryota; kingdom Viridiplantae; phylum Streptophyta; class Magnoliopsida; order Caryophyllales; family Portulacaceae; genus Portulaca; species Portulaca oleracea. Next base: position 773,783 of record CM055885.1, on the reverse strand, counting down.
CCCCACCACTGTGTCAATAGTGATTTTTGCTTGCTCATGCCACCGGGCTAATGGTGGTTTTTGTAGGTTGCCCATGCCACTAGGCTAGTAGTGGCGTTAGCCCCAAATTGTGTTTAGTGATTTTAGACTGCTAAGTTTTGATATGTTGTGTTACTTTATTAGTAAATCACCGGTGAATATTATTGTATGTTTTTGAGGTTTTTGAGCCAGGTAAATTGTTTATAAAACCCAGTCATGTTTCGTTATTAAATTATTTGATATTTAACTCTGACCCAACCAGTGTTTTACCCGCATGCCTAACCCAACTAAGGGGGTGTTATACTACTTACTGGGCTTGCAAGCTCATCCTTTCATCTTCTATTTTTTTCAGGTTACGATTCTTGACTTATTGGTAGTGTTCAAATTCTTTATGGTATCAGAGATACACAATGAAGCATAGTGGGCCAAGTGATTGGGTGGAATCAGGCTTTTGTTATTGATTTAGTTGCTTTGTGAATTGGAAGATTTTAATATCTTTTGTTTTAGTATCCATTGTGTAATTAAGAATCTTCCCTAGTTGACTGTTCAATGAAGTACTCCTTTCCAAGCTAAGTCTACTTTTTTACATTGGGTTTGTTTTTGTGTTTTGAGCATTGCATGCTTGTAGGACCTTATTCTACAGTTGTGCGGCATCTGTCATACCTTGGGTTCGGGGCGTGACAGATTTACTGGTATCAGAGCTCTAGGTTCTTCAAATCCTATTAAGTGTGAGCGTCGGTCAAGAAATATCTCAAAGAATAGAGTTCACCTGACTATGTTGATGGGAGTAAGAGCATTCTATTAATGAGCCAAGTTAGTAAATCTCCTATTGTCTTTGGGTTTGTCTCAAACAAAAGCATTTTGAGATTAGAAGTCCTTATGTAATGTACTTTGGGTTTTAGGAAATCTTGTCCCTGTCATGTCAGGTTGGTGAACCTTTGATTATTTTTGGTCGGTCTGTAGTGAAGTGTATTTCAGATGACTACTTTTGTATGGTGCGTCCGGATTAGGAAGTGCCTATTTTCGCTAATCCAGGTTCATGAAATCCGATTAAGTGTTAGCATTGTTGAGGAATTACTTTTGGGAATAGTATACTATGTATGGTCTATTACTAGCTGTAGAAGCCTTCTTCAGGGATCCAAGTTAGATGATTCTTATTGTTTTTTTAGCCTTAAAGAAATAAATTTAGGATTAGAATTCCTTGTGTAAGCTTCATTTAGGCTTAGAAATTCTTGTTCCTGCCGAGTAGAGTTTGTAAAATTTCTATTAAATGTGATTATGATTAAACATACTTTTGGGGATGAGATTTTATGCAGGGTGTGGTATTTGGTGTACAAGACATTGGTTAAAGTGCTTACCAAAGATCATAAGTTTATTCTTCTAATCTCATGAAAAGTTGTATCCCTTTAAGTTAAATAAAAAGTTGTTTTCTGATTTGGAAGTTTCCTAGTCACTCGAGCTTCCATAGTATTCTTATCTTCAATGTTTCAACACTTTCTACATTGACTTAATCTGGTGTAGCTCATAGTATATCAAGTTGGTTTTTTTTATGTTGTAAGGTCTTCGACCTAAGACAACTATTTTTTCTGCCCAAAAATAAAAATAAATTAAAAAAGAGGAAAATGCTAGTGAAAGTTTTGCCGCATATTTGTAGCTATGGAATTCTTTAAAATCTAGTGTAGGTTGCGTCTTCTCTTTATTCGAGTCCGGATCATTGAAGTTACCTCTTATATTTAGATAGATATAAAGGATTTTTGTCTCCCCCTTCCAATTTCGTAAATATGTCACTGCTTGATCGTTCCAAAATCTCATCAAAGTCTAGTTTTTCTCAACCAACATTTTCTATGTGCCTCCATATGTTATGTTTCCTTGACCCTTTTAATTTGTATAGTCTAATTTTATTTTTACTTTTTTTACCTAAGGTTATACAGAAAGTATCTTGGAGCATTGTTGGGCATAAATAAGTTCAGTGTTTTGATTATGTTTGAAATGGTTATGTAGATAGTTAAATTATCGTTGAATAAATGTCTAAGATAAACGAACTTACTGGGTTATTCAACTTATGCATATGCAATGTTCATAACCAATGAGCTCTTAGCTCATTTGGTATGAGTTGCACTGTGGTATACCACAAGTCTTGGGATCGAGTCCTGGGAGTAGCAACAGGCGTGTATGCTTGGTTTCCCCCCTCCCCCATGGGCTGGTGGACTCATTGGGCTTTCCCTGAGATAGGGGGCCTAGTGGGTGGCCTAACGTACCATTGTAAAAAAAAAATATATGCAATGTTCATAAAATTCTATCTAACTAATCTTGATAGAGCATTAATGGCCAGGTAATGAAGTATTATGCAAATTAGCAAGATTGATGGTGCAATTTTGTTTGATATATGAGACAAGTATGAATTTATATATTTATACTTTTGTATTCTTTAAAGCTGTTTTGAGATCCCTTGACAATAGAGGTATGGTAAATTAAGATTTGCTTTACATATTTGATTGTTAGGGAGTTTCTAATGATTGCTAAAGCTCCTTTTGGATTTTATAAGAGATTCTAGGCGGCCTAAACCGATGTCTAAAGTTCATATATTCTGCTAGTGTTGATGGCCTTGGGCATTTTGTTGGTTTTTAAGGCCTTGAAATTTAAAGTTTTGGTATACAACTTGGGTTGTTTGCCTAGACATGGTAATGTGTTGCAATTTTTGAAGCAAGGACTGATCTATAAAATACTAAAATTAATAGTGTAAACTCTCTAACATTATGTTGGATATGTGTGTGTTATTTGGGTTGTCATTGAAAGAATTTGATTGGAGGGATTCTTAGATGTAAGCTTCCTTGCTCTATATATCTTATTGAGGGTCAAGGAATTTTGGATTTTTGGCAAATGGGTATAATGGTTCGACACCACTTGGTTAAGATTTATACTTAAACATTGTTGCCTAGAATAAGATTACACCAGAGGATGTTGCAGTGTAGGTTCATGTTTGGGATCTAACCTTACAACTTCATTTTGAGAGTTCAGAAGTTTGATAAGATTACATATACATCTATCGCTATATCCAAAATTTATGGGTATATGAGAGATGCACTAGTGAGTTCTTGTCATACATGGGGTATTAATAAGTATTGAGGACAAAACTTTTTAAAGAAGGGACGGATGAAATACAACGTCCAAAAAAAGTGTCCTATTAGTATTATAATTATTTCTTTTAGCCCCTTTACAATTGTTAAAGGAGACTCAAACCCTCCTAAACCTAGTGTTCAATGTAGGAACCATGGTATAAGTAGGGATGTCGTATCTACGTGGATGGTGTGTCAAACAACAAGAAATTAGTTTTGTTGGGTTTGAATATTCCAAAACAACAAATAAACATAAACAACTAGATTAAGGTAAAGACATAATTTAACCTAAATTAAAAATAATAATTTACCAGAAACGAGAGCAAAACTGTTAACCAAACTAATTAAACAATGAAATAAAATACAAGTGGAAAGAGTATTCCGACAACCTTTTCTTCACTCTACCTCCCCTTAGCCTTTGCATCGACATTTTTCCAGAACAAATAAAAAGTGTGATTCAGATTATTGAGGATCAACAATTCCTCACATGAAAGGAGAAATTATGAATCCTTAATCTTCTTCTTTCACGAAAAGTTGGAATTTTTGGGATTTAAACTAATTGAAAGAACATCAAATTGTAATGAACAATGGTAACAATGCATAAACGATGACTGGAAGTAAGAAAATTACGTAAAAGATCCAACTTGCATTAATCTTGACATTAAAGAACTATGGAAGATGAATAAAACTAGAGCAAAGATAATCTAGCATGACCCTAAGCACAACTCTTGAAAGAAGAGGGAGAAAGAAAAACCTAAAAACTAAGCTCCTCCTCCAAATTAGCAGCGTTTTCCTTAAATAATTTTCTAAGTCAGCGCAAGTGTCACGACCGTGATCCACTATGTTACGGCCATGGGGCCTCTTTCTTGTAGCAGGGGAAACCTCACGTGAAATCATCACGAGCGTGATCTATGGGAGTCACGCCCGTAAGGTACCTTCTGCCTTGTCCTGAATTTTGCTTGTCACGGTTGTGAGAGAGTTTGTCACGACTGTGAGGTACTTTCTGACTTGATCCTAGATTTTCTCCTTTTCATGATTCACGGTTGTAAAGGAAAGCGTCACGACCGTGAAGGAATGTGGAGCATATGCGTGAAGGGGAATAATGATAGCTTGAGTTGTGGAGGATTAGATTGATGAGAAGAAGGAAGTCCTTTGAACACCCATGACCATAAAGTAGAAAATGAAGCAAAAATCAATCATCCATGCTAGAATATCATAATATTAGCCTTGAACTTGAATAATAACAAAGATGAATAACCAAAAATCAACCACTTACATATAGCTTGCACACCAAAAGAGATTGGATATGACCTTGAGGCAAGGAAAGTCAACAACCTTAGGCCTAACATTCCACCATGATTATCCAAAGGTAATCCACCAAATAATCACTAAAGAAATGACTTGAAACACCACCAAAAGTATTGGATAAAGTAATCAAGATTTTGAGGAGAAAATTAGGGAAACCCTAGCTTTTCATAAACATGTTCATAATAATCAAAGTCTACCATGAAAAGAGTGCCAATAGAGTATTTATACAAGGGGGTATTAAGACCTTAAACACAGTCGTTTTAGGCTAAAAACACGCGTAAAACAGGGAGGTCGCAGGCGAGACTGGGAGGGTCGCGGTGCCACGGAGCGAAAACTTCCTGGGCGATTCCGCAAGTGCTCGAGGTAGCAGGCGCTACACCTGGGATCGCGGGCGCGACACTCGGACTTCCCGGGCGCGACAACGGGATGTCGCGGGTGGCACGTCTTTCTGTCAATTCCCTATATTCACCATCATAGCGCCGCGGGCGCTACAAAATGCGTCGCGGGCGCAACGATTGTTGTCGTACTTTTGGGAGTACTGTTGTCGTATCCACTGGGAGTTGTGTTATAGGAAATCAAGCCGACTCAAGTGTTTCGAGCTAGGTGAATAAACCAGGGAAGTGGCAGTGATGATCAAACAACAAATTAAGAAAGCAATAAAAGATGTTCAGGAAGCAAAATCAATATTCAACAAACCAACTAATCTGAACGACCTAATCCACCAATTCTAAACAAGCAATTAAGAGTGTTCGGTTGCACCAGTAAAGCTCGCCAAAGCCTTCTCTCGAGGGTCAAGGGATAGTCTAGCTATTCTAACTGCCTATTGTCACAGAGTTAATCTAATTAAACTACAAGAATAGCAACCCTAGACCTAGTTAGAATTCGACTATTGTCCTGTCCAAAACCCTAATATTTTCTCTACCACACTAGCAAATTAAACCTCACCCCTCGGCATACAGCAATTGGCTAAAGAAATATAGATGAACACTCTCTCGAGCATTTCATCGAACACATGGTGGGCACGAGAAAACTTCTAACTACAAGCATGAATTTGGATAGATTAGGCCTAAACAAAGATTAATTCATCATTAAATACATCAATCACTACCCAAATAACACAAAACTAATAACTAATCAACATACTAAAGTAATTAAAGAGAAACAAAACGAATCTAACAAAAACATAAATAAGCATAAAGAGAAAGAGAAAGAGAAACTTAGTCACGAATTGAAATTGGAGTTGACGAATCCTTGCAAAGAGAAGTAAATTAAACCTAGAATCTACCCTAAAAGCCTCTAGGGAGGCTAGAGAGAAAACTCTCAAAACCTTGAAAGAATAAATGGAAAATAAGGTAAAAACGATAACTAATGTTCTTTTCCTACTTAAAACAATGAAACTGCATTCTGGGCAATGTGCACAGACGTGCGCCTGTTCTGCAAATTCTGGACTAGCGCACAGGCGTGCGCCCCTGGAGATATGTCCTTTGGGATTCTTCACACATTTTTTTCATCCCGTCTTCCTCACGTTTCATCCAATGATAATTAAAGCACCGCGAACCACCCAAAATTCACCTACAATTGACAAAGTTAAGTATTTTAGTTACAACAAGGGACGATGAGATAAACCAAGTCAAATTCATTCTGAAGTAGGTAAAACACCCTAGAAATAAAGCTCGGAAACCGAGGTTTAAGGTGGTAAAACCGAGGTTTATCAACGATCTGAAAGTGTTATCCTCCTGGCTATGCCGCTATTATTCGCGGGCGTTACGGATGTCGTAGAGGACGCGACAGCTTGCTGTGCGTACTTTCTTCACTCAGCTCTTTCCACCTTGAAAGTTATTATCTCGGGTCACCTCTGAACCTCGACTCCACATCGATCTTCAACCCGAGACGGCTCAGCCCGGTCTTGAGGCCTCCGGGGCCGTTGACAAGTCCCGACCCTCTCCACACTCCAACAATGGACCACTCGTCGAAGCCACGCTAACGTGATGCTCACCACTCCGCCTTTTGTGAAGGTGTAACGATTCTTGAAAACGAGCGAGTGAACGGGTTCGCTCATCAGGCCATTAAACAAAATCTCGGTTATGAAAGCTCAGACCCGAACCCGATATGTTTCAAACTCCCCATCTTGAAAAAGTGTTGCCCTCAACTCTTGGGAGTTAAAACCAAGGCGCTCTCCATAACTTGACTCCTTAGAACTCTGAACATCCCGAACACCACGAGCAATCATGCTAGACATCCAACAAGCATCGAACCCCACGATGTATCCATTATCCAAATGAAAGAAAGTGGTTGGACACTTGTTTTGTGGAGGTAAGGGATCAAGGGAAGGAACTGGAAAAGTTTGGCAAGTCCGCCTTGTTTCTCGAGGGAAAAGCGTTGGCATCCCCTCTTTTCTCCTTGGCAGAGTCTAGCAATATGCACGCATGATAGGGCTACTGCCGGAGGCGTGGGCAGCGTCTGGCTTGTCCGCCCAAATTTGGCCAGGGCCTTGTGGCAAGTGGGCCGCTTCTCCTTCCTTTCTTATCCTCTTTTAATTCTTTTTAATACTTCTTTACTTTTTCATCTTTTTCTCTTCATTTCTTCTCACTTTGAAGAGGAATTTCTTTCAACCCTGCAAAATATACCAATCTCCAAAACCAAGTGAAGAAATCACATAATATGTTATAGAATTGCAATATTTAAGTCCATAATTAGTCAAAATATACAAGTTAAAGACCTAATAAATACTATAAAATACACACTTATCAAATCCCCCATGTTTAGCTCTTGCTTGCCCTCAAGGAAGTTTGACTCAAGAATAGTAGGGAGAGAAGAAAGACTCAAACTAAAAAGGAAAAGACTCAAGATAGAAAAAGGAAAAAGAAGAAAATGAAACAAACTTGGTTAGCGTTAGGATTACAAATACAATTATACACCTCCTCAGGCTAACCAATCACAATAAATCAATCCATAAATCAAATACCAAGAACAATCCGGAAGAGAACAAAACCAGTGCAAAATAGGAAGAGGGAAGTTTTCGAAACCTTTGGGAAGAGAACCAGCGCTTCAATGCGAAAAGTCACCGACAGTCTTAAGATGAATGCAAATATGCGCAGTTGGTTATGGACGTAGGCCATTCGATAAGCAAACCTCACTTTAGGGTAATGTGGAACACTCTAACTCTCAATTTTTTTATGCAAGTGGGTTCACTCACTCAAACCAGAAGAACCGACCTACCATAGGCTTGGTAAGAATCTTGCTCTCCACTACTAATATGAAAACGCACAAGTGACGATCAAGAGTACTTTTAGGGTTGTAACGAGGCTTAGGTTAAGGGAAAAGAGTCGTAAAATTTGGGTATGAGGAGCTTAAAGAGCCATGCTTGGATTTAGTTTCACCAAAAACCGCTCTCAACTAACACACTTGCCGAATGTAGTCAAGGACTCACCTATCTCCCTCATTAAGATCAAAGAACTCATCAAACCTCATAATTAGCTCATAAGCTCTCACAAATTGCAAATAAATCTCCTTAATCACCCTTTTTCAATATATTTCTTTTCTCTCTCTTTTTTTTCTTTTGTTTTGTTTTTTTCTTCTCTTTTTGGTGGGTGATCAAGGCAAAAGAAACACAAGTGTGTAAACTTAGTTCTGACCTTGGTTCATATCAGATGAACAACACTACCAATACGTCAAAATTCATGAAAATTGGTGAATGCCATCGTCCCATTTCAACAAAATCATAAACACCTTCCAACTTTTTACTCCATTCACACCAACACCGAGCCAAACATCACCCTCAAAACAATGAACTCTCAAAACATCCAAGCAAGGCAAAGTGTAAGAATTTAATAAGGGCCAAGGCTTGTATTGTTAGGGTTCAATCACAAAAAAAAGGGAAATCAAAGGCTAGGTGGGGCTAATGAAAGATACTAATATTATTATTAGGGAGGCTATTTGGCTATGTGGTTCAACAAGTATCGAAATGAATGCCTCAATCATTTGTCACAGCATGCAATGCAAAGTGGCAGTCTCAAACAAGATGCAAAACAAGTTCTAGATGTGCAACTAGTGGTGGAGTCACTCAAGGAATAAAAGGATTGATAAAGATGACGAGTCCATACTTTTAGGCTATGTGGACTCACGGGATAGTGCTCAACCAACTAAGCCTATCCGAAAAAATTAGGCACGCATATTTACACCACTAAGTCAGTCAAAGTAGCTAAACACACTCTTAGTAGCTTGTCTCAAAATCAGAAAGGTTTGCAAAATTAGTTTCAAAAACTATTTTCGTTATCAATCAAACTTCTCAAGGTAAAGCATGACAAACTAATAAGTCTAATTGGTTTACAAATCATCACAAGAGATGTTTCGGATTATTAATCCTAATTCTATCCTAGATTTTGTTTTTGTTTTTCTTGTCTTTTCAAATATTGTTTTTTAGTCTTTTTTTGGAATGTTTTTGTTGCTTTTCTAGCTTGTGAATGCAAAAAGAAAGAAAAAGATAAACCAGAAATGACGGGAAGAAAAGAAAAGAAAAATCTAGCATGCTCTAACTAATGCAAACTAGGTGAATGTAACGTTTTACTATAAAAACCTTAAAAGAAAAACTAAAAAAAAAAACAATAAAGAGACAAAAAAAAAGGAGACTCAAAACCCTAAACACACTAAAGGAAAAACAAGCATAAAACCGCATAAATTAAACTAGTGACAAATCCCCGACAACGGCGCCAAAAACTTGGTACGGGCTCCACAAGTGTAGGGGTGCAATGTTGTATATCAAGATCGTCTCATGGACTTGTTCAACTACGCACTAAACTATTTTCAGTACAAAGGATGCTAGGTCGGCCAAAACGTTGTGTGGTTACGAGATATTAACTAAAACAAGAAAAGCTGTAAAAATTAAATTTCTAACAGATAATTAAGGGAGTTCAGGGGAGTCTACTCTAGTCAATCAACCAATTAAGAAGTAACTCTAATGTGAAGTATTGTTAGGAATATCGGGGTCTATAATCAATCTAAGGCTTATCACAACAATCTTTCGATCTGGAGAGAATTCGCGTGGCCTAGGGTCTATAGGAATCATGTGGATGATGGAAATCCACCCGTAGAACTCATAAACACTACAAACCAATTTTTTTTGGGTTTTTAGATTAGTGGAGATAAACATGAAATTAAATGATATGGACACTTCTAAAGAGAGAAATCTCACCAAATTGAACTAAGATGTTCAACCTCTGCACAAGGACCTTCCACAAGCAAAGAGTCTTCAAATACCTAAGAAATCTCACAAATAATGGAGAAAGAACACCCACTCACAAAGACGAGAAATCACCAAACAATTTCCACCCAAAGGATTAGCTTTCATTGATTAGGGTTTGAAAACCCACAATTACAAACTCTCCAAGTGAGAGGAACTTTTTTGTGTCTAACCTAAAACCTTCATAAACTATCTTAATAGATGTAGGAACAAGTATATAAAGGAACGGGGGGAAAGGGGGGAAAAGAAAACAATGAAAAAAAGGTTGGAAAACGCGTATAGTGTGAAAAGGGGAGAAGGCGCGGCCAGCGTCCCTTAGGCGCTGTCAACGTCCCCTCCAGAGAGTTGAAGTCAAGTAGCGTAGAGAGGCGTCGTGGGTGCCACGCCAAATGTCGCAGGCGCTACGATTGAGGTCGCGGGCAAGACAACATTCTGTCCATTCTAAAGTCATCTACCATCGTCGTTGCGGGCGCTACAAGATCTGTCTCGGGCGCAACATGGTGGTCGCGGGGGCTACATGCTGGGTAGTTTTTCTGCCAACTTCAAACGCGCATAACTTCTTCATCCGGACTCTATTTAGGCTCATAAGGTATCGACAGTAAGCACTCGGTGTGTACTTTAAGCTCCCAAATTTGAAGTCCATCGAAGTTGTATTGAAGAAGTTATGATCGAAAGAGTGAAGGCACGCCCTTTTCTAGCTTTTGATCGCCTTCACCACATTGTGTTTATTCTTGGCGATGGTTCGGAAGCCCCTTAGAAGGCTCAGGAATGGTCCGATAGAGACGAACCAAAAGTGAACCGATCTCCAAACGGTTCACGATCCGAGGTGAGTTACAATGATTAAACAAAACACCTATTCTCATGGCTATTTAATTCAATCAAAGATAAGCATGGATTATAACATGACTCTAAGCAAGAAACAATTATTTCCAACTGTGTTCTACGCCTATTCAATCTTCGTTTATCCAATTCAAAACAACAAACTTTCAATCCGACATCTAGAATCTAAACCAAGTAAAAGGTGATCAGTCAATTACGATGACATACAAAACACGAAGATTAAACGATTAAATTGAACTTCACACTGAAATCACATCTATAATCAATCAAGAGACATCGAGTTTATCCCCTAAACAAGGAATTTAGCTATTTATGATAATAGAAACAAACATAATAACAACTGAATTCAAATTGCAAAACATAATGGAAATAGAAAACGACTAAATATCTAAAGCGTCAAATTCGATCTCCTCGTGTCACCCAATTTGAACTCCTTGTCCTCTTTAGTTACTCTTGATAACACTCTAAAAATACTACTAAGGTTCCTCACTGAAAACTAGCACTAAAATTATACGAACTATTGTGAATAATTGCGTCTCTTTGCAGGTAGGGTCAAAACGTTTTTATAGGCCGTGACTAGGGCACCAGGCGCTGACAGCATCTCCGTGGGCGCTGACAGCGTCTCCGTGGGCGCTGGTCGCGTGTAGAAAGTGGAGCGTGGCGTGGTGGGAGTATTGATGATTTTTAACTTGAGTTTGAATCTTGAAACAACAATCGAACAAAACTTGAATAGTAGAGGAAGGATATGACCTTGAGCTAGGTAATCCACAACTCTTGGACTCACACCCCACCATGACTATCATAGGTAATCCACTAGATAATCAATAAAGGAATGACTTGCTAACACCACCATTAATAAATGGATAAAGTAAGAACAAGATTTTGGGAGAGAAAAGGGAGAAACCCTAACATTGCATTAGCAAATTATTCATAAACATAAGCTTCAACCATAGCCATTGTCGGACATTGTAAAGAATTGTGTCCCACACGCCTACATTTGACACACTTCCGGGATTGACCTTGACGTTCTTGGGCGAGATTGTCAAGTCGCGCCATAATTGCATTCATGTTGCGCTCAAGGGTGGAGAATCGGTTCTCGTAGACGGATAATTGGTTCTCATAGGTGGAGAATCGATTCTCGATAGCTTGAACCCGATGACTTCGGTGGCCGCTTGATTCCTTTCGATTGGAATTATTTTCACCATCCATATCGAAGGAAGGGTAAGGACGGATTGTGTTTGGGTTGTTTTTGTGGAGTTTGGGGGTTTTCTTGTAGTTGGCTTGTGTTTGGCTAAGGGTTCTTTGTGTTTTTCTCACTTGGGCATTTTATCGAACACCTTGCGGGCACAAATTTTCAACTCCGCCTCAAAGCTCCAATATGCATCAAAATCAACAAACACAATAGCAATAACAACTTCTCCAACACACTTGGAGGTACAAGGGATGGGGAACATCAATATTTCTATCAAAATACCAAAATCCAACATGTTGGACCAACTAGCAAGAACAATGGAAAAACTCAAGCTAGATGATAAACCTTGGGCTCTGCTACCAAATGGAGCGTGACGCGATGGGAAGATTGATTAAATTAGCTTGAATTGTAATCTTGATGCAACAATCGAACAAAATCTTGAACAATAAAGGAAGGATATGACCTTGAGCTAGGTAATCCACCACCCTAGGCCTAACACCCCACCATGACTATCATAGGTAATCCACTACATAATCAATAAAGGAATGACTTGCTAACACCACCATTAACAAATGGATAAAGTAATAACAAGATTTTGAGAGAATAGGGAGAAAACCCCAACTTTGCGTTAGAAAATCATTCATAAACATCAGCCGCTTGGAAAATGGTGCTAAACAACGTATTTATACTAAACTGGAAATTAGGTTAAAAACAGAACAAAATTACGAAATAGAGCGTTCGTCACAGAAGGATGGCTTGGGCGAGCCAAAACTGACTCGGGCGAGTCAGTCGCCAGTTTGCTATGTCAAGTCGCTGGCTAGGAGGGGTCGCGGGCGCGACAGAAAGCTGGCTCGGGCGAGTCAGTCTTCTGGGCAGCTTTTCCATGCCGACTTCCAACGCGCATAACTTCTTCATCCGAACTCCGTTTTAGGCCCGTAAGATAGTGTTGAAAAGCTCTCAGTGTGTACTATAAGCTTCCAATATTTGAGACCCATCAAAGTTGTATTGAAGGAGTTAGGACCCAAAGTGTGAAGGCGTGTCCATTCCGACAACCCACGCTGACCTGTTTGCGCTTATTCTTGCCGAAGGACTCCGGACCCTTTTAAAGGCCCGAAGTAGGTCTCGATATGGACCCGTAGCTCCACTCCCATGGTCCGGGGCCCCATTTGAAGTGGATGCCACACCCGATGCCGTTCAGCTCATGATTCCAGGGTCCCGGGTCCACCTTAAAGTGTACTCCGCACCCGACCCCAACGTCGTTTTCCTCGTGTTTCATGGAGGGGTTACGGGAAAACTTGGTGACCATGAGAATCGATACTAGGGCCCCAGCTCGATACGCTCTAGAAAGTCTGCCTTGTTTCTCAATGGAAATGCCGTGGCATGCCCTCTTTTCCCCTTGGCAACGTCTAGAAATTTGCACGCATGATAGGGCTACTACCGGAGGCGCGGGCAACGTCTAGTTAAATGTTGGCGTTGCCTGGCTTGACAGTGCTCAAGAGTTATAAGGTCAGGCCTTTGAAAGTCGGTTCATTCAATCTAGCGACATGCACCATTTACGCACGGTTCAAGCATTCCACAATCATAGAGAAAACCTTTTTACAAATACTTGGTAGGAATGGTAGTACGTTTCGGAAGAGAATCATACCATTCCTTGATCTCACCTTCAAAGTTGAAGGGATTTGAGGCTAGTGTCTTTTGCTGGAGTGGCTTTTTGCTTCCCTTTGTTAGAAGTTGGTGTTGGCTCGAGGTCCAGACCATCTAAAAAGTATACCATCTAAAAAGTATACAAGAATTAGCATATCTCCACCATAATTAATCAAAACATCAAATTATCATGAAAACAAGAGAATCTGCCACCATATAGACTCCGCCATACTTGTTTGATGCTTAGTGGGAAGAAAACACTGATTTCTCATCCAAAAAAAAAACACTAAAACAGAGCATGGTAACCGAGATTAGCACCAACCAAAGATCATTAAAAAAATGTCACTCAAGTAACATCACATTACTCCAGTAACACTATGATAAGTGCTTCTTGTATATATGAGAACTTGGTTGTTTTGATGAGAATTTGGGGAATATTTGATGCGATTGAATTATTTTATGCCCGAATTTCCTATATTACGCTTGGTTTGGAGTTTTGTGAGTTTTGTAGGAAATTTGTGAAGAATCGATGTAAACCGAGCCAAAAATCAAGTGTAGATCCAAGTTGTGTGCATAAAGGACCAAGAAGTATGAAGTTGGATCACCCAAGGCCCAAACAATGGCCCAAAGGACTTCTAGGCCTGAATCTGCAGTGGCACGGGTAGTGCCAGAGGAGGCACGGGTAGTGCCTATGACCAGAACTTGAAGAAATTTGTGCAGGGAGCTGACACGGGTAGTGCCAGGGGAGGCACGGTCTGTGTCACTGGAGGCACGGTCCGTGTCACCCTGGCACGGTCCGTGTCTCTTGTGTCTTTTCATTTTCGGCGGTTTCGAGATGCTATTTGCCAATATTATGCTGAATTCCGGCTGTGAAGGATATGATATTCTACCATCTCCCATTCCATAACCGAACCCTAATCCATATCCTTCATTCATCCATATTTCATCCATCATTTTGAAGATTGAAAGAAGATTGAAGATCGAAGAGCATCTTGAATACACTTTGAAATGGAGGAGCAAAAGTCCTCCATTGTTGATTCCTAGCAAGATTGTTCTTCACTTGGGTTTATTTCTCATTCTCTCATAGATTTTCATATGCTTTCTAGAATAGATTTCAATTGCTTTGTAGTTGCAAACATGAGTAGTGAGTAGTTCTTTTTAGTTTGGGGGATGAACCTTTGAAGTTGTTTGATGAATTGACATTGTTGGATTGAATAATCATGAATTTAGTTTGTTGCAATCTATTTGGCCCTTGAATTGAATTGTTATTGCTTTTGTTTGATCACCAATTGCATGTAATTAGGTTGTTGAACGAAGTACCGAAAGAAGAAGTTTGATGTCCCGAAAACCTAGGTTAAACTAATTAAAATTGTCTAGACATAGAAGTTTTTATTAGGGTTCTTGAGATAATTAGATATTTAACCTTGATTAAATCAAAATAACCACGAAAGTAGGTGATTGGTTTGTCTTGGCAATTCGCTCTAGTGGCAAAATCTCATTGCAAAGTATTCTATGCAATTATCGAACCTTGGTTGTGCAAATTAATGAAGTGAGTGTTCAATCCATATCGTTCATTCGTTACTTGACTTAGGTTTCATCCCCTGAATGTCCTTTTACCTTGGTTAAATCAGAAAAGCTTTGTGAATATTAGTTTGTTTAGACCTAGATTGTGATTAGAATTAGAATTAGATGCTTCAAACCAAAAACCGGATCGACTTAGCAATCAACTAGGAGGCTAGTTCAGTGCGTTGAAAGGAAAAGTCCCTGTGGGAACGACCTTGATTCATGCTACAACTTCACCCGTGCACTTGCGGCCTATCACACTAGCAGCAGCATAAAATTCATTCTTTTTACAAGGTATTGATCTCAACAAAATTAACAAGCCCTAATCAAGAACTAGTATAAAAAATAAACCCAAGCGAAAAAAATTGTAAACTTCAGCAAGAATAATGGTATATTAGACAAACGTAATTCATGAAATTGAGCAAAAATACACCACAAATACTAGTAATTGTTAAAGAGGATGAAGGTGAGAGAAGAGAGGAAGAAAGAAAATTGATGGTGGTGTGGGGTGGGTGTGTCCACGGCGAGCAAGGAGGCAAGGGGGTTTTCTGGGCAAGAGACACGAGGGAGAGAAAGGAAGGGACAGAGGGTTTGTGTTTTGTTGGAGTTGAATTGTCTGACTAATTTGAAATTGGGGGGGGGGGGAGGGGACCTATAATCAAAGGCGGGGAGCTGAAAATAAGTGATATTCGTAGGCGTAGCCAGCGCCTAGGAAAATCACCATTACTTGGCCTTCTAGACTCGACGGGGGCAGCAGCGGTGGAGGCGCTGGCAGCGTCTGGTCCACCTGACATTTTCCGTTTCATTTTCCAACTTTTTGGTAATTTGTTCCTTTTCCTATTTTATTTCTCTGCAATATGTAGTCTCCCATCTAATTATAAACCTGCACCATCTTGTATTAAAGTTGTTAGGTTAGATTAAAAATTACAAGAATACAAAATCGAGTAAATTTTTTTTGCTTATTCTCTATAAAATAACAAAAGGGAAAAGATGTTAGTATAGAAAAAACAAATACAACTTAAAATTACTTGAATAAGAAATAGAAATTAAATCTAAGTGGGGAGGGGTAAAAGTTGAGGTGTAAAATTTCCTCCCCGTGGCTCTGTTTAACATCGTTAGCTCGACGGTGTCGACCCCTATTCCTTGGGGTCCTCTAGCCATCTCTGGGCTGATTGAAGAAGTGGGTCACCAACCTGTTGGATTTTGTTTAGAATTTTGACAGGTACATACCTATTCATTTGCAACTTTTATTCCATCACCGACTCTTCTAGGTCGATGATCATCGATTTTCCTTTCATGCCCGTTATACAATTCACTGTTGCGAGGAACGGTCTCCCCAGTATAACTTGTGCAGAGGGATCCTCCCCGATGTCTAAGACCATGAAATCGATAGGGACATACCTTCTAACTTAAGAGGGAAGTTCACCAAGAATCTTAGGGGATGCCTAAGGGACTTGTCAACTATGTAAAGTTCTACATTATTCGCTTTTATCTCCCGATGATCTTATTTCTTAAGGAGAGACCTGGGAAAGATGTTCACTTCTGAATCAGTATCGCATAACGCATTTTTTATTAACAAACTTTCCAATTGGCAAGGGATTCTGAAACTCCTTGGGTCTTTTGCTTTTGGCATCATAGAGGGTAGTAAAGCTTTATCATTTTGTTCAGCTTCGATGCCTATCTCAACCACCTCAGGTGTCATATGCTCTCCAAGAGTATCACACTTAGGGCTATCTATTTGGTAGGCATTACATTGAGCTCCTGGATTAGAGAAAGGTTGAGGAGGCAAACTGGTAGGAGGAGTTTGAGTTAGCGATCTGGTTTTCTAGAATCTTATTGTGTGTCGCTAAGGCTTCTACCTTTTCCATCAGGTTCTTAATCACTCCATCCTGCTTTTTTTGTTCAATATAAGGTTCTCCATCATAATTTCTAGATTTGACTTTTAACGAGCACCTTGAGGTGGAGGCCTCTGAAATCTTGGTGCGGCTTGTCTCTATCCTTGAAAAGGACTGGTCGGGTTATTATTCCTATATGAGAAATTTGGATGGTTCCTTAACCTTGGGTGGTAAGTGTTGGAGTACATGTCAAAGTTTTGGTTTTGATTGCCAACATAGTTGACTTGCTAAGTAGGGTCATCAGTGATTACTCTTGAGGGACAGGCTGCGGTAACAGTGGCGGATCTAGGATTTAGCGTCAGTGGAGTCAATAATAATTTGCTAATAAAAAGTTAAAATTTAACAAGACCTAAAGTAAATTGACAAATTAGTAATTCATAATTCAATTAACTAGCAATAATTCAATGAATTACCAAGTAAATATTCCGAATCTTAACAATTGATGATTTCCGAAGTCAAATAAAAACATAGTAAGTTATGCATTCAATTAGTAAATTCTATTTTCATAACGTTCACATAATTCAATTCATGATCAGGCACTCCTAATTTGATAATATTGACTCATTTACCAAATCAATAAATACAAACCCTGATTTAACCACAAGACTACAAAAGGATTAAAAAAAATACCAGAGTGTCACGAGAATTGAGAATGAACTAAGAATGGACTATAGAAAAATTACTAATGATCATAGAAACTTAGAACTTAGAGAGTAATTCAAAATAATATATTATAAGAGGTTGAGTTGAGAGAGTGGATATACAGAGATGGACCGAAAGAAGGAGTCTGGCAGCAGATCGAGCGCTGACTGCTGTGGGCAGCTGCACAGGAGGCACAGAGGTGGTTGCCATCGGGGGTTGACGACGACGAGTTCTCTGATTTTTGAGTTAATGGGTTCGTGAAAGGGTCGTTATATGGTCTATTGTAGTATACCTACATAGATACACTACTTATATCAAATTATTTCTAAAAATTAATCAATATTTAATTACAAAATTCATTATAAATTTATAAATATTATTATAAAATTCATCAATATTTTTAAAAATTTTCAAATTTTCATAAAAATTCACCACATAAGGCAACAGCACAATCAAATTTTGCTAGGGCAAGCAGTGAATCGATTTTTACAAAAATTGCAGAACTTGCGTCTGCTATGATTCGTACTCGCGCCTATACGTTAGACAAGACACACAAACGCCGCCTGACAAACTTTCATGTATTGATTCACTTTGCGCACAAATTATATATACATTACATCGTTTTTTTTTGCCGTAAACAATTTTTTTTTCCAAAATTCCAGTGGAGTCGCTTGACTCCACTGGATACTAGCCAGATCCGCCCCTGTGCGGTAACATGTTTATTTGACTGACAATAGGCACATGGCAAAGCGGGAGTCATATGCAAATTTAAACGGTCCATTTTCTGAGTTAAAGTGTCAAGCTTAGAAGACAATAAATAAATTGCAACAACTTCTAGGTTACCTCCCGCTCTATGGAGGGGTTTAGACCACCGGTATGAGTTTAACGCCATTTGTTCGATCAGACTGGTAAGCTGGGCACAGTTTTACTCATGAGATCACCTCTAACTGTTGAAAGGATGCTCCCTCTAGCCGATTCACTCGCTCCGTTGCAGAACGAATGGATCAGAACCACGGCTCGAATCCATGTTAAGGATACTGACGGAGGAGTTCATTGAATCTCTCCCATGCCTCGTAGAACGTCTCGTCAAGCTCTTAGGCGAACGTCAAAATCTGATTTCTCAGGTTAGTCAGCTTGCTAGGAGGGAAATACTTTGCTAAGAACATGCTAGTGAGTTGATCAAACATGGTTATGGAGTTAGGTAGCAGCGAATCGAGTCATTCCATGCTTTTCCTTCTATGGAGAATGGAAGTAGCCTCAGTTTGATTGTGTCTTCTAAAACGTTGTTGCCTTGAATGTGTCGCAGGCTTGGCCGAACATGCGCCGGTGACGGTTCGGATCATAATTGGGGTGCCCATACAATGGAGTTTGGGACGCCAAGTTGATCAAAGATTGTCGCAGTTCGAAGTCGTTCACTGCAATAGCAGGTATCGTGACGGCGGACTGAGGGTTTGTGACGTTGAGGGTCATATATTGTCCCAGTGTTCACTATGGATCGGCCATCTCTTCTCTACGTCTAGGTTCCTCTTCTTCTTGCTTTTCCTTTTCTAATCTTTGCTTCTTCCTTCTTTCTCGCAGAGTGCGTTCGATTTCGGGGTCGAATTCGTACGAGAAATCTTCTTGCATAAACATGAAAACGAACAAAAATAAGAACACCAAGCGTAATCAAAGGTGGTAGCAAAAAAAAAGGCAATTAGAAAAAAAAAAACAAATAACCTAGTCAACCATAGTGCTTTCGTTTAATGGCAGCTAGAGAAACAAATCCCCAGCAACGACGCAAAAAACTTGGTACGGGCTCCGCAAGTGCAGGGGTGTAGTGTAGTATATCAAGGTCATCTCTCATGGACTTGTTCAACTACATACTGAACTATGTCATTAGAAAGGATGCTAGGTTGGCTAAAGTGTTTGTGTAATTAAGGGAGTTCAGGGGACTCTACTCTAGTCAATCAACCAATTAAGAAGTAACTCCAATGTGAAGTCTTGTTAGAATATCGGGGTCTATAATCTTTCTAAGGCCTATCACAACAATTTTTCGATTCCAGGTGAGTTACAATCATTAAATTAAACACCTATTTTCATGGTTGTTTAATTCAGTCAAAGATAAGCAAGGATTATAACATGACCCTAAGCAAGAACCCCTTATTTCTAACTGTGTTCTACGCCTATTCAATCTTCGTGTATCCAATTCACAATAACAATCTTTCAATCCGATATTAAGAATCTAAACCAACTAAAAGGTGATCAGTTAATTACTAGGACATCCAAAACACGAAGATTAAACGATTAAATTGAACTTCACACTGAAATCGCATTCATAATCAGTCAAGAGACATTGAGTTTATCCCCCAAACAAGGAATTTAGCTAGTCATGGTAACAGAAACAAGAAACATAATAACTGAATTCAAATCGCAAAACATATTTTAAATAGAAAACAACCAAATATCCAAAGCGTCGAATTCGATCTCTTCGTGTCACTTAATTCGATCTCCTTCTCCTCTTTAGTTACTCTTAATAACACTCTAAAAATACTACTAAGGTTCCTCCGTGAAAACAAAACTAAAATTATACGAACTATTGTGAATAATCGCCTCTCTTTGACTGCAGGGTCAAAACGGTTTTATTGGTCGTGAGTAGGGCACCAAACGCTGGCAAGTGAGACGCTTCTCCTTCCTTTCTTCTCCTCTTTTAATTCTTTTTAATATTTCTTCTATTTTTCCTCTTTTTCTCTTCATTTCTTCTCACTTTGAAGAGGAATTTTTTTTAACCCTGCAAAATATACCAATCTCCAAAACCAAGTGAAGAAATCACAAAATTCGGTATAGAATTGCAATATTTAAGTCCACAATTAGTCAAAATATACAAGTTAGAGACCTAGTAAATACTATCAACTACATACTTATCTACTATGTTTATAGTTTTTATAAAACGGTTAATTTCTACTCAATTCAAGCATTGGGAAGGTTTTGGAATGTAAAACATTCCACATTGGTAGCTCTTGGGTACTCAAGGAAAGGTTTCATCCAATGCCCATTCACTTTCCACACAGACTCACTAGATGGATCTTTTTTCTCAATTACACATGAAGGAAACACTTGGTTCACAATATAAGGGCCAGTACATCTAGATCTCAATTTTCCTGCAAACAGATGGAACAGGGAATTATACAGGAGTTCCTTTTATCCCGGAGAGAAGGTCTTTCTATGTATTATCTTATCATGTAAATTTTTTTACCTTAATTTACTCAATCATCCATTCTCATAGGATTCTCTCCTCAATTCTTCAAGCTCACACAATGCAAGCTTCCTTTTGTCCCGGGGAGAAGGTCTTTCTATGGATTATCTTATAATGTAAACTTTCTGACCTTAACTTACTCAAAAATCCATTCTCATAGGCTTCACTCCTCAATTCTTCAAGCTCACACAATGCAAGATTCCTATCCTCGCCAACTTTAGGTAAGTAGCAGGGCTTTCCAAACACAGCTTTATATGGAGACATCCCAATTACTAGGCATCTCATCATCAAACTATTTTGATGGAACACCTAATTACCTCGTTAATCACCCTAATCCCATTAATCTATGTCTAATCCCTATTAGGTGCCTTAGTTACCCCATAACCCTATGGGAACTAGCTATAAATAATCACAACTAAGACTATTTCAATTATCAATTCATAGTCTAACATAATACTAGAAAAACAATGAAGAAAACATATAACAACAATTATTAAACCAATTAAAGGCATAAACAAGATAATCATAGGAGAAAGGAAACTAATCAAACGCTGAAATAAAGAGGGAAGCAGAAAAGTTACTGATATTTGGTATTGATTCAAAACTTCAAAGGTAGAAATAATAATGATTGAAATCCAACTACAAAGATAAACTCTAATCTAATTGCAAGAAATTAAATCTTAAATAAAAATCTAATCTAAGGGCTAAATAAAGGCTAAAACCTCGAGAATGAAAATTTTTCGTTTTCTCCAGAAAAATACTTGTGACAAAAGTTGCCATAACGCAGTCGTTTGGCCGAAATTAATTTCGCAGATGGTGGGGGGGTCACGGGCGTGACCCCTGGAGAAGTCTGAAATTCTTCGTTGGGTCCCGCATTCTTCATGGGCGTGACCAGTGATGGTCACGACCGTTAGGAACCACCTCCTAGAGGAGGGCGCCTCTTGAAGGTCACGACGGTAAGGTCTGGTCTTGCTGGAAAAGGTCTTCGCCCCTCACGGACGTGACAAGTGAGAGTCACTACCGTGAGGACCTTGTTGTCTGCACCTCCTCTTTCGTGTCACGGCCGTGAAGCAGCGTCTTCTAAAACCCAGGATTTAGGCTGTTAAGGCATTATGAATGGTGGTTTTGGTCGTGACCCCTTTTCTATTCACTGCCTCTTTCTGTCTACTTTTGACACCCAAGTAACAACAGGGTCACGACCGCGAGGTCAAGTGACACGGCCGTGGCTCCCTTGCCGAAGGTTTCCTTCTTGTTTCTTTTCTATTATCGAGATTGAGGCTTAGTTTATCTTCTCCAGGGTTGGGTTTCCTCGAGATATCGCGTCTCTTATGCATTTAGGCATGAATTGTCCTCGTTTTACGCGTGTTTTCTCCACAAGCATTTAAAGGTTGAAGGATATGCAAAAGAAAGAAAATAATGTGAAAATACTAATAAACATATGCAAAACCATGTCAAAACCTAAGGGAAAAAGAGCACATTTTGGCTCAAAACCAAGTAAAACAAAACAAAACTAACCTAAGAAAATAGGTAAATACCTAACTCACATTCGCAGGAATCGCGAGTGCATTTAGCGTATGCATCAAGCCCGGGTAGACGAGGTAGATCTCGTGAGAGTTTGTAGAAGCTATACCCATAAAAGCCGAAGAAAAAGAAAAAGAGAAAGTAAAAGAAAAGTGAAAATCAAAACTTTACAAAAGGAAAGGAGGCGTTCATGATCGCCTTTATACTGAAGCTAGTCAAACAACATTGCTAATCAAGCAAAAACAGTTAGTATGTACATGCCAAGACACTACACTCAATTGGGGCTAAGATTTCAGATTTCCCATCTTGACCTTGCTTAACGACTCCCTCGTGCACGGTGCTAGTGTTCTCTAATCTATTCTCAGTCAGGACCAGCAAAGGCAGACAAGCCTCGATTAGACACACTTCCAAGCTCAAATTTCAGTTATTTAACAGCTTAAGCGTCACCCCAACCTATTTGATGTTGCCCTTGACTTGGTGAGGGTCGCAGGTTACATAGGAGAGGGTTCCACTACTTA
Source organism: Portulaca oleracea (assembly GCA_029582165.1). NCBI lineage: Eukaryota > Viridiplantae > Streptophyta > Magnoliopsida > Caryophyllales > Portulacaceae > Portulaca > Portulaca oleracea. The sequence goes on along the minus strand of CM055885.1, from coordinate 751,055 downwards.
TTCTCTTCGCTTTTTTATTTAGTTAGCATAATTCTTGATAGAACGTGACTCGTACGGGGTTTACTCTCCCAGCGTGGTTCTCTCCATACATAACCAAAGTACTTAAGGGGGCGAGGGGCTGCTAACCTCCCATGCCAAACCACGTTAGTGAACCAACAGATAAGCATGAGCGTTTTCTCATTTTTTTTGTCTTCTTTTTATTTCCTTTTTAACTTTTTGTTACCAGGGATTTCGGGATTGATACGACCCTATGAAAAGGAGTTACCCTCCTAACATGGGTTGTTTTATTCGTAAACGAAGTAATTAAGGGGTATGAGTGTCGTCCACTCACACCAACCCTTGTTGGTTTCATCAAATTGAAGGCATGACAAAGGTGAAAACCAAAGCTAAGACTATCTAACCCGAACAAGTTCCGAAGAATAGATTTGAGGTGAAAAGATTTGAGGTTGCTGCTTTGCAAAGGTGAAAGGGGGTATCGAAAATCAAAGACACACCTAAAGACTAGGTTCGACACGCACATAATGATTGTTTTACATATCTAACTCAACTATCCAATCAGTGAAGGCATAAAAAAAAGCATAAACCAATCCTAAAAGAAGAAAAACGGAAACTTTTTAGGGATTTTCACTATTTTATTTTTCGAAGCACAAAAACAACAAAAACTAAAACTAACTACAACAAACTAACTACTAACCCCAAATTATAATACTCTTCCCCCCTCCCACCCCCTCATCCCACACTTAAATCTCAAAATGTCCTCTTTGTAAGAGAAAGAGTCTCAAAAAGGGTCAAAAACAAACAAAATGGAACAAGTAAAAATAAAGAGTGGTGATTCGAGCCCACACAGCTCCAACATCTAAGAATCCAGCATGTACACGCAATGGGGCGCAACATCGAAAGAGAACAACAAGCATGCAAGAATAGACTATACAAGGCAAAATAAAAAGAAATAATTACAGAAACTAAGGATGGGACAAGGTTACCAAATGGTCTTCAACAAAAGCAAAGAATAGGTGAACCTCGACCATGAAAGTAGCATCAACCACTCCTTTTTATTTAAGAATCGGGCCTCCGTCAATCTCAGAGCTAGTCAACACCCACAGTAGAAGGTCATGCATCCTCAAATGCATTTCAGAGTCATTGATGTAAGAGAACATACAAGGCGAAAAGTCAGTAAAAGCAAGTGCTCTCTTCCTCTCATCGAATGCCTTAGAAAAATAATAGGAAGGATACAAGTGAATAATCGGGATTTTTCTAGGCGAGTTCTCTAGGTAAACATGATAGCAGTCAAGGAGGGGATCGTACCCTTTAAGGAGACCTAGGGACTCATGGGACGTATGGTCGAGTGAGGGAGTGATCATCAAATAATGCAAGGGGATTGTATGATCAGGAGGAGAGGGTACATCATCTACATGTTCAATATACATAGGAGAGTTTTCAACCTCCACAAAAATATCATCACAAACAAGTCCCAACCCAAGATTATCATCAAACTTATCAAATTCATCTAATATGTGTAAAGGAAGAGTAGGATTACACCCCATGACAACACTCTCAGCATCACACAAATTAGCATCATCATCAACAATCACAGACTCAACAAGTGATGGATTAACACATGAAGAAGGGGAGAGGATTGCTAACGATAAAGATATAAGGTGAAAGTGTAGCATTCAGGTTCATAATCCATGGCAAACGATTCAGAATCACACACATCGGCATCATGAGAATTAATTTTTATATCATGAGATGGTGGCATATATGTCAAAGAAGAAACTAAAGAGTGGTCATCATCATTTTCCCAACCACACAAAGGAGTATTAACATGAATATTAGGGGAAAAGGGGGAAGAAGACTATTATTCTGGTCACATTCCTCAGGGAGGATAGTCCTAACTCATGGGTACTTTCAAGCAAAATAGGTTGAATTTGACGAACTAAAGAAATTAATTCACACTTTTTCCATCATTTTAATTTGTTCATCATGAGTTGATAATTCAAAATGGACACATGGGGAGGGGACATGCATGGGAGTAAAGGGAGGAGAGGAAAGAGTACTCACATATGAATCCTTATAAGATGCTTCCCTTGATTGATCCACAAATGGAGATTGAGTATACAAATCAACAAAAGGGAATGGGGGACATATATTCATAGATGGATTTTCATAATAAGTTCTAGCGTGATGAGCACAAGAATTATCAAAATAATAACACAGATCATGACAACTCTGGATAAAACTACGAGTATCTTAGTCAACCAATTAAGCCAATCCCAAGCCTCATAATCATTTTCATTATTTAAGCCATAGTAATTCAACAGATTATGAGTTTCCGAATCAGAAAAATTGTAACCATAAGGAGCCCAATAAGCAAGGTAGTCATTCAATCTATCCCTATAGTCACCAAAAGTTTCTTGCTCATCTTAAGGAGAGTCAAAACATGCCATTTCTTTTTTTTTTTCAAATTTTATATTTTTCATGTTTTTTTTTTGGAGTTTTAGAACCTAGAGGGAATGCTCAAGAAAAACTCAAAGGCCGGAAGGCGCAACTCCCTGGCAACGACACCATTTTGTTCGATCGCAACATAGTGCATGTGTATTTGTCGTATCTACAAGGAGTTGGGACTTCCGAACCTACGAATATAATGAGCGCTCACCAACTAGGTTTGGGGGTTGAGGTTTTCAGTGATGGGTGAACTACTAGACTAAGGTCAACAAGGATAATCATAACAAAAAAGGTAAGGCCTCGACGGTAGTACTAGGCCAACCTAGCGAAGGACTAAACACGAATTTCGTTGTTTTAGGAACGATCACTACTTGGTCATTGGGTGTGAGAATTGCATGCACACCAAGCTAGTATCGATTTCCCTCTCTTGTGTGGTAAACCAATATTCGCACCCTGTGCATGAGCTAGCATCGATTTCCCTGCCCAGGGTGGTCAATCGAGGCGTACTTCCTAAAGTCTGTCATCACTTCCGTGTATGACGGACCTTGATAGTATTTGAACACAATTCCTACGGATCTATTCCAATGTTCCTCTCGCCAGAATTAGGACTTACAAATCAATCAATTGTCCTAGGTTCCTGTAGACACCGGATATTGGCACATAGATATATAGCACACCTATATAGTACGAAGCAGAAATAAAGAAGAAGACGTTTGTCCATGAGTTAGTTAAGACACCGGATTTTAGTGTAGTTATTATATACTTTTTAGTGTAATTTTTATAAAAAAATTTAATGTATTTTAGTTAGAAAATTAGGAAATAAGGGAAACCAAAACTGAAGCCAAAAGACTTGCATGCATGCTTCTACAGGCTCAAGATTATGAGGGAAATTGCATGCACAACTTTTATGCAATTTAAATGCTAAATTCAGTCATGCATGCCATGTATGAGCTACATAAAGGTGCCATATGCAAAAGAGCTATCAGAGGTCCCAATATCGAATCCTCATTCGTTCAAATTTCAAGCTCAAATGTGCAAAGATTAAGTGCATGCAGACTACCTACCATCCAAGTGTGAACAACCTATGTTCGATGCAAACATGTTCACACATTGTCGTCCAAAGAATGCATGAATAGCAACCAGAACCCTCCCCCCTTGCTGAAGGCCGATCGGACTAGGCCTCAGTCCACACGTGGGTTAATTCACAACATTTTATCGACCACTCTCATGCAATCTCTCTAGCACCTAGTATTCTGTGCAATTTGACTATGACTAGTAAGGGTGGATGTATGTGATGTGCATACATGTATCTCTACTCCCTCCTAAAGCCTTTAAATACTCTCTCTTGCCAAAGCCGAACTCACCAACTCATTCACTCATTCTTCCCCCTACACTCTCATTCTCCACCTCTCATTTCTCTTATTATCATCTCTACTAATCTCTATTCTAGTATCTCTCTACAACCTTTTTTATCATCTTTCCACCACTTTCTTACCATCCTAATTGTGCAAATTAAAAATGATATATTAAATTATTTATAACTTATGAAATTAGAGTATGTCGTGTATTGTAGCTTTTGATGGTTGTAAATTAAAGTTATCAGTAGTTATACTTGCATCACATAAAAATCTATTATCAATGTATATTTATAATAACACATTCAATTTTCGTAAAAATATATCAACATGATTAAACACTTCTTATTCAGCAATTCTATTGTATTTTTGCAAATTTTGTAATTCCCAACTTTAACTAATTATATTATAAATTTTTTAAATTAATATTTTGCCCCCCCTCATTTGGGTATAAAGACCAAACCGGGGAACGAAGAAGGAAGAAGGAACGAGAAATAGACGATGGCCGCGTCACTCAGAAGCTGCCAGCACCCAGCTCTTTGGCACAACGTCCATCGAAACGCAAACACTACCTGAGTCGTCGTAAGCGCTGGGAGCGCCTCATCCAGTGACTCGAGTTTGTTACACGCCGCTAGTGTGTTGGTACCCTGCACTAGCGTCCCTCGCCGAACTCCGCCCCTTGCCAGCGTCACATGACCCCCCGCCAGCGCTTTGTGGGCTTCCACTAGCGTTTTTGTGACGGGCCCTTGTTCACGTCAATGGCCCAATTCTTGGTGCGACAGTCTTAGTTATTTAGGTTATTGATTTAACCTAGTCCCCTCCTTGTTTCTCTAGTATAAATAGGGGTCAGGTGTTTCCCCAAAATTATAAAGCGAGATACAGAGAAACACAACCTTGTATTGTAATCCTCATATTACAAGTGCATCGATTCCGTGGTTTTTTTCTTTCCGCTTTGGGTTTTTTCCACGTTAAAAATCCTGGTGTCAAATTTCTTATTTCTTTTCCGCTTTTATTTCCTATTGTTTGTGGTTTGCTTGAATACTCTTCGATCCTAACAACTTGTATCAGAGCTTTTAGGGTTTGTGAAAGAGAACTCGCTTTTCAAACAATGGTCGGAGATAAGTATGAAATAGAGAAGTTTGATGGTTCTGACTTCACTTACTGGAGGTTGCAGATTGAAGATCTGTTGTATGCAAAGTCGCTGCATGTTCTGCTGCTGGACAAGCCAGATGAGATGAAGCAGGCTGAATACGATCTGTTGGATCGATAGGCGATGTCTCTAATTAGGATGTCATTGGCTCGGAACGTCAGGTTTAACGTCATGGAGAAAAAGACAACGAAGGAATTGCTGAAAGCGCTGAAGAATATGTATGAGAAGCCTAGTGCAGCAAATGAGGTGTATTTGTTCACTAAATTAACCAGCTGTAAGATGGCTGAAGGTGGGGATGTGGCTGATCATATTAATGAGATTACTAAAATTTTATCACAACTTGCTTCAGTGAAGATGGTTTTTGCTGAGAATGTTACAGCTTGCGTATTTTTGTCTTCTATGCCGGAGTCTTGGAGAACCCTTGTAACTGTTGTTAGTAGTGCTAAGGATACTGACGAGATGAAATTTGATGAGGTCAAGTCTGTATTGCTTAATGAGGGTCTTCGTAAGAAGAATTCTAGTGGTGAATCTTCGGGAACTGCTTTAAGTGTCAGGGGTAGGAAGACCAATAGGAATTCTGGTAATTCCAGGGGACGGTCGAAGTCCAAGGGTAAAAGCAAATCTAGGAACATGAGTGAAGTTGTGTGCTATGGTTGTGGGGATAAAGGTCACTTTAAGAGGGATTGCCCTAAACCTAAGAAGGGGAAGGGTAACAATAACCGTGACTCTGTCAACTCTGTTGATGTAAAACCCCGAAAAATCCAAAGATGTTGACCGTGACGTCGTTAGTAATTAGGTTTGACTTCGTTATTTACTGTTATTTGTTTGTGTTTATTTTTGCTAACACTTGAGCTCGTAGGACCGTTGAGGGGCTAACAAGGGTAGATTAGTATTTTTTCGTGAGTTAATATCTTTGTGATATTATAAATATTATTATGTGATTAATTACGTGAATATTATTTGCTATGTGATTATATGATTATTAGTATTAATATTATTATTACTATTATTAGTATTATTAGTTTTTTTAGAAAAATCAGGTTTTTAATTGTTTTAGTTGGGTTGGGTTAGGAGTGTTAATTGGGCCCTAATTAAGTGGGTAGTATAAAAACCCTCTCTCTCCCTCTAAACCCTAACCCTAGCCTCACACCCTTCCCTCCCTCTCTCTCTCTCTCTCTCTCTCTCTCTCTCCTCCTCCTGTGCCTTGACTTGCCCAGGCACCGCCCGGACCACCTCCGGGAAACACCTACACCACCACAACCACCTTTCTCTTCCCCTTTTCTCCCTCTTTTTTCTCTTTTCCTCTCTTCTTTCCCCTTCCTCTGCCTCGCGCTGCCGCCCAGACGCGCCACCACCGTCGCCCACCAGCACCGTCATCACCACCGCCGCCGACTCCCAGACGCAAGACGACCGCCGTGCAACGGTCGTCGCCTGTTGAAACCGTCGCACGTCGCCAGAACACAAGGGGATCGAAGCGGTGCTGCTGCCCGTGCGAAAGTCGACCACCGAGCACAACCCCGGGCCTGAGACGTGCTAACCTCCGTCCACCCGACCACCGCCTGCCTCACCGCCATCTCAGCCGCTGTCGACGTGACCGGAAACCGCCGCCCAGTTTTGCCCTAAAAACCCTAACGTAAAACCCTAACCCTAAAAAAAAACCCTAACTGATTTCTATTTTGCTTTTTGATATTTTTTCCTTTTCTTTTTCCTTTTTCTTTTCTGTTTTAATTTCAAAAATTTAATTGTTTTTATAATATTATTGAATTGTATTATTAGTTTTGTAATTAGAAAAATTTTATGTAATCTTGTTCTTAATTGTAATTATGTGTAATTTGTTTATTTGTTATATGTAATTTTATGTTGTAAATTGTAATTAGATTATGTTGTAATAGTTGGTTATTAGGGTTAGAAATGTTTCTTTATAGCTCTTTATATCCTTTATGAATCATATTAGATCACTATATTATTATATGCACGAAATTGGAAAGTGTAACATCTAGGTTAAATTCTTGATTTACAAATTAGGTTGTTTAATTTAGATTCGATCTTTGTTAGTAATTCGTTCTTGTTAAATCTTGATTCTTGAAATTTATTAGGGTTCTTGTTAAATATTACATGTTCTTTAAGTCTTTCTTAATTCTTGAATTCTTGATTTAATCTTGTTTAAAAGAAATTAGTTTTGTTTAGGATTCTTGATTAGAAGTTTAAATGTTTATATGTTCTTTATAGTTTATTCACATGTTCTTAAGGTCCATTCTTGTTTATTGGTTAAGCAATTCATGTTTAAGATAGTGTTAATATTTCATGCATGACTATTATAAGGTTAGTATTAGAATATATGCACATAAGGTATGCCATGTTAGTGTATGATATTTTATGCATGTTTTAGGATTAGATTAAATTATTAAAGTTGATTTCATGTGTTGCAATTTGGTTTTGATGATGGGAAGTTTGATGTTTGAACCCTAAGTTAAGTTGAACTTTATACCTTAGACCCTAGTTATTGTTTTAAGCCCAAATTAGAACCCCAAGACCGATTAGTAAAAGTTAGAACCGAAATAACTAATTTATTAAGAACCGGGATCGAGACAGTTTTGTTAGTGTCTAAAGATCGAGTCACCACGGCTAGTGTAGTTACCTTTTGATCGAACCCTTTGGACTGGAGGTTCCCTTAGATGTTAGGAACCATAATAATTTTACGGATCGAACGTTTGATTTGTATAACCCGAGTTATAACCTTTTTACCAGAACCTGTCAGATCTGGACCAATTGGGAAGATGGGTGTTTTTAGAGTCCTTTGGGACTGATATGGGCTTGGTCATCAACATAGAAGTTTTAGTAGACATCCCGAGGTTTTCGAAAAGTCGAGAACCAGACCCATAGGATGTCGGGAAGTCGAGTTGTGACCCGTTTTATGTGAACGTCACAATCTATCCTCTGCTTGCTTTTATTTATGAAAATTGTTGAGTAAATTTTATGTGTGAACTTGTTCCTTGAGTTTGTTAAGTGTAAATCATAAATGATAGGAACCTAAGTGTTCCTAGGGGATGGGTTAGGTAGTTGATAGTTGATACTAACTTCGTTAGAACGCGTTTTGATTAGATAATTATTCTTATTCTAGGCCCGAGTTAGTGCGTGACGATAGTGAGCTCAAGTGTGTTCTCCTTATTGCTGTACTGTGACGTTATTCAGGTAATTGTCTATGCTCTAATCCCCACCGGGATGCTCTTTAAATGTGTTTTGATGTTTTATATTCTATTTGAGAATTGCATCCCGAAAGGGGACTTTTGTGGAAATACGACCATCTGTTTTGATAATCTTTTTGTTTCGATTGTGATCTTGGTTTATTTGAGTTGAGAAATTGGATGGTCTTTTATTCGAAGTTTTGTTAATGGTTTTGATAACTTGGGATGGTTTAACTTGAGAGTCGTGAGTTGAGTTTGAAAATTGTGTAAATAATTCAAGTGGAAACGTTAAGCGGGTTTCGGGGGATAACCTGTTGTGCAGGTGTAACAATCTGCAGGGTTATGGACCAGGAGATCAGGGCTTCCTTCCCTGATATAGGATAGTATTTTGATGCCTTTGGTAGGCGATATTATTTATGCCTTTGGTGGACGATGTTCTTGATGCCTTTGGTAGGCGATGTTTTGATGCCTTTGGTGGGCGATATTATTTATGCCTTTGGTAGGCGATGTTCTTGATGCCTTTGGTAGGTGATGTTACTTTAAGGGATTTGGTATCCCGCCCGCAAATTAAAATATGGATTGGATGGGTTGAGGAAACACTATGGGATTAAAGGTTTGTAAAACGTTTGATTCGATCCCTCTCCCCAAAATGAATTGAAATGAACTGTTTTAAACGTTAGGGGTAGACATTATTGAGATTTCCCCCTCATTTTTGAAATGTTTTGTTTTCAGGTGAAGATCTAAATGCTGGGGACGGGAATTAGAAGTGAGGACGACGAGTCTAGAAGTCCCTGAATCTTTTTATATTGTTTTCGTTATGAAATCTTAAAGTTTGTTTTGAGTAGTTAGTAGTTACCGTTAGCAGACAGTTGTGTTTTCCTTTCTCGCCTTGTATTCCTTCGGGGATACGGCAGTGACACCCAAACTAAATTTGAAGTCTTCCGCTAAGTTTTGTCTGTTAACGTTAGTTTGACTTTGACTTTTCTATAATTGAATTTCTGGGGTGTTACAGTTGAAGATCTCTGTGAAGCACTTGTCTTGAGTGTGTCTAGTCCTAAGGAGTCTTGGATTGTTGATATTGGTGCATCCTTTCATGTTTCTTCAAACAGGGAGTTATTTCGTAATTTCAGGAGTGGAAATTTTGGCAGGGTTTATCTTGCTGATAACAAATATTATGAGATAACAGGTAGAGGAGACGTGACAATTAAAACTGCTAATGGTAGTCTTTGGAAGCTGGAGGATGTCAGATGCATTCCAGGTTTTAAAAGGAATTTAATTTCAGTTAATCAACTTGATAAGATTGGCTATTCTGCATGGTTTGGGAATGGAAAATGGAAGATGTGAAAGGTGCTATGGTAGTGGCGAAGGGATTGAGATCCGGTATGTTGTACTCCACAAGGGATAGCGCTTCTTGTTCTAGTTTATGACATTGCATGCTTGGTCACATGAGTGAAAAGGGCATGAAGATTCTAGCTTCAAAGGGCGTTTTAGAGAATATGAAAATCATAGATATGGAACTCTGCGAGAGTTGTGTCCTTGGTAAACAGGATAGAGTCAATTTCACCAAAACTAGCAGGGAACCGAAACCAGCGAAGTTGGAGTTGGTGCATTCAGATGTGTGGGGTCCTGTGCCAGTCAATTCCATAGGTGGTGCTCAATATTATGCCACCTTTATTGATGATCACAGTCGGAAGGTATGGGTTTATTTTTTGAAGAATAAATCTGATGTGCTTAGTGTGTTCTTGAAGTGGAAAGCACAGGTTGAGACATAAACTGATTTGAAGGTAAAGTGTTTGAGGACAGACAATGGAGGGGAGTATGAAAAGAAGGAGTTTGTGGAATATTGCGAACAGAACAGCATTAGGTTACTGAGAACTGTTCCCGGGACACCAAGGCAGAATGGAATAGCAGAGAGGATGAACTGGACTCTGAACAAGAGAGCTAGGAGCATGAGGATTCATGCCGGATTGCCCAAATATTTGTGGGCAGAAGCAGTAAACACAGCAGCATACCTAATCAACAAGATTCTGTCGGTTCCTTTAGATTTGAAGGTACCTGAGGAGGTATGGGGTGGTAATAAAGTTGATTACTCCTTTCTTCATATTTTTGGTTGTACTGCTTATGTGATGATTGATCCTGACAAGCGTGATAAATTGGATCCTAAATCCAAGAAGTGTTTTTTAGTTGGCTATGAGACTGACGCTTTTGGATACAGGCTGTGGGATGGTAAGAATATGTTGAGACACTATGATGTAGTCTTCAATGGGAATCTGTTATATAAAGACTGGCAGGCATCAAGTGACTCAGGAGACAAGGAGTTAGTGGGAGCTAAGGTGATGGAGCCAGAAACTATCAAGTTTGCTGATGGTACACCGGAGAGGAAAACAATGGAGACAGAGGCATCACGGGAAGTTCCAAAGGCTACAAATCAGGCTGCTGAAGAGCCTGATCCACTAGAGTTGGTTGAAAGCTCTAGTGATGATGAACAAACTCCACCACCCACTGTGAGGAGATCCATGAGGGCTACTAGAGGTAATGCACCTAAAAGATATTCTCCATCTTTGCATTATCTATTACTGACGTACAGATGCTGGTGAGCCAGAATCCTATACTGAAGCTATGCAGGTTGAGGATCGTTTTAAGTGGGAGCAGGCAATGGATGATGAGATTGCCTCACTTGAGAAAAACAAAACTTGGGAACTAACTAGGTTGTCTGCAGGAAAGAAAGCCTTGTTGAATAAATGGGTTTTCAGAATCAAGAATGAGCCTAATGGTGTTGTGAGGTACAAGGCTCAATTAGAGGTTAAGGGTTTTTCACAAAAGGAAGGTATTGATTATAATGAGTTTTGTCTCCTGTTGTGAAACTAACCACTGTTAGAATTGTCCTTAGTATGGTTGTAGTGGAAAATTTATATCTGGAGCAGATGGATGTAAAAACAGCCTTCTTGCATGGAGATTTGAAGGAGGACTTGTATATGAAGCAACCTGAGGGATATGAAGTTCCAGGGAAGGAACACTTGGTGTGCAGACTTCGAAAAAGTCTATATGGGTTGAAACAGGCTCCAAGGCAGTGGTATATCAAGTTTAACACCTTCATGTGCAAAAACGGGTCCAAGAGGAGTGATAAGGATCAGTGTTGTTATTATAAGAGCCTTTCTAACTCTTATATAATTTTACTTCTCTATGTGGATGATATGTTGATTGCAGGAGCAAGCATGAAGGAGATTACCGGGCTTAAGGAGAGGATGTCTAAAGAGTTTGAGATGAAGTATTTGGGTGCTGTAAATCAAATCCTTAGCATGAGGATTACTAGAGACATGGACAAAGGAGTTTTGAGGTTGTCTTAGGAGGACTACATCAGCAGGGTGCTAGAGAGGTTCAGCGTGGTTGACTCAAAACCTAGGGGCATTCCTATGGCAAACCATCTCAAATTATCTAAGGATTAACAACCCAGAACCAAGGAAGAGAAAGAATACATGGCCAGGGTTCCTTATGCTTCAGCAGTTGGGAGCTTAATGTACGCCATGGTCTGCACGAGACCAGATATTTCTTTTGCAGTGGGAGCGGTGTCCCGCTTCATGTCTAACCCGAGGAAATTACACTGGGAAGCTGTGAAATGGCTGTTGAGGTATTTGAAAGGTACCTCTCATTACTGTCTTATGTTTGGTGGAACTAACCTTGATCTGAAAAGTTATGTAGATGCTGATTTGAGTGGGGATTTTGATACGAGCAAGAGTAGAATAGGATATGTGTTCACTCTTGGTGGCTCGGCAATTAGTTGGATGTCAAGATTGCAGAAGTGCATTGCTATGTCAACTGCGGAATATGAATATATTGCCCTGTCTGAGGCAGGCAAAGAAATGATATGACTGTAGGATTTCTTGGAGGTTCTTGACCAGGGGCAGGACGGTGTTCTTCATTGTGACAGCCAGAGTGCCATTCAACTAACAAAAAATCTGGTGTTATACTCAAGGACAAAGCTTATTAGAAGGAGATATCACTTCATTCGAAACTTGGTGGAAATTGGTGAAGTGAAGCTAGAGAAGATCGCAGGCAGTAAGAACCCAGCCGACATGCTAACCAAGCCAGTGGATGTTGGGAAACTGAGGCTTTGTATGGCTTGAGTAGGCCTCTCTGACTAATGAGGAGGTCGATCGATACACTAAGGGAACTTAAGGTGAAAGTTGAGGATGGTTGAGGTTTGGTCTCCAAGTGGGAGATTGTTGGGTGTGAAGACCAAATCAAGGAACGAAGAAGGAAGAAGGAACGAGGAAGAGACGCTGGCCGCGTCACTCAAGCGATGCAAGCGCCCAACTCTTTGGCACAGCGTCCATCGAAAAGCAAGCAAAACCCGTGTCGCCGTAAGCGCTGGGAGCGCCTCATCCAGTGACTCGAGTTTGTTACACGCTGCTAGCGTGCTGGTACCCCCCACTAGCGTCCCTCGCCGAACTCTGCCCCTTGCCAGCGTCACATGATCCCCCGCCAGCGTTTTGTGGGCTTCCACTAGCGTTTTTGTGACGGGCCCTTGTTCACGTCAATGGCCCAATTCTTGGTGCGACAGTCTTAGTTATTTAGGTTATTGATTTAACCTAGTCCCCTCCTTGTTTCTCTAGTATAAATAGGGGTCAGGTGTTTCCCCAAAATTATAAAGCGAGATAGAGAGAAACACAACCTTGTATTGTAATCCTCATATTACTAGTGCATCGATTCCGTGGTTTTTTTCCGCTTTGGGTTTTTTCCACATTAAAAATCCTGGTGTCAAATTTCTTATTTCTTTTCTGATATTATTTCCTATTGTTTGTGGTTTGCTTGAGTACTTTTCGATCCTAACACCCTGCACATTAACTCTTGGCTTCGTCCGTGGTCAAGTTTGTAACTTCACCAGCATACCTTATAGCTTGTATTCACGCTTTCTTTATAAGAAAATTATATTGGGAGAAAGAAGGGCGGTTCGTTTTTTTTTCCCCGTAATAACTACAATAACTAAGGAGTCTAACATCAAATAAAACATTATGCCCAGACCAATCAATTCGAAAAGCGGGCTAAATACATGTTGGGTGTAAATCTAGATGAGATAACTACGGGTCCGGTATATTTCTGATTTGGGTAAACACGAGTTATGTGTATTTCGGTTCAAGCAAATATAGGTCAAATGTATTTCAAGTTAGGGTCAATACGGGTCAGGTATATTACAGATTCGGGTAAATACGAGTTGGTTATTACTTGACAATAAAAAACACTAAATTCTTAACATAAGACAATTTTGAAGCATCATAATTTTTATGAGTATGCAAACTAAATTATTGTGCATTGTATTTGAAAAAAAATATAGTATTACTTATAAAATTCTAAATAATTGTATTGTTGCTTGTAATTTCATATTTATTAAGATTTATGGTAAATTAAAATATGCTTAATAAAATATATTTTATGTGCATCATTACACTAAATATATATGATAAAATTATAATTTTTAACTCATGCCTTGCTCAGGTTTCCTTTCATAGACCCCTATACAATAAATGCGGGGTGAACGAAAAAAATTGTTTGAGCAACCTAGTTGCTTGCCTGTTATTCGATCTCGTTCTAAGCCGAATTCTTAGTTTTTTATAGGGTATATTTACTTGTTTGAGCCCCTTAATTATATATTAGATATGATAATTTTGTGTTTTGTAGGAAAATAAAGAATTAGAAGCAAATCGGGCTTAATTGAGGCTTTATAGGGAAACCCGAGTGTTTTCCCGGGCCGACCCGAGCCAACCCGAGTCAAACCGAGCCGAAAAGCCTTAAAAAGCTCAAAGCAGGCAGTGTAGCGCCCGCCACAGCCAAGTAGCAAAGGGTCGCGCCCGCTACACTGGGCATCACACCCGCGACATGGGTATAGCGCCCGCGACAAGGCTGTGACACCCGCTACCCAGCGCCAAACTTTGATCGCCAACCTTGCCAGCAGAGCGTCGTGCCTGCTACCTCTAGTGTGGCGCCCGCGAAACCCCCAACGCTGGAAACACAGGACCTACGGAAGAAATAGTGGCCACCACGGTCAGCCTGTGGTGAAGCCCACGGACCGTGGCGAAGCGTTGCGCCCGCGACCTATTTGGTAACGCCCGCGACAGTCAAAGACGAGAAGCAACGGACGATTCCCAGCGGAGGGTCGCGCCCGCGACGATCGGCTGCTTTCCGAAAATAAAGTTGTGGCGGCTGTGCTAGGGTTTTGGGGGGGTTTTATTATTTTGTTTTCCTTAATTCTTTTCTATATAAACCATATTATATTTCATGAGTTTTTATCATAGTTTTTCATTAGTTAGATAATTAGTTTAGTCAGTAGTTTTAGAATTAGCTTTGTAGCATTGAGTTTTCTTAGTCTTCAATTGTAATTCAACCTTTTTGGATTTATGCAAGAGATTAATTCTTCAAGTTCTTGTTTTTCTTTCGTTTTCTTGTATTTTCAATTTCATTATAATTAGTTCCACAAAAATTCAACTTTAATTTTTAGTGAAGCGGAGGATTAAGGTTCCTCGATTCTCCCTTCAGGTGAGGATTCGAGCAGTCTTAGTAATCCAAATCACACCTTTCTTGTTTGTTCGGGAGAAAGATCCGTGATGAAAGATTCAAGATTTTCAAGATTCAAGATTAATACAATGCATGCTAGGTATAATTTATCTTCCTTAATTTCAGTAATTAATTCAGTTTTTACATTCGTAGTTATTAGTATTCTTTCTTGATTATGCATTCGTTTCTTATTAGTTTCTTGTTCTTGTCTTTTAGGTTAAGGTTTACTTTCGAATTCATGTTTCCCTTAGTTTGAATTCATAATTAGTTTAGTTTAATTAGTTTAAATTATTTACTGCTTTCTGCATTTTGAAAACCTTTCCAAACCAATTTCATGAAAATCTAGCACACCATCCCTGAGGTATGACAACCCTACTCTTTTACCCCAAATTACCACAACCGAACAATGGCGCCGTTGCCGGGGATCGAACCTGGGTCACCCGCGTGACAGGCGGGAATACGAACCACTATTGCTACTCAGTTTGAGCAACTCTTTAGTGTGGGAGTGTAACCTTGGTTGGGTGATATTGTGAACTTTAAGGGAACTAGAGAGATGCTGAGTGATTGGAATAAGCATGACAGGGACAGGTTTCTTCACATTGTGAAGAATTTTGTATGGGATGACCCTTATTTGTTTAAATATTGCCCTGACTAGATACTTAGGAGATGTGTTCCTGATTAATCCATTATTGATGTCCTCTCTTTTTGCCATGACCAACCTTGTGAGCGACATTATAGTGGAAAGAAAACTACATACAAGATCTTACAGAGTGGGTTTTACTGGCCCACTATTTTTAGAGATGCCCATGACTATGCCCAACAGTGCCTTAGGTGCCAAAGTTTGGGAAAGATAACTAGGAGAGATATGATGCCCTTACAACCTGAGATTTTTGTTGATGTGTTTGATGTGTGGGGTATTGATTTTATGGGACCATTCCCCAATTCTTTTGGGAATGAATATATTCTCCTTGTTGTTGATTATGTGTCTAAGTGGGTAGAAGCTATCTCTACTAAGAAGAATGATGCTCAGGTAGTGACCAAGTTCCTTAGGGAATATATCTTTTCTAGATTTAGAATGCCTAGAGCCATTATTAGTGATCAGGGAACCCACTTAGCGTTAACAATAGATCCTTTGAGTAGACCTGGCAATTCTCGACCCGACCCGGAAACCCGACCCAAACCGACCCGGAAAAAGTGGGTTTTGAACACGAAATTCCGACCTGGGACCCGAAAATGACCCGACCCAAAGAACCCGGTAAAAAGCGGGTAAGGTCGGGTCAGGTTTGGGTCGACCCGTTGGGTCAGACACTTTAATTTTAAGTGTTTTGTCTACTTTGACCTTGTGCAAAAAAATGGGCCCATTCCATGAAAATTAAGGCCCAAAAGTAAAATATTGGGTGGTTTTGGAAAGCTATGCATAGAGAGATATACAAATGAAATAATCAAATAACAAATGACCAAAACAAAACCCTAACACTGTCACTCACTCACTCTTTCAGTGAACTCTCAAACTCCTGCAGTCCCTCCTCTCTCTTCTCTTTCAGTAAAATAGTGTATTATTGTCAAAGGTCAACGTTCAAAGTTCAGTGCATTATTGTCCAATACACCAAAAGTTTAGTATATTAGCATCCCAAAACCCTATATATTTCATAAGTATTGTTATTCGTGATTGTTGACGTAAACCGCATAATACTTGTAGACTTGAAGATTGTTAAATTTTGTCCATTAGGTGTATATTAATATGTCAGTACAACTATGACATATCATGGTGGTCGAACTTGGAATGGAATGATACATTACATAGGCGTCTTTGACTAATTATAATCAATTTTATTAGTTGTAAGTGACTGAGAAAAAGTGCGGAAATGACCCGTAAACCCGACCCAAACCGCCCGAAACCGGAATACACCCGACCCGTATTTACCCGAACCCGAAATACACCCGACCCGTATTTACCCGAACCCGATATACAACCGACCCGTAACCCGCCCGTATTGACAGGTCTACCTTTGAGGCCTCACTGAAGAGGTACTCAGTTCAGCATAGGCTCACCACTGCTTACCATCCACAGTCTAATGGTCAAGCAGAAGTTTCCAATAGGCAAATTAAACAGATCTTAGAGAAAACTGTGTCTAGGAATAGGAAAGACTGGTCTGTTACGTTATTGATGCCTTGTAGGCATACCGAACGGCCTATAAAACCTCCATTGGGATGTTACCCTATAGAGCTGTTTTTGGGAAGCCTTGTCACTTACCAGTTGAACTTGAACATAGAGCCTTAACCTTGATTTGTAAGCAGCTGGTGAGGTGAGGAAATTTACACTTTGTGAGCTTGAGGAGTTATGGAGGGAAGCCTATGAAAATGGGCGATTGAGTAAGGATAGGTCTAAAATCTTACACGATAGGATTATTCATAGAAAGACCTTCTTCCCGGGACAAAAGGTACTCCTTTATGATTCCAGGCTGCACCTTTTTGCTGGAAAGTTGAGATCTAGGTGGACTGGACCCTTTATTGTGACTCACGTATTCCCTTCAGGAGTGGTTGAGATCAAGGACCCATCTAACAATTTTGTGTGGAAAGTGAAAGGGCACAGATTGAAGTCCTTTTTAGAGTTCCCTAATACTGCTGACGTGGAATGTGTCACATTCCACAATCCACCTAGTGCTTGAAGGAAGGTAAGTTGAGATTCTTGTATATATTGTATATCTAACCCTTCTTTTCTTGATTTTTTCTTGATTGCTTCTCCTAACTTTGTCTTGTCAAGAGAGAAGGATTGAATCTTTTGGCAAGAAACCGTCCAGGTAATATCTTTCCTTGTCTTCTTATTACAGTTAGTGAGTCGGCCTTCTCTGCCCTCATTTATTTTATTTTCTTTTGGTGTGTTTCTTTTGCTTTCCTTTTGTGTGCTTGCTTATCTCTATTTCCGTTTCCAATGAGGACATTGTTGGCCTTTTTGTGTGGGAGTGGGGGTGGCATGCATGCATGCCGGCTTGTGTTTTTCCTTTTCTTTTGAGTGCTTTTTCTTTTGTGTGGTGTTGCCTTATTCACAATGAGGACATTGTAGAGCTTTTTGTGTGGGAGTAGGGTGGCACAAGTGCCTTACTAGTTTTTGGAGAGAAACAACTTCAGTTATCATTTAAATTAGGCTAAATTTTTAAAATGTTTATCAATTAGGATTAGCCTTTCCGAAACACCTTCGGTGATGATTTGTAAACCGATTAGACTTTCAGTTTGTCTTGCTTCACCTTGAAAAGTTTGGTTGAGAACATGAAAATTTTTGAAAATGAATTTGCAAATTTTCTGATTTTGAGTCAATTAACGAATAGTGTGTTTAACTGCTTTGACTATCTTAGTAAGTGTAAATATGCGTGCCGTAAAATCTTTGGGCTAGGTTTAGTTGAGTGAGCCCTATCCCGTGAGTCCACATAGCCTAAAAGTATGAATTGATCACTTTCATCAATTCTTTTATTTCCTGAGTGACTCCACCACTAGTTGCAGCTCTAGAACTTGTTTTGCATCTTGCTTGAGACTGCATCTTTCCATTACATATTTGTGACAATATGATTGAGGCATTCTTTTCTTTATTAATTAAACTACATAGCCAAACAGCCTCCATAACGATATTATTACCGTTCTTTAGCCCCGCCTATCCTTTGTTTACCTTTCTTTTTGTGATGAAACCCTGACAATACAAGCCATGGCCTTTATTAATTAATTCCTACCTTTTGCCTTGCTTGGATGTGTGGGAATTCATTATTTCGGGAGCGAAAATTGGTTCGGTGTTGTTGTGAATGGAATTGAGATATTGGGGGTGTAGTTTTGATTTTAATTGAATTGAGATACATTCCTTATCCCAATTATTATGAGTTAGTCAATTGGTTATGATGTTCTTTTGACATATATCGAGGTCAAAGCTATATTTTATGTTTTTCTTCTCCCTTGATCACCCACAAAAAAAAAGAGAGTAGAAAAATAGAACAAACGAAAAAAAAGAAAAAGAGAAAAGGGTGATTAGGGAGATTCATCAATTGAAAGCTCTGAATGTCTTTGACCCATCTGAAGAAATTTGATGAGATGTTCGATATTAATGAGGGAGAATTGAGTTCCTTGCTCAAATTTAGCAAGCAGGTGAGTTGAGAGTTTTTTTTTTTTTTTAATATCAATCCAAGCATGGCTCTTTAAACTCCTCATACCCAAATATTACCACTCATTTCCCCTAACATAAGCCTCATTACAACCCTAAAAAGTCCTCTTGATTGTCACTTGTGTATTTGCATACTAGCAATGGAGAGCGAGATTCTTACCAAGCCTATGGTAGGTTGTTTCTTTTGTTATGAGTATGAGAAAAACTCACATACACATTCAAATTTGAGTGTTTGAGCGTTCAATTTTTATCCTAAAGTGAGGTTTACCCTTTTGACTTACCTACGTCCATAACCAACCGCGCATATTTGCATTCATCTTAAGTCTGTTGGCGGTTTTTCGCATCTAAAGTACTTGTTCTCTCTACTTAATTTCGAAAACTTCATTCTATCTACTTTACAGTGATTTTGTTCTCTTCCAGATTGATCTTGGTATTTGCTTGATGGACTGATATGTTTGATTGGTTAGCTTGAAGGGGTGTTTAAGTGTATTTGTAACCCTAACGCTAACCCTTTTATTTCTTTTATTTCTTCTTTTTCTTTCTTGAGTATTTTCTTTTTTTTAATCTGAGTCTACTTTTTCTTTGGCTTTTGTGCGTATAGTTGCTATAAACCCTCACGAGACCTTTCTCGTCCACTAGGGTTGCCAAGGGGTTTAAAGGGCTCGTTGCATATGTTAAATGCAACCGTGATTCCTACAGAAGTGAGTTAGGATAGTTTAGTTTTATTTTCTTTTGCTCGGGGCGAGCAAACCTTTGTGTGGGACTGTTGTTCGGTCTCGTTCCGAGCCGAATTCTTATCTTTTATAGGGTATATTTGCTTGTTTTAGCCCCTTAATTATATATTAGATATGATGATTTTGTGTTTTGTAGGAAAATAAAGAGTTAGAAGGAAATCAGGCTTAATTGAGGCTTTTCAGGGAAACCCGAGTGTTTTCCCGAGCCGACCCGAGTTAACCCGAGGCAAGTCGAGTCAACCCGAGTCAACCCGAGCTGAAAAGCCTTAAAATGCTCAAAGCAGGCAGTGTAGCGCCCGCCACAGCCAAGCAGCAAAGGATCGCGCCCGCTACACTGGGCTTTGCACTCGCGACATGGGTATAGCGCCCGCTACAAGGCTGTGAAACCCGCTACCCAGCACCAAACTTTGATCGCCAACCTTGCCAGCAAAGCGTCGCGCCCGTTACCTCTAGTACATGTGGCGCCCTCGACAACCCAACGCTAGAAACACATGACCTACGGAAGAAACAGTGGCCACCACGGTCAGCCCGTGGTGAAGCCCACGGACCGTGGCGAAGTATCGCGCCCGCGACCTATTTGGTAACGCCCGCGACAATCAAAGACGAGAAGCAACAGATGATTCCCAACGGAGGGTGGCGCCCGGAACCATGGATGTCGCGCCCGCGACGATCGACTGCTTTCCGGAAATAAAGTTGCGACGGCTGTGCAAGGGTTTTGGGGGGTTTCTATTATTTTCATTTCCCTTATTCTTTTCTATATAAACCATATTATATTTCATGAGTTTTTATCTTAGTTTTTCATTAGTTAGATAATTAGTATAGTCAATAGTTTTAGAATTAGCTTTGTAGCATGGAGTTTTCTTAGCCTTCAATTGTAATTCAACCTTTTTGGATTTATGCAAGAGATTAATTCTTCAAGTTCTTGTTTTTCTTTCGTTTTCTTGTATTTTCAATTTCATTATAATTAGTTCCACAAAAATTCCACTTTAATTTTTAGTGAAGTGTAGGATTAAGGTTCCTCAAATTCTCCCTTCAGATGAGGATTCGAGCAGTCTTAGTAATCCAAATTACAACTTCTTGTTTGTTCAGGAGAAAGATTTGTGATTCAAGATTCAAGATTTTTAAGATTCATGATTAATACAATGCATGCTAGGTATAATTTCTCTTCCTTAATTTCAGTAATTAATTCAGTTTTTACATTCGTAGTTATTAGTATTCTTTCTTGATTATGCATTCGTTTCTTGTTAGTTTCTTGTTCTTGTCTTTTAGGTTAAGGTTTACTTTCCAATTCATTTTTCCCTTAATTTGAATTCATAATTAGTTTAGTTTAATTAGTTTAAATTATTTACTGCTTTCTGCATATTGAAAACATTTCCAAACCAATTTCCTGAAAACTTAACACACCATCCCTGAAGTACGACAACCCTACTCTTTTACTCTTTTACCCCAAATACCAATTTGTACTTACGGATTGAATAAAGACTGTGAATATATCTGGCTAATTAGGGTCGGTACAGGTATTTCAGTCTTAGACAAATTTGACATTAAAAATAAGAGTTTCATGTATTTAGATTCAGATAAACACTAATAAGTTTAATAGTTTGAAAACTTGGCCCTTGTTCTTTTAGAGTATAAGATAGTTGGAGTGTGGGAAAAGTGCGATAGAGTAGACAGATAAGATACTAATTGGTAATCTAAATCACACAGTCACATTAGTCACATCGTTTAAGTGTATGAATTTTTAAATGCATAATTTACAATTTTTAGTAAGATATTGTGGGTAAGGAAACTCACATCAGCCATATTATTTATTAAACATACGAAGTGTTAAATATATATCTATATATATATTATAAATTGCAATGGCACCCCCTCAAATTTATTCCCTCCTCCATCTATTAAATCTCATTAATCAGACAATATCGACCATTGATTTTATCTAATATAAAATCTACACCATTCATTCAAAAAAAATAACTACCCAATTATTATTTTTTATCTTTTTAATAATCCAAATAGAAAGCAAACAACAAAAAGAATAAAATGAAAAAAATAAATAATTGAGTAAATGAACAATATAATTTATTTCTATGCAGAGTTGCAGACTCTAATTTCAATTAAAATTGTTGTCAGTTATATAGACTCCTATTTCAATTAAAATTGTTGTCAGTTTATCTCCAGATAAACTATTTAAATATCCATAGTTCCCTTCCCTATACCTATGCTATTATGTATAAGCTTATTTTTATTTATTAATATACAAATATAAATAATATAGGAAAACATTTACTTTCATAAACATGCTTATTATTTTAGTTTGTAAATAGAGAAATTATAGAATGTAGTCCTAACGAGCATCACCTAAGTTATCTTTATTTCTTAGTACTTCATAAGATAGAATAAAATATTTTTATGAATTCCTAAATCACATATGATATGTTTATAAATACATACTTAACATATGATTTAGAAGCATGTACTCTGTGTGACTGTCCATTACAAAAATATGTGCTAAGAATTCTATATTTATTTTTGTCTTATAAATAAAGCTTTTTTCCCGTTATTCCAAATGGGTGCTGAGTTAGGGAGACAATACAAATATCTACATCTATATATATTATAAATGGTGATGGGGTAATTGGAGCGTGGCGTGGTGGGAGATATTGAACACTTAGCTTGAGTTGTATCTTTGATTCAACAATCGAACGAAACTTGAACTCTAAAGAAGGATATGACCTTGAGCTAGGTAATCCACAACTCTAGGCCTAGCAATCCACAATGATTATCCAAGGTAATCCACTAAATAATCACAAGGAATGACTTGTAAACACCACAATCTACAAATGGGATAGGTCAGAACAAGATTTTTTAGAGAATAAGGGAGAAACCCTAACCAATGCATAAGCATCACAATAGTATTCAACAAAAACTACCAACAATGCCATGAGAAGGGGTATATATAGTATTGGAAAAAAATAAACAAAACGCAACGTTTTGGACCGGAAATCACGCGCATAATCGGGATGTTGCGGGGGCGACACCGAAGGTCGCAGGCGCGACAGGCTACTGTCCCCCACAACCACCGCTGGCCGAAGGAGTCCCGGGCGCGAACCTGGACGTCGCGGGCGTCACAGACAGCTGACTTGGGCGAGTCGGTCTTCTGGGCAGCTTTTCTCTGCCGACTTCAAACGCGCATAACTTCTTCATCCAAACTCCGTTTTAGGTCGGTAAGATATCGTTGGAAAACTCTCAGTGTTTACTTTAAGCTCCCAAAATTTGAGACCCATCAAAGTTAAATTGAAGAAGTTATGACCCAAATGGTGAAGGTGCGTCCAATTTGACAACCCACGTTGACCCGTTTGCGCTTATTCTTGACGAAGTACTTCGAACCCTTTTAAAGGCCCGAAGTTGGTCCTGATGAGGACCCGTAGTTCCACTCACATGGTCTGGGGTCCCACTTGAAGTGGATACCACAATCGATGCCGATCAATTCATGGCTCCATTGTCCCGGGTCCACCTTGAAATGGATCCCACCCCCGACCTTGAAGTCATTTTTCTTGTTTTTCATGGAAAGGGTGCGGGAAGACTTAGTGCCCATAAAAATTAAGACTCGGGCCTCATCCCGATACGTTCCATACACCCCCTCTTGAAAAAGAGTTAACCTCAACTCTTGGGAGTTAAAATCGAGGCCCTCTCCACAACTTAGCGCTCTAGAACTCCAAACATCCCGATCGAAATGAACAATCACATGCACCCAACAAGCTTCGAAACCCACTATATATCCATCATCCAAATAAAAGAAAGAGATTGGAGGCTTGTTTTGTGGAGGTGAGGGGTTAAGGGACGGGAAAGGAAATTTTGTGGTGTATGGGAACTCTCTTTCTCACTTGGGTTGCTACAAGGTAACGACAAAGCCAAAGGTAGCTCGTCCTCACCAAGAGCACACTCATCCCGTGTTTCGCTCAACATGAGAAGGATCCTCAACTCACTTTCCACCCCAGGTTTGATTTGATGTGCGGTTAAGAATTTCAAGAGATCAAATTCAAAAGAACGATCTTCGTTTGACAAACACTCCCACAAGCTTTGCATACCAAATTTCCAATAGCACCCAATCAAGAACACATTCTCGAATAACCAATGACGCCCAAATATCATGTATGACATACTCAAATAGTTCACATCACTACGACCAACATGCAAGAAATATTGATCGATGGATGACACAAATGAAGAGCTCAAAAGCATTGGTTGAACTCGAATCATGGTATCATCAAACTTAAACTTTTCATAAGACATCAAATGAACACCAAGATTCTTAGCATGCCACTCCAAGCATAGAGAATTTTCGATCAAGGACATCACATGCTAATCATAAAACTTATCACGCCAACAAACAACATCAAACAACTAATGCCTCCCAAAGATCATGCACGACTCACCCAAAGATTTTATGTCGCAACATCGAACATCCAAGAAAGTCTCAATGAACTTCATAGGTGAGTTTGAAGTTACCTATTTCTTCTCATAGGGGAGATCATTAATGACTAGGCCGTGAGAGCTGTTGGTGAAAACTCCGTTGTTGTTTGACTCCTCAAAAAGCGATCTAATGATGATCATCAGAGCCTCTTGTTGGGATTCTTCAATGAGGACGAGAGGAAGGGCAAGACCGATGTTCTCATCCTCCTCTTGGCATGGAACTTCATCAAGTTCACTATGTACTTCAAGAAGCTCGAGAGGTTTCCCTTCAACGACCTCAAGGACAATAACCCCGGTCATTGAACTTTCCTTTTTCTCAACCTTCTCGTGGCATGAAGCTTCAACAATAGTTTTGGAAGCCTTACAAGGATGAATGAAGGCTCCCTCATTGGGTATGTGATCGACTTTTGCTTACTTAACTACTCCATGCCCATCAAGTGATGAAATGGACTCATAGTGGATCTCTCGCTTATAAGTGTTAGGCAAGAATCGTCAATTCATCAATCTCTTAAGTCGTGCCCATGATGTGACCTTTGCTCGACCCTCTTTAGCTCGTTGTACCTTGACATTCTCAAACCAAATGGATGCAATCCCGGTGAGTTTCGATCGAGCAATCTTGAAGGCATGCTCATCGTCATACCTCTTAGTTTCAAAATTCCTCTCGAGGATTTGGACCCATTCAAGATAGTCTTCCGGGCCGGTGAAGCCATTGAATTCCAGAAGCTTGGCTTCGATATCATAGAATTCATTCCGTGGAGTCTTCTCAACCACTTCCCGTCGACGATGGCGTCGAAATGAGCCTCTATCATCATCACTCGACTCGTAGGAAGGAGGAAGACGGATAGGGCTTTAGGCATGTCTCCGACGCTCATTCCGAGATGGAACTTGACGCTCTGGGGCGAGGTTGTCCAGCCGCGTCACAATGGCATTAAGGGTACGATCAATGGTGGAGAACCGTCGCATGGGTGGCGAAGGTTCTCGATAGCCCGGTTGAGGGCTACTCTAGTGGCTTGAATTACTTTGATTGAGCTATCTTCTTCGGCCATACCGAGAGAAAAGGTGAAGGATGGTTTGTATTTGGGGTAATTTGTGGAGTTTGAGGGTTTTTTGTAGTTGGCAAGTGTTTGGCTAAGGGTTCTTTGTGTTTCTTTCACTCAGACATTTCATCGAACACCTTGCGTGCACTATTTTCCAACTTCTTTCCAATGCACCAAATGACTACAAATCCAAAAATTACAAACACAATACAATATATTCCGACACTCTTGGATATCAATGGGGTTGGGGAACACCAATAGTAGCATACAACTCACAAAACCCACTACTAGAAATAACACTAGAAAGAACAATGAAGAACAACTCAAGCAATTGAAAAACCAAAGCTCTGATACCAGATGGAGCGTGGCGCGGTGGGAGATATTGAAGACTTAGCTTGAGTTGTATCTTTGATTCAACAATCGAACCAAACTTGAACACTAGAGAAGGATATGACCTTGAGCTAGGTAATCCACAACTTTAGGCCTAACAATCCACAATGATTATCCAAGGTAATCCACTAAATAATCACAAAGGAATGACTTGTAAACACCACAATCCACAAATGGAATAGGTAAGAACAAGATTTTTTAGAGAATAAGGGAGAAACCCTAACTAATGCATGAGCATCACAATAGTATTCAGAAAAAACTACCAACAATGCCAAGGGAAGGGGTATATATAGTATTGGAAAAAAAATAAACAAAACGCAACGTTTTGGACCGGAAATCACGCGCATAATCGGGACGTCGCGGGCGCGACACCGAAGGTCGCAGGCGCGACATGCTACTGTCCGCCACAACCATCGCTGGCCGAAGGAGTCGCGAGCGTGAACCTGGACGTCGCGGGCGTGACCGACAGCTGACTCGGGCGAGTCACAGGTTGACTCGGGCGAGTCGGTCTTCTGGGCAGCTTTTCCCTGCCGACTTCAAACGCACATAACTTCTTCATCCAAACTCCGTTTTAGGTCGGTAAGATATCGTTGGAAAACTCTCAGTGTTTACTTTAAGCTCCCAAAATTTGAGACCCATCGAAGTTAAATTGAAGAAGTTATAACCCAAATGGTGAAGGCGCGTCCTATCTGACAACCCACGTTGACCCGCTTGCGCTTATTCTTGCCGAAGGACTTCGAACCCTTTTAAAGGCCCGAAGTTGGTCCTGATGAGGACCCGTAGTTCCACTCACATGGTATGGGGTCCCACTTGAAGTGGATACCACACCCGATGCCGATCAATTCATGGCTCCATTGTCCCGGGTCCACCTTGAAATGGATCCCACCCCCGACCTTGAAGTCATTTTTCTTGTTTTTCATGGAAAGGGTGCGGGAAGACTTAGTGCCCATAAAAATTAAGACTCGGGCCTCATCCCGATACGTTCCATACACCCCCTCTTGAAAAAGAGTTAACCTCAACTCTTGGGAGTTAAAATCGAGGCCCTCTCCACAACTTAGCGCTCTAGAACTCTAAACATCCCGATCGAAATGAACAATCACATGCACCCAACAAGCTTCGAAACCCACTATATATCCATCATCCAAATAAAAGAAAGAGATTGGAGGCTTGTTTTGTGGAGGTGAGGGGTTAAGGGATGGGAAAGGAAATTTTGTGGTGTATGGGAACTCTCTTTCTCACTTGGGTTGCTACAAGGTAACGACAAAGCCAAAGGTAGCTCGTCCTCACCAAGAGCACACTCATCCCGTGTTTCGCTCAACCTGAGAAGGATCCTCAACTCACTTTCCACCCCAGGTTTGATTTGATGTGCGGTTAAGGGTTTCAAGAGATCAAATTCAAAAGAACGATCTTCGTTTGACAAACACTCCCACAAGCTTTGCATACCAAATTTCCAATAGCACCCAATCAAGAACACATTCTCGAATAACCAATGACGCCCAAATATCATATATGACATACTCAAATAGTTCACATCACTACGACCAACATGCAAGAAATATTGATCGATGGATGACACAAATGAAGAGCTCAAAAGCATTGGTTGAACTCGAATCATGGTATCATCAAACTTAAACTTTTCATATGACATCAAATGAACACCAAGATTCTTAGCATGCCACTCCAAGCATAGAGAATTTTCGATCAAGGACATCACATGCTAATCATAAAACTTATCACGCCAACAAACAACATCAAACAACTAATGCCTCCCAAAGATCATGCACGACTCACCCAAAGATTTTATGTCGCAACATCGAACATCCAAGAAAGTCTCAATGAACTTCATAGGTGAGTTTGAAGTTACCTATTTCTTCTCATAGGGGAGATCATTAATGACTAGGCCGTGAGAGCTGTTGGTGAAAACTCCGTTGTTGTTTGACTCCTCAAAAAGCGATCTAATGATGATCATCAGAGCCTCTTGTTGGGATTCTTCAATGAGGACGAGAGGAAGGGCAAGACCGATGTTCTCATCCTCCTCTTGGCATGGAACTTCATCAAGTTCACTATGTACTTCAAGAAGCTCGAGAGGTTTCCCTTCAACGACCTCAAGGACAATAACCCCGGTCATTGAACTTTCCTTTTTCTCAACCTTCTCGTGGCATGAAGCTTCAACAATAGTTTTGGAAGCCTTACAAGGATGAATGGAGGCTCCCTCATTGGGTATGTGATCGACTTTTGCTTACTTAACTACTCCATGCCCATCAAGTGATGAAATGGACTCATAGTGGATCTCTCGCTTATAAGTGTTAGGCAAGAATCGTCAATTCATCAATCTCTTAAGTCGTGCCCATGATGTGACCTTTGCTCGACCCTCTTTAGCTCGTTGTACCTTGACATTCTCAAACCAAATGGATGCAATCCCGGTGAGTTTCGATCGAGCAATCTTGAAGGCATGCTCATCGTCATACCTCTTAGTTTCAAAATTCCTCTCGAGGATTTGGACCCATTCAAGATAGTCTTCCGGGCCGGTGAAGCCATTGAATTCCAGAAGCTTGGCTTCGATATCATAGAATTCATTCCGTGGAGTCTTCTCAACCACTTCCCGTCGACGATGGCGTCGAAATGAGCCTCTATCATCGTCACTCGACTCGTAGGAAGGAGGAAGACGGATAGGGCTTTAGGCATGTCTCCGACGCTCATTCCGAGATGGAACTTGACGCTCTGGGGCGAGGTTGTCCAGCCGCGTCACAATGGCATTAAGGGTACGATCAATGGTGGAGAACCGTTCGTCATGGGTGGCGAGTCGGTTCTCGATAGCCCGAAGTTGAGGGCTACTCTAGTGGCTTGAATTACTTTGATTGGAGCTAACTTCTTCGGCCATACCGAGAGAAAAGGTGAAGGATGGTTTGTATTTGGGGTAATTTGTGGAGTTTGAGGGTTTTTTGTAGTTGGCAAGTGTTTGGCTAAGGGTTCTTTGTGTTTCTTTCACTCAGACATTTCATCGAACACCTTGCGTGCACTATTTTCCAACTTCTTTCCAATGCACCAAATGACTACAAATCCAAAAATTACAAACACAATACAATATATTCCGACACTCTTGGATATCAATGGGGTTGGGGAACACCAATAGTAGCATACAACTCACAAAACCCACTACTAGAAATAACACTAGAAAGAACAATGAAGAACAACTCAAGCAATTGAAAAACCAAAGCTCTGATACCAGATGGAGCGTGGCGCGGTGGGAGATATTGAAGACTTAGCTTGAGTTGTATCTTTGATTCAACAATCGAACCAAACTTGAACACTAGAGAAGGATATGACCTTGAGCTAGGTAATCCACAACTTTAGGCCTAACAATCCACAATGATTATCCAAGGTAATCCACTAAATAATCACAAAGGAATGACTTGTAAACACCACAATCCACAAATGGAATAGGTAAGAACAAGATTTTTTAGAGAATAAGGGAGAAACCCTAACTAATGCATGAGCATCACAATAGTATTCAGAAAAAACTACCAACAATGCCAAGGGAAGGGGTATATATAGTATTGGAAAAAAAATAAACAAAACGCAACGTTTTGGACCGGAAATCACGCGCATAATCGGGACGTCGCGGGCGCGACACCGAAGGTCGCAGGCGCGACATGCTACTGTCCGCCACAACCATCGCTGGCCGAAGGAGTCGCGAGCGTGAACCTGGACGTCGCGGGCGTGACCGACAGCTGACTCGGGCGAGTCACAGGTTGACTCGGGCGAGTCGGTCTTCTGGGCAGCTTTTCCCTGCCGACTTCAAACGCACATAACTTCTTCATCCAAACTCCGTTTTAGGTCGGTAAGATATCGTTGGAAAACTCTCAGTGTTTACTTTAAGCTCCCAAAATTTGAGACCCATCGAAGTTAAATTGAAGAAGTTATAACCCAAATGGTGAAGGCGCGTCCTATCTGACAACCCACGTTGACCCGCTTGCGCTTATTCTTGCCGAAGGACTTCGAACCCTTTTAAAGGCCCGAAGTTGGTCCCGATGAGGACCCGTAGTTCCACTCACATGGTCCGGGGTCCCACTTGAAGTGGATACCACACCCGATGCCGATCAATTCATGACTCCAGGGTCCCGGGTCCACCTTGAAATGGATCCCACCCCCGACCTTGAAGTCATTTTTCTTGTTTTTCATGGAAAGGGTGCGGGAAGACTTGGTGCCCATAAAAAGTGAGACTCGGGCCTCATCCCGATACGTTCCAGTAATGCTAAAATCCCAAATGGGGTATGCAGTTTGCTAAGGTTGGTAAATGTTGTTTGGTTTGATCTGTACAGGGGCACCCTGGTATTGGACCCAATGACGTTGCCAGTCTATAAGCAGTTGCTACTGATGTTGCATATTTGAAGAAAAAGGTGGCCATTTTCTCTTCTCTGAAACTCTACAAAAAGGCATCAATGCTAATGTCTATCTTAAATTTTTTTGTTAACAACAACTATACTTTGGATGTCAATTTTGAGTTTAATTGTTCTTTTTTCCTTTTTGATTTTTTTACTCATTCACTATATCATATATGACTTTGAATAAGTAATACAATTTTGCAGCAGAGGGCTTTTACTCCAGCAACCTTTGAACAATTTTGGGTGGTATGTGTTCCTAATCCTACATTTGTCCTATTTCTATTTTTCAAGTCGGTGACTTCGGTATTTTATTAATGTTTAGTTTCATTAATTTAAACCATGCTCAAAACATGCCCGCTTAGTATGATTCCACTTCTACATACTTTATTAAAAAACATACACCCACAATATATCATACTCCATTTGATTTTTTTTTTTATCTGTCATTTACGTTTTTTAATATTAATGTTAATCAATAAATTTTCATATAAGATTTTTACTTAAAAAATATGATATTATGCTTTTCTAATAGTATTTAATATTACGATTCTAACAACATCAATTTTGTATGCTAAATCATTATATAAATTAAAGTATTAACGGTTAAAATTTTTAGCCCAATTTTCTAAGTGACATAAAAATATAAACAAACATACTATTTAATTTTAGTTTCTATAATTTAAATCTTGAATGGAGTAGTCATCAAAATGATTTCTTTACAATGATGACCCTCCTCCTTGATTCTCATTTCAAATACTATTGACGCTCATCTTATTTGATTCTCAATTGAACCACCACTTTATCCTTTCCTATTCTATTATATCTTATTTCATTCTAGCTTCACTAACTACCTAAACCTACCTGATTAGAACTTTTGTTCCGAAACAAAAATGTAACAAAATCATTTCAATGTAAATATAGATAAGTTACCTCAAATAAATGTCTAAACAATATGCATTCAATAATCGTATTACAGACAAAGATAACATACAAAATTAAAGCTTTAACGGTTTGTCATTATTGTTATTGAAGATCTCTTTAATTATCAGGGCAAGGATATATATATATATATATATATATATATATATATAATAATAATAATAATAATAATAATAATAAAAGGTAATGTGAAGTCAACTATAAATCTATATTAAAAAAAAGGATAATATTTTTCGTTACAAATCTAATGGTGGTAATTTTATATAAGAAATCATCGTATATATTGAGAATTTCTTGGTCAAAAATTTTAAAGTTCACATAATTTTCAAAGACCATAATTAATATGGAACTGATGGAATATTAATTTAATAACTTTTTCAAAAAATTATAATGGACATTTATTAAATGATGAAAGAAATACTCTCAAGAAGCAATCCTCCTCTTCACTCACCTCACAATAATTGACATCAATCGTAAACAACAATGGATATATATTTTTTAGGCATAATTTTTTTTTTGTTAAGGCTCTATTCAACAGTAGTTTTTTTACTAGTATTTAGCGTTTTGATTTATTCAAAACCCTATTATTCTATTTATTAGTGTTCGGTGAATTAATCTTTCTTAATACTTTATAGCGTTTGGACAAAAATCTTACACTGGATGATACAAATTAGACCTGACAATTTCTGACCCGACCCGATAACCCAACCCGAACCCGCCCGAAATTTCTGGGTTTTGAACACGATTTTTTCAACTAAACTCGAAGTATACCGATCCCGAAAATTAGCGGGTCAAACCCGACCCGCCCGTTTGACCCGAAAATTTAATTTTTTGAGTTAAACTTTATTAAAATTTGTGACTTTGCATTCAAATTTTAACTATTAAACTATAAGCGCAACTTATTTATTTATTATTTCTCTTATTTAAGCTAAAATAGTTACGATAATCTATCATTGCTAGAAGATAATCATATTTTATTATGTATATTATACAAAAAGTAGTATTTAGAGACCATATTTTAAAAAGAAAAAGCGAAAAAGGTCGTAATCATAACCCGCTGGGTTGACCCGAAACCGAAATACACCGCCCTTATTTTCCCGAACCCGAAATACACTCGATCCGTATTTACCCGAACCCGATATACGACCGACCCGAAACCGCCCGCCCGACAGAATTGACAAGTCTAATACAAATATATATACATACAAGTGTGTGTGGGTATATGTATGTTTGTGTATGTTAGAGTATAAAATCATTCCTGGGGCTTCAACCATAAGCTCAAGCTTTTGGCTGAGATGATTTCACATGGTATCATAACCAGATCTGAGCAGGAGGTCTCAGGTTCGAATCTCAGCACCCACATATTCAAATTGCGCAAGGTGAAAGGGGGTCTTTGCAGCATCCACGCTTCAAGCCCAAAAAGCATTCGCGTGAGGGGGCGTGTTAGAATATAAAACCATTCATGGGGCTTCAACCATCAGTTTAAGCTTTTGGTTGAGATGGTTTTGCAGTGTACCTTACATTGGATGACATGTTGCTTTCACTTATTGGTTTTCCTTTGCATCCATCAAAATTGTTTAGATTCATATTTGGTATATAATTGCTTTATATATATATATATATATATAGTTGATATTTATACCTCCATATCATTTCTTATTTTATTCACTTACCTAAATTGACATCCGTTCGAAAGAACGAGAAAAAAAACTAGTTACGTAAGTAAGGTAAGGAAGTACTAATAACGTAAAAAAAAAGATGGGATAAAATAACTAAAAATATAATATATAAAACAAATTTATCATACATCACAAAAACACAGGGCCTTAATCCGTCCTACATATGGGCCGCAAAAGTAGTTATATATAACATATATTTGTTTTTCTATGGCTTAAGAGAATAATGCAGCCTATACATACGGGGACAAGAAATTTAAATTACACACCAATTTTAGACTGTAAAGATCTTTAAATTCTGTAGATATTAATCTTTCAGTAAGGTTTGATTTAGGATCAATTGCCTTTATGTTTTATCTTTAAATCTTTTATCATTTTGGATTAAAAAAGAATATTAAAACAAGTGCATAATTATTTGAAAAAGATTACAATATATGATACTAGTGATAGTTCTGGTTTTGCCTAGCGTTACTTATATTATAACTCAGAAGCCAACTAGTAGAAGAGGGAAAAGGCTAGAGATTATCAATTGGCAAAAGCATCCCCGACCCGTTGGAATTTGGGAGTAGCTAACGTTGGTGATGGTGTGGACTTAAAACGTAGGTGATGGTCGCATCAATGACTTGATAATACCATAAAGAAACCAGACAATGAAGAAGCTCAATTTTCCTACTCTACATAATAAGCAAATAAAACATATGGTAACATTTAGGATGTAAAATGTTGGTAGAGTATGCCACTGCCAGCTGATATAGTATTTACATGGGAGAGCATGCATTTATACGCATATGTGGTTAGATCACGAGAGAGTCTTCTCTAGGCGGCTAGACACCTAAACACTCTTTCATATGCAAACAAAGCCGGAAAGATAGATGCTATATAATGCAGCAATGCAAGTAGATGGAGATGGAGATGGAGACAGAGACGGAGACGGAAATAGAATTAGAGAATCAAATCAAGTGGTGGGGTTGTCCTCAAATTTGTTTACCTGTTGCCTTCATTGCATTATGGGACCATGCACGCCTTCTTACATGAACATCCTCATTCTTTTGTTAAGGGGTCTCCCCTGATGAAAAGAGAAGGATTAAAACCCTCATTGTTTGACCCAATAATTCACTTTTCTGTTTGGAAAATTATATGGATGGACATGTTAAGGATCACATCAGTTCATAAACATTTTATTTCAGAAAATTTTACATGGATGAAAAATCTCAGGAAAAAATAAAACAAGACATTTATTGCACTCCAACTATAAGTTCTTGATAAACAATAATATGTGTTTGCATGTGGCCAATGTATAAAATATCATCCCAATAACTTTGTAGTTCAAGTGACATGAGAGTAAGATTTATCCTTCCCAACCAGGGTTTGAATCCAAGAGGTTGGTGGCAACAATTTCCTTGGTAGGAATTGTTACTGCTATTGGAGAGGCTCCTTGTGGGTTTTATCATGTTGTCATGTTTTGGCCGGGGTTGTTTGGTTGCTAGCTTTTTGGGGTAGCTTTTAGCTTTTTGGACACTATTAGTTATTTTTTTATCAAGGTGAAAAAGCTACATGAGGTGTTTGGTAATAAATTTTTCATATTGGCTTTTTGGACCCAATAAGCTAGTTTTCAAAAAGCTAATTGAGGAAGCTTTTTGAGGTAGTTTTTCACAAAAAAACTAGTTTACCAAACACATTTCTTTCAATAAGCTAACCGAAACAGTTAATCCAAACAATTGTCAACTATCAGCTACAAACTTACAACTAACAGCCACCGGCTACCAGTTGGTTGCCAAACAGGGCCTATACCCCCTTCTCCTAGCCGCTAAGTTTGCTGGGTTTACACCCTGTTGGGTTTTTGGCCCAAATTCTCTTGACTTATTATTTGGTAAGTTTGCTAAACCTGCTTAAACTCCAAGTTATTGGTTGCTATTAGGAAATTATTTTATTTCCTAATTATATTTTTAAGTTAGTTTCCTAATTGTAATAGCATTCTAAAACCTATTGGAGTGGAAGTCTAGCCAGATCTATAGGATGTTTACCCCTATAAATAGAGGTCTTTATTCACCTTGTAACATGTGGCAGGCGTAGCCAATGTGAGAGCCTTCAAAACTCCCCGTGAGGGAGGTACGGTGTTATTTCCACATCTTCACCCTACTCATCCCTAGCTAAGTTGTGAGAGTATATGAGAGTACATAAATTTTACCTCTTGTAATATCTCCTTTTCTACTAATAGATACTGATTGTTGCCCGTGGTTTTTTACCAATTTGGGTTTCCACGTAAAATGACTGTCTCACCCATAAATCTTTGTTTCTTGTTTCCCTATTATTATCCTCGATTTCTATAATCATCCCGTTTTTCCTTCCGCTGCATATATTGCTCTATTTATACCCTAACAAGTGACTAACAACTGGCAATAAATCTGAATCTGATCCTAACAAGGGGTATCAGAGTTAGGTTCAATCAGATTCAGATCTTACCGGTGTCAGGTTAAATTCCTTCAAGAGCCTGGTACAGCCAGGTTCAGTCAAATTTTTATCCTACCGGAGTTAGGTGAAATTCCTTCAGAGCCGGGTACAACAAGATTAAATAAAATTCTAATCTTGTCGGACTCGGGTCAAATTCCTTCAGAGCCGGGTTCAATCAAATTCAAGATGAAGTCAGAATTTGGTTATAGATTTGGAGTGATAGAGTGTTGTTAACAGGATGACGTCGAGAAGTTCATTGGCAATATAAATTTCAGGGTTCTTTGACGATAATCGAAGAATTTGTTCCAAGGTGGGGTTATTAGCCCAAATTCTCTTGACTCATTATTTGGTAAGTTTCCTAAACCTGCTTAAACTCCAAGTTATTGGTTGCTATTAGGAAATTATTTTATTTTCTAATTATATTTTTAGGTTAGTTTCCTAATTGTAATAGCATTCTAAAACCTAATTGTATTTGGAGTGGAAGTCTAGCCAGATCTATAGGATGTTTACCCCTATAAATAGAGGTCTTTATTCACCTTGTAACATGTGGCAAACATAGCCGATGTGAGAGCCTTCAAAACTCCCCGTGAGGGAGGTACGGTGTTATTTCAACATCTTCACCCTACTCATCCCTAAGTTGTGAGAGTCTATGAGAGTACAAAAATTTTACCACTTGTAATATCTCCTTTTCTACTAGTGGATACTGATTGCTGCTTGTGGTTTTTCTCAATTTGAGTTTCCACGTAAAATTACTGTCTCATCCATATATCTTTGTTTCTTGTCTCCCTATTATTATGCTCGATTTCCATAATCATCCTGTTTTTCTTTTCGCTACATATATTGCTCTATTTTATACTCTAACAAGTGACTAACAACTAACAACAAATCTGAATATGATCCTACCACACACTGTAGACGGGACCCACTAGGTGAGCTAACTCACCTTTGCAAAAAGAAAAGGTGTATTATGCTGTAATTAAGATAAGTGAACAAGGGAAAAACCAATAAATTACACTCATACGTCATAGTATCTGTATAAAAGAGAAGTATATTCTAAAATATTATAGTACATTGTGAGCAGTATCTATACAAAAGAGCAGTATATTCTAAAATATTGTAGTAAACAGACTTAATTTTATGAGTAAATAAAATCAAACAAATTAGTGAACAATTGTCACCCCTGGAGCACGAGAACCACAAGCACCTAATGATTTGCATCCCTTTTTCCTAAAATACTATAGTACATTGTGAGCGAACAGAGACAGCTACTCTAATGCACTTCAGAGGCTGCTTCACACAATTCGGGAAACAGAAGAGATTCGCCATGGAAATTTGCTAATTGTGTCAAAACTGAGGGGAATGAGTACATAAAATTTGGGTCTATAATGCCCTTTATCTTTTTCTGCGTTTGATTTACTTGAATCAAATTCCAACACAGAAAATCAAGGAATCTACCCACTTATCAAATGACCCCTTGGACACAATAGGGATGTAGTAGAGATACCTTGTTTTCAAAATCTTGATGAATATATTTTGTGCTTTTGCCCACTTTATTTTGGGGAGGGGGGGGGGGGTTCATAGGGCTATTTAGGGGTAGAGAATAAAAGTGTTTGGAAAGAGGTCAACGCTCCCTATTACAGCAAGTGCCTAACAACAGCTCTAATGGTATATAAGATGGGACATACTCAAAAAGAACCTTCACCCTCACTTATACCAAATTACCCAATTCTTCTTCCTCTGATAACCCATTCATAAACATTTGCAAACACCATGTATGGTCATTTTAACAGCTTACACTATGACAATCCTTCCTCCTCTGGTTACATGAGCCAATCCTACCCTTCCCATTTCCATTCACTCATGTCCCAATCATACGTAAATGGTGGTGATTTCGACTCCGTTGCTCAACTTGGAAGTAGCAACAACAGTGGCACCAGTAGTAGTTACATAGGCTCACCAAGTTCACCTCTAAGCTGCTGCACTAGCAGTCACCCACCTAATGCCACTAATCACATGATTCAAAGAAGCCTCAGTAGCCATTCCCTTCATAAAACTGGCCTCTGCCCCCCTGTTTCATCTCCTCCAGGACTCCCTGACCTGGATATTGGTCCGGTCAGGCGGGTTTTTAGTACTGGTGACTTGGATAAGGTAATTCTGTCAAATGAAAATTGTTGTGAAAATTACAGCATGATATGATCAAACAGTTTATATATAAAAGGATTTGTCTTGCTTTGTTCAGTCAATTTTACCAAGTGAAAAGTTCATATTGTCTGACCTTAGAAGACTCGCTCATGACAGGGATTTAATAGCCTACAACACCACCACCATCATCGAGAGAGAAGTCCACTGTCGAATGAAAGTACGAGCATTATCATTGAAGGAATGACGAGAGCATGTCGCTATAATCCAGAGGAAAAGAAAGAGAGAATTGAGAGGTACCGCAGCAAGAGAAGTCAAAGGAACTTTTCAAAGAAAATTCAGGTTAGCTACATGAGTAACACTCTATAAGTCCCAAATTGCTAGAGGATACTACTGTAGGAGGATGACCACAAGGTAATACTAACAACAATAGGGCCTACACCAAGTCAAGTGAAAAACTGTCATATTATCAAACAAAATCATAGCTTGCACTAAATAAATGTGTTACCGTAAAAGAATTAAGAGCTACATAAACAGGATTTTGAAATTAAGGAGCTATTGCTGACATGAAAGCCAAGGATCGTAGTCTCTCCACTTGTATCAGCAAATTCATGTTTAGTCACAATCATCTTTTTTGACATTACTAATTTCCACCTTAGATAATAGTCACATAATCATGTATCGAGTGGACTTTCCTATAAAGGAACCGGTCAAGAATGTTCATGAATCATAATGGCCCATAAAGTTTTAATGAAACTATTCATACTTAATCAGAGTTCTAAATTATTATGCCTGGTAATCAGTATGCATGCAGAAAATCATTAGCTGATAGCAGACCAAGAATTAGAGGCCGATTTGCAAGGAATGATGACATTGAAAAGACAATCTATTCACCAGAACCACAATGGAACACAATGGCAGGAGAAGAAGATGATGAGGAAGAAGAAGAATGGATCAACTTACTAGACTCTTTCGCATCCAACCTAATGCCCTAAGGTTTTGATCAGCATTCGCCTTTCAAAAGCAAGCCAAATATTAGTTTTGCCTTGCTTTAGAATTTCAATTATGCTTTGTCTACTACAATCTCCAAGTTTGTTTTGAGATTAATGCAATCTTAGAAGGTGTTCTTGTATATATAATGTTAAGGGAAACAATATAATGTTGCTCTGTAAGCTAGCTTTAGGATTTGTTAGATTTTCCGAATCGTTTGCATAGTGCTTTGCTACAAGGGCTGCGCTTGTTATTTTAAATGTTCCTGTCTGATCAAAAATCTATTCCTGAAACACTATGTTAGTTTCTTTCGGATTCAGAACGACCATAAATTGGTTTACAACAGATTTAGTTAAATTGCTCAATCCTCCACCCTCCACCCTTAATCTGCTTGTATGATCACCGTAATGAGGTATACCTTGATGATGATACAATGGAGGAGGTAAAATGATAGCAGAGATCATACGGGCGATACACATCCGCTCCTTGTATTCATGTTTTATCTAGTTTTCTCAATGCTTTCAACTTTCCCAAGTGTCTTTTACGAATCTTTTGGACATTAATCTCCCCACTTGTCAGAAGTATATTTGTGCGCATTAGGTATCCACAGACATACTCCATTGGGATTAACACTGGCTGGTTCTTGCTTACGACAGTACTTTGCAGCCAAATTGATTTCTTTGTCGGCCACGTGCGGGACTTGCATGTTAGGCTAGCACCTACCACCTATCCAAAGTATTGCCATCTAGATTACAGTATGATTAAGCTAAATAAGATATGCCAAACTGAATGTGGAGCTAGTCTTTTATTGTATAATCAAATGCTCAGCCATCATGCAACTTTGTACAGAAAACTACACTATTTTTGCAAATGTCAGCTGGTTTAGAGAGGACTTCCCAATTTCATCCAAATTAAAGCTTCGGATTTGAAAATTGAAATCCATCTTTCTCGTGGACCTTGAACTATAATGTGGGACATATATGGCGTTTCTCATAACAAATTGTGCACAGACAGGAAATTAACTTCACAGTTCACACTGAATTCTAAACAGGCATAGCACAAGGGTTTAAGAGAGGATGATTGCATTCAAACTTCAAACAAAGAACAACTCTTGAGTTCCTTTCCTTTAACAAATTGAAAGAAATCTCACTGAAACGGTTATTCTGTTTGCAGTTTGCAGCAGCGCACAATTTGGATTACATGCTAGTACAATGTAAACAGTGGACTGCTAATTTGGGTATATGCAACAAGTTGTGATAAACCTGTTCCTTTCAAATCAGTAACTTTTGAGCAACTTTACCAATTTCTTTCACTTTCTAAACAGAGCTTTCATGCGGTAAACCACAAATCTTCCTGAAGTTGCATCTCAAGTTCAGAATGTTGAAACCTCATACCTCAACGCAAAGAAAATAACCGGTAGCAGAAAATTCACAGTTCAAGTTTCTACATAGCTCAAGGTGTAATTTCCCCAGCCCTAATTCAGAGGAAATGAAATGCGAAAAAAAAAAAACAGTCTCAGGGTATCAGGTGAAAAGAGAAAATTGAATTAAGAAAAGAAAGAACAGTACAATGAGAAGCACAGAAAAGACTAACCTAATTGTTTAACAAATATAAAACAATAGCAAAATCAGTTTTAATAGGGCTGCGCACAAGGTAAAATAAACAAATAAGGATTACAAAAGAACAATTGGTAAAAAGGCATGACTAAATGGCATAGTGCATACCTCTCATGTGGACAGAGAGCCGCAACCTACGTAACCCCTATGAGGTAGGAAAAGGGATTAGTTGTTAAGATCATCATTGTCCTTAGATCATAAACTAGACCATATTCAATAATATCAGAAGGAAAACAGCAGCCATTATATTAATATTGTTTGCCATTACAGTTGAAAGTTGCCACTTGATAAATGAATAAAAACTTATATCTTTGCCATTGTCACATGAGTAGCACTACTCAACTGATAGCAAAAGAAAAAAATACGTTGGGAAACTTGTAGCAACGGTAATTACTGGAACTCCTAATCAAATCATGATGAATTAATAAAGCAAAAACTTTGAATGGCTTACCTAGGGATTTGCACGCACAGCTTTCGGCGAAGATTCGCACATTCGCGACCAACTTGTTTAGCTATCTGCTGTGAAGAGAAAAGAGCCGTAAGATCCCCTTCTAGAGAACTGTAACTAGCATCACATCAAAATGCTCTTTCCTGTAAACCAACGAAGTTCACCAGGATCAAAATTAAATGCTGAAATTAATAAGTTAAGTACACCATATCATGTCCCATCAAA
This sequence comes from Portulaca oleracea, assembly GCA_029582165.1. Classification (NCBI taxonomy): domain Eukaryota; kingdom Viridiplantae; phylum Streptophyta; class Magnoliopsida; order Caryophyllales; family Portulacaceae; genus Portulaca; species Portulaca oleracea. Next base: position 710,721 of record CM055885.1, on the reverse strand, counting down.
ACGAAAGAGGGAGACATTGTTATTAAAATCTCAATTCTTGATGTACGATCCTACGATTTTATGATTCAAAATCTTCGATGTGATTCTACCATCTACATTACGATCCACAATCGTACATGGGTTAATTCCGATCCTAACTACTCCATTAATGCAAGTTAGGATCCCGATTCTAACTACCCTTGATGGAGACTACAACAATTTTGATCACATCTAGCAAACATGGTACAACCGAAAGAACCCATCTTTTGTTCATCCAAATCCAATATCCCAAAAGTCCTGCTGTAAAAGGTGTAAGGGGTCTCATGGAGTAGTCTTTCTCCTGAATTTCGATTTACCCTAAAAGTCCTTCTTGTAGTCATGAGCACTGTAAATCACCTCTAGGAATATCAGTTACCCTCTGTAGTTGAGATTACCAATATTATTGCTTCACCAAGAAGTGACTGATAGCTTCCCGATTCAAGCAGTGATCAAAGACCAGCACAAAATGACACACAACATAATTGTTTTTCTTTTCATCTATTCTAATTAGGAGGGGGAGGGCTGTAGGTGAAAGAAATGGAATGTTCTGCTAGGATATCCTTTTTTTTATTATAATCATTTTTTAAGTGAACTAACAAGATTCATCGTTAAAGACTAGAACCCCCAGTAATTAGATGGTAGAATTTTTTTGTATATATGCAATTTGATCACTAAAAAAAGGCTATGAACCATTGGTCATCAGATTTCTAAATCAATTTCCATAAGTGCCTGCCATGTTACGCTTTCCATGAAATATGAAAATACAGAATTGGTACTGCTTTTAAGTTGCGCTGATGGATTTCATTAAATTATATGATCGATAATGCCCCACAGATATGCACAACATTCATCGTTAGTTTCACATATAACATGATAGAACAAGAATGCAATAGTTAGCAGTGGTCTGATAACAATTCTAACTTCAAAACCACTTTTATTTCATATGCCATCAATCTAGAACTTGTCAACTGCCAAAACAGTTCAATCATCATACTACAATAGATACCCTTAAGGCATTCTCATTGTAATGTTTTTCAAACTAAGTAGATTCCTACAGATTATATTAAACAGCTTCTATTCATAACATGGTAGACCTCTAACTAAGCCTTTAGGAAGCAACATGTACACAAATTTAATTAGTTAATGACCTTAACTAGTTGTTTGTTTTGGCATGCATCATTGAGAAGTCTACTTAAAAAATGGAAAAGCCAAGCAACCCAAGAGACCCATTTGCAACTCCCCCCCCCAACACACACATACACACACAAATGGCCTCCAAGTACTATGCTTCGGACAAACATGATGCCCCTCTTCTCCCAAAACCCAAACCCAAACTAACCTTCGAGGAGACTCTTCAACGTATCGAAGAGAAGGTTCTAGAAGTGCAACGTCGAATGAGTGACATACTCCGCGCTACGACCCCTACGCAACTAGAGTCATTGCAAAGGGATCGTGGTATTTCAACTCGGTCTCCTAGAATTCACCATAGTGGCTATTCGAGGTGTTTTGATGATTATCGATATGGTGGTTCTCGGGGAAGAAGAATGAAGGAGAAGGTTACTTCATGGCCTTCTAGGAAGGGAAGTGCTCACTCTTGGAGTAAGGCTTCATCCAAGGGAAGTCGAACTTCCGAGCTACCAAGACCATCTTCCCAAGCTCCTAAGGAAAGTGCGGAATATCTTCGGAAGCTCAAGGGTAGAAAATGCTTCACATGTCGGGTTTATGGTCACTACCAAGCCCAATGCCCCATGAAGATGGTTGAAAGCTCCAAAGCAAGTGAGGTAGCCACACCGAAGGCTCCAAAGACTAGTGTTGAGGTTCGCGCGCAAGAAGGGGAGAGTTCGACTCATAGGTGATCCTCTATCTTGACCAAGGATTCCCGAGATAACTCTCAACAGGAGAATATTTTCTGAACTTTGTTCACCATCGGCGAGAAGGCATGCAAGGTCATCATCGACGGTGGGAGTTGCACTAACTTGGCCTCTACCTACATGATTGAGAAACTCCAATTGCCGGTCTTGGCTCATCCTCAACCGTATAGCTTGCAAGGGCTAAAAGATGGCGACGACTTCGAGGTAACCCAACAAGTCTTGGTTTCTTTCTCCACTTGGTCTTATGAGGATAGTGTTCTTTATGATGTTGTCCCCATGGATGCTTGTCATTTACTATTTGGTAGACCTTGGCAATTTGATCGACATGCTATCCATGACGGCCGAAAGAACACTTACACCTTCTCAATGGGAGAAAAGAAAATCAAACTCATTCCTTTACCCCCTTTTGAAGCCCAAATACCACAAATCGGGGCGGGAAGTGAGAAGAGAGACCTCCAAAAGAGTGAAACACGGGATGAGAGTGCTTCGAGCAAAGGAAAGCCACATCGGGCTTTACTTTTGCTAAAAAGCTACCGTAGTGAGGTTGAGCGAACCTTAGCTCCACTAAAATTTCCATCCTTCCTCTCTTGTCCCTCACCCTTGCCCACAACTTCTACCGAGCTTCGCATAGAGTCTCCAAGTGTTGGGCCGTGCTCAGTCACTCCCGAGCCTCGCCATGGAGTTGAGTTGCATGAGGACACATCCTTGACCAATCCCTCGAGCTCCATTATTTTCACATCGAGATTGAACGAGGAAAAGGTTGTTTCCATTAGCCTTGACCCCGAACTCTCATGTGACGAATTCGTTGTTGCTTTCAACAAGTTGATGGGTGCTAGACGTGTTCGAGTCCTTCATGATGTTTACTTAGCCCCTCCATTCCGTCGGAATTGCTACATTTTTTAGAAGGACGAGTTGATGAGCGCCACTCTACTTCGACTGTAGGAGACATGTTTTTGGGACTACATGGGTATGCGGTTAATTTTGAACCCCCAAGAGTTGAGGACGACTCTTTTCGAAGAAGGGGAGTATGAACCGTGTGGAGATCGGTTCACTTTTGGTTCGTCTCTGTCGGACCATTCCCAAGCCTTCTAAGGGGTTTCGGAACCATCGGCAAGAATAAACACATGGTGGTGACGGCGTTCAAAGGCGTTCAAATGGCGTGCCTTCACTATTTGGGTCATAACTCCTTCGATACAACTGTGATGGACTTCAAATTTAGGAAGCTTAAAATACACACCGAAAGCTTTCCATCGATATATTACGGGTCTAAAACGGTGTTCGAATGAAGAAGTTATGCGCGTTTGAAGTCGGCCGAAAAACTGCCCAGAAGGTAGCGCCCGCGACCACTGGCGTAGCGCCCGCGACGGTTGGGCAGAAGGCCATAGCGCCCGCGACACTCCCCTGCCCAGCTACTGCCTGCACGTGTTTTCATCCTTTTTTGTTGTTTTCTTCCCCCTTTCCTTTATATAGATGTTCCCCCCTCCATTAGACATAGTTTATGAACTTTTTAGGTTTAGACTCAAAATTCCTCTCACTTGGAGAGTTTGTAATTGTGGGTTTTCAAACCCTAATTAATGAAAGCTAATCCTTTGGGTGGAATTTGTTTGGTGATTTCTCTTCTTTGTGAGTGGGTGTTCTACATCCACTCTTTGAGAGATTTCTTGGTTGTTTCAAGACTCTTTGCTTGTGGAAGGTCCTTGTACTAGAGATTGAACATCTTAGGTCAATTGGGTGAGATTTCTCTCTTTACAATTGTCCATATCATTCAATTTCATGTTTTTCTCCATTAATCCAAAACCCAAAAAAATTGGTTTGTAATGTTTATGAGTTCTATGGGTGGATTTCCATCATCCACATGATTTTGCATAGACCCTAGGTCCCAACCCTCTCCAACAATATTTCTATTTTCTACTATAGTGTGTGGTCAAACTTTTGGTTGTGAGATTGATCCTCTTTAAGGGCCCTCTTCAAAGTAGTTGACCAACCCTAGAGGGATTCCCCTATAAATAGAGATGTTTCTCATGTCATTTGAATCATCCTCTCATCTAAACACATCCTTCGTATGTTGTTCAGACTACAACTGTTGAGAAAAATAATGAGATGGAATAGAGAAACCACGGAAGATGGGGGATCACTTGGGTGGCTAGGAGTCGAGGGATAAACCGGCTCCCCTTAAGACTTATTCACTAGACCGTGAAAAGACTCAAGAGTAGAACCTAACTTCTTGTAAGTAAAGTCACAAGATTTCTCAAAGAACTCAAAGAGTTGTTTCAGTCAACACCTTAAGAATGTGTTGAACGCTCTCTAGAAAAGAAGAAGAAGATGGTTGAGAGTGTGGATGAATGTGCAATTCATCCACCTTATATAGAGAACTTGCCAATTGAATTAAGCATAATCCAAGGGATTGGGCTGAATAGTATTAATGAGAAATCGTGACTGATTACTCAATCAATATTATCCATAAACATGATTAATATCAATTGACCACGAGGCATAAATCAAGGGATTTCAAAATCAATCCCAGCAGTGCTCAACACGACCCGTGTTGAATCAACAACACGACCCGTGTTGATCCTGAGCACACTTTTTAAACTCTCTGGACGCCAACACGGGTCGTGTCATACTGAACACGATCCGTGTTGAGTCCATTTTCTTTGTTAAGCTCTTATTCGACCTCCTGATCGATCCTATGCTTATACCTTATACTTTTATGCCTCTAAACTCTTGAAATACTCCAACAATCCCCCGTCATTTCAAGAGTACCACTTGAAATAGCCCGAGATCCCTTACTTGGGTAAAACTACCCCCGCTATACATGGCGACTTCTAGAAAGAATCAACACCCGATAAATCGAGGAGTTGTTATGCGTCATGAAAGTGCCTTTCGACTTGAACTTTCACTTAGTGTAAATAATTTCAATTAGTTTGAATGTATAAGTAGACAAGTCTTTGAACTTTACATCCTTATTTAACTAATTTATATCATATCACACACACAACCCAAAACCTTCCTTAAAAATAAAGACATTATTTTACAACCGGCTATGTGTCTCATACCCTCGCAAGAACAATCAAGCCCAGCCCTAGGCTATCTGAAGAGGCCCACTTCACGTCCTCGCATAGGCAGACTTTTACACCCCATAATAGATCGAGCTCCCCATCTCATCGATTCAAAGTCTGTTAATGAGTTATAAACTCAAACGTCTTGAACATTACGGTTCTTGAGCAACACCTTGTCTTTGGGATGATTTAACTTGAAAAATTGATGCTCCTATTATCATTCAACGTTGTCGACCATTGAACTCAAGGCTTGACAAGAGGTGTCAAGCGTGAGTTGGAGCTCCGTTGACAATAATCATTTGATTGGGCTAACTCCCATCCCCTTTGATGTTGTTAACACCAAGTCCTTGGTCAATCCTTTAGTGAAAGGATCGGCCAAATTCTCACTTGTCTTGACATAATTTACCGCCACAACTTCATCCTTGATGAGTTGATGAACATAAGAGTGTCGTAACCCAATGTGCATTGACATACCATTGTAGACACAATTATAAACACTTGCAATTGTGGCATTGTTGTCACAATAGAGTGTTGTTGGAGGCATAGGCTTCGTCCAAAGAGGAATTTCCAACAACAAATTTCATAGCCATTCCACCTCTTTACAAGCGGCGGTGTAGACACCGGATTTTGGCACATGGATGTATAGCATAACTATATAAATACGAAGCAAAAAAGAAGAAAAAGAAGTCAGTCAATAAGCTAGATTTTAGCATAGATTTTATGAAATTTTTATTACTTCATTTTTATGTATTTTTAGTTAGACAATTAGGAATTAAGGGAAGCTTAGCCATGCAAGCCATACAAGCAAGCCCAAGTAGTCCCGAGATCGGATCCTAACAAAAACACTCAAAAAAGCATCTCATAAACCCAATAGTATTAACTGCTGCCGTCCAGTGTGAACCACCACTTCCCGAGGTGGGTGAGTTCACACACCACCGTCCAAAGGTGCGTGGACGACAAGAGGAACGTCCCCCTGGCGTAGTGGTCGACCGGCCTACACGCACCGACCACACGTGGTCAATTGACCATGTGCTGCCGTCCACCTTCATACACTCCCCCCTACTGCCTAGCTATCTGTGCCTTGACTACCTTGGACGAGAGGTGGGATGTATGTGATTGCATGCATGTATCCTACTACCTCTCATTCTCCTATAAATACCGCTACTCCTCAAAGCTAAACTCACTCAATCATTCACCCATTCTTTCCCCTACACTCTCATTCATCCATTCTCTCATTTCTCTCATCACTCTTTACTAATCTCCATTCTTATCATTATTCTATCACCCTTTTCCTATCATATTTTCACCATTTTCTTACAATCCTAATCTCCATATCTTCATCCTCTTAAACCTCTCATCCATATTCTCATATTATCCCCACCGTTCTTACATAAAAATCCTCACAAAACTATCCTAAAACATCATAAAAAGATCCTTTCTTCCTACCTTTTTTCCTATCCCTTCTCCTATCCTTTTCCATTACTTTATGTAGACACCGGATTTTGTACCGGTATTAGTTTTAGTTATTTGTAAAAAGTAAGCTAGCCGAATAGTCTAGTGGCATGCAAACCCATTTCTTTCTAACCCGGAAGCGAGCAAAACTGGCCAACAGAACCAGCCCAAACCCGTCTGGGTTGGGCCCACGTTCCTTCCGCCTCCAGCCAAACCCGTCTGGGTTTGTCCAGTTTTCATTCCGCCTCCAGCCCAAACCCGTCTGGCTTTATTGATTCCGCGGCTATATACTATAACCCTAAACGTACCCCTAATCTCCTCATTCCACTATAAATTAAACCCTAATCCCTCTCATTTTTGACACACGACATTATGCTAGAGTATTGACACTAGCATAATTCTCTCTACCTCTTCTCTCCCTTTTGCATGCTGCTTCACTAAAGGTTAGAATGGTTATCATTGATGTAAACCATGTAGTATAACTTATCGAATTAACGTTTCTTTTGTATTTTCAATTCAGTATTTTGCATGACATTAATGTTAAACTTGTGAGATTCATACTTAATTCCCCCCTTTTAACTTTTTCCGCTTTGATTTAATTCTAGTAGAGTCTATTCGGTTGAATAGGCGGGTTTGATAATTTTAATTGTCAAATTCATAACCTTACCCCCGAATCCATCTTTGGATTCATAGACCGGAGTCCGTGTCAAAATGGTTTGTTGTTTTTCTCCTAAAAATTCAACTGGCGACTCTATATTCATACTTCGGTATTTTTCCTTTTTTACGGTTTCTTTGACCTAATTTGTGATTAGCGCAAGAAGTAACCCGGTTTGGTTCAATCCATGAACCCAGGCGGGTTTACTGTCTTCTTTTCACTTTCTTTTTGCTTCGCTATTCCTTCGGTCCAATTTGCGGATAGCACCTGAGTTAACCGTCTCGGTTCAATCCATGAACCCAGACGGGTTTGTCAATTTCTTTTCAATCTTTCCTTTAGTTTTTTTTAGTCTGACAGCGGTGAAACTCGGCTTGGTTCAAGCTAAGAACCCAGACGGGTTTCGTTGTTTTCCCTTTCTTTTTTTTATCTCTTTCTTTCTTCTTTCTTAAAAAGGTGAATTTCGGGATCCTGGCGCATAAATCGATTTGATCTGTCGGCAAATTTATTCTTAAAAGTTCAACCTTATTTAAGGTTAAGCAATCCTAGTCGGCTCCCAATCACTTTTAAGTAGCGCCGCGAAAAAGGTCATCAATTTTTCGGGGTCTACAGATTGACGACTCCACTGGGGACTTAAACTTAAAAAGAGGGTAAAACTTGAAAGAATTAAATTTTAGTGATTTTTGTAAAAAGGGGAGGAATTAGTTTATTTCACCTTTTTATCATTTTAGGCATATTGCATACCAGGCTACTCTTGGGCCTTTATGGCTGGGGAGCACAAAAGCGTTGGTTTAGGTTTTAAAACTAGGAATCAATCCCGAGAGTGGGAGGTCACTACTTGTGGGATGCACTTACATCGCCAAGCATTTGATCTCTCCTCTCACCTGTGTTACACTCTAAAGGTTTCCTTGAAACCCAAAGAGCAACACCCCACACATTTTTCCTATGAATTCCATATAAGGAAAATGCACCGGGGCGAGAACATGTGGTACCCTATTCATCTCCCTAAGCCTAGAAAAACTCTGGATCTAAAGCCATGGTTAGGCTCATCCCGCATCTGTATGTCATGTAAATTAATCCTGTAAAAGTTGAGTCCAAGTGTCTAGCCCGATCATGAGTGGGACGTCATTCTAGCCCGCGTAGGATCAAATGAGAGATGGACTGGCCCAAACCATGACGGGTTTGGTGGCCTAAACCCAGACGGGTTTGATGGGCCTGGCCTAGTTGGACTCACTGCGGAATCCTGTCTATGCCCATTTGAAAGGGAGGGATTACAGTTCAAACCCAGACGGGTTTGAGCACATTTTCTTCTCCTTCCACATCGGGCCAAACTGTTCTATACTGCAGTCAGCCTGATCCACTTACTATTGATCCTATTCGTCCCTTTATGACGCCTCGAGTCGATACTCAATGAGTGTCACCCGCTACCATCATGCTAGGTCCATATAGAGTTAGAACATGCACTCCCATAAAAGTGGGTGAGTCACCCTTGTGTCAGCATGTAGGCGTCATGTCCATGTCCTAGGTTCATATAGGTCCATTAAGTCATGCATGCATTGGGCGGGGGCATAAAGGTTCTTTCGAGCACTAATCAATTTCCATGTAGGCAAGATAGCAGACCATCTCCGAGCCCGCATCCGTGACCCACAAACCGGCAGACTTATTCGCAATCCCAACTACAGGCCACCGGCCCAATCCAGTGAATCCAGTGAATCCACCATGTTAGGATCCCTCGCCAACAACCTTTTTGGGGAGAGTTCTGGTGACAAGCAACTTGATGGGCTGTACGAGCGGGTACAGGAAGCAATTACCATTTGCATGGCAGACCAGGAGGACAAAACCAATGAGAAGCTAGAAAAGAAATTCAGTGAAAATCAACAAACCATGAATAGCGTGCTGGAAGCCATTAAGCAGATCAACAAAAAGCTGGGCATCGAACTTGAGGAAGAGGAAAACTATTATGGTTCCGAGTCTGAGGCCGAGGCTGATGATGGGGTTGGAGAGGGTCACCCCAAATCCAAAAATGAAGGCCCAAAACCTAAGTCATTTGGTGAAGTCAAGTCCAAACTTGTACTGAATAACTCTAGAACTTCGGAGGACCCCTATGTCAAAAAACTTGAAGAGAAGGTTGATATGCTCACCAGAAGGATGATGAAAGCTGATCCGACCTTCACCGACGCCTGTATGGATTTGGCCATCCCCAAACACCATGTATCGAGAATAAGGGACAAGGTTGAGGTACCAAACATAAAATTTAGGCCCTCTGAAAACCCATTTCATCACTTGGAGGAATTCATGAGGCTGGCTCCCCTCCATAAGGTAGATGAAGGTCTCTACACCACAGTCTTCCCTTCCACTCTAGAAGGTAAGGCCAAGGTATGGTACCAAAATTTACCCCCGCAAGTCAAGACCAATGCAGATGAGTTGTTCAAGGCCTTCATCAGCCATTTTAGTCGTCTCCAACAAAAGGAGGTCACTGTAGATGACCTCACTTCCATGAAGCAAGGAGATGATGAGTCATTCCTCTCTTATTATGAACGATGGCACTCAATGCTGTTAAAGATCGACGAAGCAGTCCCCTTTAGGATGCAATTGAGCACTTTCAAGCAAAGCATCCACCCTCGCATCACCCGACATTTTGGCTTTCAATCTATCAAAGACTTTGAGACTTTGAAGGATTTGTGTGTGCAAATTGAAGCTGCTTACAACGAGAAGAGCACATAACATTCTGGATCTAGCTCCAACAGGAGGGCCACTAGCGTGCCTAGCCCCCCTCAGAAAACTGTTGAGACTAATTCCATCCAACAGAGGTCAGAACCTTTCTTACTTTCAGTTTAACTTGCTTCACTTAGAAAAATCTGGACGAGATCTCAAAAGTTTTTGAAACCTTTTCCTTCAAACCTTCTGATTTTGAGACAAGTTATGAAAGTTGTATCTGACTGCTTTGACTATCTTAGAAAGTATAAATGTGCGTGCCGCAAATCTTTGGGCTAAGTTTAGTTGATTGAGCCCCATCCCGTGAGTCCACATTGCCTAAATTTTGAATTGATCACTTTTATCAATTCCATGATCCCTTGAGTGACTCACCCATTAGTTGCATCTCTAGAACTTGTTTTGCATCTTGCTTGAGACTACACATTTGCATTGCACGCTGTGACAAAGTGATTAAGGCATTCGATTTTATTTTGATAAGCTACATAGCTAAATAGCCTTCCTTACATTATATTTACCGTTCTTTTTGCCCCGCCTAGCCTTTGTTTATCCTTTTTTCATGATTGAACCCTGACAATACGAGCCTTGGCCTCTGATATCCAGTATCCCTTTGCCTTGCTTGGTTGGATGAGAGTTTGTCTTTTTTTGGAAGTTTGGGAGAATCTGAAAGTCCCATATCTTGAGCGATTGGTATTTGGTTATGTTGTTCATATATTATATCAAAGTCGAAGATTCCATAGATATTCTTCTCCCCGATCACCCACAAAAAAAAAGAAAGAATAAAAAAAATTGATAAAAAAAGGAAAAGAGTTTTAAAAATAAAAGGGTGATTAGGGAGATTCAATTTAAAGTTCAGAAAACTTTGACCTGGTTGTATTCAGTTGAGATGTTTCAGGGTGAAAGGTGAAATGCCTTGCATACATTAAGCAAGAAGGAGAGTTTAGAGTGTTTTATTCATTGAAATTCAATCCAAGCATGGCTCTTAACTCCTCATTCCCAAATTTTACCGCTCCTTACCCTAACCTAAGCCCCGTTACAACCCGAAAAAGTCTTTTGATTGTCACTTGTGCATTGCATACCAGTAGTGGAGAGCGAGGTTCTTACCAAGCTTATGGTAGTTTGTTTCTATTGGTTTGAGTATGAGAAAACACACATACATATTCAAAATTGAGTGTTTGAGTGTTTGTTCTTTCCTATGTGAGGTTTGTTCTTTTGACTGACCTACGTCCATAACTAACCGCGCACATTTGCATTATTCTTAGAACTGTTGGCGGATTTATGCCTCTGAAGTACTTGTTCTCTCCTTTGGGATTCGAAAATTTCTTCCTATCTCTTTCGAACTGAGTTTTGATTTTGTCCAGATTAATCTTTGTGCTTGCTTGTTGAATTGATTTTGTTCTTCCTATCGAAAATTCCCTATCCCAGAATGTTTCAGCAGCACGTAGAAAATCCCAATCTATTTTCACTTGCCTCAAACTTAGCAGAGAAGTCAACTTATACCTCCCCAGCTCTCTCTTTTCCTCCTTGGACAGAGTGCTTATCCAAGTGGCTAGCTTTTTTTTCTCGAACGCCATCAGGATGAAAGGACGATTTGATTCACGTCGAGGCAAGGAAATAATGGGGATAACGAAACTCAAACGGGTTTGATGGTGTTTGGTTTGTGCTTGTGATTTGGAGAAGGCATAACCCAGACGGGTTTACTTGCCCTGTACGCCAGGATAATGAAACTCAAACGGGTTTGATGGTGTTTGGCTTGTGCTTGTGATTTGGAGAAGGCGTAACCCAGACGGGTTTACTTGCCCTGTACGCCAAGATCAGCTTTCCTTAAACTGCACACCAAGTTAGGGTTTCTCGGCGCGAAACGCAGACGGGCCTGGGCCAGCCTATGTAGAGTTCTAAAGGCCCAGCTCCTAGAAGTGGGAATCATTCAGGGCCTAAAACCCAGACGAGTTTGGGCCAGCTTATTGGGCTATCTCACGGAGCCACTTCAACTCTATTTTGGGTCATAATGCGGGTCCACAAGATAGTTATATGTCTTCGCCGGCCCCGAAACTGTAGCTCGAACTTACTTGTAGCATTTAATTTTCAGTCTTTTTTTTGGGGAAGCGGGAGTAATCCCACCATGTAGATTGCATATCGCATTGCACATTGTTGTTACATTATGCATAAGGGTACACGAGAATAAAAGTGCATTACGCAGCACCATCATTGCATAAGCATCACATCAGTGGTTCGCACTAGTGCATAAATAAAAAAAAAACGTACGTCATGCATCATTGCATTGCATTGTCCTAAGTGCATAATAAAGAGTCATACATAGCATTACATAAGTTCATTACATAAAGACCCTGCATGTGCATCATTCTCAGTCCTCATCATGCCAGACCTTCGCATCGCCACCACCACTGGCGCAATTAGCCCCATGGGCCCCGCTTCCACCAGGGCCAAAGTAAGTGTCCCACTGGTAGTAAGAGGAGTCTACCACCTCTGTATCGCTACCTGAGCCAGATAGGTGTAACACTTCGGTACCGCTTGCATTAAGCCAAGAATGTTCGAGTGACCCTGGCTTAGAAAAAATTCAATCGAGTTTCCACTAAGCCGGGGGCTATTTGAATAAAAAAGGAAGCAAGTCACTACGGCGACTATCAAGTGATTCCCAGTTTAGCAAGAGTTAAATCAAACTGCCACTAAGCTGGGGGCTACGTAGCCCAAGCAAGGGGTCGAATCAGCCTAAAAACTAGAACGGCCTGCCTAGGTCCGTTTTCGCAAAGACTCATTTCATATCGGCTCACTCGACTCACAAAAAAAGAGGATCATTCGGCCCAACCCAACGCTAAATTGGGGGCTTCTCTCGACCCAGCGCTAAATTGAGGGTTTCTTTGTTTTCGGCCCGAAGTCCAACCCAGACGGGTTCACGCAAAAAAAAAAAAAAAAAAAAGGGGGGGTTGTTTTCCAACCCAACCCAGACGGTTTCATTCAAAAAAAAGGGGTCGCTTTCCAGCCCAACCCAGACGGATTTGTGCCAAAATAAAAGAGTTTGGGCCACTCCTCTTCGTTCTAACCCAGACGGGTTTCATTCAAAAATGGGTTGGGTTCGTCCTAACCCAAACGAGTTTCTTTCAAAAATGGGCTAAATGGGGGCTAAAAAAAGGATCACTCGGCCCAACACGAATTGGGGGCTTCTCTTTTCTCGATCAAGCCCAACCTGCATGTTGGGCCACTCCTTTTCGTCCTAACCCAGACGGGTTTGGGCCGAAAAGGGAGGGGTTGATTTCGACCGAAAAAGGGGTTTGGGTGGAGTTTAACTTTTCTCCTCCAAGCCCAACTAAGACGGGTTTGGGTTTGCTATGCGCTCTATTCTAAAAATCGGCCTATCTTCCTCGTTTCTCTAAGGCCCGATTTAAGCAATACAGGTAATCGACACGAATTACTTCATTATTTTTAGCTAAATCAACAAGCTAGAATTAAACATTTCTACTTGCAAATTTATGCTATAAATAAGAGCAGAGTCAGGAAGAAGACATTACCCGGACATGTGAATGCTTGTGCCATACGTGATTCCACGGTTCGGGCACCAGTATCGGCGGTTCCCAACCCGGCCTAGGAGTCCATGCTCGCCGGGAAGACATTTCATGTGCCCAGTTTGTCGCATGGGGTTGAACGGGCGGATCTCTAATTTTCCTAACCATTATTTCCTAACTAGTGAATGAATGGGTTTTTGAGCAAGGAAAGGAAGTGGAAGATAGAGATGCATGATTAGGGGTGTGAAGAGGCTCCTTTTATAAGGAGAGTGGATGCATGCACACCACACAAGTGGCCAACCGGCGGGCCCCAGCATTAGGATCATGGAAGGCATGCATTGGCCAAAAATCTATCATAAAATCCCGTGAAGCTTATCCTAAAGTCTTAAAAAAAAAAAAAAAAAAAAAAGAAGCGAAACCCAGACGGGTTTGCAGCTAGGCCCAAAATTCCGGCCCAAACTCGTCGCAGCCTGAAAGGAGCCCAAGCTCGCCGCTGCAATTTCAGGCCCAATGCAGGAACCCAGACGGGTTTGCAGTCTATTTGCAGCCTGAAATAGGCCCAAAAAAAAAAAAGTCAGGCCTTGAAATGGGCCATCGCAGCATCGACCCAGACGGGTTTACTGCCTGAAACAGGCCCAAAGTTCAGGACCAATGCAATTCGAGCATTTCCCATGAAGCAATGGCAAACTCAAGCCCATTTCCAAGAGCTAAAGCACGATTGACAGGTAAATTTTCTGACTTTTGCTCTGATTTTCAGATAAACTGATGCCCTCCTTCTCTGTTTTGCAGAACAATGCACAAAATACGTCGGTCGTCAGGCGGCTACAAAAAGACGAACTCATCTTCAGCGGCCGTCATCAGGCCCTCACAATGCGATGACACCCTTTTCAGCACAGAGACACAAGTCCTGCACTTCACGGCGAAATGAAGCGCGTCACCTCGGTCCACCTCACGGCGAAATGAAGTGGATCACCTCATCATCCTGGCATGCTTCACGGCGAAATGAAGCGCGTCACCTCGGTCCACCTCACGGCGAAATGAAGTGGATCACCTCATCATCCTGGCATGCTTCACGGCGAAATGAAGCACGTCACCTCGGTCCACCTCACGGCGAAATGAAGTGGATCACCTCATCATCACGGCATGCTTCACGGCGAAATGAAGCACGTCACCTTGGTCCACCTCACGGCGAAATGAAGTGGATCACCTCATCATCACGGCATGCTTCACGGCGAAATGAAGCACGTCACCTCGATCCACCTCACGGCGAAATGACGTGGATCAACTCATCATCTCGATATGCTTCACGGCGAAATGAAGCACGTCACCCTGATCCAACTCACGGCGAAATGAAGTGGATCACCTCATCATCCTGGCATGCTTCACGGCGAAATGAAGCACGTCACCCCGATCCGCTCAAGGCGAAATGAAGCGGATCGACTCCGACCAGCTTTACGGAAGAAACTAAGCAGGTCAACCCACACAGACACAGGTTTTGCACTCCACGGCGAAATGAAGTGCATGACCTTGATCTACCTCACGGCGAAATGAGGCAGATCAATTCGGTCAGCTTTACGGAAGAAACTAAGCAGGCCAACCAACATCAATGCAAGACCAAGCTTCCAAGCGTCAACCAGCTTCAGAACAGGCTTCTGATTCATATCCAAGATCATCAAGACTACTTTGATCATCGTTTTACTCAAACTTGATCAAAGTGGGGGCTATCTGTAGACACCGGATTTTGTACCGGTATTAGTTTTAGTTATTTGTAAAAAATAAGCTAGCCGAATAGTCTAGTGGCATGCAAACCCATTTCTTTCTAACCCGGAAGCGAGCAAAACTGGCCAACAGAACCAGCCCAAACCCGTCTGGGTTTGTCCAGTTTTCATTCCGCCTCCAGCCCAAACCCGTCTGGCTTTATTGATTCCGCGGCTATATACTATAACCCTAAACGTACCCCTAATCTCCTCATTCCACTATAAATTAAATCCTAATCCCTCTCATTTTTGACACACGACATTATGCTAGAGTATTGACACTAGCATAATTCTCTCTACCTCTTCTCTCCCTTTTGCATGCTGCTTCACTAAAGGTTAGAATGGTTATCATTGATGTAAACCATGTAGTATAACCTATCGAATTCACGTTTCTTTTGTATTTTCAATTCAGTATTTTGCATGACATTAATGTTAAACTTGTGAGATTCATACTTAATTCCCCCCTTTTAACTTTTTCCGCTTTGATTTAATTCTAGTAGAGTCTATTCGGTTGAATAGGCGGGTTTGATAATTTTAATTGTCAAATTAGTAACCTTACCCCCAAATCCATCTTTGGATTCGTAGACCGAAGTCCGTGTCAAAATGGTTTGTTGTTTTTCTCCTAAAAATTCAACTGGCGACTCTATGTTCATACTTCGGTATTTTTCCTTTTTTACGGTTTCTTTGACCTAATTTGTGATTAGCGCAAGAAGTAACCCGGTTTGGTTCAATCCATGAACCCAGGCGCGTTTACTGTCTTCTTTTCACTTTCTTTTTGCTTCGCTATTCCTTCGGTCCAATTTGCGGATAGCACCTGAGTTAACCCGTCTCGGTTCAATCCATGAACCCAGACGGGTTTGTCAATTTCTTTTCAATCTTTCCTTTAGTTTTTTTTAGTCTGACAGCGGTGAAACTCGGCTTAGTTCAAGCTAAGAACCCAGACGGGTTTCGTTGTTTTCCCTTTCTTTTTTTTATCTCTTTCTTTCTTCTTTCTTAAAAAGGTGAATTTCGGGATCCTGGCGCATAAATCGATTTGATCTGTCGGCAAATTTATTCTTAAAAGTTCAACCTTATTTAAGGTTAAGCAATCCTAGTCGGCTCCCAATCACTTTTAAGTAGCGCCGCGAAAAAGGTCATCAATTTTTCGGGGTCTACACTTTCCTACCATTATTATCTCCATTTCTTTTCTCTCTCAAGCCCTCTTATCTTTATTCTTATTCCACCTTCCATCATCCCTCCATAAACCTCACAAAACTCCACAAAAAGCCTACCTTTCTACTACCCAAAAACCCAACAAAAAGAGCCTTTTTATATCCTTTTCTCATCCCTTTTTCTATCATCTTTTCTATCCATTTTCTTGACAATACTTTGGCATATTCAAGAAGAGTATTCAAGGCTTTCAAAGGCATCCAAAGAGGCTTCTACAAAGTCTAGGCAAGGCTTCCCTAAAAGGTCACAATGTAAGCTTTTATTTATTTCTTCCTTAAATAAATAATGTGTTGTATATTATGTACCTTTCCTTCTTTTATTATTTTGCATGTTCAATGAAGTAATTCTATAAAGTATTCATTCATTTTCCTTCCAAACTTTATCAAAAGCACATTTTAAACTTTTAGTAGAGTCTTTCCTTTTGTGAGAGGCGAACTCTTAAAGTTTACTTTTTGAGTTCGTAGCCTTACCCCCGGATCCATTCTTGGGTTTCGCAGGCGGAGTCTTTCTTTCTTTCTTTCTTTTTGGTTTTGTCTTGGCTTTTCCCTTAAAACGTCGGGTGGCGACTCCCATTTCGAACTAAAACACATCGGAGATTGCATAAACTATGGTAACATGGTTTTACAATGTATTGATGCAACTTTAGGGTTTTCTCTCTTATATTTCTAAATAATAGTTGCATAAACCACTCTCTTTCGAGCCTAACATTTAAATGAGCAAATTGGGTTAAATTTAGAAGAGTTTAGAACAAGTGGATGTTCACTCTTAAAGGTTTAATTCAATGACTCATAAAATGCATAAGTAAAGGGAAAGTGTTTTTACAAAATATTATTCATGAAATGTAAGGTTGATCTCCTTAAAGAGTTTTTCAAAGGTTAAACCCTAGCACAAATCACCAAATCACACCCCAATCCAACGTGGACATTTGGAAGCCTGAACGACGAGGAAAAATGTCCACAGGCGGCCAACGCTACGAACTCAGAAGCCATGGTGCAATCCGAAATACATGCTTGTTTCTTAGAACCCCATGAAACAGAACATCCACCAAGTAGAAACACCCAACTGGAAGTTGAGGTGTAATCAGCCTTGTCACTTATCCGACTTGCATCGGAGTATCCTTCTAAAACCGAAGGTTCTCTCTTAAAGCGGAAGCTGTAGTTTTAGGTAAGTTTGAGGTATCCCAAAACTCTTCTTATGGCCCGCCAATGCTCCTTGCCTGGGTTGCTTGTAAATCTACTAAGCTTCCCTACCGCAAAGGCTATATCCGGCATAGTGTAAGTCACAGCATACATTAGACTACCTATGACTTTTGCATACTCCAATTGGGTAATGGGTCTACCATCATTTTTACTTAGTTTGATGTTTGAATCAAACGGGTTAGTTGCCACATAGGAGCTCTTGTGAAACTTTCCTAACACCTTTTCCACATAGTGTGATTGTGTTAGACTTATTTCATCATTGTTTCTAATGATCTTGATACCAAGTATCACATCCGCCTCTCCCAAGTCCTTCATAGAGAACTTAGCGGATAGAAAACTTTTAGTTTTCTCAACTTATTCCATGTCGGTACCAAATATCAACATGTCATCAACATATAGGCATATGATCACCCCCTTTCCATTCTCAAACTTAGAATAGGCACACTTATCCGACTCATTGATTTTAAAGCCAAATCCAAACACTACTTCATCAAATTTGTTATGTCATTGCTTAGGTGCTTGCTTTAGACCATACAAAGATTTTATGAGTTTGCATATTTTATTCTCATGACCCTTTTCAACAAACCCCTCGGGTTGTTCCATATACACCTCCTCTTCTAGTTCTCCATTTAAGAATGTCGTCTTGACATCCATTTGATGGATTACTAGCTTATGGATTGTAGCTAAAGCTATTAGTACTCTTATAGTTGAAATCCTAGCCACGGGTGCATAAGGGTCAAAGTAATCGATACCATATCTTTGTGTAAAGCTCCTTACTACTAACCAGGCTTTAAACCTTTCTATGGTACCATCTACTTTCTTTTTACACTTAAAGATCCATTTTGATGTAATATGTTTAAATCCCGGTGGTAAGTCTACTAGAACCGAAACATTATTTTCTTTAGTGGAGTCTATCTCATCTTGTACCGCTTTCTTCCAAAAGGAAGTATCTTGTGACTCCATTGCCTCTTGGAAAGTGTTAGGATCTTCATCTACATTGTAGATATAGGGAATCTCATACTTTATAGAGTTCCTATTTCCCTCTACTAAATAGACAAAGAAATTCGAGCCAAAGTCCTTGGATTTCCTCGTCCTCTTACTCCTCCTTATTTCCTCACCTTCTTATTGAGTTTCTTGAGTAACATCCTTTGGAATCATGTCATGAATAACATCCTTGGGTCTAGGAATTGATGAGAATCGAGTCTCATCAAAAATTACATCTATTGACTCTATTACGGTGTTCACCATTATATAGTCATTTGGTTCGATAACCATAAATATATAGGTTTTGCTTTCAAAAGCATAACCTATAAAGACGCACTCAATTCCTCTTTCACCCAATTTTCTTTTCTTTGGTTCCGGGACCCTTACGATGGCCCAACACCCCTATACTCTAAAGTGCTTTAGAGTTGGCTTTCTTTTATTCCAAAGTTCATATGGGGTCTTAGGGTTCTCTTTGAGAGGAACTCTATTTAATACATAGCAAGTCGTTTAATGAGGCTTCACCCCAAAACCCTTCTCTTAAACCGAAGTAAGATAACATGGAATTAACCATTTCTTTTAAAGTCCGATTTTTCCTTTCCGCCACACCATTTTGTTGAGGTGTGTAAGGTGTCGTTGTCTCATGCACCACACCATAACCTTGAAAATAAATGGGATCATAATATTCACCACCCCTATCGGATCTTAATATTTTTATTTGGGTCTCACAATGCAACTCACTTTTAGCTTTGAATATTTTAAACTTATCTAAAGTTTCATCTTTTGAATATAAAAGAAATACTTGGCAATACTTGGAAAAATCATCAATGAAAGTCACATAGTATCTTTTACCTCCTATAGAAAGAGTGCTATGGAAATCTCCTAAATCACTATGAATTAATTCAAGCAATTTAGAATTTCTCATAATACTTGGAAAGAAACTTTTAGTGATATTAGTTAACATGCATGTTCTACACTTCTCTATATTATCATCCAAAATTGGAATGAAGTCAAGGTTAGACATGTATTTAAGCTTAATATAATTAACATGTCCAAGTCTCAAATGCCATAGAGAAGAATTTAAACAAGAACCAAGCAAGTAAACGAAAATATCATTCTTATTGCCACTTGTAGCATTTAACTTGAACATATCACCACATGCATAGCCTTTACCTAAAAAGACCCCTCCCTTAGACAAAACATAATTGTCCCCTTCACTTGTTTAAAGCCATACTTACTTAGAAGGAAACCCGAAACAAGATTCTTACATATTTCTGGAGCTAAATACACATCATTTAAGAACAATGTCTTTTCGGAAGTAAATACAAGTTCAACTTGTCCTATTCCTTCCACCTTGACCGGGGAGTTATTGCCCATAAAGAGCTTCCTCCCCTCTTCGGCGGGTTAGATAGTCTTGAAGAGAGAACGCTCGATGCACACATGCCTTGTCGCACTCGAATCAACCCACCAAATATCGTCACTAGAAACGATATTAATTTTGTCATTTATCATGGCTACAAAGAGTCCATTGGACTCCTTCTTACCACCATGATTCTTAGTATTATTGTTCGAAAGCCCGTGCTTTTTCCTCCATACCGGACATTCCCTCTTGGGGTGACCCAGCTTGTCGCATTCCCAACAAACCATTTTTGGTTTCTTGTTGCTCTTGTTCTCAAACTTATTCTTGTTCTTTGTTCCACTTGTGTTCTCTTGAACCACATGAACCTTGGAGGGATTCTCCTTGGTGTCATCCTGCATTCTCAATTCCTCCTCAATACGGAGATGGTTAGCCAAATCCTCAAGCGATATGGGTTCCTTAGAATGCATTAAGGTTCTTTTAGTTTCTTTCCATGAAGGGGAGAGCTTGCCTATAATTAAAGATATAATATAGGCCTCATCAATGTGGATCTTATGTTAAACAAAATTGCATAATATATGTTGAATTTCATGAAATTGGTCAAGAACTTTTCTACCTTCAACCATTTTAAAATTATTAAATTGGCTAACAAGAAAGTTCTTACTTGTAGAATCCTCCGACATATATTTAGATTCAAGCATCTCCCAAAGCTCCTTAGCGGACACGACATTTTGATAAACGTCGAAGAGAGCATCCATCATCCCGTTGAGAATGTGGCCCACACAAATGTAGTTGTTGTTCTCCAACTTGAGCCGACGCCTCGTTTGCTCCGTCGTCTCGTCTTCACCCTCCACCGGAACGTCTTGGGTGAGCATATACACCACCTTGAGAGTGGTGAGCATGAAGTGCATCTTCTTTGTCCATCTACGGAAATCGATCCCCTCAAGCTTGTCCAACTTTTGAAAGTTGTTGGTCATGTCTTTCAAAGAGTGAGACATAGTGAATAAGTCTTAAGATTGTTGGGGGAAAAAATGAGATGGAATACAGAAACCACGAAAGATGGGGGATCACTTGGGTGGCTAGGAGTCAAGGGATAAACCGGCTCCCCTTAAGACTTATTCACTAGACCGTGAAAAGACTCAAGGGTAAAACCTAACTTCTTGGAAGCAAAGTTACAAGATTTTTCAAAGAACTCAAAGAGTTGTTGCAGTCAACACCTTAAGAATGTATTGAATGCTCTCTAGAAAAGAAGAAGAAGATGGTTGAGGGTGTGGATGAATGTGTAATTCATCCACCTTATATAGAGAACTTTTGGAGCCAAAAGGGAGTCAAACTTGCCAATTGATTTAAGAATAATCCAAGGGATTGGGTTGAATAATATTAATGAGAAATCATGACTGATTTCTCAGTCAATATTATCCATAAACATGATTAATATCAATTAACCATGAGGCATAAATCAAGGGATTTCAAAATCAATCCCTGCAGTGCTCAACACGCCCCGTGTTGAATCAACATGGTCCGTGTTGATCCTAAGCACACTTTTTAAACTCTTTGGACGCCAACACGGGTCGTGTCATACTAAACATGATCCGTGTTGAGTCCATTCTCTTTGCTAAGCTCTTATTCGTCCTCCCGGTCGATCCTATGCTTATACCTTATACTTTTATGCCTCTGAACTCTTGAAATACTCCAACAACAATTATACTCGAGTGATTGTACTATGGCTCTACCTTAGTGTGAGAAACAAGTCTTTCTTAGTGTTTCATGTGAGACTTGAAGATGCCAGCTCAGTGAGGACCTCCACCGCCACACTTTTGTTTGAAAGAGAAAAATGAAGATTATATCAGGGAAGTTATCTCTACATTATATCTATCTCCTTGATTCTTATTCTCCTTAATTATTATGACAAGTTATCTCTACATTACATCTATGTAACACCCCAACACCCTTAATCACAAGATTAACATTAAACATACACTAAGCCTGTGATTAGCGCAGCGGAACACCTAGGGTGGAGGTATTACCGCCGTCCCCACTCTGGACAAGGCTACACTCGAACACACCATTACAGTACACTTAAATCACCAATTAAACATAATACAAACACTCCATACTTAGGAATCACCAAAACATGGAAGTTAGACTTTATACAACCGTCAAAGATATATATAACAACCCTTTCCATAAATAAAACGGCCTTTGAAACCATAAAGACCACCAGAGTCGGCCAACAACGACGTTCATGACTACCTTGATTGGGAAAACTCCTACTTCTGCTTATCCTTGCCTTTAACTTGAGAGCTCGGACCGCCTAAAACAAAACATTAAAACAACGCAAAAGTGAGTGGGGAAACACTCAGTACACGAACCTCCAACACGTCAAACCGTTCGAAAACGGTTTTAGTGCCGGCATTTAAATTCATTTTGAAAACGGGGAAAGGGATAAACAAGAATAAAATAACTTGATTCATCAACATAAAAGGTAAAGTATATGAAAGGTAAGATAGGTACTAAAACATAAGTATTTGGTCCTTTACGATCGATGCAATGTGATCCATGAAGGATTGGGAACTCAATAAATGTAATAAAAATCAACCCAAAGCACTACAAATACCAACAACATCCATGGCCACAAGTAGAACTCACAACACCTTCCAAACCCTAACAATGGAGAATGGAGTAGATCTAGATCTCAAATACACCAAATCAACAAAAGCTTGACAAGATATGGACAATCTATAAAGAATACTCACCAAGATTGAACTTAGAGTTCAAAAGATGCATAAAGGCTTAGCCACCAACACCCATTGAAACTCCATTGAAATCCTCACCAAGCTTGAAGAAGGTAGTCCACACCACAAGCTCTAAAGGGGGTACTCCAACCCACCACCAAGAACATTCAAGGATAAAGAGAGAGAGATTTGAGAGGATAAGGTTTGCAACACTCAAAGTTTTCATTCAAAGTTGTCTTCTCTTACAATTGGGGGAGTATTTGAAGAGGTGGGGGATAATGAGGATGCCCAATATTACAAAAGTGCCATTACAACTCATTAAATTAAAAGGGACAACAAAATAAAAGGGATGAAAAAGGGAAAAAAGACGCAGCAGTGAAACGGCACAATCGTGCCAAATGAGGGCACGATCGTGCCACTCAAAACAGCTCCAAAAAATCTTAAGCTCGAAAATGGCACGATCGTGTTGTCAAACGGCACGATCGTGCGGTGCCTTCTGGAAGAATGGCACGATCGTGCAATAAAACGGCGCGATCGTGCCGTTGGCAGTTTTTTTTTTGCTGACTTCTAACGTCCATAACTTCTTCGTTTTAACTCTGATTTGATAATATAATATATCGATGGAAAGCTCTTGATGAGTACTATAGGCTCACCAAATTTCATAGTCATCGGAGTTATATAGAAGGAGTGATAATCAAAATAGTGAAGATATATCATTTCTTGTTGTCCAAATTTGCCCAAAAACATGGCATTCTTCAACTTGTTCCCTCAAGACTCCTTCCTAGCCTTCTTCCATTCTCAATATCAAGCCCTTTAGCTAAAAATGGACCTGATGGAGCGTGGCGCAGTGGGAGAGATTGTAGACTTAGCTTGAGTTGTTGTTGTAGAAGAGATGAGAGAAATCCATAAGCAATAGAATAAGGGGAGAAAGATGAACATCTCAATCACCCATGCTTGAACTTCTCAACAATAGCCTTGAACTTGAATAATAACAAGAATAATAACCAAAATCAACCAATATCAATAACCTTGAACACCAAAGGAATTGGATATGACCTTGGATAAAGGAGACTCCACCATCAAAGCCTAACACCCCACCATGACCATCATAAAGGAAGAATCCACCAAATGATCAATAAAGGAATGACTAGAAACACCACCATTAATCAATGGATAAAGTAATCTAGATTTTGAGAGAAAACTTAGGGAAACCCTAACCAATACATAAGCATGTTCATAATCATCAAAAGCTGCCTGGAAAAATGAGATAACAAGCTATTTATAATAAACTAGGAATTAGGCTAAAACAAGGCAAAAATGACGAAAATACGCGTCCGACCAGAAGATCGGCTCGGGCGAGCAGATGGGTGGCTCGGGCGAGCTGGCCCTCTAACTGCCTTGGCCTGTCGCTGGCATGGATGGGTCGCGGCCGTGGCAGAATGTTGGCTCGGGCGAGCCAACATTTTGCTCAGGCGAGCTAGGCTTCTTGGCAGTTTTCCCTGCCGACTTCAAATGCGCATAACTTCTTCATCCGAACTCTGTTTTAGGCCCGTAAGATATCGTTGGAAAGCTCTCAATGTGTCTATAAGATCCCAAAATTTGAGACCTATCGGAGTTATATTGAAGGAGTTATGGCCCAAAGCGTGGAGGCGCGCACATTTCCAACCTTTGATCGCCTTCTCCCCTGTAAGTTATTAACTTGGTTACTTCCGAGATTTGATACCACCACGCCCTTCATTTCCGGGATGACCCAATCCAGTCCCGAGGCCTCCGAGGTCATTGACAAGTCCCGAGCCTCTCCTTACTCCAACAAGGATGGCTCGCCGAGGCCACGATAGTGTGATGCTCACCACCCCGCCTTTTGTAAAGGTGTTTCGATTCCTGAAAATGAGTGGGTGAGCGGTTTTAGTCCGGTGATGATGGGTCGGGATTTCATCGATCTTATCTTTAACCGCAATCCCGGCTATGAAAGCTTGGCACCGAACCCGACACTGAACCCGATACGGTTCATACTCCCCTTCTTGAAAAAGAGTTGCCCTCAACTCTTGGGAGTAAAAATCGAGGCCCTCTCCACAACTTGGCACCCTAGAGCTCCAAACATCCCGACCGCCATGAACAATCACACGAGGCACCCAACAAGCTTCGGAACCCACTATATACCCGTCATCCAAATAAAAGAAGCAGGTTGGAGGCTTGTTTTGTGGAGGTGAGGGGTTAAGGGACAGAAAGGGGAATTTTTGTGGTGTTTGGGAACTCTCATTCTCACTAGGCTCGCTACAAGGCAAAGACAAAGCAAGAAGGAGCTCGTCCTCGCCAAGAGCACGCTCTTCCCGTGTTTCGCTCATCATGAGAAGGTTCCTCAACTCACTTCCCACCCAGGTTTTATTTTTATGTAGGGTTAAGGGATTCATGCACTCAAGTCCAAGTAATTGATCTTTGCTCAACACACAATGCCACGAACATTGCACACCAAATTTCCAATAACACTCATTCAACGACAAATCCTCAAATAACCAATCTCGACCAAACAACATGTATGACTCGTTCAAAAAGTTCATGACACAACGACGAATATACGAGCAATATTCATCGAAGGACGACACAATTGAAGAGCTCAAAAACTTAGGTTGAACTAGAATCAAGGCATCTTCAATTCCAAATTCGCCACTAAACACCAAACGGACACCAAGATTCTTAGTATGCCACTCAAAACATTGGGAATTTTCAACCGGGGACTTCACATGCTCATCATGCAACTTTTCTCGCCAACAAACTTCATCAAACAACCAATGTCTCCCAAAGATCATGCACGACTCACCCAAAGACTCTACACCACATCGTACATCTTTCAAGCATGATTCAATAAATTTCAAAGGAGAGTCTTCGGTTACCTTGTTCTTCCCATGGAGAAGAATTTGGGTGCCCGTGGGTGGAAGGAAATAGGAGTCACCACCATTGTTGTTTAATCCCTTGGCTTGTGGTAATGATAACCCCAAAGGAGCTTCTTCTTGGGCCTCTTCAACACGGATAAGAGGAAGGGCAAGATTGATGTTCTCAACCACCTCTTGGCTTGGAACTTCAACAATAGTTTCGGAAGCCTCACAAGGTTCAACGGAAGCGCCCTCATCGGGCAAGGAATCGACCTTTGTTTGCTTAGCCTCTTCTACCATGTCACTTGTATGCTCTCCTTCGCCAAAGGATTCCTCAATCCAAGCTTCAACCATAGCCATTGTTGGACATTGCAAAGAATCGTGTCCCACATGCTGACATTTGACACACTTCCCGGACGTGACGGTCATTAGCGGGGAATAGTAGAATGACTCCTCAATAGTGTCCCGTCGACGATGGCGTCGAAGCGAATTTCTATCATCGTCACTCGACTCGTAGGAGGGAGGAGGACGGATAGGACTTCGTACGGGTCTACGACGTTCATCTCGGGGTTGTCTTTGATACTCTTGGGCTAGGTTGTTCACTTTGACCTTAAGGTTCTCAAGAGTTTGTTCGATGGTGGAGAACCGGTTCTCGTAGGCGGAGAGTCGGTCCTCGTAGGCGGAGACTCGATTCTCGACAGTTTGAACTCGAGGACTTTGGCGTTGGCTTGATTCCTCCCGATTGGAATTATTATCACCATCCATATCGAAGGAAGGGTGAGGGAAGGTATGTGTTTGGGAATATTTTGTGGAGTTTGGGGGTTTTTTGGTGGTTGGCATGTGTTTGGCTAAGGGTTCTCTGTGTTTTTCTCACTTAGGCATTTTATCGAACACCTTGTGGGCACAAATTTCCAACTCTTCCTCAAAGCTCCAATATCCATCAAAAACACCACATACAAACACAATACAAAGTATTCCAATGCTCTTGGATTTCAAAGGGAATGGGGATCACCAATATTTGCATACAATCCACAAAAATCAACACTAGAGAACACACTAACAAGAACAATGATAAAACTCAAGCTAGATGAAAAACCTTGAGCTCTGATACCAAATGGAGCGTGGCGCGGTGGGAGAGATTGTAGACTTAGCTTGAGTTGTTGTTGTAGAAGAGATGAGAGAAATCCATAAGCAATAGAATAAGGGGAGAAAGATGAACATCTCAATCACCCATGCTTGAACTTCTCAACAATAGCCTTGAACTTGAGTAATAACCAAAATCAACCAATATCAATAACCTTGAACACCAAAGGAATTGGATATGACCTTGGATAAAGGAGATTCCACCACCAAAGCCTAACACCCCACCATGACCATCATAAAGGAAGAATCCACCAAATGATCAATAAAGGAATGACTAGAAACACTACCATTAATCAATGGATAAAGTAATCTAGATTTTGAGAGAAAACTTAGGGAAACCCTAACCAATGCATAAGCATGTTCATAATCATCAAAAGCTGCCTGGAAAAATGAGATAACAAGCTATTTATAATAAACTAAGAATTAGGCTAAAACAAGGCAAAATCTGACGTCATACGCGGAAGATCGGCTCGGGCGAGCAGATGGGTGGCTCGAGCGAGCTGGCCCTCTGACTGCCTTGGCCTGTCGCTGGCCTGGATGGGTCGCGGCCGTGACAGAATGTTGGCTCGGGCGAGCCAACATTTTGCTCGGGCGAGCTAGGCTTCTGGGCAGTTTTCCCTGCCGACTTCAAATGCGCATAACTTCTTCATCTGAACTCCGTTTTAGGCTCGTAAGATATCGTTGAAAATGTCTCAGTGTGTACTATAAGCTCCCAAAATTTGAGACATATCAGAGTTATATTGAAGGAGTTATGGCCCAAAGCGTGGAGGCGCGCACATTTCCAACCTTTGATCGCCTTCTCCCCTGTAAGTTATTAACTTGGTTACTTCCGAGACTTGATACCACCACGCCCTTCATTTCCGGGATGACCCAATCCAGTCCCGAGGCCTCCGAGGTCATTGACAAGTCCCAAGCCTCTCCTTACTCCAACAAGGATGGCTCGCCGAGGCCACGATAGTGTGATGCTCACCACCCCGCCTTTTGTAAAGGTGTATCGATTCCTGAAAAACGAGTGGGTGAGCGGTTTTAGTCCGGTGATGATGGGTCGGGATTTCATCGATCTTATCTTTAACCGCAATCCCGGCTATGAAAACTTGGCACCGAACCCGACACTGAACCCGATACGGTTCACCTGAGCTCGAGCCGGGGATTATTGGTGCCGATGTCGACCAGACCCGAGGTCTTCAAGTGGGCTCGGGGATTGCCCGAGACACCACGGAGGTTTGGGAAGGACCCTCCTTGAACATCTGGAAGAACTTGAGGATGATGTGGAGCTCGGTCGTCCATGACTTCACCCAATGCTCTTCCAATGGGGTTGGGAAACTCACATCAAGGTTGAGGAGAGCTCGGGAGGGGACCGGATCACAATGCATCTCACACACGCGCATGCCCAAACCGATCGAAATTTGGAATGGGTGACTGCCGAACAGTCGACACTGGCCAGGTCTGGACACTCTGATCAGGAGTATCATACATAAAAAGAGAGCTAGCACCTAGAAGTAACTAGCACAAAGAATACATAAAATGGGACCCTTTAAAACCGTAAAATAAACATTAAAGAACAAACTTAAAATAACCATGAAAACGTTAAACGATAATAAGGAGCGAAAAGTTGGACAATTCGCGTACTTTGGGTAGTAGAGAGATCTAGCGACGTGTCTCGAGCTTGGGATGGCTTGGGCGACTTGGAAACTATAAAAAGAGTATAGGAAGTTGAGAATTTAATAAAGTCCTTGTATTTACAAGCTAAGATTAAAGTATTTAAAACTTGCTAACTTAAAAGGGATGAGAAAATAAAAATTTCAGCTTTTGATAAATCAATGTTTCGATGATAACTTGAGCTAGAAAACTTGGATTTTTGCTTTTTCGGAAAGGGAAAAATCACGCCCTACAACTTTTTCAACTGACTCGAAGGCTAAAAATGAAGGGAAGGGTTCGGAAAAAGGCCCGGACAGAAGCAGAGCACTTGAAATTAATCATGCGGCTTGGAAATTTAAAGCGAAACTTACGGTGAAACTTGAATAGGATCAAAGAAGGCTTATGATGTATAAAGCATCCTTAACAACCAGCTTAGATGAGCATAAAATCGGAGTCCTTGAAGGCTTAAGAAGAGAGCTATTTGGTCCTTGAAAACATGAAAGAAACGTTGTCAAGCGACGGAAATTAGATAAGGACATGATTATGAATTTTGGAAAGTTTACGAACCGATGACCGATGAATTGAATACATAGAAGAGATGGTCCTTGGGCTATTTAGACATCGAGGAAACCCATAAACTTGTTAAGAAGTCAAAAGTACCACTTAGCCATCAACATCACTTAGACGAACTTAAAACCTCATCACTTTACCCCATGGTTTGCTAGTATTTCCATAAACTTTTAGGAGATAATCCCAAACACTAAAATAGCTTAAATCAAGTTAGAAAACCTATTCAACCCATCTTAACAATGACACAAGGGTCACCATCTTATTAGAGCTCCTTAAGAGATCAAATTGCACCCTTTAAGCTAGAATTAACTATTAAAATTCTGGGCAGCGACTTTGCTGACGGCCCTCATTCTCAGCCTCATATCTCACTCACCCGATATCGTATGGATGCAAACTTAATGTTTCCGAAAAGCTTGAAGAACGATTTAAAACTTTTATGTTCATCCCCAGAACCAACAAAGTCTCTAAACTGACGAAAAATGAGCATAAACCTACTGACTCAGAAAACGTATAACATTGCACCATTTCACGGTTTTGCTCGTATCTCGGGCTACACATGTCGGATTCTCGAAATTCCAAAGCCTGTGTTAGATAATCACTTGGGCTATCATTTCCAGTAAAAATCTGGGCAAAACTCACATCTTACAATCTCTGTAAAAAATCAGATACTTAGACAGAATCTTTTTCTTGCTTGATTGCACTTTAATGTTTTCTTTTGCCTCTAAGATGTACTAATTCACAACCAAAACCCAAATTAACTATTGTCCATGGTTCTTCCAGATTTTAATACTCAAAGATTACCCAAATAAGCTCATGAAACTCACATGCAACCATAGATTACACATGCAACTATAATTAATACTTGAATTAGCCCTTATTCATCAAATTTACACTAAACTCATATCATCCAAGATTAAAAGAAAAACTTGATTAGCATACTAACCATTTCAAAACAGTCCGTTAATCACCAAATTACTCATCAAAAACCACATGCAAGCAAGATATCTCATTACTCATCAAGAAACTAACAAGAAGACTTCAAAATTCTTCAAATTTCACATGTATCCACCCCCAAATTCAAACCCTAACTTGACCACAACATAAATTCATGCTTAAAGATTATAAAAGAGATGAAAATAACAAGAATAACACTAATACACAGATAAAATCAGATTAGGGTTTGATAAAATTGAAATAGGGGTTGGAGAGATTACCACTTGAGGGAGATTGGTGGAGAAAACACAAGAGAGGAGGGAGGAGGTGGCTCGGCCACCACCTGGTGGTCGCCGATGAGCCTGCCGGCGCCGGAAAAACAGCGGGACAGGGAGGGTTTGGCTGGTCGGACGAGAGGGAGGAGAGGGTGAGATGAGTTGGGTGTGTTGAACTAAAAATGGAAAGAATTAAAACCCCCTTGGCCTAATACCCTCATATATATATAACCCAACTTAATTAAATTAGATGAGATAAAATAAATAAAGATAGGTAAAAATAATTGGTATTGACTAAATAAAATTAATAAACATAAACTTGGTAAAATAATTTAGTCTAGGATTAAATAAAATCACTTGGGAATAAATTGGGCAAAATAAATCGTAAAAGAAACGGAAATTAAAATTAATATAACCTTCTTCGGTTACAAGCGTAAAATTGAGAACGATAAAATAAATTATATAACTTATCGTAAAAGTATTCATAAACTCGTAATAATACTTATAACTTTAAATCCGAGATAACATAAAATCAACCCATTTAACCATCGCCTTGCTCGAGACCTGTCGCGCATTAAAATGAATAATAATAATAATAATAATAATAATAATAATAATAATAATAACAATATTAACGTAAAAGAAGAAAAAATTTTAACCGCATATTCTAGTTAATTATCGTGATTAAGCTTTTAATTAAAACGGTTTTAGGGCGGGTCGTTACAATCTATCTCCTTGATTTTGATTCTCTTCAATTATTTTGATAAGTTATCTCTACATTATATCTATCTCCTTGATTCTACTTCTTCTTAATTATTATGACAAGTTGATCTTCCTATTGTAGATATCAAACGGAAAAGAGGATACTTCCCAGCTGCCAAATAAAAAAAGATTGGAGATCAAACAAGAAAGGAAAAAATCAACCTCAAAGGAAGTAGACCGTTGCCATCAAAGAAGTGCAAGCATAAAACAACCAAGACCTCTCAAGAATGAATTAACGATTTCCAAGCAAGTAAATCGAGAGTAGGAATTTCCTTGAGAATTCTGAGTTGTAAGAAAGTTTGTGAAAAAGTTTTCTAAGTTGTAACCACTAGGGAATTATCGATGAGTTGAGTAACCAGAAGAGTGACAACTGGTGAGGACCTCAGGATCGTGTAGCTAAAGTGAGTGAGTGACCTCGCTTTAGTGAGTCCAAGTCTTTCTTCCAGCCTCAACTGTGAGGCATCCACTACAGAAATTCATTCTGAATATTCTTCCCTTGTAAGCATTCATTGAGGACCTCAGAGTCTTTGACAGTGCCGAGTTTTGTAACCTCCTCTCTTTCTTTGCACCTTGAGCTTATTAATGACATTCAGTTATACAAGTGATATTAACGTCCTTGTGTTGATTAATTGCAGAATTATTTATACAACCCTATTCACCCCCCTAGGGTTATTTCAATTGGCATCATAGCAGGTCCACAAATTCAAGAGTTTATCCACTCGTGGAAAAGATCATGGCCGGTATCAATTCAAATGAAGCTCCTCAAGGACGTTCATGGACAAGAGCTCCATTACTCACTGGAGAAAACTACAGGATATGGAAAAGACAAATGGAAATATTTCTCAAGGATCAAGATGAAGATCTATGGATTGTGGTCACCGAGGGTGATTTTCCTACTCCCACAAAGAAGAACAGTGAAAATCAAGATGTCCCATAGAAGAGATCCGAAATGACAAATAAAGAGCTAGAACCATTGAGAAAAAAATACTCGTGCTCTAAATTTGATTTATTGCAGTTTAAATTCCAATGATTTTGAACGTGTTTCTAATTATGAAACTGCCAAACAGATCTGGGACTACTTGACGACCTCATACGAAGGCACAAGCCAAGTCAAGCACATCAAAGTGGACATTCTTGTCCAAAAGTATAAGGCCTTTAAAATGGAAGAGAATGAGTCTATTGAAGAGATGTTCAAGAGATTTAGCAGCATCACTAACCACCTCAAATCACTTGGAAAGAATTACTCCAATGAGGAACAAGTCAGGAAGATCTTAAGATGTCTGCCTAGAAGAAAATGGGCCCAAAAGTTACAGCCATTGAAGAGGCCAAGACCTCAAGGTCCTCAAAGTGGAAGAACTCATTGGAAAATTGTTAGCTCATGAGATCCAACTAAGTGACCTCTCAAAACCCAAGGGAATTTCCCTCAAGGCAGTACATGAATCTGACAATGAGACAGATGATGATGAGGAAGATACAATGACAATGCTAGCAAGAGGGTTCAGAAGATTATACAAGAAAATTCCAACTTTTCGAGGATACATCAAGAATGGACAAAACATAAAGACAAACTCAAAAGGTAAGACCTTAAAGAAAGAAGAATCGGACCCGTTTACTTGTTATGGTTGTGGCAGCTCGAAACACTTGGTCAAAGACTGTCGTCACGCCAAAAGAAACAAGGACAGAAGAAATGTTAGACCTAAACAACAACATCGTAGACCAATGTTGGCCACTTGGAGTGACAGTGACTCAAGTGAAGGGAACAGTGAAGTTGAAGAGGTTGCTAATGTCTGTCTAATGGCACAATCTAATGAGGATCAGGATCCGACCTCATCTCTTGACGAGGTAAATTTAGATGACCTCCTCACTCTTCCCTCTGTACATCTTGCTCACAAATTATTTCATCTCTTCAAATATTCTAGATCATTAATAGAAAGAGTCAAGCACCTCACAAAACATGTCAATCATCTGAACGAAACCATAGAGAGCTTGAACACCAGAAATGACCTCTTAGCCACTGAAAATGTTAAACTATCCATAGAGGTCAAAGACTGCTATAAGGACATCACTCAATTCTCGAATGGGGCAGTGACAAATTCTCATCCATACCAGAGAAAACTCATCCTTCCCACACCTAATACACCACCTCTCAAAAACTATTGATCCAAAATTCCTCCCTTTCATACCAACAAAGGACCTCTTCTTCCTGCACCAAATATTCCGCCTCTCAGAGAACACAATCACAGAGGTCCTCCAATAACAAATAAAATAAGGACCTTATCAACTCTCTTGTCTAAAGGAACTAGACATCCATCCATTACTAAAATTTGGGTCCCAAAGACCTCTCTGCAACGATCTCATCCTTGGTCATAGACCAAGAAAGGTATAGTGTCCTCTACTGCAAGTATGCCTCAGACACATTACCAGAGATCCAACCAAGTTATCAATAAAAGTTACAACTATCTATTTGGTAAAAGTAATAGTTTTAAAATCAATATAAATATATATATATATATATATAGGAAATTTGGATTCTAATGATTCCTACTATTATGAAACGGAAAACAATAATCCCTACTATCAATTTGGATTCTAGTGATCCAAAAAAAATTAAAATTGGATTGTAGTTGGACATCATCAAGAGTAAACCCTAAATATCATAGATTTTGTGTTGCATTGATTCAAAACTTAGTATAACACTTTACCATTATTTTTAATGAATTTATGATTTTTTTTTACTTTACCGTTAAAATTGGATTGTAGTGGGGTATCATCAAGAGTATACCCTAAATATCATAGATTTTGTGTTTCTCCCAATTTTTTTTCAAGGGTTTTTGGCCACAATGTGACTGGGAATAATCCAAAGTGACTTTTCAGCCACTGGTAGTCTATACATTTTCACTATTTTCTCATAGTAGTCCAAAGTCAATTTCCGGCACCAGAAAGCTGACGTGGCGACCAGAAAGTATGTTTATTCATACTTCAAAAAAGACATTTCCGGTCACCACGTCAGCTTTCCGGTGCCCGAAATGGACTCTGGACTGCTGTGAGAAAATAGTGAAAAAGTACAGACTGCCAGTGCCCGAAAAGTCACTTTGGATTTTTCTCAGTCACAAGCCCCTCAGTATGGACTATTTGTGGCCAAAAACCCTTTTTTCAATTGTTTTAGGATTTTCTACATTTTTTTCACTTTTATTCCTTTTAATAAATCATAATAATTGCTCGGGGTCTCAAAAAAATTGTTTAGTAGTTACAATTCATTACCTTTCTGGAGGAAGGAACGAAAAAACATAAACAATATGGGGTAGGAATGAAAAAAATAAAAAGAATGTAGAGGTGGGAGTGGATTTGGAACCACTACAATCCAATCTTTTTTTTTTATGAACCACCATAATCCAAATTGATAGTAGGGATTATTGTTGTCCAATTCGTAAAAGTCGGGATTATTAGAATTCAATTTTCATATATATATATATATATATATATATATATATATATATATATATATATTTGGAGAAAGTTTAAAAAATATATTCCAAACAATGAAGATTACAATCCTATGAGCTCAGCAGAGGATATCTATGTATTGATTATTACACGATGTGTGAAGAACAATGAAAATAACTCTATTTCTGACTGCGTCTTTGATATGGTATATGGTTTGGCCCGGTCGTTGTGTCTTTTGGTTGAATACCCTGAGGTTTCTGATCCTCCAGATGTTATAAACAATACTTGCCATTGCTGCGTAGGCCAGGCGACGCCTATGCTTAGTGTTTTTCCACTGAAGAATTTGTGTATACCAATGAGAAAAATCAGAGCTTCTGTGGGGATTTTCAGCCATTGGTGAATGTGTTGTCTAATATCAGAAGACTCAACACATCTATAAAAGTGGTGATCGATTGTTTCGGTTCCTCTTCCACAAAGCCCGCATCTTATTGAAATTTGGGGGTTGTGCTTTGCCAGGTGGTCTCGAGTTGGTAGCTTGCCGTGCATTGTCAGCCATAGGATGAAGGAATGGCGAGGGGTATTGAGCCTGTTCCAGACTAAACGGGCCCAGGGCCGTTTGTCCTGATCTCCATTTAAGGCCGTATAAGCTTGTTTAACAGTGTAAGGGCTTATGGTTAGCCCTTTTAGGCGGTCCTTTACCCAGCATATTTTTTTGAAGTACCAGCAGGTGTCACCCCTTGGAAGGAAGGACCACCAATTTTGTATATATATATATATATATATATATATATATATATATATATATATATAGATATATATATATATATATATATATATATACATATACATATATATATATATATATATATTGCACAAGAAAACAGGTTATATATTACAATCATAAACGTAGTTTACAAAGAGCTTGGGATAGGCCCCTCAAACAATCACATACAGAGAACTGTGTCTACTAGGCTTCTGTATTTTTTCCTAGTTTTTGATGCCAGAAGGACCTTGTTCACTACATCATTTTTCACCAACTGTACTATCACTTGAGGGGTTGCATTTCGTGTTTTGTGAACTCGGTTGTTTCTTTCTGTCCAGATGTGGTAGACATATGCTGTGAGAAAAGCGCAGTTCAGATGAGTTTCTTTACTTGCATTTCGGAGGTCGCTTAACCGGTGTTTCCAGTCCTGGGTGGTTGACAGGGTACCCAGCTCCCAATGCCTCATAGCCTGTCTCACCTCCTTCCCAAATTCGCACTCAAGAAAAAGGTGGTCTATCGTTTCAGTCTCCGAATCACAGTATGGACATAGTGGGTTACCATTAGTTTGCCAGCGCGCTGTTCTAGCTCTTACAGGTAGTTTCCCATGCAGCAGGACCCAAGTGATGAATGAATGTCTTGGGATTGTAAGAGGATTCCAAATAATGGAGGCCCAATCTTCTTCATCCTTAATCCCTAGGCTCCATGTATATCCAGCTGTCGCATTGTAATCCCCAATAGTTGTAGCCTCCACCCCTTTCCAGATCCATCGGTGTCCAGGATCACAACCCCATTTAAAGTTGTCTTTAATAAGGCAAAATGCTTGAAGTAGGTGCAGACATCATAAGGGGGTTGATAATCCCACCAGGATGACCCTCGAATGTATTTGACATGAATCCATTTGACCCATAAATTGTCCTCTTTTCTCTGAATTGCCCAAACCAGCCGGGCAATGTTGGCATTGTTCCAGGAAACAAGGTCTCGGAGCCCAAGCCCTCCCGTTTGCTTTGGTCTGCAGACAATCTCCCAGGCCACCATTGGGGCTTTCCTAAAGTGGGAGGAGGAGCCCCAAAGGAAATTACGACAATATCGAGTGATTTCGTCTATGGTGTGCTTAGGAATGACGATAATTCTAGCCCAGAAGCTATAAATCCCCATCAAGACAGAGTTAATGAGTGTGACCCTGCCTGCATAAGAGATGTTTCTGCTTTCCCAAGTTTTAATTCGCGACAGAATCTTCTCCATAAGAATATTGGCATCATTTTTTGGAGATTACTGGAGGAGATTGGAATTCCTAGGTATTTAAAGGGGAGCGTACCTTCTCGAAATCCTGTTTCGTCAATCAGAGCAGTTGCTATATCATTCGGAACGCCACCTATGACCACTTCCGATTTCCCATTATTAGCGATAAGACCCGTGGTTGCTGAGAAGTGGTCAAAAGCCTTCTTAAGTGTTTGAATAGAGGCTTTATTTGCCGAGGAGAACAGGATCAGGTCATCCGCAAAAACAAGATGAGTGAGTTGAAGACGTCTGCAGAGCGAGTGGTATTTGAAACTCTCTTGCTTGCGGACATAGTAATGAATAGACCTGGATAGGTATTCCATTGTCAGAACAAACAGGAGTGGAGACATCGGGTCTCCTTGTCTCAGTCCTCTTTTTCCTTTGAAGGTGGGGGAGGAGATGCCATTCGAACAAATGGAGAAAGTGGGGGATGTGACACATGCCATTATGCATTTGACGAGCCATCTCGGGAATCTGTATGCGTGAAGAGCTTCTTCAATGAAACTCCAATGCACCGAATCAAAGGCTTTTTGGAGATCTATTTTCATCAAGCATCTAGGGGCTATGGTCGATCGAGTGTACCCTCTTACTATCTCTTGGCATAGTAGTACATTGTGGAGGAGTTGTCGGCCCGGTACAAAAGCCCCTTGGCTTGGATTGATAAGGTCAGGGAGGACCTCTCTTATCCTTGAAGCTATGATTTTGGTGATTCCCTTATAGAAGGTATTGCAGCAAGCTATTGGCCGAAACTCAGTGACTTTGCTGGGGTTGGGTACCTTTGGGATAAGTACCAAATTTGTTGCATTTATTTGTCTTAGGAGCTTCCCTGTGAGGAAAAATTCTTGAGCTGCAGCTGTGACAAGCGCCCCTATTTGATTCCAGCAACTTTTATAAAAACCACTAGAATACCCATCTGGACCTGGTGTTTTGTCATTGGGAATTGAAAAGATGACTTCTTTGATGTCCTTGTCCGTGATGGGCCTACTGATCCTGAGCTGTTGCAAACCTGTAAGCATGGGGCCCATAGTGACTATGTCGTGTTGCAAACCTGTTTGCTGAAGATCGGTGTTGCCAAGCAGATTTTTATAGAACAAACTGAGTTGTTCGTTGACCTCCTGCAGTCCTGTGACCTTAGTTCCGTCATTGGTTTCAATTTCACGAACATACTGCTGGTAGCGTTTCTGTCTCATCTTGGCAAAGAATAGTTTTGAGCAGCCGTCTCCCATATCGTCCCAAGCCAATTTACTTTGCTGTCGTTTCAGAAGGAGCGACGAATGTAGGATGTCGTAGTAGTTGCGTCGTTGCTGTTGCTCTTCCTGTTGAAGAGATATTTCCTCCGGGGATTGGTTGAGCCTATCCTGGAGTTTGGTTAGCTTATCTCTTGCTGCAACTTCTTGTGTGTAGATATCGTGGAATCGGTCCCTATGTAAAGCTCGTAGCTTCGGACGAAGCATGTGGAGGTATTGTGTTAATTGAAACATCTTGTGACCCTCTGGGATATCCATTAGTGTTTCCTCTATCAGCCTTTTGTACCGCTTGTCTTTAGTCCACATGTCACAGAACTTAAAGGATTGGTTCTGTTTCTTCATCTCCATGAAGCTGATAGTGATGACTGAATGGTCTGACAGTCCACTAGCCTTGAAGTTAACTTGCATCAAGTCTGTAATTAGGTACCAATGAGCGTTCACAAGGAGGCGGTCTATCCTGGAGCGTACTTGGCCATTTGTCCAGGTGTAGTACATCCCAGAATATGGTGGTTCATGGAGGCAGCATTGTTGAATGCAATGTGTCATCGGTTGGGTCATGAAAGCTTCGACTTTGGCTCCTCCAATTCTGTCTTCCTCCGACATTATCGCATTAAAGTCACCTAACACAGCCCAAGGACCTTCTATCTCATCAGCAATCTCCATAAGAGCTTTCCAAAGAGGATCTCTTTCACTGATGTCATTGTGCCCATAGACCCAAGTTATGTGAAAGGTGGTATTGTTTTGAATATATATAATTTTTGTATGAATGTGCTGAGCGGAACTCTCCATAGTTTCTACATCATATTCCCGAGGGTTTCATGCAATCCAAATACGAACTTTCTGACAATGCTGAATGTTTGTAGACGAGGTCCAATGGGTGAAAACATTGTTTTGGACCCTATTAATGTTTCTCTTGGGGATTCTTGTTTCGTATAGTCCTATTAGGCCTGCCCCCTGTTGGTGCAAGAAGACCCTTAGGTCTTCCTGCTTCTCCGGGCTGTTAAGCCCTCTGATGTTCCAACTGAGGATGTTCTTCATCAGGATTTTCTGTTGGAGTTTGGGCATTGCCATCTATAGTCGATATCGGGATTGTTGTACCACCATTGTCTTGCAAGACCTCAAATCTGTTGGAATTGGTCGTCTTGTTGGGCTGTGTAGTTGGTCTCCACACCAGAGAATTCTTCGGCCTGGTGAACCCTTCTGCATCAGTTTTTTGCTTGGTTTGACCTTCCTTGAGCTCTGATTTTTTGCTGTTTTCATTTTTCTTCCTGCATTGATTCTCTTCATGGCCTGATTTGTGACAATATTTGCATTGAAGCTTCTTCTTACAATTAGCTTCTTCATGGCCAAAAATCTTGCAATGTGCGCACCTAATTGGTTTCCAGTCATATTGAATGCGCTACCTCATTAGTGTGTCATTGTGATCCATATAGTCCACATATTCAGGGAAAGCTCCTTTGAGTTGCATTTCAATGAGGATCCTCGCATATCCCAGCTTGACCCATTCTTTTGTTTGTCTATCCGTCTTGATAGGGACCCCTAGGACACTTGAATTTTGTTGAGGCCTTCATTGCTCCAGAATTTGAAGGGAATATCTGGCATGGTTACCCATATAGGTAATGAAGCAATGGAATCAATGTCCATGTCGAGGTTTTCGTTCCATTCCCTTACTATGAGAGGCTTGCTGTCAAAGAAATAAAATCCTTGGGTGAGAGCCTTGTCTTTGTCTTCAGTTGACTTAAATCGCACCATGTACATTCCCTTTTTGACATCTGATATTTGTTCAATGTTCATTTGTCGCCAAATTCTACGAAGAAAACCATTCATGACTTCATGAGGCGGATTTGCACCAAGAACGCAACAGATGACAGAGTTGTTCCAGTACTCTATGGATTCCATCACATCTTCTCTTTCTAATTTGGCGCATGTCATTCCTTCAACCTTGATCGGCTCTACATATTGCAATTGCATCCCCTCATCCTGTGTGAACAGAGAAGCATAAGTACTTCTCTTTGGTTCCTTGTTAAAAGATTCGAGGATAAGTTCTTCGGCTGATTTTTCTCCAATAGCGGTTTGAATTACAGTAGTTTGATTTTCATACTCAGTTTTGTCACCATTTTTTGGAGTCCCTTTTGGTTTGCTCGTCTTTGTCATTGTATTAGGATGCCAGCCAGCAGTTTGCGTCTGTCTGGTCAAAACCATGTTTGAAACGATGAATTGCTTGTAGTCGCAGCAAACCACTGTCCACAGAATTGAGCCAGGCCCTCGTTTCAACCAGCACCAGAACGTTTCGTTTCAAAACCACAGCATTGAGCCAGGTCCACAGAATTGAGCCAGGCCCTAGTTACCCAACCAATTCTTCAACCAGAACAGAACGAATTCACCCAGAATCAGGATGACAGAGCAGGGTCCCAAAATCAATCGTTACTGTAGCTCGCGCTCAGTAAAACTTGATTCCAGAACTGCTTGTAGTCGTTTCAGTTAGATCCATCCAATTCATTCATCCAGAGCAGAATGAATTCACCCAGAACCAGAATGACAGAGCAGGATCCCCAAAATCAGTCGTTACTGTATCTCGAGACAAGTAAAAACATTCCAGGATTCGACGGGACTAGCAAAACACAACTCAATTCTCGACTGCAATTCTCACAGCATAGATAGTAGAAACAACCCAATATTTTGCAAGCATCGAACCTCAAAACCAAATCTCAGTTAAAAAGCCCTAATTCTGCAATTCGAAAATGAGATGACAAGCCCCAAATTCCAGTCGATATTATTCAATTCCAGGCATCAAAAGGATTCAAAAACCAAAGTTGTAAACGATTATCCAGAATTGTGAGAGATCCAATCTCTCAACTTCAAATCAAGCAAGCAAACTCATTTCTTAACCAAATCGAGTCTCTGTATTAATTGACCTGTAGATCGACGATTTAGCCGTTGTGAGTGACGGAAAGGAAGGCTCACTTCCTTGGAATGTTTTGAACTCTGTTATCGCCGTCGCCGGCGCAGCTAGTGACCGGACGGAGGGGTCGGTCGATGTCGCCCGATGCAGCATATATATATATATATAGAGAGAGGATAATTGGATTCTAATAATCCCTACTTTCACCAATTGAATAATGGTGGACCGTACTTTCACTTCGTATTCTGGTGGTCCAAAATAAAATATAAAAAAAAAGAGGTTGGATTGTAGTGGGATATTTTCAAGGGAATCATAGATTTTGTGTTGCATTTGATTCAAAACTTAATATAACACTTTACAATGATTTTTAATGAATTTACAGCGTTTCTCCCAAATTTTTTTCATTTTTTTACTATTTTTTACGATTTTTTCACTTTTATTATTTTTAAAAAATCATAATAATTATTCGGAGTCTCAAAAAAATAATTTAACAAATGTTTTAGAAACTACAATTCATTAACTTTACAGGCGTGAACGAAAAAAGAAAACAATATATTGTAGGAATGAAAAAATAAGAAGAATGTGGAGTGGATTTGATACTACTGATCAATTTTATTTTATTTTTTTGGACCACTAGAATCTGAAAGTGAAATCTGATCACATATTTCAATTAGTTAAAGTAGGGATTATTAGAATCAATTACTATATATATATATATATATATATATATATATATATATATATATATATATATATATATATATATATATATATATAGGGATATTGGATTCTAATAATCCCTACTATCACAAATTAATATGTGATAATCCCTACTATCATTTTGGATTCTGGTGGTCCAAAAAAAAAATTGTATTGTAGTGGGACAAAATCGAGTGTATACGCTAAATATCATAGATTTTGTGTTGCATTTGATTCAAAACTTTGTATAACACTTTACCACGATTTTTAATGAATTTATAGCATTTCTCCCAATTTTTTTCAATTTTTTATGATTTTTTCAATTTTGTTCTTTTTAAAAAATCATAATAATTGCTCGGAATCTCAAAATAATAATTTTAAAAATGTTTTAGTAACTACACTTCGTTACCTATCTAGGGGTAGCAACCAAAAAAAAACAAAAACAATACGGGATAGGCATGGAAAAAATAAAAAGAATGTGGTGATGGATTTGGTACCACTACAATACAATTTTATTTATTTTTTGGACCACCATAATCCAAAATGATAGTAGGGATTATTGCCATATAATTTGTAATAGTAGGGATTATTAGAATCCAATTTCCCTATATATATATATATATATATATATATATATATATATATATAATACAAAACAGATAAAGGGTTAAAAAATGTTGAATCTTTCTTTAAAAATAATAATTACATGAGTTAGTCCAGTCTACGAAATGGAAGATTGAAAATTGATTTGGGAATAAGGGGTTAGATTCCTTGTTGACGTAAATCAACTTTGATTTTTTTTTTTATGTTTGCCTTTAAGTAATTAGTGACTTTGGGGTTTGTAATGTAATTGGATTTTTTTGGGGAATTGGATTTTAATAATCTGAACTTTTGTCCATATAAGACTAAATAATATGAACTTTCAATTTGGTTCTGAATAATATAAATTTTTGCACAATAATAATTTAAACAGTACGTTACCGAGTTAAGTTGAACTTTACCGAGTTAAACATATTTTTCAATTTTGCACCATAATAGTCTAAATAGTTTTAGGTTAGTTTTTATCTTTCATTTTTCTTAGTCTTCAAATATTAGTTTTATGTTTAGGTTTTCTTTAAAGTTTTCTCTGGTCATTTCATTGTAATTTACTTTTTCTGCAATTCAATTCGAACCTTACCTTTCAATCTCTCGTTTCCTTTTCACCCTTATTTGTTGCTATTCTCAATTCTCGCGATTTCAGTTTTATTAGTAGTTTCCACACAAAAATCCATTTTTTAGTGAATAGGAGGAATAAGGTTAACCTTGAATTCTCGTGACAGGAGGATTCGTGCAGTCTTAGTAATCCAAATCACGCTTTTTCTTGTTTGTTCAGGAGGAAATTCGTGATTCAAGTTCTAGAAGCGAAGCGAAGTCATTCAAGTTAATGTTTTCTGTCTTAAATTCAGTATTCAATTCAGTTTTTATGTTCTTGATATTGTTTACTTTCTTGAATATGAATTCTCTTTTTAGTTTCGATTTCCAGTCCATGCTAGATTAGATTAGAAGTTTTATTTCTTTTTTCATTACTTTTAATTGCGCTCTTAGTTATGAATTTTCATTACAGTTTTAATTTCATTCATGTTTAGGTTAGTTCTTGTTTTAATTCATTATTTACTGCTTTCAACCTTGAACCATACCAAACCAATTTCCTAAACCTAACACATCATCCCTGTGGATACGACAACCTGACTCATAAAACCCAAAATACCACAACCGAACAATCGTCCAATGATCAAGGCCACAAGAGGGTGAATGGGTTTCTCTTCCTCACTTTTATTGGCGTCGAGGAGAACCAAGGCATAAACACCATTACCCTTTCCTAGAGCCCTCTCCACCCGTGTTTCACTCAAGTGTTTGGCTTTCTCACTTCCACCCTTGGTTTAGGAGGATTAATTTCTTAAGGAGTTAAAGATAGAAGCGGGACCCTATTGTTTTCGTGGGGAAAAGTATAGGTGTTTCTTTAACCCATCGTGGATAAGTTGCTTGTCAAACTGCCATGGTCGACCCAACAAAACATGACATGCACTCATGGGAACAATATCATAAGCAATGGAATCATGGTTAGTCGGACCGGTAGATAAATTTGCAAG
Organism: Portulaca oleracea; assembly: GCA_029582165.1. NCBI lineage: Eukaryota > Viridiplantae > Streptophyta > Magnoliopsida > Caryophyllales > Portulacaceae > Portulaca > Portulaca oleracea. Next base: position 667,545 of record CM055885.1, on the reverse strand, counting down.
GGCTTGCTTGGTTACCTTAATCGCCATGATCATTGAGCCATTTAAGAGAATAAGGTTTCGGGTGAGGCAATAACGGAAGTCCCACTTTCTCTACCATATTAGTCGAGGCAACATTGGTGCAACTCCCTCTGTCAATAATCACGTTGCACAACTTCCCTCCAACCAAGCATCGAGTATGAAATATCAACTCCCACTGAGTTTCGTCTAGAGGAGTTTCATGGGTTTGTAGCACTGTTTATTCCGTTGTTTTGCATGTTTTACTCCTTTATTCTATGACTTTTTGTTTGTTCTTAATAATTTAAATTAGGTCTATTATTATGTTTTTATCGTTTTACTTATTTATTAGATTTCATGTCATTTTATTATTTTAGTTCTTATTACTACTATATTCAATAAAAAAAATACAAAAATTGATATTAAGAATAAAAATCATTCCTATTCTATCCCAAACCCCCACCTAGCCCATTACCCCTTCCGTCCTACCCCAGCCCAATTCCCCCAACACTCCTAATCCCCAACTAAATCTCCCACTAAACCGGCCCACTTTCTCTCTTCTCTCTCCACTCACCTAAGCCCACTATCCTAATACCCCACTACCCGCCTAAACCCACAGCCACCAGCACACTCCCTCTTTTCTCTTCTTCTCCTTTTCGGCCCAATCACCCTTAGCCATTTCCCCACTACCCAAACCCAATTACCCCTAATCCACCGAACTCTAACTCCAATTCATTCCCTACTCTAATTCATTTCTTTCGTCCCTCTCTGCTTCTTCTCTTTGTCTTGTTCTTCTTCTTCTTCTTCTTCTTCTTCTTCTTCTTCTTCTTCTTCTTCTTCTTATATGCTGCAAACACCACGCGCACCCCATCATCTCACCATTCTCCATCTCTTCATCTCTCCCTTCTTCTCATCTCTTTTCTATTTCTCTTTTTCTCGTGATAAATACCCGTCTCACTCACTCTCTTTCCCGCATTTTTCTGTGTAGATGCAATTGAGCAACAGAGGAAGTACGAAATTGCAGATACAGCCTCCACCACCATCGCATACCATCATCTTCAACTCCGTACCTATCAAATTCATCTTGGCCGTCCAATTCAAGGGGAAATCAAGGGCTCAGATTCAAAGGGAGGCTCATATTCGAGTATAAAGAGGAAGCTCATTTGGAAGGTTCTATGGTTGGTTCTGGGGAAGGTGACGCCCTAGGCCACCATCTTTAGGGTAGTGTTTAGGTTAGATTATAGATTTAGGTTTATTTCTTGCGTTTGAATCTCTGTTTCCATTATCTCGCTCTTTGATTTTTAGTTTTGTTCTTGAATGCTTGAAGTTCTGTTCTGAGAATGTTTGTTGAAGTTATTGATTTTGGCTTCTATTTTGGTTTATGTGATGATTTGAATACTGGTATTATGCTGAATGTTTGATTTGTGTTTTTCCTCTGTTTGATATCCGTCCCTTTTCCCCTGTTTTGCTTCGGTCTTCTTCTTCCTTCTTTCCCCTGTTTTGTTCGGTTAGTAGCTTAGGGTTTAGGGTTGTTGATTGTTTGCCTTTTTGTTCTACTTTAGTCGTTTATTAGGGTTTTTAGTTAGGGATTAGTTTATTAGAGTTTGTTTAGGTTAGATTAGAGTATTGGGGTTAGTTTTGGTGTTAGGTTGTTTTTGGGTTAGCAGTTGGGTCGGTTTTTGTTATTTGGGCCAGTTAGTGTTAGGTTATGTCTTGGGCCAGATTAGTTTAGGTGGGGTTGATTAGGATTTAGGCCAGTTTGGGGCTGTGTAAGAGTGTTTGGGCCAGTCCTTGTTGATTCCTATTGGGTCAGTTCTAGGGTTAGAGTTTTTAGGGTTATTAGGTTCTTTAAGTTTTAGGATTAGTTTTAGGGTTGGTTTTAGGGTTTGTTAAGGTTAGGGTTGTTAGATGATAGATGTGTCTTTGATTATTTTAATTACGTTTTTAATAAAATGATTAGTAAATAATTTCCTTGGCTTAGAGGAAGGTTTTAATCTCTAATGAGATCTCTTTTCTAGGGTTTGGCTTAGTTAGGGCATTAGGTCATGTTTTATGAGGTTTTCATCCAAAAACTCTCTTGATTGTGGGGTTTAGTACGTAGTGGAAACCCACTAAACCTACTCAAACACGATGTCTAGGGTGATTAGATGGATATCCGAACAACTACTCATTCATTTAGTGGAGAAGTTCGGGTAGGGTGATTTGCATTTTAAGCCTTTTAGGTGAGTCCTCATTCATTTAGTGCACGAGCCTTTAGGGCTAAATTCGGGTATACCTCGGGAGAGGCCCCGGAATGGTTTTATTCTTGCAATAACCTAACTTCTATCTTGGCTTAGTGTCCTGACCGAGACTTCTTTGTGATTATAGTGATTGATAGGCGGTGAAAGACCAACCCTCGAGCCTTTGCTTCCATTTTATGGTTTTTAGTGTGTCTTCTTTTAGTTTCTAAAACCTCTCAAAATGAACATTAAATATAAACCTAGTAGGTGAGAGTTCGAGTGACTTTTACATTCGGTACCCCAACTCCCTGTGGATACGACAAATCAAACCCGCACTATATTGCATACGAACAAGCACCCTCCTCAAAACAATAAATTCCTCAATAGGGGGTAGCAGTAGGTTCCAGCTCTTGATCATGGACTCACTACAATCGTCCACTACAAACTCTGATTCTTCTTCAATATCCAACAACTCATTCTCAATCTCTTGGACCTCCTAGACGGTCAATGTTCTTCTTGTAGGGTAATCGGCTTGGAAATGTCCATAACCTTGACATTTAAAACCCTTCTTCCCTTCTTCCATCTCGTTTGGCAAGGTTGTGAGTGAAGGATAAGAAATCCCTTTACCCTTATCAACTCTAGGTAGCGGTGAAGTAGAAAGAGGAGTGTCTTGCGGCCTAGGTGTAACCATGGGGTTCGACCTTAGAGGAGGAACAAATGGATGGTTGAAAAGCCTAACACTAGCCTTCTCATTCTTCCTTCTTTCAATTTTGATACAGATATTACACAACTCATCTAAAGAGTGGTACGGTTGTATCTCGACCTTCTTGGCAATCGAGGGAGATAAACCGTTCAAAAACCTCATCATGGTTTGTTCGGGAGGTTCTTAAAGCTCACTCTTGATCAAAAATTGTTCAAACTCTTAGATGTACTCAATAATGTTTCTCTTCCCTTGCTCAAGGGCGAAGAGTCTTCGAAGGATATCCTACTTATAAGTGATCGGTAAAAACCTCTTGTTCATTAGATTCTTAAGCTTCTCCCATGATACAATTTTCCTCTTGCCATCATGTGCCCGTTGTGCCTTAACACTCCCAAACTACAAAGAAGCCACCTTCTTCAGCTTCAAACTAGCGACCTTGAATGCATTCTCATCACTATAACCCTTTACTTCAAAGATGCGTTCCACCAATTGTAAGGATGGATAGGACTAGGCCAGGGAGGGTCTCTCTCTTCTCATAGGTTGAGATCAAACCTGGAGGTGTGCATCAATTCGAGCAAGACATGTAGTAATGGCATCAAGAACATTTGCAATTTTTGAGAACCGGCTCTGATAGCCCAGGTTAGGGGCCTCTTCTAGTAGGGAACTCATGCATGTTTCGTGATGCTAGCTTGATTCTTCTTCTCAATCGAGATTATTAATGTGTGTTTAGGAAAATGTTGTGGAGCTAGGTTCTTTGTAATTGGCTATGTGTTTGATTTAGGGTTCTTTGTAGTTTTTTCATAAAAGAGAGACAATGGGGAAAATTCAAAATAGAGGGAGCAAAAACCATACCAAATTCCAATCACCACAACACGATCACAACAATCCAACAAACTCCAACTCCAACACCCGATCAACCAATACTAAATCCAATACAAAATATTTCACACCGAGAATGGGGTTCACCAATAGGATCAAAACATTAATCAACAACCATATAATACTCACAAAGATTGCAAAACAATGGAATATGATCAAATCCCCATGAATAAGAAGCAAACCTTCCAAAAATATTAACTCCAACAAGTATCAACACCCAACAATTTCAATAACTTCAAACATGATCAAGAGCACCAATAATCATCCAAATCAATCAAGAACAATGAAAACTCAAGTAAGAAATAACCCGATTGCTCTGATACCAACTGGAGAATAGCGCGGTGGGAGAAGATATCGAGATTGATTGAGAATAATAATATGGATGATAATAATATTGAGATGATAATAATAATCCACCAATAACTTGACGGAAATAGAAGAACACTTTGAACCAATATAGTCTAGGATAAAGAAGAATCTCTACCTAGACTTGAATATCCAATCATGGCTTAAAGGTTGAACCACCACAAACCAATAAAGGAATAACTTAATCGACCACCAAATTGTTAATTTAGATAATGAAAAAGACTTAGACAGAGAGTTTTTGAGTTTGGTCTTCAAATACCATTCATTTATCAACTAAGTTAATTCCCTCTCTTTTCTTTTTCAATTACTCATTTATTGGTAAGGAAAGGGATTAAGACCCCAAGAGATATTAACTTTAAAAATAGAAAATTAATCCAAGTTAATTACAACTTAGAGCCAAAACCAACTCAGACATGAGGTGAATTAGAATTGGCTTAAAACATAGGGTTATTGAAATTAAATAATCCAACCTTTGGAGCAATTTGGATACGATTAACTGACATTTGGAATTTGGATTCGATGAGCTATACTTAATATCCTATTAGATTGAGTGAACTTTTACCGATTTTAACTCGTCTGAAAAGTGTCCTGACAAGGGTGATTGCTTATGTAAACTATTTAAAAGGTGAGAAGTGAAGAAAAAACACCTTGATCACCACCGTAAGTCACTTTTCCGACGAGTTGAAATTCAGGAAAGTTCATTCAATCTAATAAGATGTTAAGTATAGTTTGTCAAATCTAAGTTCCAAAGGTCAGTTCGTCGTATCCAAATACCCTAACGATTAGATTATTGAATTCCAATAACCCTAAAACATAAGTAAAATAGTTACATAAACAGATAAAGCAAGCGGGTCACGGTCGTGATCATGGAGATCGCAGGCTTGACTTGGTGTCTTGGGCAAGGGGGAAACTCCTTCGAGGTCTGTCGCGGACATGACAGGGCGACAGACGATCGGTGACCTTCTTGTCTTCGCCAGGATCACGGGCGTTACCTGGAGGCGTCATGGTCGTGACCCTTATCTTGGATCTCAATCATGTGTGTAGAGAGAGTAACCATAGTCGTGACAATAGATAAGCAAAAGAAATGTCATGAGCGTGACAAGGGAGTCACGCTCGTGACGAGCGTCTGTCTGAAAAGCGTTCGAAAGATTAGCTAAAGCATGGAGGAAGGAGAAAACATAGTCACGGTCTTGACCAGAGAGGTCAAGCCTGTGACACCCTGACCTCCACCCAACCATTCCCACCAATCAGAGTCACGATCCGTGACGAGATGCTGTTTTCAGTTCTTAGGCCACTTCACCACTAACACCACCACCTCGGTCTCCCTTCTCCTTTATTTACGCTAAAGAAATGGATACCACTCTAAAGGGCACCCCGGCCCATCCATTGGATAGTCGTGACTGTCCTTCCCTGACCCGAGTCAAAGCAAAACTGGATCTCTAAAAACCTCCTAGAGAGCGATCATTTTTGTCCGAGCCACAAGGTTGGAGTAAGGACCCCCAGGATACTTCACATGTGGAACAAACTTTTAACCTTTTTTTTTTGCTGCAAAAATTTTCATATATAATATCGCCACTACCACGTCACTTTTCAGACAAGTGTAACTAGGTGGTGGATGCTAAAAATAATAGGAGCTAAAGTTCAACTCATATCTAACAAAGTTATAAGTTCATATTATTTTTTTTTCCAATACCCCTAAGGTATGGATTATTATTTTCCAATTTCTCATTTAAAAATTAATAGTAATTATATTTTTATACTATAACTATATAAAACAATAATACGACAATTACAGTCATCAAAACATTCATAAGTTGTACTAACTTACAGTTAGACACTTATATTATACCACATGTACCAACCTACACTTACCTGCGCCAACCTACACGGACTTGTACTTACATGCAAACTACACTTTTCTAAATGTCCTGCAGAACATTTTCTCATGCTTTGCCCAAGATTAATTACGATCCCTATTTATTATTGGTCGGCCATACCTAGTATTTAGAATAGCAAAGTTTTGAAGGAAGTTGTTTTACCCAATAGGTGCTATCTAAGTGACATTTATCCTAATTTTTCATGCTCTCCACTAATGTTTATGTTTTTGTGTAAACAAGATATTTTCTATTTGTACAAATTGTCGGGTAGATGGGACGTTCGGCACCGGACCGTTAAGTTTTACCCCTAAGATAGGGGTCTAGTGGACGTGCCAAGTTTACCTGATCTAAAACAAATTTTTTTGGACCCGGACCCGCCCCGGGACCCGATGGGTCTCAAAAATTCAGACCAAGTCCCGGACTCAGCGGGTGTCCACGGCTCCTTCATGGGTCCAGACATATTATTCATTTTTTACAAGATTTATTAACTTTTAGGGTTAATTTTATACTTGTATACATGTATAATAGTAACTATTCTATTTAAAAACACCTATTTTTAACACATTAAAAACATCAAAACACCAATATACGAGGATACGTGCGAATTCTAAGTTTCCAATGTTAAAATATCACAAAAGTTAACAAGACATCAATAAAATGTGTGAATGTAGTGTAGCTGCTGCGAACTGCGTTTGCTGCGTCGCCTGGTGGAGATTGGAGAATGTGTGAGTGTGGTGTGTGGACTGTGGATGGAGATGGAGAATGGAGAATGGAGAACGGAGATGGAGTGTGTGAGATTGTGAAGTGAGAGGGGAGGGAGATGGGCAGTAGAGTAGTAGTGCAGCTGTGGTGAATGTTGCCTGTGTGGAAGTGATTGTGTGACAGAATCACAGACTAGGGTTTTACTCTTATTTCAGATTTAGTTAACTAAATTTTTTGAAAAATTAATTATAAATGTTTATATTGTGAGGGGTCCACGGGTCCATGTTTAGACCCGGACTCGGACCCGCTAAATTTTTTTCAAACCCCGACCCACCCCGAGACCCGACGGGTCCAATTTTATTGGACCCAGACCCGTCTTAATGGGCCGGGGCCGGGTCGGGTCCAGGACCCGCTGCCATCCGAGCTTTATTGTACACTTATACATGGTTTTTTATTCTCCTTTTTAGAGTTTTGTTAAATTGATGTAGGGGGTGTTTGGAAATCAGCTGTTGGTTGTTAGTTGTTTTTAGGCATTAGCTGTTTAGTTGGCTGTTTGACTTTTGACTGTTTTGCTAGCTGTTTTTCTTAGCAGTTTGTATTAGATGTTATGTAAGGAGTGTTTGGTAGAGTTAGTTGTTTGTAATAGGACTTTTTTATTTGATTTCCAATTGTGCCCTTAGTTTTATTTTTACTATTTTATTGAGCATTATTTTTCTTATTTATTGCTAGGTTCCCCATATTTTAGTGTTTTTTTATATTTATATTTATTCTTAGGCTTTTTTTCTATATATATGTGTGTGACCAACAAACAATTACTAAAAATTAATAATAATTGTATTGATAGGCTAATAACTAAATTGTTCATCGATTACCGAATATCCTTGATCAAACCTAAAATTATTGGAAACAGTTATATATCTATCTATCAATATAAATTTAATAATTAAAATTATTGGAAAAAGTTGTACTATCATTACTTATACATAGAAACGTGTGCGTGCGTGCGCGCACGTGTGTGTGTATGTGTGTGTATATATATATATATTTATATATATAACGTGGTAATTTAATTCACTAAAAAGCTAAACTTCAAAAAGTCAATTCCAAAAAGCTACTCCAAGTAGCATTTCAGAAAATGGCTTTTTGAAGATAAAATGCTACTCCAAGAAGCTATCCACCAAACTCCTCTTAATATTAATAGTTTTTTGATTAGTTAAAATGCCAAAACCCATCAAAAAGCTATTTTGTAACAAAAAGCCATTGAAAAAGCCAGTTCCCAAACATCCCGTAGTCTAATACATTGAACGAAGATCAATTTTCAAATCGCTATAGCACGGATTGTGAGATTTTCCAATAATCGTAGAGATATAGTCTTTGAGCAAAGAAGCAAATAATTGGTTAAAAGTTATGACAAGATTTTCATAACTTTGATTAATGATTTAGAAGTCAAATTTTATATCTATATTTCAAATCTACTATTATCTACTGACGTCACATTAATAGGATTATTCTTGGACTTGTAGTTGTTCTAATTATCTATTTACAATTTTTATTATGTGTCATTTGACAATTTAGTATTTATTTTGATTCCACACAAAAAAAAAACAAAAAAAAAAAAAAACAGTTGACAGAGAGAACCAAACTCCCGAAATTTATGAAAATTGGCCAACTTTTGTACCTATATCAAAACTAGTTCTCAACAAAAGTTGGAGATGGCAGTGATCTAACATGACCAATATGGTAGTCCTATCCTGTCTCCTTACATAATGAACTATACGCAACGAAGATTTCTATAGTTTTCAGAGTAGTCCTCTTCCACACCTCAACCAGTATTTGATAGTTTAGGAAAGATGGATATCAACCTTTTCCTACCAAGAATACTAACATTAAATATTACTATGTCATGTCACTTTGTCAAACTCCACATCTTCTTATGCCTTGTTGGCCGGCCAAAGAACCGGTTGGGCTGTCCAATGGGAGTTGTATAATATACAGCAACATTCTATTGGAAACATTCCCATCACCACCTTAAAAGCAAACAACTCAGAATTCGGGCGGAAAAGCTTCAATTTTCAGGTAAAAGAAGAATAAAGATACCCTGTTTGCAAACCATGAAGGGCAGCAGGAAGTCGGAAGAAGGCAAATGTAGAGATGAACACGTTGCGTTAAGAGAGGTTTGTCGAGTAGCTGAGGCCAACCAGCTGAGGCTACAGCATTTGGAATTGGCTATTGTGAATCTGACAAACATTTGCAATGCCATCAGAAAAGATATTTGCAGTCTCGGTTTCAAAGAGAGGAAGGCCCACGGAGAAGGTAATGATACAAGACCACCATCTTCGAGGTTAAACTCTCCCAGCTTGGAGATGAACAAGGGGAACAACATGCTTGCAGTTCAGATGCAACAATTGGTTCAACAAGCTGCCGCTCTTGGCATCCTTAAAGATCCCAACAACTCAGGTAAATATAGACCTTTTTCATTGTCATAGATTCAGATGATTTGCTTGTCAATTTGAAGGCACTAAATTCTGTTGGCCACAGGGGACACAAAGCCAAATGGAGAAGCACAAAGGAATGAGCAGGCTACAGCAAAAACCAAAAATCGATCAACTAGATCACTGAATCAAACCACAGAATCAACCACAAAGAAGAAAATGTCAATGAAATTAGCTACAGTCAACAACATGGGAGCAACTCAACCCAAAGTCCCTCAGAAAATATCTACCAAGACAGCACCTACCACTAAAGTTTCTTTGAAATCAACTGTCAAGAAGACCAAAACCACCATATCTAAGGTTTATGCTGACTCGACTGCTAAGAGAGGTAAAGAAGCAACCAAAGGAGGTATCTCAGCCAAGTCGTCTGTCAAGAATGTTGAAACAGCAAAAGGCAATGGAACAACAAAATTTACAATCAGGGGAAACCAAGGTCACAATAATTCTCAAAGTGCAACAAAGTCCTCTGCCTTGATTATGCTTTGCACATCTGGAGCTCCTATAAAATCTGATATGAAAGCTCGTCGCAAATGGAGCTCCACAAAGGAAGTTACTATGAGAAAGTAAAATAAAAAATTGTGTTTACAACATTATCCATATTACAGTATTCTCTCAACTAACACATTGCTGCCAGTTGATGGCAAATATTGCTGTAGAAGAGAAATCTTTATGTAATCAGTATTCTTCTGTTCTGAATGTGAAGAATAGCCAAGTAATTCACATATACATCAGATTCACCTACATCCGTGGTTACGCACCTCCAAGCAGCTTTACTCGACATCAATTTCACACTTTTTTTTGCAAGTCAATTGTTATTCGAAATTAATTTTTTGGTTGGTTTTTTTCGGTTTTTGTGTGTGGGGGGGGGGGGTGTTGAGAGGTATCCATTCAGCCAAGGGTAGTGTCAGCTGGACATACAATGACAGAACAGCAACTACCAACTGATACAGAGCAAAAAAGGCTCACAGATGCTAACTATGAGCTAACGAATTTGCATTGCTTGTTAAAAATGAATACAGCTTAATTGTGATGGCTAAACCAAAAAAAGGAACCCAACCAGCCATTAAGCATGAAAACGTTGATCCAGGATGAAATACAACCATTTTCTTCAGCAAGTTTTTCTATGCATAGTTTTACAATGGTCTCCTAATTGGCTCCAACGAAAATTTCAAGGTTCCTAATTAAAACCCATCAAAATGCGTCAAAGCAGTGAAGTGGTCCACATGTACCAAATCCCGAACACTCTACGTGAGCAAATGCGCAAACACTGGCAATTAACAACTTTCCGCTCCTCACTCTTCCTTGGCTTTTGAAATTTCTGCTGGCTCTGACCTCCGCAACCCAGAAGTGCAGCGCCCAAAGAACTTGAGCACTTCATCAATTAAAATGACTGGGAAAGCAACCAACAATACCAGCAGCCACTCATTCAAGCTAAGAGGAACAATACCAAATACTTGGGCAAGGAAGGGAACATAGAGGATCAAAAAATGCAGGCCGAAGGAGACAGACATGGCAATCAACAGCCAGGGGTTGACCCATGGAGGCATTGACAAAAGGCTGCCATCTTCAGAAAGAGCATTTAGAGAATTGAACATCTCAATCGCAACCAACACAGAAAGGGAAAGAGTCATAGCCTTGACTTTTCCCGTTTGGAAGTAGTCACATGGATCATCAAAATTGAATACTCGGGACCCAGCAGTGAAAGTAGAAGCTGAGAATCCCTCCCATGAATGGCACTGACCCCAGTTTGCAAGCTGGGAATAGCTCACTAGAGAATGGCCATCTTGGCTAAGATCAATACCAAAGAATGAGTCATGTGTGTACCAGATGATGAATATTCCAACAGTAGCTATACCAACATACATCCCGATAACCTGCACATCCATACAAAAGAATATGTTGGGACCTTCGAACTACAAATTCAAATCACCTTAAACTACATCCATAAAAAGAAAGGTTTTTTTTCAGAAACAACATTACCAGGTAGCGGAATAAAATCCAAGCATTGATCAAAGAATCGTTACTCTTCCGTGGAGGTTTCTTCATTATATCTTTGTCAGGTGGATTGAATCCCAAAGCTGTTGCTGGGGGACCATCAGTGACAAGATTGACCCACAGAAGTTGAACAGGGATAAGACCTTCAGGAATGCCCAAAGCAGCTGTGAGGAAAATTGAAGCAACCTCACCGATATTGGACGAAATCATATACCTGCAAGCCACCAGAGCATGTTGATTAAACCCGACCCATTAAACCCAACTCAAATTTAAGCTAGATGACAAGGGAAATTCCAGACACTTTCAGAAGTACACCTAGCACATTAAATTAAACCCATCAAACTCCTCTGGATATTAGATTTTCTCAGCCTCTTCCAAGCAAACTATGTGTATTATTGATAGAGCAAATCAATGAATAAAATACTGTAGTAGAAAAGTAGGAGCAGTACATTGAAGCTTCTCAACCACAGTCGTTTACCCATTCACAACTCGTCATATAATCGAAGCATGAATCCAACATCAACCTCAAATAGCAATAATGGAAAGGTAAGGCAAAGGGGAGAGAGGAGACCTGATAAAGGCTTTCATGTTATTGTAAATTGCACGACCTTCAGATACAGCAGCAACTATCGTGCTGAAATTATCGTCTGCTAGTACCATGTCAGAGGCTTCTTTTGCAACCTGCTCCAGTAGAAAACAGACTGTTCAAAGATGGATGAAACAATGCAGCATATGAAATAAATGACTGGATAAGCAGTGTTGGCCCTACATGGCTACATGGGCACAAAATTATAATACTACTGACCTATTATGTTTTAAAGACAACATGAACACAAACTTCTATTCACTAATATCCTAGTCAAAACTAAATACAGATAGTTTTTGTTGATACTGTAAGTATATATCGTTAAAATATATGCAGAGCCTCCAAAGCACCATAAGAAAGTACCACAAAAGTACCATAAGAAAGTACCACAGATTTCTTAATTCAAAGTATCTCAACTAAGCCACAACCCATCCAGTGCAAAGAACTTGGATAGTTTGACATTTTCAAGAAACACCGGTCAAACTAGCAAAGCCATACTTGTCATCAGTTGTGGACACTGGGAAGGAATTACAATAGCAATGTTCCGGTTTAAAACCACATAATGACAAAGTGCATCCCATGTCAATGTCCAAGATTGCAAATAGGCCCTCTCAACCAAGTAGATTACAGTCTAGAGCACTAAAATCCTCAAGCATTACAGTTGAAGATATTTCTAAGAGCCCAAGTTCAAAAGCTAGGCAACTGCAAAAATATGGAACCTATGGGCTATGGGTCATGTTCACCATATATGAAGTCATCAAGCTGCTACAAAAAGCATCATGATGGAGTCGATGCAAAGTTCACATAGTATAACAAAACCTTATCAAGGGCACTATTATCTTATACATTAGTCATACCTCAGTCCCAGCAATGCCCATAGCTATACCAATATCAGCCAACTTCAGGGCTGGCGCATCATTTACTCCATCACCAGTCATGGCAACCACTTCACCATCCTCTTTCAGCAGTCTCACTATCTCCTGCTTATGCCTAGGCTCAGCCCTAGAGAACAGAAGGCCTCCAGTCTTTCTAAGATGACCTTTTTTATCACTCAGCTCCATGAACTCTTTTCCGGTTAAGCTTCTTGAGCTAATGTCCTCATTAGAGCCAAATACACCAATCTCACGACAGATAGCTTCTGCAGTATTCTTGTTATCTCCTGTGATCACCATGACTCTAATGCCAGCAGCTCTGCAGTCCTCAATTGCTTGAGGGACCTCTTTACGAGGAGGATCCTTCAGTTGAAAAAATGAAAATCCAGGATATCAGTCCCGTGGCATTAAAAGAAAACAGAAAATGATCAATGAAGAAAACACCACAAATCTGCAAGTATATACTGAACAGATACAACTTACTCTAATGCCAGCCAACCCAACAAAGATGAGCTTGCTCTCAATTGAAGAATAGTTAGATGGATTAAGCAGAAGCTGGTGAGCTGGGTGCTCATCATCACCATCATATGTGGCAAATTCTGGAAGATCCTCTTTGTATGCAAATCCTAGACAACGTAATGCACCAGTGGACATTTCATGAAGACTTTCCAAAATTGTATTCTTAGTGCTCTGATCCAACTCAACAATAGAACCATCCAGCAACTGAACATACAAGCTCCTTTCTAACAAATTTTCAACAGCACCCTGTGACAATAACGTTTCAAAAATAAGCCTCACTTCCATCTCCATAGTTAACATGCCAAGTGTGTCAAATTATTGAATAAAAATGAACACTGAATCAGCAATCAAACACAAGTATGTCAATTAACTGAACAAAATGAACATCAAATCAGCAATCAGACACCATTTACTCATAAAACTACTTCCATAGCTCCATTAAATAAGTTGGCAAAAAAAGGGGACAATAACGTTTCAAAAATAAGCCTCATTTCCATCTCCATAGTTAACATGCCAAGTGTGTCAAATTATTGAATAAAAATGAACACTAAATCAGTAATCAAACACAAGTATGTCAATCAACTGAACAAAATGAACATCAAATCAGCAATCAGACACGATTTAATCATAAAACTACTTCCATAGCCCCATCAAATAAGTTGGCAAAAAAGGGGGAACTAGACACAGAAACAAATTCACGATACAGAATCTCTGGTAACTGAAAATAAATGCTAGTTTTCCCAAGAAAATGTAGGGAAAAATTTTCAGGACATATAAACTTCATGATGAACAATTCCATGCACATGAAATGCCAACTACACATCACAGAAATGGGACAAGAGGTGGAAGGAAATATGCATGAACAAAATACCGAAGTTCTGTTCCATCAGCATTTTCAAAGAGAGCATAAACATGCTCAGAGAAACCATTTCAGGGAAAAAACAGAACAAAACCAGTAAGACACTCTCATATTGATTCCACTTGCCATCCCAAATCCAATGAAAGAAGGCGAACTTCCAAATTAATATAAGGCAATATATTCCACCAGGTACCTTAACCAGCAAGGCCTTCTTGCCAGAACTTGATGAGACAATAACACCCATGGATTTCCTGTCACGATCAAACTCAAGAGTAGCAATACGTCGTTCTGATTTTGCCCATTCTTGACAGCAACCTTAGTAGCCCAACAGACAACAAAGCCCACCGGTTTCAGAAATCTAAAGCAAAAGCAACATATAGAATTGAACCCCAAAAAAAAAAAAAAAAAAGAAAAGAGAAAAGCACCACAAAAAGGGAAGAGAGACACAACATACGTAGAGCATCATCAGAACTTGAAGAAAGGTGTTGTAAGCCATTAGGTAGACCCATCTTCTCAACCATAACCTGAATAGAAGCAGAAACCAAGTTACAATTATATCAGTTATGGACCAAAAAAGCCATATCAATAGAAGTCATTCTCTCCACACTAAATTTCAAGTCAAAACTCACGCCCATGCACACACACTCAGCATTCACCAACTATACATGCACACAAAGGCACGCTATGAAACAAGAATCAGTCTTCCCAATCAAAATGGAAAAGACTAACAGTCATCCTGCAGCGTCCTAGAGGATCAAAGTCAAGGCCAGTTGAAAAGTTTGTATATTAAGTTCGCCCAATAATACTCCCACTTAGCAGAATACAAATTAATTAGGATATAAAGAGTTGATAATTACCAAGCATGCACAACGATGTAACAAGAAGTCCACAACAGGAGTTTGCATAGAATATGTCCTTACCTTTAATGCAGCCTCAGTAGGCATGCCACTGGCAACATAATGATGACCAGCTTTTTCAACTCCAGCATCATTGCAGATAGCAGCAATCTTGGCAATCATTTGAAGATTGGCATCCATGCTGCCAGCAGGCCAGTCTTGGATGCCACCATCAGTAGGATCATAGGTGGTTCCCTCTACATGGAAGGTTCTGACAGTAGCAAACCTGGGCCCCATAGCCACAAGCTTTGCGACTGCCATTTGATTGGTGGTCAAGGTGCCAGTTTTGTCCGAACAGATGACTGTCGTGCAACCCAGAGTCTCAACACTGGGCAGTTTCCGGACAAGTGCATTTTTTTGAGCCATCTTGCGTGTTCCCAGAGCAAGACATGTAGTAATCACAGCTGGTAGTCCTTCTGGAATTGCAGCAACAGCCAAAGCTACAGCAATTTCAAAGTAGTATGTGCACTTCTCAAATGAGAACTTGAAATTCTTTGGCCACCCATCCACATACTCCCAAGTAAGGAAATATTTGACATTGATAATCCAGACCAATGCACAAATTACACCTATAATGGCAGTCAAAACTTCACCAAATTCATTCAACTTCTTCTTCAAAGGTGTATCATCCTCTTCTTCAGAGGCCTCTTGAATCTGGGAGTGCACCTTTCCTAGCTCAGTATCCATACCAATGTGTGTAACCACGCAAATGCAATTCCCATTTACAACCGTTGTTCCAGCAAAGACCATACATTTCTTCCCCTGAATATCTGAATCTTCTGGAACAGGCTTCACAGTCTTGCTCACTGCTTCACTCTCACCCGTCAAGGAGCCTTGTTCAACCCTTAATGTTGAACTAATCAGAGCCATAACCCTCATATCAGCAGGCACCTTATCACCCACCCTAAGCTCAACAATATCACCAGGAACCAGTTCCTTGGCAGGCAAATTAGGAATTTTTCTCCCATCCCGAATCACAACAGCTTGTTCAGATTGGATTTCCTTCAAAGCTTCCAACGCTTTCTCGGCGTTGTTCTCTTGCCAAACCCCAACAATAGCGTTGACAATCAAGATCAGAAAGATGACGAAGGGCTCAACAAAGGCAGTGATCCCAGTCTCTCCACCTTCATTCCCATCATACCACGCAAGCACAAATGAAACAACCGCAGCACAAAGCAGAATTCTAACTAAAGTATCGTTAAACTGGTCTAAAATTAACCTCCAGATGGATGGTCCCTCATGTTTCTCCAATTCATTCCAACCATAACGCTTCCTCCTGCTCTCAACTTCCTCACTCGATAAACCTCCATCGCGATTCACACCATAATATGCCTCACACTCCTTAACATCTTTAGCCCATGGTGCGAACGAATCTTCATTCTTCCCCGACCTAGAATTGATTTTCTCACTTTTTCCGTAATCCTGCCCTCCTTTACCCATCGAAATCGACTCAGTACAAACAAAAACCCACAATCACAAACCCTCGGAATGCGAAATCAGTCCTGAAATGTTCAACTTAAACCGATCAATCACAAGATCTGACACTAGAACAATTAAAACAAAACCATAAACCCTAAAAAAAAGTCTGAAAACAAATTCTCGAAGAAACAGAAATGAAAAGCAAAGCATAAACACAAGGAAGTGAAAAAAAATTACCAGATCCGTGGAGAAGATTCGGTAGAGAGATCAGAGACGTGCCAGGGCTGCTCTGTTCTCTCTCGTTCACCCTTTTTTTTTTCTCTGTTTCAATCAAAGTCTATCGTTATCAGTGAGTTTTTTCTCCCCCTCTCTCTCTTTCTATCCCTGGTTTCTCTCTCTAATTTTGTTTCCCTGTGTAGGAAGAGTAGTGGGGAAATTGCAAAATCACCAAAAGATCCGCTGGGTTGGGTTGGCTATAAAAAAACAACCCGGGACTCGAGAGCGCTTCCTTCGCAACCTCTCTATCTCTCTCCCTCTTCTGCTTTGCTTCGTTTACTTTTCTTTTCTTTTCTTTTCTTTTTTTTTTTTTTGGGCATAGGAGAGGTTTATTTTAGTGACGAAGTTGATGCCCTAAATTCCAACCGATTCGATGAGGAAATGAGCGGAAAAGCGTTAACACATACGGCTAACCAATCGGGTCTCTACACGTGGAATTGTGCATCACTTGCCGGGCGTAATTAAGCCTTGTGGATGCCCACTACGATTGCGTGGCCTCAAGGAATTGGTTAGGGTCATTGAACGGACTGCTCCGCGCACTGGAAAAGAAAGGTAGCAAAGAAAAGTAAGCAAGCAAAGAAAAAGCCTTGTATGTTTTTCTTAAGGGTTTTCACATTTTATATTCCCTGCTTTTAGTGTATAATTAATCTAAAACAATTTAAATATATCTTTCGGCGACCAATAGTCTAAATTTTAGAAATATATATGTAGTCACTTCTAGTTTTTGGAAATTATGATAGTTATCGTCATTTCTACAATATCTATCATACATATAGCATAATTAAATTTAATAAGTCAATTTTATTTACTTTTTAATAATACTAATTTTAATTTGTAAAATTATGGAAATTATGTGAAATTAAATTAAAGTTATTTTGTTTAGGGTGTGTTTGTTAGCAATGATGGATATTGATGGAAAGAGAGTCAATTTTTCCCCCAGTCAAGAACACCATCATCGCCCTCCATTTTTTCCGGCGAAAGGTCTCGGAGCAACAGCCACCATGAGATGGAGTCCGACAATCATCTTCCTCTCTTTCCGATGTAAACCCGTCAGTCCTTCCTTGTCGACCACTGCCTGTACTGTTGCCCTCGCTGTCGTCCAAAAGATCTGCTTCCAGGGCGATTACGATGATGGTAACATCCAGCATCGAGGTCGTCTTTGTAGTCGATAAGTCGGTAACATTGGTTGACGTTTCAGAACGGCGGAAGATGGTGATGGTTTGAGTGAAAGATGGACGGTGGATAGATCATGAAAGCCAAATGGTCGTTACTGGTTTGGACTTTAAAGTTGAATTCCCATCTTTGATAATTGTAGATGCCAAGTATACTAAGGCCCCGTTCTTTTATGCGTTAGATTGCGATGCGGTACCACATTGTATCGCAACTCTTTAATTTCTACCACACTTCACCACACCACAATCATTATCAATATATCTCTTCGCTTTTCTCTCACCTCACTTTTCTCTTCTACTTTTCACATTCATTCTCCTCACCTACTTCACTTACCATAATTCTCACCACAATTTACCATAGCTCACCACAATTCACCACACTTTTTCAAATTCTACCGTACCGTACCGTACCGTACCGCACCATTACCACACCGCAACTAACCGTATAAAAGAACGAAGCCTAATATTGTAGATGTATTTGAAGGGAAACATGTGGTTAGATGGAATTGAATTCGCTTATCAAACATCATGTTGATGGTCCGAGCCTCGTTGTTGTATCATTCTTCCTGACTCAACGGTTCTGTAGGTTGAGTTTTTGGCCAGGTTGTTTAATAAGTTAATAACTTTGCAAACATAATAGAATTAAGCCATATACTTGAGTCAGTTAGGACTCGTGTAAAACGAGATTTGTAATTTTGTACCCACGATCGGATCTACATATATCATGGAGGTGGTGTTGAGAGGGTGACGAATCAGTGACAATGGCAGTACTGACAGAATCCATCTCATGGTGGCTATAACTTCGGCGACCTTTCACCGAAAACTATGGAGGCCAATGGGTCGTTGGAAAGCATGAACTTGCCTTTGGTTGGAAAGATTTGCTTTACTTTTTATATGAATTTTAATATCGAGTACAATGCCCAGACAAATCTATCCTTTAGAAAAATATTTTTAATTACATTTACATAAATTTATTCAACTTAAAAAACTAAAATTTAAGATTTTTGAAAATAAATAAAATCAATGTATGAGGTTTGATCACGCCACGTGTACGATAGATATCGTCGGAATTACCATAACTACCGTAATTTCCAAAAGATGGAAATTAGCTTACCTTTTAGGCTAAAATTTTACTTGTTTTTTTATCATTTATTTTTTTAAAACATATTTGAAGAGGCCCGAGTACCGTATTCCTCCCTTGTCACCTATGCCAAGAGGTTCACATCCACCTCCACAAGTCTTGAGGTTCAACTTCCGTGGATTCCGGAAACCGCAATTTCGTCTCGCCCATCCTTTGGATGGGACCCGAGCACCTCTAGAGACTCGGCCGTGTCACCAACTTCGAAGGCCTTGGGACCAAACATCATACCAAGCGTCCCAGGGAAACATGGCTATTTTGGCATCGTGGTTCAGAAGTGGATCTTGTTGAATAAAACACAAGGCAAAGAAATAGAAGAAATTAGGGTCGTCGCCCCCGCTACACTTGAAGAGGAAGAAACGGGAAAGTGACTTGAAGGTTGTGCCGCCCGCGACGACAAGGGTGGCACCCGTGACAAAATTGCATAGGAAAAGCTCAAAAGAAGCTGGACCAAGGTGGTCGCGCCACAACAAGGCCATCGCGCCCGCAGTCCCATGTGATTTTAGAATTGCCTCTTTCGCTCCCCAGTTTCGTCGTACCCGCGACGACACTATTTTTATGCGTTTTTCGGCTGAAACGGTTGCGTTTTAGTGGAATTAATTGTCTTGCATAAATAGTTTTTTCTCATAATTTTACCACAAAGTATCACGAAATAAGGAAACTCATCCCTAACACACACCCGGGCGTAACGCACTGCCCCGAGACACCATCCTCCCCCTCCCCTACTCTTCTACAGAATTAGCTCCTTTCTAAGTAATTGTACAATTCTATGACTCTTTGTGCTCCATGTTTTTGTTGAATTTGCATACTTCAAATCTCAATATGTACTTTCCATTGTTCGGTTGCAGAAATTGGGGTTTCCTAAGTAGGAGTTGTCGAATCCACAGGGATGATGTGTTAGGTTATCAGAAAATTGTTTTGGTTTGAGTTTCAAATTGCAGGAAGTAGTAAATAATTTAAACTAAACTAATTAGGAATTGAAATCAAGAACAAGAAATCAAAACCTAACTAAAGAAACTAAACAAGAAAACAAGAAATTGAGAACAAAATCTAACCACTAGAACAAGAACAAGAAACTAACAAGAAATCAAAAGCATAATCAAGAAAGCAATTAAAAACCATGGAAGTAAAAACTAAAGTAAATTAATTACTGAATCTAAAGCAGAAAATATTAACCTGAAGATTTGATCTTTACTCTAATCTTGAATCTTGAATCTTGAATCACGAATCTTTCTCCCGAACAAACAAGAAAGCTGTGATTTGGATTACTAAGACTGCTCGAATCCTCACCTGAAGGAAAAATTCGAGGAACCTTAATCCTCATCTTCACTAAAAATCAGATTTTTGTGGAACTAATACTAATGAAATTGAAAGACAAGAACCAAAAGAAAACAAGAACTTGAAGAAAAGAATTGCAGTGATCTTGGAAGAATTGAATTACAATCGAAGGTTTAAAGAAAACTCAAAGAAACTGAGAACTAAGCCATTAAAATAAACTTAAGTATTAACTAGAAATAAAACTAAGTAAAACTAAGGAAATATAAAACTAATATCCATGCTAAGATAGATATAATAGTGTTTATATAATGAAACAAAATAAGAAGGAAAAAGAAAATAACAACTCCAAAAACCCTAGCAATACCGCAAACTTTATTTCCGAGCAGTCGACCGTCATGCGCTGGCTGAAGCCATGGCGCGACCTCTGTTGGCAAGGCTGGCGATCAGAGATTTGCGGTAGGTAGCGGGTGTCATAGCCCTGTCGCGGGTGCGAGGGGGCTACACTGCTAGTTTTTGAGCTGTTTTCGCCTCTTTTGGCCCCGCGTTCCTTCTACTATTGATTTCCTACAAAAACACAAAATCATCATAACTAATACATAATTAAGGGGCTAAAGTAAGCAAACACCTTATAAAATAATATAAGTTCGGCTCGGAACGAGATCGAGCAACACTCCCACACAAGGGTTTGCTCGCCCCGAGCAAACTAAAGCAAAAAGAAAAAGAAACTAACTATCCTAACTCACTTTCGTAGGAATCACGGTTGCATTTAGCATATGCAACAAGCCCTTTAGACCTCTTGGCAGCCCAAGTGGACGAGCAAGGTCTTGTGAGGGTTTATAGCAATTATACCCACAAAAGCCAAAGAAAAAGAAAAGGAAAAAGTAGACTCAGATTAAAAAGGAAAAGACTCAAGAAAGAAAAAGGAAAAGGAAGAAATAAAAAGAAATAAAAATGGTTAGCGTTAGGGTTACAAATACAATTAAACACCCTCTCAGGCTAACCAATCAAACACATCAATCCATCAAGCAAATACCAAGATCAATCTGGAAGAGAACAAAATCAGTGTAAAATAGATAGAATGAAGTTTTCGAAATTAAGTAGAGAGAACAAGTACTTTAGATGCGAAAAACCGCCAACAGACTTAAGATGAATGCAAATATGCGCGGTTGGTTATGGACGTAGGCCAGTCAAAAGAGCAAACCTCACTTTAGGATAAAAATTGAACGCTCAAACACTCAAATTTGAATGTGTATGTGGGTTTTTCTCATACTCAGACCAAAAGAAATAACCTGCCATAGGCTTGGTAAGAATCTCGCTCTCCACTGCTAGTATACAAATACACAAGTGACAATCAAGAGGACATTTTTGGTTCTAATGAGGTTTAGGTTAGGGGAAATGAGTGGTAATATTTAGGTATGAGGAGTTTAAAGAGCCATGTTTGGATTGATATTCAAAAAAAAAAAAATATCACTCTCAACTCACCTTCTTGCTAAATTTGAGCAAGGAACTCAATTCTCCCTCATCAATATCGAACACCTCATCAAATTTCTTCAGATGGGTCAAAGACTTTCAGAACTTTCAATTGAATCTCCCTAATCACCTTTTTCTCTTTTTCTTTTTTTTTTCTATTTTTCTACTTCTCTTTTTTTTTTTTTGTGGTGGGTGATCAAGGGAGAAGAAAAACATAAAATATAGCCTTGACCTCAATATATGTCAGAAGAACATCATAACCAATTGACTAATTCATAATAATTGGGATATATATGTGTCCCAATTCAATTAAAATCAAAACTACACCCCCAATATCTCAATTCCATTCACAGCAACACTGAACCAATTTTCGCTCCCGAAATAATGAATTCTCACACATCCAAGCAAGGCAAAGGGTAGGAATTAATAAAGGTCATGGCTTGTATTGTCAAGGTTTCATCACAAAAAGAAAGGTAATCAAAGGCTAGACGGGGCTAAAGAACGGTAATAATATTGTTAGGGAGGTTATTTAACTATGTAGTTTAATTAATAAAGAAAAAAATGCCTCAATCATATTGTCACAATATGTAATGCAAAGATGCAGTCTCAAGCAAGATGCAAAACAAGTTCTAGAGGTGCAACTAGTGGTGGAGTCACTCAGGAAATAAAAGAATTGATAAAAGTGATCAATTCGTACTTTTAGGCTATGTGGACTCACATGATAGGGCTCATTCAACTAAACCTAGCCCAAAGATTTGTGGCACGCATATTTACACTTACTAAGTTAGTCAAAGCAGTTAAACACACCATTCATTACTTGACTCAAAATCAGAAGATTTGCAAATTCAGTTTCAAAAACTTTTAAGTTCTCAACCAAACTTTTCAAGGTGAAGCAAGACAAGCTGAAAGTCTAATCCGTTTACAAATCATCATCGAAGGTGTTCTGGACAGGCTAATCCTAATTGATAAAAATTTAAAAAAAATCGCCTAATTTCAATGATAACTGAAGTTGTTTCTCTCTCCCATAGAAAACTCTACAATGTCCTCATTGTGAATAAGGCGACACCACGCAAAAGAAAAAGCACACAAAAGAAAAGGAAAAAAAACTCAAGCTCGCATGCATACCACCCCCACTCCCACACAAAAAGGCCAACAATGTCCTCATTGGTAAAAGAAGGAAGCAAGCACCCAAAATAAAAAGAAAAAGAACACACCAAAAGAAATAAAAAGAAACATAGAATTCAAACTCACTAACCGTATTAAAAAGAAAAGGAACGATATTACCTGGTTGGGTACTGAATATACTCAAACAATGAAGTCTCAAAATAAAACCATCTGTGGAGCCTCAGCTAGTCCATCTCACCTCAAGACGTCGAGCACCATGTCAGAACCATTCAACGCCTGTAGTAACAAATCATGCATCCGTGAATGCATCTCATAAAGGTGTACATAAGAGCACAATCTCAAAAGTATATCAGCAAACGTTAGTGCTCTCAACAGTTTATCAAAGGTCTTAGAAAACTCATAGAATTGGCGGACTACAAGAATATACACAACTTTCCTAGGCACCTTAAAAGGAGACATGACAAATGATTCCTCCCATTGACTTGTAAATGGAGATTGGGTATGCAAATCAACGGGAGGGGGCAATACAAAACACTCCTTAACCTTCTCACGCACAGGCTTGGATGCAAACAATGACTCATAAAGCATATCACCATCAAAAATATCATTGTCACAAACCAAGTTCAAACACTTAGGATCAATCCCCAAAGACTCAAGTTCATCATCATAAGATTTCACATTATTTTCAATGGATTCACAGGAAAGGGTAGATAATGCCTGATTAATACAATGATCTTTAATGAAAGTGAATAATTCAGTATCAAGCACAGATTCAATTACCAAGGATTCGATTTCACTCTCAACAAGATCATGTTCAGTTGCATCACAAACATCATGGCATTCATTGGACTCAACCTTCTCTTCACATAAAAGCATGGATAACGGTGTGCACAATGGTTCATCATGTAACATGTTTTCATCAAGTTCTACATCATCACACACAAGGTCATCATGTTTCTCATGCTCACTAGATGCAGCTAGAGCTAAGGATCTCCTAAACTCGATGCATGAAAAACTAGGTCTGTGCTCGGTCTCGTTCCAAGCCGAATTAATATAATTTTATAAGGTGTTTTGCTTGTTTTAGCCCCTTAAATATATATTAGTTATGATGATTTTGTGTTTTGTAGGTTAACTCAAAGGAAAGCGAAAAAGGGAATCAAAAGTGCTGAAAGATCTAACGTTTGCAACAAAAATAGGCCCAACATGGACTGTGTTGGCTGGTCTTTCCGTGTTTTCTTTTCCGCGGTAGCCGTTAGGGTTTTTGAGAGATTTATTTTATTTTCCCTTCCTAAACTTTTCTATATATACTTTATACATTAGCCTTTAGTTTCATCAATTAGAGGAGGTAGTTAGTTTTTAGTTCTTCTTTAGTTTCTTTGAGTTTTAGTTTTAGTTTTAAGCTTTCTTTAGTTTCTTTAAGTTTTCTTTCAATTCTGCGATTGTAATTTACATTCTCTTTCAAGATTAATACAAGTTCTTGTTCTTTCTTGTTCCTTACTTTCTGTTTCCCTATTCTGAATTTCATTACTATTAGTTCCATAAAAATTCCACTTTTTTGTGAAGCGAAGGATTAAGGTTCCTTGAATTCGCCCTTCAGGTGAGGATTCGAGCAGTCTTAGTAATCCAACTCACACCTTTCTTGTTTGTTCGGGAGAAAGATTCGTGATTCAAAGATTCAAGATTCAAGATTAGAGTAAAGATCAAACCTTCAGGTTAATGTTTTCTGCTTTAGATTCAGTAATTAATTTAGTTTTTACTTCCACGATTTTTAATTGCTTTCATGATTATGCCTTTGATTTCTTGTTTAGTTTCTTGTTCTAGTAGTTAGGTTTTGTTTTCAATTTCTTGTTTTCTTGTTTCCTAGTTTAGTTTCTTTAGTTTAGTTTTATTTCCCAGTTCATGTTTTCCTAGTTTGAATTCCTAATTAGTTTAGTTTAATTAGTTTAAATTATTTACTGCTTCCGGCAATTTGAAACTCTTACCAAACCAATTTCCTGAAAACCTAACACACCATCCCTGTGATTCGACAACCCTTACTCTTTTACCCCAAATTACCACAACCGAACAATGGCGCCGTAGCTGGGGATGTCGTTATTTGGTAGATTAAGTTATTGGTTTGAGTGTAAATAGTTTATTGCTTTCTAGATTCTTCCAAGAAAAAAAATGTAAAAAAAATTGAATACCGAAAAAAAACAGAAAAAAAGAGATAGAGATTATGACTAGTCCCCAATTTCCCCAATTTGAGAATGAAATATTTTGGAGATATTTTGCCCGATTACATGAGTATCGTGTTCAATGTGAATTGTATGGTATCTTTTATGATACATTAGATCTTTTGGGAATTGTGAATAAGGGTGTGAATTACGAGACCCGAAATCTCTTAGATTATTACGGGTTTTCCAATTTAGGAGAACATAAAGCATGGGAGTTACTTGAGTGGTTGTCTAGGGATTCTTATGAATTTGAGCAACAAAATGTTATTCCTAGTGGCCAACCTTTGTATTATGCACCACCCTCTAGGACTATAGGTGAACAGTCATGTGAATACCCCTTGTATTTTGATGATCAATCTTATGGTGGGGGTTATGTGGAAAATTCTTATGATCTTCCCCTGTGTGACGTTTTAGAGTCTCATCCTTTGTGCTCATACTGTGATTCGTCGTGCCATAGTTCTGATTCTTGTTTTAAAGCTGAAATTGATGATTTTCGAGCTAACATGAGTGCGGAGATGAATGATATGTGTGAGAAAATGACTGAATACACGGGTGCATTTTTACATGAGACTAGATCTAGGGTAGAAGCTTCTTCTTCACAAGTGGTTGATTCAATAGTTGAAGTAGATCATTCATCATCTTTGCGTCCTGAAATGCAAAATAATTCTTCTTTGCATGATTATGATGAGGATGATGACTACTATAGCAGACCTCGTTTTGCATGCATTGAGTTTAGGAAATCCTTAGCTCTAGCTGCATCTAGTGAGCATGAGAAACATGATGACCTTGTGTGTGATGATGTAGAACTTGATGAAAACATGTTACATGATGAACCATTGTCCACACCGTTATCCATGCTTTTATGTGAAGAGAAGGTTGAGTCCAATGAATGCCATAATGTTTGTGATGCAACTGTACATGATCTTATTGAGAGTGAAATCGAATCCTTGGTAATTGAATCTGTGCTTGATACTGAATTATTCATTTTCATTAAGGATCATTGTATTAATCAGGCATTATCTACCCTTTCCTGTGAATCCATTGAAAATAATGTGAAATCTTATGATGATGAACTTGAGTCTTTGGGGATTGATCCTAAGTGTTTGAACTTAGTTTGTGACAATGATATCTTTTATGGTGATATGCTTTATGAGTCATTGTTTGCATCCAAGTCTGTGCATGAGAAGGTTAAGGAGTGTATTATATTGCCCCC
This sequence comes from Portulaca oleracea, assembly GCA_029582165.1. NCBI lineage: Eukaryota > Viridiplantae > Streptophyta > Magnoliopsida > Caryophyllales > Portulacaceae > Portulaca > Portulaca oleracea. Next base: position 641,285 of record CM055885.1, on the reverse strand, counting down.
TCCCGTTGATTTGCATACCCAATCTCCATTTACAAGTCAATGGGAGGAATCATTTGTCATGTCTCCTTTTATGGTGCCTAGGAAAGTTGTGTACATTCCCGTAGTCTGTCAATTCTATGACTTTTCTAAGACCTTTGATAAACTGTTGAGAGTACTAACGTTTGCTGATGGAATTTTGAGATTGTGCTCTTATGTTCACCACTCTAAGATGCATGCTAGGATGCATGACTTATTATTGTGGGCATTGAATGGTTCTAACATGGTGCCCAGCATCTCGAGGTGAGATGGAGTGGCTGATGCTCCATAAATGGGTTAGTTGTTCTAAGACTTCATTGTTTGGGTATACTCAGTACCCAACTAGGTAATATCTTTCCTTGTCTTCTTATTATACTTAGTGAGTTGACCTCTTTTCCCTCTTTTATTTTTTTTCTTTCGGTGTGTCTATTTTTCTTTCATTTTGTGTGCTTGCTTATCTCTATTTCTGATTACAATGTGGACATTGTTAGCCTTTTTGTGTGGGAGTAGGGGAGGCATGCATGCCGACTTGAGTTTTTTTTTTTTTTGTGTGTGTGTGTGTGCTTTTTCTATAGTGTGGTGTCTCCTTATTCACAATGAGGACATTGTAGAGTTTTTGTGTGGGAGTGGAGTGGCACAAGTGCCTTACTAGTTTTTGGAGAGAAACAACTTCAGTTATCATTGAATTTTGGCAAAATTTTTAAATTTTTTAGGTTTAGTCTGTCCGGAACACTTTCAGTGATGATTTGTAAACCGATTAGACTTTCAGAAAAGTTTGGTTGAGAACTTAAAAGTTTTTGAAACTGAATTTGCAAATCTTCTGATTTTGAGTCAAGTAATGAATGGTGTGTTTAACTGCTTTGACTAACTTAGTAAGTGTAAATATGCGTGCCACAAATCTTTGGGCTAGGTTTAGTTGAATGAGCCCTATCATGTGAGTCCACATAGCCTAAAAGTACGAATTGATCACTTTTATCAATTCTTTTATTTCCTGAGTGACTCCACCACTAGTTGCACCTCTAGAACTTGTTTTGCATCTTGCTTGAGACTGCATCTTTGCATTACATATTGTGACAATATGATTGAGGCATTCCTTTCTTTATTAATTAAACTACATAGCCAAACAACCTCCCTAACAATATTATTACTGTTCTTTAGCCCCGCCTAGCCTTTGATTACCTTTCTTTTTGTGATGAAACTCTGACAATACAAGCCATGACCTTTATTAATTCCTACTCTTTGCCTTGCTTGGATATGTGAGAATTCATTATTTCGTGAGGGAAAAATTGGTTCGGTGTTGCTGTGAATAGGAATTGAGGTAATGGGGGTATAGTTTTGATTTTAATTGAATTGGGACACATTACATATCCCAATTATTATGAGTTAGCCAATTGGATATGTTGTTCTTTTGATATATTGAGGTCAAAGCTAATTTTATATATTCGTGTTTCTTCTCCCTTGATCACCCACCAAAAATAGAAGTAGAAAAATAGAAAAAAAATGGAAAAAAAAGAATTCAAAAGTAAAGGGTGATTTAGGGAGACTCAATTAAAAGCTCTTAAAGCTTCTGACCCGGTTGTAAAGTTTGATAAGGTGTTTTGTTCTTAATGAGGGAAAAAAGTGAGTTCCTTGTATAATTAAGCAAGAAGGTGAGATTGAGAGCAATTCTATTGAAAATCAATCCAAGCATGACTCTTTAACTCCTCATACCCAAATATTACCACTCCTTTCCCCTAACCTAAGCCTCGTTACAACCCTAAAAGTCCTCTTGATTGTCACTTGTGTATTTGCATACTAGCAGTGGAGAGCGAGATTCTTACCAAGCCCATGGTAGGTTGTTTCTTTTGGTCTGAGTATGAGAGAAACCCACATACACATTCAAATTTGAGTGTTTGAGCGTTCAATTTTTATCCTAAAGTGAGGTTTGCTCTTTTGACTGGCCTACGTCCATAACCAACTGCGCATATTTGCATTCATCTTAAGTCTGTTGGCGGTTTTTCACATCTAAAGTACTTGTTCTCTCTACTTAATTTCAAAAACTTCATTCTATTTATTTTACACTGATTTTGTTCTCTTCCGGGTTGATCTTGGTATTTGCTTGATGGATTGATGTGTTTGATTGGTTACCCCGAGGGGGTGTTCAGTTGTATTTGTAACCCCTTTTCTTCTTTTTCCCTTTTCTTTCTTGAGTCTTTTCCTTTTTAATTTGAGTCCACTTTTTCTTTTCTTTTTCTTTGGCTTTTGTGGGTATAGTTGCTATAAACCCTCACGAGACCTTCCTCATCCACTTGGGCTGCCAAGGGGTTTAAAGGGCTTGTTGCATACGCTAAATGCAACCGTGATTCCTACGAAAGTGAGTTAGGATAGTTAGTTTCTTTTTATTTTTGTTTTAATTTGCTCGGGGCGAGCAAACCCTTATGTGGGAGTGTCGTCCGGTCTCGTTCTGAGCCGAATTAATATCACTTTATAAGGTGTTTTGCTTGTTTTAGCCCCTTAAATATATATTAGTTATGATGATTTTGTGTTTTGTAGGTTAAATCAAAGGAAAGCGAAAAAGGGAATCAAAAGTGCTGAAAAATCCAACGTTTGCAACAAAAATAGGCCCAACACGGACTGTGTTGGATGGGCTTTCCGTGTTTTCTTTTCCGCGGCGGCCGTTAGGGTTTTGGAGAGATTTATTTTATTTTCCCTTCCTAAACTTTTCTATATATACTTTATATATTAGCCTTTAGTTTCATCAATTAGAGGAGGTAGTTAGTTTTTAGTTCTTGTTTAGTTTCTTTGAGTTTTAGTTTTAGTTTTAAGCTTTCTTTAGTTTCTTTAAGTTTTCTTTCAATTCTGCGATTGTAATTTACATTCTCTTTCAAGATTAATACAAGTTCTTGTTCTTTCTTATTCCTTACTTTCTGTTTCCCTATTCTGAATTTCATTACTATTAGTTCCACAAAAATTCCACTTTTTTGTGAAGCGGAGGATTAAGGTTCCTTGAATTCTCCCTTCAGGTGAGGATTCGAGCAGTCTTAGTAATCCAACTCACACCTTTCTTGTTTGTTCGGGAGAAAGATTCGTGATTCAAAGATTCAAGATTCAAGATTAGAGTAAAGATCAAACCTTCAGGTTAATGTTTTTTGCTTTAGATTCAGTAATTAATTTAGTTTTTACTTCCACGATTTTTAATTGCTTTCATGATTATGCCTTTGATTTCTTGTTTAGTTTCTTGTTCTAGTAGTTAGGTTTTGTTTTCAATTTCTTGTTTTCTTGTTTCCTAGTTTAGTTTCTTTAGTTTAGTTTTATTTCCCAGTTCATGTTTCCTAGTTTGAATTCCTACTAGTTACTAATTTTAAGTGTGTTCTTCTACAATTTGCAACTAATTTATATAAGTATTTTGTTTTCTTTTTCCCATGAAGAAGATGACCGTGATGGTGAAGATGAAGGTGAAGATGGAGAGTTAATTTGATGAACTTTTATTATTAGATATACTATTTTGGACTTGATACTTCTTATTACTATCTTTTGTGTCTTATATGAATGACCTATTTCATATTTTGACTCTTGTAATGAGATCCAGCAATGATATTAATAGCATTTGGACGTTTGTTGTCATATGTATATTATTTCGTATGTATTACATATCATTACAGGTAATCAATTATAAATATTGAATAAGTGTAGGAAATAAGCATATGCAACAATACTAGATTGTTGCTATGAAATACATCTAATGTACTGCTGCTTTTGGTGGGATAAAGCAACAGTTCATTGCCTTTTAATACTGTTGCCTATGTTGGTTTATACTGCAACGATACATCACTGTTGCCTTTGTCGCTTTAATATACAACACTACTGGACCGTTGCCTTTGTCGTCTTCAATACAACAGCCTTGGATTGTTGCCTTCGCTACTAATGCAATGACACTGGATTGTTGCCTTTGTTATGAATGCAACAACACTGGCCTGTTGCCTTTGCTATTATTGCAACAACACTATACTGTTGCCTTTTCTTTTAACGCAACAACACTAGACTGTTGCCTTAGATGGACGGTTGCCTTAGGCATTGATTGAGCCCTCTTGCAGGAACCGTTGCCTTAGGCCAAAATACCGTTGCCTTTGGAAAAGGCAACGGCAGTATCTGCAACGGCCCATGCCTGTTGGCTTAGGCTAAAATACCGTTGCCTTTGGCCTAAGGCAACATTTTTCAACTGTTGGCATAGGCCCTTTATGTTGTAGTGTGGTTTGAATTCCTAATTAGTTTAGTTTAATTAGTTTAAATTATTTACTTCTTCCTGCAATTTGAAACCCTTACCAAACCAATTTCCTGAAAACCTAACACACCATCCCTGTGGATTCGACAACCCTTACTCTTTTACCCCAAATTACCACAACCGGACAATGGTCTGCTATAGTAGTCATCATCCTCATCATAATCATACAAAGAAGAATTATTATGCATTACAGGACACAAAGATGATGAATGATCTACTTCAACTATTGAATCAAACACTTGTGAAGAAGAAGCTTCTACCCTAGAACTAGTCTCATGTAAAAATGTACGCGTGTATTCAGTCATTTTCGCACACATATCATTAATCTTCGCACACATGTTAGCTCGAAAATCATCAATTTCAGCTTTCAAATAAGAATCAGAACTATGGCACGACGAATCACAATATGAGCACAAAGGATGAGACTCAATAACGTGACATGGGGGAAGATCATAAGAGTCTTCTACAATATCCCTACCACAAGATTGATCATCAAAATATAAGGGATAATCACATGATTGTTCAGTTAGGGTATCAGAGGGTGGTGCAAAATTTGAAATATGGGGGCCATTGGAAGAATTTTGTTGTTCAGATTCATTAGTATCCCTCGACAACCATTCAAGAAATTCCAACGCCTCATCTTCTCCTAAATTAGAAAACCCATAATATTCTAAGAGATTACGAGTTTCATAATTTACACCCTCATACACAATACCCAAGATATCTAGTGTATCATGTGAGATACCATATGATTCACATTGAGCAAGATAATCCTATAATCTAGCAAAATATCTCCAAAATATTTTTTGCTCAAATTGTTGAACCGTAACATCAGTCATAACTCTTTGTTTTATTTTTATTTTTTAATTAATTTTTTAATTTTTAAATTTTCTTCTTTTTTTGTTTTTTTTCCCTCAATTTTTGTAACTACATTTTTTTTGAAAGAACCTAGAAAGCAATAAACTTTTTACACACAACCCAATAACCTAATCTACCAAATAACGCCATCTCCGGCAACGATGCCATTGTTCAGTTTCAGAAATTGGGTTTCCTTAGTAGGGGTTGTCGATTCCACAGGGATGATGTGTTAGGTTATAAGGGAATTGGTTTGGTTTGGGTTTCTAATTGCAAGAAGTAGTAAATAATTTAAACTTGTAAAACCCTGAGTTTTGGGTAAAGCCACCGTTCGTTAGACCGTTGGTTTTAAGTTTAAGTTTTGAGGACGAAACTTCTTTTAAGGGGGTAATGATGTAAAACCCCAAAAAATTTGAAAGTGTTGACCGTTACGTCGTTAAGTATTTATGTTGACTTCGCTAAATTTTGAGATTTTATCGACGATTATTTTTGTTAACACTTGAGCTCGTAGGACCGTCGTGGGATTATTAAGGGTAATATAGTCTTTTCTACGTGCATGGATATGCATGGAAATAGGGGTATTTTGGTAAATTACATGTTAATTATTGATGATTATGTGCTAGTTTTTATTTAGTTAATTATGTGTTTTTTGTACTATTCTCATTATTATTAGTATTATTATTCTTATTACTATTATTATTATTGTTCTTAGGATTTTTCTAAAAACCAAAATTTTCCCTATTTTTTTTTCTAAGTGGCCGGTTAGGGGCTTGTTCCCCAGGTTTAAGTTTACTAAATTAAGAGATTAATTACCTTAATTATGTTTAATTAACCTAAAACCTACAAACCCAAAACCCAACGTCCCTCTCCGGAAATCGCCCAACCACCACGGACCACCGCCTGTAACCGTCGCCACCTCCGCCTCGCCGGAAACCGCACCAGCAACCGTCCCGACCACCGCAGCAGGCACCGCGCTTTCTTTCTCTCTCTATTCTCTCCCTCTCGTGTCTCTCGCTGTGCGCCCCTGTCAACCGCCGCCCAGTTGCCGCCGATCACCGTCGTCGACTTCTAACCACCGGACGACCGCCATGTAACCCCGTCATCACCGGAAACCGCCCCGACGCGAAGAAACGGGTCATCGCTGCTTGAAGTCGCTATTAGTTTCGACCCCGACCAGCACCACAACTCCATTGACCCCCGCGACTGCCGACCACCGTCCGACGTCTCAGCCGACGCACCCGACACCGATGACGTCACCAGAGCCCCGACCGTCGCCGTTCTGCCTAGTCCATACATACGACCCTAAAAACCCTAAGATTGGTTTATTCTTCTGTATTTCATTACTACTATATTTATCATTATCTGGTTTTCATTACTTCATCTAATCTGATGTTAGTGTCCTACTCATGCGTGTAATTAGGTTCATGTTTACACCTAGTTGTGTAGATGTTTATTACTATAGTTAGATTTTTATTTTCCCTAACTAGTATAGGATGTTTTTGGTTAGTGTATGTGAGTTATGATATAGTTGATTAGGATCAGTTTAGGGAAACGGAAATTGAATAATTTGTAAGATTATGATATAGTTATGTGTGTTTATGTTTATGTTTATGCATGATACTCTATGACTATAATTTTATTATTAGTTGTTCAAATGTAGGAAATATGATTTATTTTGTATGTTGTGAATGAATTATGTGTAGAGTCTGATTAAAGTTATTTTCGTGAGAATAAATTTGTTATGCTTGCGTATAATATGAGTATTAATTATGGTTATAAAGTTTATTAGAGTTGCATTTCTCAAATTTATTTTACAAAGTTTGAGTAAATTTTGAGAGTTCGGAGTTAAAAACATTAGTTTATAATTATTACTAAATTATACTTTACAAAGGATGTCTCCAAAATCGTCTTAGTTGTTTTTGGCAAATTAAATTCCGCTATGATAAATAAAATTTTAATTTTTGTTAATAATCGTATTATTTTAAATTGTTATCGTGTGTTATTATATATGTCGTTATTAAGAGGTTTATCGATTTCCTTATTTATTAAAAGTGTTCAATTTGTTGATATTTTAGTAAAATAACACCTTGCTGATTTCTATGTGTTTTGAAGCTTAAGGGCCATGTTTCGTTCCTTTTATTTCGATTATTAGCGTAAATTTTAAGTTTATGTGTTTGTTTGAGAATTAGTATATTATCGTCGCAATTTATGTTAGTATATGTGTAAATCAACCTTAGTTGTGCTATGGGGATCAAAGGGCAAGTAGTGGACCCTAGTAGACTGTTTAGAACCTCAATTTGGAGTCCCGGGATAGTATGGTTAGAACTAGAATCGAAAATCCCGAAATAAAACCAGGTCAGTTTGGGCAGATTTTATGAGTCGTACGATATCGGTCACCATTTATTGTGCAGTTAACATTTATCCCTACCATTTGGTCTGGAAATACCTTAGGATGTTAGTTTTCATAGGAATTTCACGAATCGGGATTTGGAGGTGTATATTCTGAGTTACGACCCAAATAGAGCACCTAGGTCAAAACTGGACAGCTTGTGTAATTGGCTGTTTTTGAGGATCTTAGGCGATGTTTTTGGTCTGGGGGTCAACATAAGAGTTTTAGTAGACATACCAAGGTTTCCAGAAAGTCCAAAACCATATCCATAGGAGGTCGGGAAGTCAAGTTATGGTTCGTTTTATTGGAGTATTGAATTTTATCTAGTTTGCTTTTTGAATAAATATGTTGTCGTGCGTGTGAGTTATTTATTTATTTTAATATGGAAGTGTTGTGATATGTGATAGTTTATATTATGTGAGATATGTTTAAAATGTTAATTTATGAATGATGGGAACCTTATAGTGTTCCTAGGGGTGGGTTAGGTGGAAATTAGATTGCGTTAACTTCGTACGACACGTTGTAATTTTAGAAATTTCGTTATTTTTAGGCACGTTCTAAACCGTTCAATCTAGTGAGCTCAAGTGTGTTCTGAAGTAAGGAGAAGAATTGTCAGGTAATGTCTATGTCCTAAATCCCGCTGGGGTGCACTTTAATTGTTTTGTTGATTTTAAGTTATTTTACGGTGTGCATTCCAAAGGGATTTTATGATGAAAATTGACTGTCTATTTTGGTTGTTGATTATGTTCTTGAGTTGAAAAATGTGGACAATCATTTATGTGTGATTTGAAAATGGTTTTGGAAATTTGGGATTGGGATTGGATTGGATTGTTGAGTTCGGAATGGTATGATATTAAACCTGATTAATAATTCAAACGTGACGTAAATGCGGGTTCGGGCAATGCCCTTGAAGACCAGGATGTTGTATCCTACTGGGGGGTTGTCAAGAGATCAGGGATGTCTGATAGGTGCTACTTCCCCGGGGTTAGTTATATGCACGTCTGTGAAATGGATGGTCATCCGTATGATTGAGATTGTGATTGATTGAGATTGAGATTGTGATGAGATTGAGATATATTTATAACGAAGTCATTGGACTTCGAGGGCCAAATAAGCAAGATCCGCGCGCTTAATAAATCTGAAAGATGGTTATGGTTGGTTGGGAAAGAAAGTTTTTTTTGAAAAGATTTGACTTGTTCACATCTCCCCCAAAAATGAATTGAAATGGATTTTAAATAGTTTTAACGGTTAGGGGTAGACATTATTGAGTCCTCCTCACGTTTTTAAATGTTTTGTTTTCAGGTAAAGAGTTCTGTAATGGGAACGGGTTCTAGAAGTGAGGACGACGAAATTAGTTTGAGAATAAGTTGAGTTTATGTTCTAGAGTTGAAGTTAGTAATTCTTAGTTTATGTTGTTCCTAGAATTGAAGTTTTTTTCGTTTGTTAAATGGAAGTTATAAATGATTAGTTGCTAGTTTTCCCTTTCTTGCCATGTATTCCTTCGGGGTTACGGCAGTAACGCCCAATTTAAAAAAAAAGAGGCTTCCGCTGTTAATGTTAGTCAACATTTGACTTTGACCGTCAAGTTTAGAATTAAATTTCCAGGGCGTTACAAAACTAAACTAATTAGGAATTGAAAACAAGAACAAGAAATCAAAACTTAACTAAAGAAACTAAACAAGAAAACAAGAAATTGAGAACAAAACCTAACCACTAGAACAAGAACAAGAAACTAACAAGAAATCAAAAGCATAATCAAGAAAGCAATTAAAAACCATGGAAGTAAAAACTAAAGTAAATTAATTACTGAATCTAAAGCAGAAAATATTAACCTAAAGATTTGATCTTTACTCTAATCTTGAATCTTGAATCTTGAATCACGAATCTTTCTCCCTAACAAACAAGAAAGGTGTGATTTGGATTACTAAGACTGCTCGAATCCTCACCTGGAGGAAAAATTCGAGGAACCTTAATCCTCATCTTCACTAAAAATCTGATTTTCGTGGAACAAATACTAATGAAATTGAAAGACAATGAACCAAAAGAAAACAAGAACTTGAAGAAAAGAACTGCCGTGATCTTGGAAGAATTGAATTACAATCGAAGGTTTAAAGAAAACTTAAAGAAACTGAGAACTAAGCCATTAAAATAAACCTAAGTATTAACTAGAAATAAAACTAAGTAAAATTAAGGAAAGATAAAACTAATATCCATGCTAAGATAGATATAATAGTGTTTATATAATGACAAAAAATAAGAAGGAAAAAGAAAATAACAACTCCGAAAACCCTAGCAGCCGCCGCAAACTTTATTTCCGGAACAGAGTCGACCGTTGTGAGCACGACATATACGGTCGCGGGCGCGACCCTTTGCCACGGTCCGTGGGCTTCACCACGGGCTGACCATGGTCGACATTGGTTATCATGCGCCTCCAGCATCTGGTCGTCGCGGGCGCGAAGGCATGGCCGCGGGCGCGACCTCTGTTGGCAAGGCTGGCGATCAGAGATTTGCGGTAGGTAGCGGGTGTCACAGCCCTGTCGCGGGTGCAAGGCCCAGTGTAGCGGGCGCTACACTGTTGGTTTTTGAGCTGTTTTTGCCTCTTTTGACCCGGTTTTCCTTCTAACTATTGATTTCCTACAAAAACACAAAATCATCATAACTAATATATAATTAAGGGGCTAAAGTAAGCAAAACACCTTATAAAATAATATAATTTCGGCTCGGAATGAGACCGAACATCCATCTTCATTCAAATATCCATTTCTCAAGTAACGATTTTAGCCTTCTAGAGCGTGGCGCAGTTGGAAAATAATAGAAATGTTGTTTGAGAAAGGAGGATGATAATAGATGATAATAATGTTGGGTTTTAGGTTATCTATTTCCTAAACAGATACAAGTTAATTGGCGGAATATTCGTAACAATTATAAAAAAATTAATCACAACAATTGTAGAGGCTTTAGCAATTATACCTGATCGCTAATTCCGCCTGAAGAAGAGGTTGGCCTTCAAGATTTCAATGCTGAAATCTTCCACTGAAAATTCCACGCAGCACTCCGGGAACCCGATTGCTAGATCGACCCGATCGAGACAAATCTCAATCTAAGATGTATGTATTTGGTATATGAGAATGTTTCAGGAAACAGAGAATGTTTCAGGAAACAAGAACTGCAAACTAAAAGAGAGAGGAACTCAGAAAATCACCCTGGTATCTCTCTAAGAGTCTCAGGCAGTTGGTGTTTAATAATCTCTCACAGAGACCTCTTTATATAGTGTTTAGAAAACCTAGGGAGAGGACACAAAACCCTAAAGGGCCGACTTAACGCAACGACACACTTCTCAGGCCCAACACGGTCCGTGTTGAAACAACACGGTCCGTGGTGGTCTGCAAAAGGTCCATTAACTCGGCCCATGGATACCACGGACCGTGGTGTCCCAACACGGACCGTGTTGGGTCAACACGATCCGTGTTGAACCCAGTTCGGTCCGTGTTGGGTTGATTTCTCACAAAAATCAGTTCCCAACATTTCTAAACATAATACAATATTACTTAGGTTACATACATTGTTCAAGGACACTGACTTGTGTGATCCAGTAGGACCAAATAATATAGTTGTGATTAAACGTATTCAATTACTAATTATAGAGGTCTCTAGCAAGACATATAATTACTAATCTCCGTGTATATCGTACATTGTCGGGACATTCCCAACAATCTCCCACTTGTCGCACAAGTGTTCGATTCCTTGAATTCCCTTGTCACTTACTGTCTCATGTTCGGATAAGGTAAGCCGAAGTCATCCTTATGTAAAATCCGAACGTTCCTCGATTTCCGAGTTTAGACTTTGAAAAGCAGATGATTAACTATTGATTCAACTGAGGTTGACCAAGAATTTTCAGTCCAATCTCACCGAGTGGCCAACGAGACAACTGTCCCTAATAGGGAGGACAGTGTCATCTTGTTCAAACACACATTCTCACATGATCCAACTGTAACCCAGACACCGCCTTTATAGCCTACTGTTACGAAAGGTGTTTGACGCGCTCCAAATGTACAACATACCATGTAGTCTATGTATTGAACTCAGGATTTAGGAATTTTGAGTAGTGAGAGCTCTTATGTCATTCCTAACTTAAAGAGCTCCCACTGCGGGTCAGTTCGGTAGTTGTTCTCAACAATACCCATGTGATTGATTTATAATGTCATCACATCACTATGATCACGAAACTTGATCATCACCTCAATCCTACATACTAATTGTTTCGATATTATCACTGTTCCTACGTGATAATATAATTAGGAACCAGGTCGACTGTCGACCAAGACTAGCGTTATCAAGTTCACTAATGGGGTTTCAGAAATCGGACCTCATCCAATTTCCCATTTTGAATGCGCTAACCTTTTTGGACATTTACATAATTCTAAACCACAATTGATGTAACTTTTGGAATCTTATTCTTAATGATGAATCAACAAGGTCATAATTCATGAACAATTCATGTAAATTTGACTTGTTAATATTCTGGAATGTGTTTAATACCTATTGCCCATGCATGACTATCAAGCTATAACTACAACAAGGGTTTAGTACATAATACTTGCAATGAACCTCGCACATATACCATCTCACTAATGACCTTTCATACAGGAAGATATTTCCGGAACTCATGTTTGGATTCATAGTGAGCTTTAGTTCCTTTGCTTGAGTGATGACTCCTATCAACAAGGCTCCATTTATCTCGCAAGGTTAGAAACATCACCCAGTTCTAAAACGAACTTTCACAATCCTAACAGTTTCTGCCACATCTTCTAAAGTCGTGTGATACTTGTCTTATTTGTAGAATTAAACGCATGTCATGTTAGGAACTTTTTCCAGCTCACCTCAATTCCACTCAGACAGATCATATAATTTCTTTGACCTTTCAGAGAATCATATCTCCTGACATAAGTGTAGCATCAATGTAACTCTTCACACTTAGCTTTTATCAACCACTTTAGACTTAGGACACATCCTTAGTTTTGCTTATACATATACAATGTATATGTTATGTTGGGCATTGAACATCTCGTGGCATACATTAATCTCACGCCTGAAGCATGAGTTATATGTCTCATCCTTTTAGATCTTCTGATTGTTTTGAGACAATCGTATTCCCTAAGGATATGCCATGATTTATGGAAATTAATCCATTCTCGAAGTGGATTGAACTATTCAACACCTAGTCAACTTTGATCAAAATCTTTAATCTATCATTATAGATCTTGTCTCCAAGAAAATTCTTAGTCCCACCAATCCTTTACTTTGAAGATTATTCCTAAGTCAACCTCAGTAGACGCAACATGGGAATCTTCCTCTCAGTAAGCAGTATGTCAATCACATACAATATCAGAAAACGCATTGCTCCCACTGAACTTCTTGTAAACACAATATTATCTTTGGCACTTCCCAGTATATCAAACCTTTTTGATATCCTGGTCAAGAAGGTCAATGATTCCAACTCCTAGAAGCTTCCTTAAGACCACAGATGGTCTCTTGAAGTTTACAAGTATTCCAACAAAAGACCATTCAATTGTGTCAAGTACACACCTTTCTTCCAAATCTAATTTTGAAGTCAGTCTTGATGTCAATCTTAATGAACCCATGTTTTGCCTTAAAACCCTCCTATGCCTGATGGCTCACACCTTCAGATAAATCAACCGAGTTCTAAACTTGGTTGCATACATAGAGTCCATTTTAGACTTGGTTGCATGGAATCTTGATTTGCTTAAAGCTTCTTTGATGTAGGTAGAGTTATTACTTTCTAAAAATAACATCTCACGCTCATCCATAAAAGATCGATATCTTTGTGGCTGACGGAGTTGTTTACTTGACCTTGCTTGGAGTAATATTCATGGCACCTCCTCCTCAACGTTTTGAGGAACTTCTACTGCCTCAACCTCGCTCTTAATTTCCCGACCAATAGGAAAACTCAAACTAGGATCAAGTAGCGGAGTTTTAGGTGATGATAATAGTGCTTTGTGCCTCTTGAACTTCGGTAAGTTCAAAAACTCTCCCACTCTTTCTTTTAGAGAATAACATATTCTCTAAGAAGAAAGCATTTTAAGACACAAACACTATCCTCTACAACAATTTGTAGAAGTGATACCCCTTTCTTTCAGAAAACAGTTCAGGGACTTTTCCTCTCCAAATCAAATGTGATGTTTTCTCTAGTGCTTCAGATAATCTTTGTTCAGTAATTAGAGCTATGGTTAACTGCGTGTATCCCTAAAAGGTAACCGACAATGTTGACTCAACCATCATTGATCGCACCATTTCTAATAAGGTGATATTCCTCTTTTTAAATACGTCACTGGGTTGTCATATTCCTAGAGGAGGGAGTTATGAAACAATTCCACATTCTCTGTAATGGTCAATGAAATTATGGCTCAAATACTTACCTCCTCAACCTTATTGAAGGGTTTTGATTTTCTTGCCAAGTTGGTTTCTGTACTTCACTTTGAAAATCTTTGAACATTTCAAAGGATTTGGACTTGTGGCGTATTAAGTAGATATACCAATATATACTAAAATCATCACTGAAGTGATGAAATAGTATAGTAAACCTTCTTCTAGCACTAGTGCTCATAGGCCCACATACATCAATATGTTTGCATCCTAATAAGTCATCAGCTTGTTCACCAATTCCAATAAGAGGTGATTTTAGTCATCTTACCCGTCAGACATGCTTTACAAACATTGAACTTTTCAAAGTTTAGGTTTTCCAAAATTTTGCACTATGCAGTTTCTGAATGCCTTTCTGATTAATATGACTTAAGCTTATAATGCCAGAATTATGTTTCAATTAAGTCATTTGTTCAAACTCTTGGCTCAACTATTAGTATCATTTCCATCGTATCTAGGTGCTCTCATTGTTTCGCCAAGACTACTCCATTTTGGAAATCTTCAAACTATTTCAACATTCCAGCTTCAGATGAATCTCATAGACATGAATCACCATGTGTTATTTTATTCATCTTTGAAGATTTGAAATAATTCATCCCTTGTACTTGTGTTCAATTGGACTACATACATCCATATGTATGAGTGTTTGTTGGCACGTTTACCCTTTCTTGTAAAAGGAACATTCATGCTTTGCAGACATCACATGTTTTAAAGTCTTATAATTCAAATATCTATCATTGTGACACTTCCGAATGCGCTCTGATTTACATGACTTAATAGATAGTTACAAGTTTTATGTTTGAGCATGAGTTATTCCTTTTAAACCTTTTGGTTTTGATGTGTTGGGTATGTTTATCCGAGATCCTCTCTCTCTAATTGAGAGCAAGAAATCAAATTTTTACTTATAATGAAAACATAGAATCACCTATAAATTTCTCTTATAAGTCATGAGGAAATGGATAAACAATCAACTCTTCATAAGGAACTACAACTAATTGCATGTTCCTATTTGTAGGCTGACTCTCATCCTTCAAAGCACATCTACTTTGCTGTAGATCCTGCACATTTACATAAATGCGACTTTCACAGCCGGTATCTTACACTCAAAGTGGGTTTAATAAGGGTAATGTGTATCATATACGCATTTTCCTAGAAATGAAATCATATCTCAAGTCTTCCTTATAGTTATTCACGCTCCTAGTGCCATACATGATATGGTTGTTAACCGGTTGCTGTCATTGGTTGGGTATTTACAACTGTTTGTCCTTACCTTTCCTTTGACTTCTTGTCTTTGATAGATTTCTTAAATTTGATTTTCCCTTTCACAAAAAGACTATCTTTGGTTGCCAACCTTTTGGCTAAAAGGGGGGATATGATGTTTCTCATGTTTTAAAATAGTCAAATTATTTCAAAAGATGAGTGCCATCAATTGGCCCTTATCTAGCTTAACCGATACTATTTGGTTATTTGGTTTCATATTTATCAACTCTAACTAGTTCATTGAACTTGGTTTTGAGTTGGTAATATTGAAATCCTTCCTTTAATCTTCAAAAGTTTTGAAGTTGAAGTCGCATGAATACTATGACATTACATGTATCCATTTGGCTTGATTGACCTCTTAATATTGATGCTTAGCTCAATGTTATATCAAAGGCATTTTTTTTTATTTCGCCCAAGACAATCTTGTGATAGCGATGTCAATTAAGGAATTGGTGTAATTGTGTTTCTCTTTCTCAAGGAGAAAACAATATTTTATTAGTGGTGGATTTTGAGTGAAAAGACATAAATAATTTTACGAGACAAAATTGGTTCATTTTAGTTATTATTCATCAAAAGAAATTAAACTAATTTTAATTTCAAATCAAAACACTTTATCAACTCTTATTTAGTGTTTTAATTTACCAAGACTCACAAGACTCATGAGCTCAAGTGGACTTTTGCCCAACAAAACTCGATCCCATGTTATCTTTGGTGGATCATCTTTATGATCGATCATTCAAAATGACTCTTGGCAAGAAATTTGTATCAAATACAATATTTCTCTTCCTCTGCTCTTGGCCCAAAACTATTTTGATAGCCAATTTGAATTGACCTAGCTCCCATCCTACTTATTTATGATGGATAAATAATTCGCTTTGGCTTTCTTTATTTATCCATTTAAGTGGTGTTTCGATAGGTTGATCAATAATTCAATTTTGTGAGTAGGTTTTATTATCCTAAGCATGCAATTCTAGGTGAACTCTTTCGAAAAGCATAAAAGGCATAATAAAACATGCAATAACGAATTTAAAGCATAAATAAAACCCCTAGTATGACCACCTAGACTTAATCAAACTAATTTAACTAAGCCTTGACAGTCATCAAGAAACTCTTCTTGGATTTTGCAACTTCCTTGGATGGACTCCCACTCGAATCAACACCTCCATTGTTGTTGGGCTCCCAGTCCCACTTAACTTGATGTCTCCAATTACAACAAATTTACAAAGTGGACTTCTTAAAGAGGCCTTACATGAATTAAATAAACTTAACTGAAATTTAAATTTAAAATTAATTCAAGGACAGTACGCAGACCATATTTCACCCAACCCGGTACGCAGATCGGTAAAATTGACTATATATGGCCATACTAGAATTGAAGCACATGCAAACAGGTAATATTGCAATAATTATATCAAATATAACACATGCTTAAATAACAAATTATAAATGCATATTTAATTGCAACATAACACATATATATAAGGAAACATATACTAAATAATGTTTCCTAGACAGTTCGAATGATTAACAAAATAAACAAAATTCCAAATTTATTCTTAGTTACCTAAACAGATTAATTTAGAATTTTATACCTATACACACAAAATACTCCATTTTCCTAAAATCAAGAAATCTAAAAGATACTATATCTTTTAAAGATATTGTAAGTTTCCTAAACTTTACAAAATTTATTAATTGATTTTATGCCCATCAACTGATTTAGTAGTAATAGGATTTAATAATTAATTTCTAAAATTAATTTTAAACCCTAAAAGCACGAATTTCACCAACACTGCTGGCAACACGGTCTGTGTTGCTTCCCAGTGTCGGTTATTTTCGTGCGTTGAAAAACTTAAATAAAATATCCAAAACTTACCGAATAAAAATTTCATATCATAGTGTTATCTAATAACCTACTATGAAATTTTCTAAAATTTTAACAATTTTCATAAGTTTGTAAAATTTTAGGGAATTAAACATTTTTAATTCGCCCTTTTAATGGAAAAAAAATAAAGATAGTCCGATAAGGTTAAAATCAAATTTTATAGTTTTCCCATACAGTAGGGTCATCCAATATGTTGTTGTAAAAATTTCAGATTTTTTTCATCAAATTTCTAGAATTAGAATAAAAATCAGAAAAGTAAACAATTATACTTCTCTGTTAATATGAAAATTAAAGGAAAATTAGTTAAAGATTTCTAAAATTCACGAAAATTTTATCCATAACAGAAAGGTTACCTAGTAACATAGTGTAAAATTTTCAGAAAATTTGCAAGTTTCTATAAATTTACAAAATTCAGAGAAGCAAAAAATTTATTTCTCTTATATCTGAAAATCTAAATTAAAAAATATAATTTAAATGGATAAATTAACGAATTTTTTTTCCCTAAAAGTATGGTTACCCAGTAACCTACTATAAAAATTTCAAAAGTTTTACAAATTTCTACAAATTTATAAAATTCAGAGAATTAAACAAATTTTATTTCTCTTCAGATCTGAAAACTCAATTAAAAATCCATTTTAATTGGGAAAAATCTACAAAAATATGGAAAGTCTAGAACACTTCCAGACACCTCCAGTAACAATTTCGGAAATTTTCGAATACGTTTGATATTTTATTTCGATTTTTCATTAAATTTACCGTAAATAAACTAAATCAAAAAATAATTCTACAAAATCCTATTTTGCAAATTTACACCTATTTCATGTATTGCCTACTGTTTAACAATATTAAACATGATTATTTCTAAAACATTAAAAATTAAATAAAGTTCATGCTATATTTAACAATTAAACAAACATAAAATTGATTAATTAAAGGTAATAAGAAATAAAAAAAAATAACAAAGCATGAAACTTTACAATAAAATTCTAGATTTACTATCATGAATAATAAAGATTAAAACTTTCATAAAGTTTCAAATTTTAGGCATTAAAACTATTCTAGCAAGTTCATGAATAATTGAACAATTGACAAGATTATTTATGAATTCAAGTATAATACTTTAGCATGCAATTGGTGGCTCTGATACCACTGTTAGGTTTTAGGTTATCTATTTCCTAAATAGATACAGATTAATTGGCGGAATATTCATAACAATTATAAAACAATTAATCACAACAATTGCAGAGGCTTTAGTAATTATACTTGATCGCTAATTCCAACTGAAGAAGAGGTTGACCTTCAAGATTCCAATGCTAAAATCCTCCACTGAAAAGTCCACGCAGCACTCTGGGAACCCGATTGCTAGATCGACCCGATCGAGACGAATCTTAATCTAAGATGTATGTATTTGGTATATGAGAATGTTTCAAGAAACAGAGAATGTCTCAAGAAACAAGAACTGCAAACTAAAAGAGAGAGGAACTTAGGAAATCACCCTGGTATCTCTCTGAGAGTCTCAGGCAGTTGGTCTTTAATAATCTCTCACAAAGACCCCTTTATATAGTGTTTAGAAAACCTAGGGAGAGGGCACAAAACCCTAAAGGGCCGACTTAATGCAACGGCACACTTCTCAGGCCCAACACGGTCCGTGTTGGTCTCCAGAAGGTCCATTAACTCGGCCCATGGACACCACGGACCGTGTTGGGTCAACACGATCCGTGTTGAACCCAGTTCGGTCCGTGTTGGGCTGATTTCTCACAGAAATCAGTTCCCAACATTTCTAAACATAATACAATATTACTTAGGTTACATACATTGTTCCAGGTCACTGACTTGTGTGACCCAGTAGGACCAAATAATATAGTTGTAATTAAACATATTCAATTACTAATTATACAGGTCTCTAGCAAGACATATAATTACTATATTACTTTGGTTTAGTCTCCGTGTATATCGAACATTGTCGGGACATTCCCAACAAATAATTCTTGATTGAAGATAATAATCATAACCTAAAAGAAAGGTAACATCAAGCCTTGAACGCCAAAGAGACTGGATATGATCTTGGATAAAGGTTAGACCACCACCAAGACCTAGTAATCCACCGTGAATTTGATAAAGGAATCCCACCACAAATTCAATAGAGGAGAGACTTGCAACACCGCCATTACATAGAATTTATGGATAAAGTAAATAAGATTTAGGGGAAAATGAGAGCCATTAGCTTCTTCATTCTATTCATAAGCAAAGTCATAAAAAAGTCCCTTACAAAAGTTAAACAAGAGGTATTTATAGGGAGAGAGGTAATAACACAAAATTAAACCCAGATTAGGCACGTCGTAGGCGCGACAACATGGCTTGCAAAAGGGGTCAACTCCCCCCGGGGCCTGCCGCGAGCGTGACACCAAACATGGCAGCCTTGATAGGGTGATAGGCGCTCCAATTTTTTGTTGGGTCGCGGTCGCGATCCTAGCCATTGCGGTCGTGACTCGTTCAACGGAAATTCGGTTGCGGTCATGACGGACGGTTAGGGGCACGATGGTCTTTGCTTCTAGAAGGTGTCATGAACATCATTGATGTGTCACGATCGTGACGATCGTCTGGCCGAAAATGGAGGAAGGAGAGAAAGGCATCGCGGTTATGACCAAGGAGGTTGCGCACGTGACGCCCTGTTCTCTAGCCATCAATCCTTTCCAAATGATCGTGACGTGACTGTCGACCTTCACCCTTTACCAACTATGCCTCTACACCCCCATCCCGGGCCCCTTCCTCCGTCATTCGTGCCGATATGAAAAGGACACCCACCGAAAGGGTGTTCCATTCATCCATGAAATGGTCGTTCTTGTCCTTCCCAGGCCCGGGTCCACCTTAAAGTGAACACTGCACCCAAGCTTCCGTAGCTAAGGAGAGAGGGATGTCCTTGGGGATTCATTCACTAAAGGTTTATCGAATTGCACCCGACCCCGATACGGTTAATACACCCCTTCTTGAAGAAGAGTTACCCTCAACTCTTGGGAGTTAAGACACATGCACTCTCCATAACACAGTCACCTAATGCATGTCTCCATCACCTCGAGCATGATTTCATTGAACTTGACATCATTTTCATTAAAAGAGGTTTCATCATTAGGTGGGTGTTCAACCGATTGCCCCTTTACTTCATCGCCATTCCCACAAGGGACCCAACAATCTTCAAACCCCAACACGTAGCCATCCTCATTGTAGTAGAAATTGCTTGGAGGTTTGTGGGGTAAAGGAAAGGGACAAAAGGAGGGAATAGGGAAATTCTGTGGTGCTTGGTGACACTCATCCTCACATGGTTCACTACAAAGTAAAGACAAAGCCATAGGTAGCTTGCCTCACCATGAGCACACTCAACCTGTGTTTCTCTCACGTGAAGGTTCCTCTTCTCACATTCCAACCCGATTTTGATTTGATGTGAGGGTAAGGGAATTAATTTCAGCTTCTTACCATTATGCAAAAAGGAATAGGAATTCTCAAGACCATCATGAGTAGCTTTCTTGTCAAATTGTCAGGGGCGCCCAAAAAGAACATGGAAAGTGCTCATTGGAATACCATCACACTAGAGGGAATCGTAGTACTTAGACCTAATAGAAAGATTAATGAAGACTTATTTTGATACCTTTAAGAAATCTTGATCGCCAATACATTTGAGTGTGTAGGGATGAGGGTGAGGTGATGTTGGGAGGTTGAGCTTCTCCACTAAACTAGTTGAAGCGGCGTTGGTGCAACTTCCTCCATCAATAATAAGTTCTCTAACCTTACCTCCACTAGTGCACCGAGTGTGGAAAAGCAACTCCCTTTGAGTCTTGTCAAGAGGAGCCTTGTTAGGATGTGAAAGTCTCCTTAAGACTAGCAATTCACTGATGTCCACCTTAAGCTCGACCACATCTTTACTAGAGTCTTGCTCATTGTGGTTGGCTTCTTCTTCTTGGACCAATACAAGTTCCTCATCAATCTTTTGCATCTCTTGTATTGTCAAAGGCCTTCGAGTAGGACATTTGGCTTGGAAATGACCAATAGTCAAGGCATTTAAAACATTTCTTGCCTTCCATCTTCGTTGGGAGATCCTTAGGGGAGGAAAAAGTTGAACCTTTTCCCTTTTCGACCTTAGGTAATGGTGTGGACTTATGAGCTTCAATAGGGCTAGGAGTGGCCGGACGAGGCGAGTCGATAGGTGGAAGCGCTGCACGACCGTAGGACTTCGGAATAGTTCTTTCATTCCTTCTCCTCTCAACCACGATAGCCATGTTACACAAGTTATTCAAAGTGTGATATGGTTGAGTCTCAACCCTCTTGTAATAACCCAACCCTAACCTAGAATAATTATGCTTAATAAAGAGGTTGATTAACAAAATTATGCATTTCAATTCAATTAACCTTTTATGTTTTTACAGGATTCGAACAGTGCAACGACCGCCACATGTCAGAATGTTTTTTTTATGTATATTATCTTTGTGGCGATTACAACTACCAAAATTTTCGTAGTATTCGGGTTACTTATTTGACTAAATTTCGTTAAATCAATTAAGTCTGGTTTATTAATATTATTAATATCATACTTTTATTACTATTTCTTAATATATTTAAATTTCAAATTTATTTCACCTTCCTAGTTTATTACAAGTACTCCTTTTATTATTGGGTAATTGGATTCTAATAATACGAACTTTGGGCCATATAAGACTTAATAATACGAACTTTCGATTTGATTCTTAATGATACGAACTTTGGCCCCCTGTTGGATACAGTAACACGCCACCGAGTTAGTGAATTTTTGACTCACGGAAGTCGTGGCGTGCCGTGCACGTGGTTTTTGCCCTCTTGTTTTGCCAGGTCAGATTATGAGTTAAAAAATTGCCATGTCAGCAAAGTTTTCCCTCCTTCACTTATTTCATTAACAACCATTTCACCTAAAATTAACTCCTGTCTATTTCCTTCATCTCCATCTCCTTCCTTCATCTTCATCGTCAGTCTTCACAGCTCAGATCTGGGTTTGAAATTTTTTTTGCTCATCTTCTGCAAAGCTCCATCTTTGAATTTCGAATTTCGAAGTGATGAAGTCTGATGGAGTTTCGAGTGGGGCTTCCTCTGGGTGGACTGCGAACCATGGAAGGATAAAGTGTAAACACGGGATCCCTGCTGTACGTAAGATTTGTCGAAGGGGAGAAAATACTGGGTTAGGGTTCTATGGATGTCCAATGTGGAAGGTAAACCCTAAAATTTGAGGTTTTTGCGTGTGATTTTTGTATCGAAGGGAGGGGGGTTGAAATTAGGGTTTTTTTCGGATTTGGGTTTTTGGATGGTTTTTCCAGAAATTGAAATAACTTCTTGGTCTGGTTTCAGTCGAAGCACCTTGACTGTGGATTCTTCAAATGGGAAAAGGATTTGGTCAAAGTTGAAATTGAATCGCTGAAGGTTTGGTGGAGCAGAACAAGTTGATGAATGAGAGGATTGAACAATTGTTGTCAGAAATTGAAAGTGTTGAACACTTGAAGGAGGTGAATCTGGGCTTGAAGAAGAAACTTGCAAAGGAAAAAGAAAAGAGAATCAAGGCAGAGGAAGAAATTGTCATGTTGAAGAAGAAGAAGGCCTTTAACAGGTCTTCAATGGAGGTTTTAGGCATAGTTTATTGTATGTTACTGGTTGTCCTGGTTTCAAAGTGGATGTAAGATTTGGGTGGGTACAAAGTCAGGTTGTGCATCTGAACTATGTTGGGTAGTTTAGGGTGGGCAGTGATGAATTTTGTGGATGTAAGCATCTTGGAGTGGATAGGTGTTGTAATTTGGTGAACAATGAATGACAAATTGAATGAATGGATCAGTTGCATTAACTGTTGTTAGTTCATGACTTGATGTAGTTCATATTTTGTGACAAAAAACAGTGGGTAAATCACATCAAATGGAATAATTCATGTTGACAAGACAGATGTAGATAATAGTTCATATTATTGAAAGTGACAGATGAAAAGTGTATATTATTGTAACTGACAATTCTAAAGTTCATATTATTGAAACAATGAATACTTAAACGTTATATTATGAATGGTTTCACATGTGGAAGTCCATGTTATTGAGACTTGTATTTTATAAACTTCATATTATTGAAACTGACGCATATAAAATTGAAAAACAGGTGTAGCCAAAAACATATGACAGATTTAGAACAAAAGAGATGAAAAAAAACGTCTGATTACATTGACTGAATAACATCATCCAAATTACAGCCAAAAGATTCCATGTGTTTCAATCACAAAATGACATCAATTACTCCCAAATATACAACACAACCAACTTAATTACAGCAATATAAAGTTCTAGGGTTTGCTGCTACAAAAACATCAGTATGGAAGCATCTTTTGAGCATTGAAAACAGTATCTTCTTCCAACAAAAAAAAAGTGGGTGCTGGCATGGAGAATCTTTAGGATTGTGATGCCCCACTTTGTTGACCATTCCCTTCACTTTGTGGTCCTCCACCAGCAACATCACCAACCACCTATCCATTGGAAAAAGTGGGGAAACAAGTTGGCTTATTGAACCCTAAAAAAACAATAACAAAAAATAAAGGAAAATTAAACACATAAGTTTGGTGAGAAGCAATAAAAACTTACCCTCTCCCACTGCTACAATTGAACCAATCCCCAATATTGCCCATCATTTCTCTTCCTCTACCTCTTCCAGCCTCCTCCGCCATGACCCTCTCCCTACCGCCAGATCCAGATCTTGCACCAGAAGAAACACCTCTTCCACCAGATCCAGAATCCCTATAAGCTCTCCTTCTTGGAACATACCCTGTGTCATCTTCTGTTTGAAACATCCTCCCAACTCCAATCACAGGTCCTTGCCCTCTGCCTCTCGCCTCTACCTCTCGCCCGCCTTGTGCTCCCTCCCAGTGCTTTGTGTCCCATCACCCCTAGCAGTTGTCCCATCTCCCCTGCCACTGCCATTACCTCTGCCACTGTTATCACCTCTGGAAGCTGATGGTTGTTGAGCTGCTTCTGCTGTGGGACCTTGCTGAGGCTGCAATGGATTCCTCCTTGGCCTTCCCCTTCCTCTCTTTGCTGGAGGTGGGATGTTTGGATCTTGGGTGTATCGGGGGTCATCTTTGTTGGGACACTTCCTTTTAGTGTGACCTTGAGAATTACAAATTGAACAAACCATCACCCTTCCATGCCTTGTGAGCTTCCCTGGTCTCTTAGGGTCTTCAGTAGGGCCTCTTCTTCTGTTCCTCTTTGGCCTACCTGGTCCAATTTGCACTGGTGGTGGATCTAGAGGTAGCTGCACTGCTGGCCAGTGTCTCTCCCCCTCAACAGGTGGGATTCCAATAAGATAAGCATTCAGATACTTGGCCTTCTTGTAGTAAGGGTCCACATAATCATCAGGATTGTGCTTCAACCACACAGTACATGCTATGGCATGACAACAAGGTATGC
The DNA here is from genome assembly GCA_029582165.1 of Portulaca oleracea. Classification (NCBI taxonomy): domain Eukaryota; kingdom Viridiplantae; phylum Streptophyta; class Magnoliopsida; order Caryophyllales; family Portulacaceae; genus Portulaca; species Portulaca oleracea. The sequence continues at coordinate 616,725 of CM055885.1, read as the reverse complement.
CAGTCAGATCCCGCTCTCTGCAAGTGCAAGTTCTTTTGGTCATATCAACCTTACACTTGTCCACATTTAAGTTCACCTCAAATTGGTTGTTCAATGATGGGTGAACATATGCACTCCTTGCTCTCTGCTTAGATTTCTCTAATTTAGTCCTGATCTTGGGACAGATTTCATACTCAGATTCCTCCATGATCTTCTTCTTAGTTACAACCCTCTCCATAAGTGATGCTCTGATTTCCTCCAACATGTAGATGCAATGTTTAGCCCTTGCTTGTATAATGTAAGCATTGAAAGTTTCAGCCATGTTGTTGCATACCACATCACATTTACTATCTGTCCTGAAAAAAGCCCTACAAAATTGGCTTGGATTCTCAGCAAGGAAATCTTCAGCTGCCTGCTGGTCTTCTTCCTTAAGAGCATCAACAGCATACTTGAAGTCTGCTTCATTGTATGCCTTCACACAGTTCCAAAATAATAACTTCAATTCTTCACCCCTGTGATTTTTCTTCCAGTTGGCATATTTGTGTCTAGCACAACGCCTATGCTCAACATTGGGGAACACCTTTGGGCGCATACAGATGGATCTGAAATAATCACATTTGTTTAGTCAGTATCTAGAAATGAAATACATATTATTCATATTGACCAAATATTAAGTTCATATTATTGAAACTCACAGGATGTAAAGTTCATATTATTGTAAGTGACAGACACTAAAGTTTGTATTTATCAAAATTACAAACTTAAAATGAAGTTCATATTATTCAAAATGACAAAAAATAAACTTCATATTATTCAAAATGACAAAACAGACACTTACCCTATGCTCATCAGAAATGATCACCCAACCAGAGCCATCAGATCCCCCTAGGCTTTCTTGCAAGTTCAACAGGAACCATTCCCAACTGTCATTGTTCTCCCCTTCTGTAATAGCCCATGCAATGGGAAACATTTGATTGTTTCCATCTATTCCTATGGCAGCCAACAGACACCCACCAAGGAATGTTTTCAGGAAAGCACCATCGATGCAAATAACAGGTCTGCATCCCTTCAAAAACCCTTCCTTCATCCCATGAAAACACAAGAACAGCCTGTGGAACTCAGGAACATCACTGTCACCATCTGGATTGGTACATAATTTGAATTTGCTGTCAGGTGCAGCAGCCTTGAGTGCTTCCAAATAACTCCCAATCTTGCAGTAGTGGGACTTCATTGAACCATGCAGCATCTTGTGAGCTCTTCTTTTCACATCATAACAGAACCACCTTGCTATCTCTAACCCAAACTCCTGCATCACTTGGGCTTTCAGTTCTTTTGAAGGCCAATGAGGCCTTTCCTTATACCTTGCAAGGTAGTGTTGTGCTACCCAAGGGGCTTTCAACCGATTCTTTGTCATGCTCCTAGTGCAAGCATGATGGTTGTTAGCAGATCTCACCACAAAAGTCCTCAGCCTCTTATCCCATGAAACATAAACCTTGAACTTACAGCTTGGTTGGCACACAGCCCCATATTTCCCAACCTTGCATGCACACCTATTTTAACACTATAACCTCCATACAAACCATACCTTGCAATCGCTTCTTTGAATCTTTTTACAGTCCCAAAAGTCATACCAACTTGCCACTCAAAATCCTTGAATTGTGTTTGGTCATCAACATTGCATCTCTTGGTCCTTTTCCTCAACATCCTTGGAATGTCATCTCCACTTTCTCCATCTGTCTCCATCTCACCTCGAGTCATCATAGTCACTTACACAACATGAGGATGTTCTGTTGGGTCTATCCTTACTGTTCCATCATCTTTCAACACCTCCTCCCTCTGTTTCTTCTTAAACTCAGCCTCCTTCTCCTTGGCAATCTTGTATTCATCATCTGAGGTATCAACTTCTTCATGTACAGAGTTTTCACCCTCAACATCATCATCACTTGATTCATCATCATCATCATCATCATCATCATCATTACACCCATCCTCAGCATACATATCCAACCTTCTTCTTGCCTTCCTACCACCTGACTTAATTTCATTCACAGTCACATCATCATCATCATCTGACTCATCTAGATCCTTTCTTCCCAGCACCCAAGTCTGACCATCAGGATCACTACTTGAATCATCATAGAATACAACCTTCTCCTTGCCTTTATCAACCTTCTCTGAAGACCTACCAACTGAAATGTCATTCACAGGCTCCTCAACATTCTGTCCCAAATCATGGTCATCAGCATGGGTAGAGGGTTCAATGACTGGCTCTTCAACTTCATGGTCATCAACATTCTGTCCCAAAGCATGGTCAGGCTGGTTGGATGGTTGCATCTCAGGGTCATCCACTTTGGATTGTTGGGTGGCTGGTTCATTGAAAGGCTCATCCATTTGGGAATGTTGGGTGATTGGTTCAATGAAAGGCTCATCCATTTGGGAATGTTGGGTGATTGGTTCATTGAATGGGTCATCCACTTGGGAAGATGGTTGGGTGCTTGGTTGCATCTCAATGTCATCAACTTGAGTAGATGTCTGTGTTGTGGGTTGCTCAGCAACAGGATCATCCATTTTTGCAGGGTTGGTTTTGGACTTCACCCTCCTAAAAGGGGATTTGGGAATCACAGTTTTTACTCTCTTTCCCCCACGACGGCTTGAGCTGCTATGCAATGGAGTTTTTTTGGGAGTCTTTGATGCCCCTCTTTTAAACCTCTTCCTTGATTTCCCAGAAGGTGACACAGGGGGGGTCCGAAATACCCAACAACATCATCTAATATGGCCTCATCCACTGTGTGCACAACATACACAGTTATCTCCCCATATGTCATTGCATAGTTTAGCATATCAATGCTCTCAAAATGTGTGAAACACTTCCTCAATGATGACTTCAAGTCCAAACTAGGTACAGAATAGTACACAGTTTCTACATTAGTGTACCCTTCATCCTTAACAAGCCCTACTATCTCCAAATAACAGAGTTTATCCACATCATAAGCCTCATATCTCACTAAGTCACCCTCATATCTATATTCTGGGTCCTCCACAAACTTACCCCCATAGTAAATTGTCAAATTCACCAAATCATATAACATCTTTCTGCATAAGACAAAATCAGGAAACAATGTTACCATTTTGTTCAGTTTTAAACCCCCAAATTCGAACTTTCAAGTAACCCTAACTTTTAATGGTAAAATTTCCCACTAGATTCCCTACCCAGAAACCCTAAACTGTAAAAAACGACTTTTTACTCCAAAAAAAAAGAACTTTTGGGCCTATCAAAGCTAGGGTTTTGGTCGACATTGTCATCATTTCGAGGAAGAAAACAACTAACCTCTGCTTTTGCTTTTACCGTTGCACAGTGTAAATCGAGGCTTGCTGTGAGTACTGGAGACGTCTGCAGCAGCAGTAGTTGATGGAGATTTGCAAGCACTTCTCACAAAACCCTTCCCCAAACCCAGAATTGTTCTTCGCAGATGTTAGAGAGAGAATAGATGATGAAGATGATGGATGAATATTACAGTAGTTGAGGGGCTTTTTTTTCAAAATAAACCTAACGTACAGTTGGTCTGGAGGGAAATTAGAAGGCTGAGGTGGCTTTTTTTTTTTTGGTCAATTGCTGACCTGGAAACGCAAGAGAACAAAGACCACGTGTCTGGCCTGCCAACACAGCTTTCCGGCGAGTCAAAAATTCACTAACTCGGTGGCGTGTTACTGTATCCAACAGGGGGTCAAAGTTTGTATTGTTAAGAATCAAATCGAAATTTCGTATTATTAAGTCTTATATGGCCTAAAGTTCGTATTATTAGAATCCAATTACCCTTTATTATTTTTTATTTATTTTGTAAAAATTTATCCTGTATTTTTTTTAAAACTAAGGATTTTAGTTGGAAAATAATATTAGTGAGAAAGAAGGGTAACTAAGTTTCTACTTTAGTCTTGCAGTTGGGCCTAAACAAATACTAAACCCACATTTCTATTCACTATTTTTAACTGCATCTCAAACTTAATCTCATCCCTCATTTTCTTTCCTCTCTCTCATGGTTTACCATCGCCTACCAAACCGTTGCTCGCGCCACCACCAAAATCGCCGGCTATCGCTCTAGCATCCTCGCTGGCGTTGACCAATTGGCGGTCGTCAACAGCCCAGCAACCCTGCGGTTTGATCTCGTTGCAGTTGTGCTCTGTTGCTATTTCAATAGTTGTCTCGACCTTTGTCTTGACCTCGACGCCCTAAGCCTCGGCCACCGCCTAGAGCCTGGTCGGCCGTTGTCACCACCCGCCGGCGCCAAGCCTCCCTCCTCCTCCTCCTCCTACTCCTCCTCCTTCTCCTTCTCCTTCTCCTTCACCGCCTAGACCCTGGTCGGCCGTTGTCACCACCCGCCGGCGCCGCCAAGCCTCCCTCCTTCTCCTTCTCCTTCTCCTTCTCCTTCTCCTTCTCCTTCTCCTTCTCCTTCTCCTTCTCCTTCTCCTTCTCCTTCTTCTTCTCCTTCTTCTTCTTCTTCTTCTTCTTCTTCTTCTTCTTCTTCTTCTTCTTCTTCTTCTTCTTCTTCTTCTTCTTCTTCTAAGGTAAAACCTAAGTTTTTCTAAATCTAAATTTCAAGTTTTAAATATTTTAATTTATCAATCTTCTTAGTTTAATTCTTTCTATAAGTGTAGTATTAGGTGATTTTGTAAAACCCTTGAAAATATCAGTAGAAATACCGTTAAAATGATAAAAACATGACTTTATTTATTATATGTTTACCTGTTGATCACACGGAGCTTTTAGGACCGCGAGTGTTTTCGTAATAATTTTTAGAGTCTTAAAAATATCAGTTATGAATTTTTGGGACTTCGGGTGTAAAATCTTTTTATCAGTTGGGGGAGATTGTTATCTGTTTTATTACTATTATTTTCCATGGATATATTATTAATTTTAGATTTTTGTTTTCCTTTTTGTTGGATGTTGATGATGTCACATAAATGACATCATCAGGTAATTTTCATCAGTTTTCTAGATATATTCTGTCCAAAATCAGTAACCGTTTCCTTCCAATTTGTAAAACCCACTACCTGTACAAGCAAATTTTTGCCCACCCTTTATGCGACACGCATCCCCCTCCCTTTCTTTTTCTTTTTCTCTTTCTCTTCCTCTCTCTCTCTCTGCGTTTTATCAGTACATATAAATGTATTGTTGCTTTGTTGCTGCTGGCTGGAACGAAACCCCCCTCACCCATCTTTCCTTCTTCCTCCTCCCTCTAAAACCCTACGCTCACCCCAGCCAAACCCTCCATTTTTGTTCCTCTCTCTTTCTCCATTCCTCCTCCTTCTTCCTCCTTCCTCCATTTCCTTTCTCCTTCTTCTTCTTCCTTTTCTGTTTTGTACCACCCCGAGCCACCTCAACAACCCTACGCCACCACCCGCCGCCGCTGTACTTCGACGCCGGCCACCACACCACCGACTCCCCGACACCAGGGAACGCCTGAACCACCTCTCGGTCACTGTGATTCGCCATTGAAATCACCGAGCAAGGAACCATACCGACGACCGCCAAGACTCGCCTCCGTGACCGCCGAGCACTCAGCCGACCGCCTCGAGCACCACCCCAGCCCCACCTCTTCAAGCTTGGACTCTTGTTTGTGCCTTCTCTCTCTTTCTCTCTCTACAAAGCTTATATGGGTATATTTGTGTTAGGGTTAGGGTTAGTTTAATCATGCTATTATATTACTAATGTGTTATTAGAGTAGATAAACTTGTGTTTATACTGTTAATACTAGGTAAATACATGTAGTATATTAAGTGCAATATTAGGGTATGATTAGTTTAATTTTTATAAGTTACTTTTCATAGTTTTAATGTTTTTGGTTGAAACCTTGATGCTTGTTTGTTTTAGTTATCCATGTTAATATTATTAATCATGTATGAATATTAGTGCAATATTGTTGAGTTAGGTTTTGTCAAGAAGCTTATTGTATTATATGATGGGTTTATTACAAAGTTTAGTGCATTATATTATTCTTCTCATGTTTATTAAAATATTAAGTTATTGTTATTGTTAGTTTTTGGGTGTTTGAAGGTAAAAGTATTTTGTGGAAATGGAGGAAGGATTGTATAAAGGAGAAGCTTTTTCTTATTGATGGAGGGAGAATTGCTTACAACTCTTTGTTGTTGATTGATTTCAAATGAAAGCCCCACCACCTATATTTATACTTGTAGAAAGGAGGTGGTGGTAGGAGAAATCTAGAAAAGAAAAATCTAGAAAGGAAAAATCTAGACCATGCTCATCAAATTATCTAGGATTTTCTAGGGACTTTTCTAAGACATCTTTTCAAGATTTTTCTAGATTAATCTTGATTTTTAACACTCCCCCTTAATCTAGAAAAATCTCGAACTCCGATCTGCTCTCGGAAGTAATTGAACTTCTCACTTGGAAGTGCTTTTGTGAATATGTCCGCCAGTTGTTCTTCCGTTCTACAAAACTCTAGCTTGATTTCACCTTTGTCCACGAGTTCGCGAATGAAGTGATGTCTAATCTCAATGTGCTTCGTGCGACTGTGGAATACTGGATTCTTTGTCATTGCTATTGTTGACATGTTGTCACAGAGAAGTGGTGTTGGTTCTGCATCGCCTTGTAGTAGATCTTGTAGTATTCTTCTCAACCATACTGCTTCACATGCTGCACTTGTAGCTGCAATATACTCTGCTTCTGCGGTTGACAATGCTATAGTTGGCTGCTTCTTTGATGTCCAGGAGATAGCCTTGGAGCCAAGTTGGAACAAGTATCCACTTGTGCTTTTTCTATCGTCGATGCATCCAGCCGAGTCACTATCTGTATACCCAGTGAGTTTGGGGTCTTCCTCTGTTTTGTACAAAAGACCATAACTCTTCGTTCCTTTGATGTATCTCAAAATTCTTTTAGCTGCTATGAAGTGAGCTTTACTTGGCTCACTCATGAATCGGGAGACGTTGCTCACCGCATGAACAATGTCTGGTCGAGTGTTTGTTAGATATATTAATGAGCCAACCAGATTTCTATAGAGTGATCCATCCACCCTTTCCTTGCCATCATTTTTTGAGAGTTTCTCATTTGTGGCCATAGGTGTTGATATTGGCTTGCAATCCACCATATTAAACTTTTTAAGAAGATCTTCAATATATTTCTCCTGAGAGATGAAGATCTCACCTGGGCTTTGCTTTACTTGCATCCCAAGAAAGTACTTCATGAGGCCCAAATCTGTCATCTCAAATTCAGCCATCATATCCTTCTTGAAATCTTGAATCATCCTTTGATTTGTGCCCGTGTATATAAGATCATAAACATAGAGACACAAAATTAGAAGATCTTTACCTTGGGTCTTGACATATAGAGATGGATCACTTGGACTTTTTTTGAATCCGCTATGAAGGAGATACCCATCGATTTTACTATTCCAAGCTCGGGGTGCTTGTTTGAGACCGTAGAGCGCTTTCTTGAGTCGATATACTTTGTTTTCTTCTCCTTCAATCACGTACCCTTGGGGTTGCTCCACATATACCTCTTCTTCAAGCTCGCCATTTAGAAATGCTGACTTGACATCAAGCTGAAATACTTGTAGTTTTAGTTGTGCTGCAATGGCAAGCACAGTTCTTATTGTCTCCATGCGTACTACTGGAGCAAATGTTTCGTTGAAGTCGATTCCTGGTTGCTGTGAGTACCCCTTAGCAACCAATCGAGCCTTGTACTTATGGATTGAGCCATCCTCATTGTATTTGATCTTGTAGACCCACTTGAGCCCAATGACTTCTTTATCTTGAGGCTTCTCCACTAGCTGCCATGTGTCATTTTTCTCGATCATTTTGATTTCCTGGTCCATAGCCTCGATCCATTTCTCATCTTGTGATGCTTCTTGAAATGTTCTTTGGCTCATTGCGAAGAATGTCAGAATTGCTTGGCCACACTTGTAATCTTGTAGATAAGCAGGTGGACGTCTTTCTCGTTGGGACCTCCGAGTTGGCTGTGGAGAGTCGTTTGACTCCATAGTAGGAGGTGGTGCGCTAGCTCCATGAAGAGATGGAGTTGAAGATGGGCTGTTGTCACTGGGTCTTCCTTCTTTGATTTCTTGAATGTGATGGTCTTCATGTGCTGATTCTTGATATGTGTCTTCTGGCCATCTCCATTGGGATGCTTCATCAAATATGACATCTCTTGAAATAATCACCTTCTTTGTTTCTGGGTTATAGAGGCGGTATCCCTTCGACTCTGCGCTATAGCCAATGAAGATGCACTTCTCTCCTTTGCCATCCAACTTTTCTCGATTCTCTTTTGGAATATGTGAATATGCTATGCAACCGAATACTTTGAGATGATCCACCTTTGGCTTCCTCCTAAACCATGCTTCATATGGTGTTCTGTTTGGAACTGCCTTTGTGGGAGACCGGTTGAGAATGTAGGCTACGTGTTTATCGCTCGCCAAAAGTTCTTTGGAACATTTTTGCTTTGCAACATGCTGCGGGCCATCTCAACTATTGTTCTGTTCTTCCTCTCTGCAACCCCATTTTGTTGTGGAGTGCGTCTTACTGTGAGCTCCCTTTTGATGCCATGTTTTCGACAGTAATCATCGAACTCACTCTGATGGAATTCTCTCCCACGGTCTGTCCTCAATGTTTTTATATTGTGCCCACTTTGCTTTTCCGTGAGGGCCTTGAATTGTTGGAAATATGAGAATGCTTCTGACTTTTGTTCGAGGAAGTACACCCACATCATGCGAGTGTAGTCATCCACGAACAATAAGAAGTATCTTTTGCCACCCATGCTAGGATTACGTGCTGGACCCCAAATATCGGCATGGACCAGCTGTAGGGGGGCTTTAGCTTTCCACATGGTTTTAGTGAATGGTAATCTATGCATTTTCCCCATTATACAGCCCTCACATATATTCCTTTTGTCTTCTATTGTGGGCAAACCAATAACCATGTTCTTTCGCTTCAAGACTTTAAGACCGTCAAGGTTTAGATGGCCATACCTTTGATGCCATAAGGTTGTGGCATCTGTGATGGAGCTGAGGGCCACCTTTTCTTTCGTTGGCATTGATAAAGGGAAAATCATGTTGGGCTCCATTGCGATAGATGCTATCACTTGGCGCATCTTTTTGTCAATTATGATGCATCTGCCGTCATCAAAGTTCACCTGATAGCCTTTTTGAAGGAGTTAGCCCACACTTAGGAGATTATGAGCTAGCCCAGGTACGTATAGGACGTCTTGAATATACTTGGTTGAGCCGTTTTTTGCCTTTACTGCGATTGCTCCCTTGCCGGCGGCTTCACGTGTTCTCCCGTCACCCAGCGTGATGTTGGATTTTATGTCTTCATTCAGCTCCACGAAGGAATCTCGATTTCCCGTCATATGGTTGGAACAACCGCTATCCACGTACCATGAGTCTTGTGCTTCTTGCGTGGCGTTCAGACATGAGTAGAATACGTTTTCACTTGAGTCGCCTTTCTCCGTGAAGTTGGCCTCATCCCGTTGTCGGTTCCTACAATCTCGTACATGATGTATGTGCCATGTACATTTCTTGCATTTGAACCGACAATCCGTTGTATCGTGGTTAGACATCTTGCATATCTTGCAGTATGGCCCTTTTATTCTCATAGTTGGAGAATTTTAATTTGGCTTGAAAAGCCTGCTCTAGTGGCTGGTGTGTAAATCTACGCATTCTCTCCTCATGTGCTTGGAGAGACCCTGCTAACTCGGTGAGGGTAAGCGTAGATAAATCTTTAGATTCTTCTATTGTAGCCACTATATGATCAAACTTTGGTGGAAGGCTCCTTAGCACCTTTTGTATAACCTTCTTATCTTCGATCATGTCGCCATATATTCTAATTTTATTTACTGTGCTAGTGACACGATCGAAGTATGCTTGAATTGTTTCATCCTCCTTCATCAATAAGGTATCGAAATCCTTCAACAAAGTTTGAAGTTTAATGGATATTACCTTGTCAGTGCCATGGTATGCTTCCTTCAATATTGTCCAAGCCTCCTTGGCCGTTGTAGCAGCCATAATCCGAGGGAAGATTGTTGGAGTGATTGCTTGATAGATGTGATGAAGGGCCGTAATATTCCTCTTGTAATTCTCTTGATATTGTGCCTCCTTACTTTCATCCCATGATGATTTTTCTTCTTCATCTAGCTTTTCTTCTCCATCCTTCTTTTCTTTTGCATCATTATCCTCCTTCTTAGGTGGTTTATCATATCCCTTTTCTACCACATCCCATAAACCTTGCGCCATGAAGAATGTTTTCATTTGAATACTCCACATTTGATAATTCTCCCCATCAAATATGGGTGGCCTCAAATTTGGGAGATAGTTGAAAGTTGTGGTTGGGGTTTGAAGAGAGGCCATGTTTAATTTTTGTGGAGTTGGATTTGATGGATGAGTTATTTGAGAGTTGGGATATGACTTGAAGGTTGATGAATATTTTTTGAAAGATGTAGGTTTGATAGGAGGATTTGGGTTAATGTGGCTCTGATACCACTGTTAGCTTTTGGGTGTTTGAAGGTAAAAGTATTTTGTGGAAATGGAGGAAGGATTGTATAAAGGAGAAGCTTTTTCTTATTGATGGAGGGAGAATCGCTTACAACTCTTTGTTGTTGATTGATTTCAAATGAAAGCCCCACCACCTATATTTATACTTGTAGAAAGGAGATATTTATACTTGTAGAAAGGAGGTGGTGGTAGGAGAAATCTAGAAAAGAAAAATCTAGAAAGGAAAAATCTAGACCATGCTCATCAAATTATCTAGGATTTTCTAGGGACTTTTCTAAGACATCTTTTCAAGATTTTTCTAGATTAATCTTGATTTTTAACAGTTATTTCAATATTACAAGTAATAATATTTTATGAAGTTAAGTTCATATTATTAATATAAGTTTTCATATTATGTTATGTATCCATACGTTATTAGGTCTATTATTTGAGAAATATTTTATGAGATTAAGAAAATAGTTATTATCAAGTTTTCTTGATTTTACAAATGAAACCCTATTAGGGTATATTAGTTTCTTTCAAGAATATTATCCATAGTATTTGGTAATATTATTTTTTCTGATGTTTAGAGCATGTTATTATTATTATTATCTATGTAGTTGGTTATTTACTATGTATGTAGTATTTTGAAATATATTATTTGATGGTAGTTTATTTAAAAAGTATGTTGAAAAATAATAATATTAGGTCTTGATTTTATGTATTTAAAAAGTTATTACTATTACGTTAATTTTAAGTTAAATATATGTTATTAGGCCCTTGGTAAAGTTTGAGCTTTATATTTTGAAGTTTTACTATTAAATCCCAATATTATCTATTACTTATGTTTTTAATAAGTTTATTGTTATTTTGGAAGTTAATATTACAAGGTAACATTATATTAAAGGTATGTCGTTTTTGTTTTCTTTTAAGCTTTGTATTATTATTAGCATAAATTTTACAAGGTTCAAAACTTAGTTTTTATTTTACAAGTATTAAAGTTACCTCTTTACATTACAAGTCTTGGAGTGATCCAATAATTTATATTGTCTTTTCTTATGATAAGTATAAGTTAGAATATTAGCGAATTTTGGTGGAAAGTTTAATATTGTTACTATATGGAAACTTGTTTTATGACTAAGAGTTTATTAAGTTATACTACTTGCTTTTATCAAATTACATATACTAGAAGAGTTCTTTATTTTATCAAACTTATTATATAGTGATAAGTGTGTGGACTTGAAGTTCTATGCCTTGGCATGTATATTTATTATGTCACATGTGAAGTATTTGTAAGGTTGTCTCATGAGACCTAGAAACATGTTTAGGAACCCTAAAATATGTGTTGTAACTAATTAAATGTGATAATAGTGGCCTATTGTAGTGTAATGCATGTCTAGTGGCAATTCGGTAAATGTAGCGAATAGTGCCATGCAAATCTCAAGTTGGGTTCTAGGTACTACATGAAAATGAGAAGCATGTTTTATATAGATTATATGAGAAAACTTCATGTAAGCCTCTTGTCTAAATAGTCATGTTTAGTATATAGTTTGAAAAGTAAGGCACATGCTTCATGTTAGTGTTTTGATAATTAGTTACACATAATACGTGATTCATAGGTTTTTGGTAAGTTGGGAAAGGGTAGGATTTATGAGTTAGCTATTGTGGCGAGCGAGTCTTGATTTTAGAAACTTTTCGATTATTAGGTTTGAGCGAGGAAGCGAACCAGTAGCTCCGTGTGCGTTTTTCTGAGTGACGTGATTTCCTGCAGGTAATGTCTATGCTCTAATCCCTATTGGATGCTCTTGAACTGTTTTAAGTGTTTTTACTGTATTTTGGAACATGCATCCTGATTGGGACCTTATAACTAGATTGTCTGTTTGCTGCGAAAGTTGAGCTCCTTGTTTTATAAAATTGTGGACAGTCTTTTGGCTTTAATGTTGTAAGTTTTGGTTTTGGAAATGATTTGGATGAGTATGGTTGGATCTGAAATTATTAACCTGACTAAATCAATGGATATGAGATAAAAGCGGGTTCGGCAGTCTTCCCTTAGACTAGGTGGAACCTGTGAGGGGGACTGTCAAGAGACCAGGTTACGCCTGGTAGTATCGATATGAGTTTTGCGATGGCCATCCGGATTTTGAATTGAGATTGTGAATTGTGGAATTTCGGAAATGAGATTGTTATGGAAGTGGTTGGATTGATATATGTACGATTTGCGAGTCTTTGACTCCGAGGGGCACTACGGAAGCCCCGCCCGCTATAAAATATGGAAATGATCAGTAAGTTGATTAGTGAAAATCTTTTGTGAAATGTTGAACTGTTTTACCCCTTCCCTTAAAATTATTGAAATGAATTGTATAATGGTTTTAGGCTGTTAGAGGTAGACATTATTGAGGTTTCCCCCCTCATTTTTGAACTGTTTTGTTTTCAGGTACGGATCAGTAGCTTGTGGGGTTTTGGGCATAGAAGTGAGGACCTTGAAGTTAGATGTGTCAAGAATAAAGTTTAGTTTATGTTAAAATCGAAGTTTAGTTAATTTTGAGACTATGTTGTTCTAGAATTTTTAAGTTGTCTTATTGTTAAATTGAAGAGGTTAATGAACAGTTGTTAGTATCTTTTCTTGCCTTGTATCTCTTCGGAGGTACGACAGTAGCGCCCGAGGTAAATAAAAGTATGTTGAAGTTTCCGCTGTTTATATTAGTAGGTGTTTGACCTTGACCGTTAAGTTTTGTATTCTAATTTTCGGGGCGTTATAGATTTTAATAATTTGGGTTGTGTTGGAGGTGATATATGATCGAGATGTTGAGGTTTATGTTCTTAAAGTTTTACATTAGATATGATTATACTTGATTGTTGTGTGCATGTTAAATTTGGGCCAAGAATACTCAAACTGAACCCTTCTTTGCTGTTTGGGTTTAATTGTTAAAAAATTGTGATACTAAATGGTTCTAGAGATAACATTTTAGTTTAAGTGCAGTGATTTCAGTGAAATTCATGTTCAATGTTAGTAAATTTACATGATTTCAACCCTACATATAATCTTAGAGAGATTATATGAGTGTACTTGTTGTATATTTGCTGTATATATATATTTACCATCAAAGGACAACATATCAAAGTAGTATATAATGTAAGAGTTATCTTTCAAAAGCAAAGAATGGTCAAAGTGGTTGCGTTATGTTTACGACTAGTGTTGGTCTTTCTCGCGACGATTGGAACATTTCGCCATCGAAATTATTGTGGAAATTAATAGTAATATTCCATTCGAGCTTGAATTTCGGGATTCCGATCAATCCGACGAGTCTAACTCGAGTTTTAAGTTGTTGTAATTTAGGTACCCTGTTTTCCTACGTCTTTAGAGCAACAAGTTAATGGATGTTCTAAGGTACCAATGAGGTCTTATTGGCTAAAATGATGAACATGAAAGTTATAGTGAGTTTTGCGAGCTTTCCGGAAAGTCCAATCTTGTGTTCATAGGAAGTCGAGATAAAAAGTTATAACCCTTCAAAGTCAGGCTACTAACCTTTGCTCAAACCAGAATTTTAATTTGTAAAGCCTTTTTTGAAGCCACTTTCTAGTGTCTTCCAAATATTTCCTAAAATGGTGGCCAACATTAAAGTTGTAGATCGCAGTTTAAGATTTCCATAGGTTGCTCGTGCATATGCATACGATGTCTAAATTTTAGCTTTCTGAAATTTTATTTTAAAGGTATTTTTATCATTGTAGAAAAATTATGATTATTGCAAGTAAACGGAAAAATCTAAATTTTCCAAACTTTTTTGGCTAAAGGTTTTATTCTTTAAACTTAGAGTTGGAGAACTCTTTACTCCCAAACTCCAACAATTAATTTACCTTGTTGTTGTGCGTCCCAAGGGTCGTTCATGTTGTCGTTGCTACTCTTGGCTTGAGTCACCGAAGTTTTCAGGATATTTTATCTGCATTTTATAGTTTTAAGGAACACATATTGCTTGTACCCTACATAAACTCACTTATTTGAGTTCAAATAAGCATATATGTTATTTAAATATGGATCATAATGGTCTTATATGTTTTCTCACATAAATGTGGTCCCCTCCCGTGTCACATGCACCGAAGTGCACTATCCACTTTATAACTTGGCCAACGTCAACTAGTTAACTCCGTTCGTACCTCCTGATTGATCCGGGTATGCACATACGAAGACTTAGTCTGATGATCTCAAGTCGAGAACCACTCAAATAATATGAATCATGTAACACATATTTATTTATTTTACTTCCTTTTCTATCTATTTACAAATGAATTGAATTGCGCAAAATTAAATGGATTATATAATTTTTTTTCAATTGTATAGGGGTATATATGCGTATTGAGTTTTGACTCATTTGCGGAAATATATTTGTGTTTTGTTTTAGGGGGTACACTTAGCGGTGAAAAACCAAGTACCTGTAAGAAGCATGGTTAGATTGGGAAGCAGGAGGTCCTAGTTATGTTGAGGTTGCATTGTCTGCTTGTATTATTTGTGTTTCTTTGAATGAGTGTATATATGGACTTCGAGCGTCATTTAAAAATTTCTTTTGATGATGTATTCTAATAACCTGAAAGTCTAATTTGGTGTAGCTATGGTTATGTATATCGTTAAGTTCTTTTTTGGAATTGTTGTTGGAGTTTGTTGTTGGTTTTTTAAGCCTTGTCCATGAAGGTGGACGATGGTAATGCCTTTGGATTCGGTTTTCCGCTGCTCTAATCATTGGGTTATGAGTTATTTGGACTTAATTTGTGATTATAAATCTGGGGGCTTTACCCCTCTCGGCGATAATGGGAAGACAATCAATTCAAAAATCTCATGGCGGTTTACTCTTGAGGCTCTTGGAGATCACTCTCGATCAAAAGTTGCTCAAATTCTTGAATTTACTAGCTCACACTCCTTTTAGCTTGCTCAAGGACAAAGAGCCTCCTTAAGACGTCTTGCTTGCATGTGCGAGCGAGGAATCGCTGATTCATTAACTTCTTAAGTTTCTCCCATGATGCAATTTTCTTCCGACCATCTCGTGCTTGTTGTGCTTTTACACTCTCAAACCATAAGCCACCTTCGTTAATTTCAAACTTGATTGCCATCTTGAATGCCTTTTCCTCGCTATTATCCTTTGCTTCAAAGATGCATGTTCCACCAATTGTACCTACTCTAAATACTCATCCGGATCAAGGGAGCCAGTGAAATTCGGAAGCTCAACCATGACATCATGTAGATCATTCCTTGGTGGTTTGCTCACCTCTTCCCCTTCGACGAAACATGTGAATGGAGTCTCTATCATCATCACTCGACTCAAAGTTTAGAGGAGGACTGATAGAACTAGGGGATGGTCTCTCTTTTCACACGATGAGGTCGAACCTGGAGGTGTGCATCAATTTGAGTGAGTCGAGTAGTAATTAATGACATCAAGGACATTTTCAAATTTTGAGACCCGCCCTCGTAGTTTGGGTTAAGGGCCTCTTTGAGCGGGGAACTCATAGGTGTCTTTAACGTCGGCTTGATTCTTCTCGGTTAGGATCAATGATGTTATCCATACAAAGAAGAAAGGCAAGGGACGAATTGTGCTTGGGAATATTTTGTGGAGTTAGGTTCTTTTGTATTTGACTTGTGTTTAGCATAGGGTTCTTTGTAGCTTCTACACAAGAGGGGCAATTGGGAATTTAATTGGAGGAGCAAAAACCACACCAATTCCAATCACCATCGATCACCAAAACACGATCAACACAATACGATTACCACAATACGATCACAACCCAACAACTCCAATCCCACACTTGATCAACCAAAATGCAATCCAATCAAATAATTCACACCAAGAATGGGGGTCACCAATATGATCAGAACAATATTCAACAATCAAATAATATTTCAATGATGGCAAAAAAAAAAAGGATTATGATCAAACTCCACTAATAAGAATAAAGACTTCCAAGAACATTTAACCCCAAAAAATATCAATACCCAACAATTCCAATGATTTCAACATGTTCATGAACATCAATAATCATCAAAATCAATTAAGAACAACAAAGCTCAAGTAAGAGATAACCTGGATGCTCTGATACCAAATGAAGTGTGGTGCGATGGGAAAAATAGAACTCTTGCTAAAGAAAGGAGGATTATGATGGATAATAATTCTTGTTTGAAGATAATAATCACAACCCAAAAGAAAGGTAACACCGAGCTTGGAACAACAAAGAGACGAGATATGATCTTGGATAAAGGTTAGACCACCACCAAGACCTAGCAATCCACAATGAATTAAATAAAGGAATCTCACCTCAAATCCAATAAAGGAGAGACTTGCAACACCACCATAACATAGCAATTATGGATATAATAAATAAGATTTAGGGGAAAATGAGAGCCATTAGCTTCTTTATTCTATTCATGAGCAATGTCATAAAAAAAAGTCCCTTACATAAGTTAAACAAGAGGTTTCCATAGGGAGAGAGGTAATAACCTAAAATTAAACCCGGATTAGGCGCATTGTGGGCGCGACAACTTGGCTTGCATAAGGCTCAACTCTCCTTGTGGTCTATCGCGAGCGTGACAGCAGACGTCACGGTCGTGACAGGGCGATAAGCGCTCTAAGTCTTTGTTGGGTCGTGGTCGTGGTCGTGACCCTAGCCGTCGAAATCATGACTCGTTCAACGGAAATTTGGTCGTGGCCGTGATGGGACGGTCACGGGCATGACAGTCTTTGCTTCTAAATGGTGTCATAGTCGTGACGACCGTATGGTCTAAAATAGAGGGAGGAGAGAAAGGGGTCGCGGTCGTGACCAGGGAGGTCGCGCCTGTAACGCCCTGTACTCCAGTCAGCCATCCTTTCCAAATGAGAGTCATGGTCATGACCATGGTGGTAATGCCCGTGACGTGATTGCCAACCTTCACCTTTTACCAACTTGGCCTCTACACCACCATCCCGGGCCCCTTCCTCTGTCATTCGTGCCTATATGAAGAAGAGACCAACCTAGTGGGTGTTCCAATCCATCCATCGGATGGTCGTACCCATCCTTCCCGGGCCCGGGTCCACCTTAAAGTGAACACCTCCCCAATCTTCTGGAGGGGAGGAGAGAGGGACACCCTACAGGATTCATTCACCAAAGGTTTATCGAATTGGATCCAACCCCGGTACGATACACCTTCTTTCATGTTTTTAATTTGAACTTTCCACCGTTGATCAAATACTCGATCTCAAACCCCTAAGATCTAATTAGGCCTTGCATGCCCCCTTTCAACCAATACTAACAATCATGCGTCACCCTCTCTTCACAACCTGGCTGATAGACAACGACAATGGAGAAGAGACAATTTTGAAGGGAAAATAGAATAGGAGAAGGTATGTCCATTATTGTCCCTTTTGTTGTTCGAAATCTCTTTAGTTTAATTAGTTTGCTTCAATTTCTTAGAAATCGAGTGAAACATTGAATGATTGGTAACTCGGTTAAAAATGTGAATTTCCTACTTCAAAAATTTAACTTTGATGTTTTATTTGGAGAGTGCTGCAATAAAAATGCCACCGAAATTTCCCAATTAGTCAAAATTGTCATTATTGTTTTCAAATTGTCAAAAATGTCATTATTATTTCTTAAATAATCAAAACTGCCACTCTCCACTTATTTTACTTGCTATTGCAGGTTAAGCTTTCAAAAATAAAAAAATAAAAAAGTCCCCCATATTCAATTCACCTCAACCCACCCCCAAGTAAAATGGGTGACAGAGGAAGTTTCTCGTCCGCCATTGTTGCAGGTCCATGACCACCCCCCCTGTGTTGAAGTAGCACGGCCGCCGCGACCTCCCGGAAAACACTCCGGCGAACTCGCCGAAGCTCCGGAAGAGGTCCGTGAAGTAGGAGGTGAAGTTGGCATGGCAGTTTCCGGAGCCCTGACAGCTTGGTCGCCGGAGAGGGTGGTGTTCCAGAGCTTGTAGATGTCGTCGACGAGGATGAGGTCCGAGTCGAGGTATATGACTCGGTCGACGCATGAGTCGAGCAACTCGGCGAGGTAATTCCGGGCGTAATTTAAAGGGTTTTTTAGGGCTTGTTGGACCGATGAAGAAATCAGATTAATGACGATGTCTTCTTAGAAACTGTAGACCTTGAAGTTGAGGGAGGGGAAGGTGGAGCAAACGAGTTGGGTGAGGACTCGGGGGGAGAGCGGGTCAAACTCGGCGGCGATGAAGTGGAAGAAGACGTTCTCCGGGCAAGAGGCGTGCTTCAGGACGGAGTGCCACCCATCTTCTTCTTTCTTCATCTTCTTCTTCCTCCTTCTTCACTTTTCTTCATTTTCAAAAATATTTTGCAATTACCGGCGGCAACCTGTAATATCAGGTAACAATGACAATTTTGACATATTTGAAAACAGTAATGACATTTTTGACAATTTGAAAACAATAATGACAATTTTGATTAATTGGGAAATTTCAATGGCATTTTTATCCCAACACTCTTTGTTTGGATTAAAAATGTGATCTTCCTTCTTTAAAAACATAATTTTGAGGTTTTGTTTATGTGGGAAAGAGATACTTAGATTAAATTAGTTTGAAATTTAGACTCTAAAATTTTTGTTGTCAATTTCCCTAGTAATCAATTTTTGATCTCATTAGTTTCATTGGATATTCTTGTAGAATGCAAAACGAAGGTGAATGACCTCTAGGTGCCAAGTGGTGTTTAAATTTTAGAGTAATAGTTTAAATTTTTATAATTTTCAAATATTTAAAGAACTTAAAATTTAGTAATTTAAATATTATAAATTAAAAAAATAAAAAATTTTATGAACCAAATAAAATTGAAAACATAAAAATTAAATTTTAAATTTTTTTTAAAAGTAAAAATTCAAAAAAGTAAAATTAAATTATTTAAAAATTAAAAATTTTAATTATTAAAATATTATAAAAATTTCAAAAACTACAAAAACTATAATTTAAAACATAAAATACTTAAAAATTTAAAACTTAGAAATTACAAAAAATACAAAATCAAACATGAAAAGATTAAGAATTTCAAAATTTCAAAAACTTAACAATTAAAATTTTAAAAATTAAAAATTATAAGTTTAAAAGTTTAAAATATTAAAATATTAAAATTACAATTAAAAAGTTAAAAAATAAAAAATAAAAAATAAAAAATAAAATATTAACAAATAAAATATTAACAAATAAAATATTAAAAATGAAATTAACAAAGTCAAAAATAAATAATAAAATAATAAAAATTTGAAATCACGAAATTAAAAAATTAAAAATTTTGAAATTTTAAAATTTTATAATCTTAAAATTTTAAAATAAGAAATTAATAAAAATTAAAAATTAAAATAAATTTAAAAAATTAAAAATTAAAAAAATTAAAAATTAAAAATTTTAAAAAATTGAACTATTAAAATATTAAAGTTAAAAATTTAAAAATAAAATGAAAAATTGAAAAAAACAAAATTTAAAAATAAAAAATTCAGAAATTCAGAAATTTCAAAAATTCAAAAAATCAAAAAATTAAGAAGGTAAAAGATTAAAAAATTAAAAGGTATAAATTACAAATTAAAAATTAAAAAATTTAGAATAAAAAAATTAAAAAGTTAGAATAACAATATAAAAATAATAAATATAAAATTGAGAAATTTGAAAATTAAAAATTAAAAAGTAAAAATTTTAAAATTTTAAAATTTGAAAAATAAAATAAATAAATAAAAATTCAAGAATAAAATCATAAATTAAAAAATAGATAACATAAACATAAAATTCTAATAATAAATAAATAATTTCTCAAATGTAAACTTTTATATTTTTGGTTAATTTTTGGTAAATTTTGGTCAATAAATACCATATAATTTTTTAGTTGTTTTAGTCCTCATTGAATTTTACTCTTTTGTTTTCTTTTAATTATTCCTTATTTATACTTCGTACTTCATAGCATGTATATCCAAACAATTAAAATTAATTATTAACTCTTATCCAAGTGTAAACAAGTTGTGAAGTACATTAAGGGAACATTCGGTAAGAATCTCAATGAAATTTTTTTTGGGAAAAATTTTCCATATGAAAGATTTTCCCGTGAAAAATTTTCCATGGGAAAGATTTTCTCGGGAAAAATTTTCCATGGGAATAATTTTCTCGGGAAAAATTTCCCTTATCACCCTTAAGGGAAATGTGTCCTGGGAAAATTTAGGAAAATAGTGCACCTTCCATAAAGTTTTTCCCAAATTCAACTAACATTCAAACATGAGAAAAATTAGTCAACCTAAAGAAAATTAATTATTTACCCAAGATTTTTAACTAATCAAACGGACCATAAGATCTTGAGATTGTGATGTATCCTACACTGAGTGTCAATGCAAGGAAGGTGAGTTGGTGTAGGATTTGAAAAACCCAATGCAAATGAGAAAGGAAGGCGACAGAAACCGGGATTTGTCAAACTGAAAGGCCAAAGCCCCGGCAGCCGTAAGAATTAAGAAACTCGTAAATGAAAGGCACAATCACGATCGAGGTGGTCTGCCCCGTACGTACAATGGGAACTTGGGAAGGAACCCACTGGGAAAATCCTGCATTTGTAGAAACTATCCAATTATTCTGGATTGTTTACTACTCCAGATCTAATTTGGGCTAAGCAAAAACACTTTACTCCAAATTATAAATCTTAAATTATAGATTTGCACGAGACACTATGCTATGCTAACCAGCTGGTACTTCCTGAACGACAATTTTGCACCAATTAAATATTAATAATACGAAAAGGATGACTTTAGTTTAGTCGTGTGGGGGGAAGAAAGAAAGAAGATGGAAATTTCTGAATTTGTTAGGAGCAGTACACATTGATTAATGTCTTCACTATTCAGAAGTATTATTAAAATGGGATTAAGGGAACTACTTTTATGGTTTAAACGAATATTCTGCAAGAAAATATTCATGCCAAAGCCTACGTCACACGAATAGAATAATACTAATTAATTAAGAATTTAAGATGCCTGTCTTCTTGCCACACCATTCCCCAAACGTACCGCAACGCCTATGTCAATTACATGCTTTTGACTTCTATTTTCACTAGTTATGGTATCCGTTCTACATACGGGTTGACCATGTTTTTCTGCGATATGATAAATTTATTTTATTTATAATATTTTTAATTATTTTATTTCATATTTTTCATATTATTCATATGTGTTACGTACCTTTATAATATATATTTAAAACTTCATACATTTAATAAATATCGTGAGTGATGTGACTATAAACTATATTTAAAAATTCTTGTTTTTAAATAAGTAACTTACATTTCCAAACATTATCCTATCCACTCAGTTCATCCCACCCTCCAACTATCTTACACTCTAAAATAATATGACCCAAGTTTTGCGACTATTAAAATTATTAATTTTTACTTGAATCTAGATACGACTTGTACTTTTAATGTCAAAATTTTCCAACTGGAAATACACATGACATGCACCGACCTTTACCAACTATATACATATACACCATCTGTATTCAACCCATCTGTCTTAATTTATAGGTTTAATAACATAATTTTCAATTGATATTACGATCCTTATTTATTGTACTCGAGGGAAAAACAACAAATTCACGTGTGAATATAAGCTACAAAGCAAGTAATTTGTCATCAATTGTATTCAAGGACAAAATGGTAAATTTGAATGTGACCATAAACTACAAGACAAACTCCTTTGTTATTGTACTCCCTTTGTTCCATATTAATTGACATATTTCAATTTTTTTCACATATCAAGGTTTAACTAAAAAAACTACCCACATAAGTATATAACACTATTTTCCAAGGTGTTTTTTTATTATCAAGGTGTAGTAATGAGAGAATGAAAGTATGAGTATTTTTTATTAATCGAAAAAGTCAAAAGTTAACGTAATTATTTAAATTAAAATAATTAAACTACATATTGGAAAATGGAAAGTGACAATTGTTTTGAAACAAAAAAGTTAGTTTAAGTGTCAATTAAGGGTCATTTACGACTTTCAGTGTCAACCTTTAATCAATAATTTCTAACATAAAGCTTTTACAAAAAAATATACTTCCTCCGTTTTTTTAATTGTCTTTCACACTTTTTGAGGTCCGTCTTTAATCAACAATTTCACCCATAATACTTTTATAAAGATATACGATATTATACTTTTCTAATAGTATTTTTTATAAAGAATCTAACAACATCAATTTTGTATGATAAATCATTGTACAAATTAAGATATTAGCGGTCTAAGTTTTTGACCCAATTACCAAGGCGACAATTAAAAAAACAGAGGGAGTAATATTATACTTTTCTAACAGTATTTTTTGTAACAAATCTAACGACATCAATTTTGTATTATGAATCATTATACAATTAAGATATTATTTCTAGATGATAGATAAAAACGGAGGGAGTATTACTTATATAGTATTTTAGATATGGTCTCATTTTCAAATTATTGATAAAATAAATAAAAAAATATTTTTACGACACAATTTATCAAAAGATTAAGAAAGAAAAACAAAAAAAAAATGAAGGAAGCAGCTAGTATCACAACACAACACAACGCATGCATACCAAGGCAACTCCCTCCTCTACTTTGTAAAGATTCTATTATTCGCTTTAGGGGTGTTTGGTTACTCACCTTTTTTGGTAGCTTTTAGCTTTTTGGATAGTTTTTAGTTTTTTTAATCAATGTTAAAAAGCTACCTGAGGTGTTGGGTAAGTAGCTTTTTATTTTAGCTTTTTGGACCCAATAAGCTAGTTTCCAAAAAGCTACTTGATGAAGCTTTTTGTGTTAGTTTTTCACAAAAAGTTACTTTACCAAACATTTTTACTGCAATTAGCTAACCCAAACAGTTAAAGTCAAACAACTAATCCAAACAGCTATCAGCTAACAACTACAAGCTAACAACTAACAGCTACCAGCTGGTTGCCAAACAGGGCCTTAAACTCTCCACATAGAGTTTCATTATTTGCTATGCAATTGCATCTCATTCAATTAATCTAAGTTATCTATTGCCTCGATTTCTATTTACGCAGTCGACTAAGGCTATGTTTGGCAGTAGCGTTTGGGGTAGCGTTTAGCGTTTTGACCAAGTCAAAACTCTAATTGCGTAAATATTAGTGTTCGGTAAGCTAGCGTTTTGAGAAGCGTTTAGCGTTTTAAGGAGCTTTTTGTGAAACGCTAATAAAGTTAACGTTTAGGCCCTGTTCGGCAAAATTAGTGTTTTAGGTAGCGGATAGAGGTTTATGCAGCGGATAGCGGTTTAAGCAGCAGATAGCGGTTTAAGTAGCGGATAGCGGATGACTGTTCAAATGAAAATTGTGTTCGGTAAATTTAGCGGTTGAATTAACAGATTATAGTGAATTGACATAAAAGGATATGAATAATTTTGAAAGATAAAATTTTCAAAGGGTATTTTTTCACCGAAAAATATGAAACGCTATACTCCAAACGCTAAACGTTAACTTTATTAGCGTTTCACAAAACGTTCCTCAAAACGCTAAACGCTACTCAAAACGCTAACTTACCGAACACTAATATTTATGCTATTAAAGTTTTGACTTTTCAAAACGCTAAACGCTGCCCCAAACGTTACTGCCGAACACAACATTAGCATTTGGGGTATAGCGTTTCATATTTTTCGGACAAAAATACCCTTTGAAAATTTTATCTTTCAAAATTATTCATATCCTTTTATGTCAATTCACATTAATCTGTTAATTCAACCGCAAAATTTACCGAACACAGTTTCCATTTGAACAGTCATCCGCTATCCGCTAATTAAACCGCTATCCGCTGCTTAAACCGCTATCCGCTACCTAAAACACTAATTTTGCCGAACAGGGCTTTAAGCTCTGTTCTTTGGTTGAATTATTTCAAGGTTTGGATGGATAGGTTGGGATATGTTGGGATAAGTTGAATAAATTATGATGTTTTTTTGGGAATACTTTTTTGGAGATTGTGTTTTTAGAGTGAATGTTTTTTTAGAGAATTGTGTTAAGTTTGGATAGATTTGGATAAGTTTGGATAAATTGGGAGATTTATATCCAACCTTACCAAACCTTACCAAAGAACAGGGCCTGATATGACTTATTTTACTCACATTTACTTATTAAAAATTACAAATATTTTTCCATATTTATCCAACCTATACACACATTATCAAATTTATCCATATTATCTATATTTACCAATTCATCCCCACAATCATTTAATCCACCGTAGAATGGAACAGAGCTCCTCGGGTCTTAGTTGCTGTTGACTTGAGTATAGAAATAGTAAAATTAGGCTTCAAATGGACCGTATTTGACTATTTGGTGGCCTTAAATGGGAAAAAAATGCAATACCCTGTAGCTCTGAAATGTTGGTGACAAATTTTGAGGCTATCCCCACTACTTTCCAGTAATGTGGGCGGAATAGAGGTTTAGTGCTACACGTGGAGACAAGTTGGAAGCCTGATTGGTTTCTGTGGGTCTTTTGGCCCAACAAGTTGTGGAGAGCCCATGTATTAGCAAGTCAAATTCATGGATAAAGATAATTAGGTAAAAATTAAATTTTGATAATTTTTGGTAAATTTTTATATTAATTTTGGTAAGTTTTGACAAAATTTTGATAAATTTTGGTAGATTTAGATAAAAATTTACTCTATCCACTTTATCCAGATTTTTGACAGGCCCTTAGGCCCCATTCGTTTTTACAGTGCGGTTGCGGTCCGGTTGGTTGCAGTGTGGTGAAATGTAGAAAATTGTGGAAATAATGAAAAGTAAGTTGGTATACTTTAATTTGAAAATAATAGTAGATGAAAATAAAGTGAAAGTTTTTTCTTCTTTACTTGAAAAATTTTCACTTTTAATAAAAAGAACAATGAAAAGTTATGATGAGTTATAGTATAGTGATGGCAATGGGGCGGATCGGGGATGGGGGAGTATACCCCCGTCCCCATCCCCGCTCCCAAAACTCATCTCCATCCCCATCCCCATCCCCATCCCCGCGAATTCCCTATCCCCAACGGGGATTTTTTAAAACTATCCTAAATTTAACTAAATTTTAATCGGATCCGGTTTTTAATCGAACCCGGTTTTTAACATGTTCAAAATACAACGTATTTAACTTGCTCAAGTAATAATACATCAAAATAAAACAATAATACATCAACAAGTGAGAATAAATTGGAAAATTACTACTTTGTCCTTCCCATTAATATATATATATTAAATTTGAATAAAGGTTATTTGGTAGTTTATTTTCGGGGAAGGGGACGGGGAATTCACCCCGCGCGGGGAAAATGGGAATGGGGATAGGGAAAATTTTATCCCCATCCCCGTCCCGTCCCCGAGCGGATTCTGGAAAATCGTCCCCGTCCATGTCTCCATCCCCAATGGGAACGGGGATTTTTCCCTAGAACGGGGCGGGACCCCGACGAATTTTGAGATTCCCCGCCCCATTGCCATCTCTATTATAGTAGAAATTGGAAATTTACGATGCAATATGGAACCCCAACGAAACCACCATAAAAACGAACAAGAACGAGCCTTAGGCCCAGTCAAATTAATGTGTAAATCCAACTTACCCAAATTTACTAGTTTTTACCTAAATTTACCAAAAATTACCAAACTTAAAATAATAAAAAAAATTAATTTTGATATATTGGCATCAATTTGCTAAAAGTTGCCAGAATTTACCAAAAATTAACAAAAATTACTGAAGTTACCAAAATTTAACTTTTACCTGACTGTTTTTACCCATGAATTTGACAGGCCCTAAGTCTCTAACTTCCATGGGCTTCCCTTGAATCTTGTAATCTTGTACTCGTTGGACACTTCTTTTGCTGTTAATGGATAAAATCGGCTACCACCCCAATTTTATATATATATATATATATATATATATATATATATATATATAACAAATGCTAAAATTAGTACACTTTCTTTGTTATTTTGACATTGATTTATCACCATAGATCTATAACATTGATTTACGCGTTAATCAAACTATAAAAATTTGAACCGTTGATGTCTCAACATATATAATTTCTATCATATAAAAGTACAATTAAACAACATAAAAATATAATGTTGTAAGATTTTGACAAAATATTATGTAGTAAATTATCTGTCAAAAAATGATATTGAAAACCTATAATATTTATTATGT
Organism: Portulaca oleracea; assembly: GCA_029582165.1. NCBI lineage: Eukaryota > Viridiplantae > Streptophyta > Magnoliopsida > Caryophyllales > Portulacaceae > Portulaca > Portulaca oleracea. The sequence goes on along the minus strand of CM055885.1, from coordinate 590,118 downwards.
GACAGTTATAATGGGAAAGAGACACTATGAATGACAACTTGGTGTACAGACCCTCGCAAGCAGGGTCCAGGGGAGGAGAGAGTATAGTTGTAGTATAAACTAGCAATAAATTACTAAAAGGTACCCTATTTTTTGCGGTATCTATTTTTAGGGGACCATATTATTGAAAATAATTTATAAGTACCCTGTGTTTTGTAGTACCTATTTTCTGGTGACAAATTATCTTTTAGATTTATTGCAAGATCCTCAAGACTATGTAAAATTGCAAAAATATCCCTACCTTCATTAAAAACTTGTCAATTTATATTTCCACCTGCGTTACTATTTGTTTTAAAGAATTAACATCTCCATATTTTTCATTTGGTATCAAAGCAAATAGTAATGCAGATCATATAGTAATTCTTTAAAACAAATTATCAGAGCGCGCTTGTCAATGAAAAATATGGAGATACTAATTTTTTAAAGGGAAATTGGATTTAAATAATCCGAACTTTGGGCCGTAGTAGATTAAATAATCTGAACTATAGATTTGGTTCTAAATAATCTGAACTTTGACCCCCTTGAATTCTAGTAGCACGCCACCGAGTTAAGTTGAACTTAACTCGGCGAGTAAGCTGACATGGCACAACTAAAAAACCCAGACACGTGCCTCCGTCGTCACTTCATCCCGCCACCGAGTTAAGTTCAACTTAACTCGGTGGCGTGATATTAGAATCCAAGGGGATCAAAGTTCAGATTATTTAGAACAAAATCTAAAGTTCAGATTATTAGTCTACTATGGCCCAAAGTTCCGATTATTTAAATCCGATTTTCCTTCTTTAAAACAAATAACAATTCAGGTGGAAATATAAATTGACAAGTTTTTATCAAGGTAGCGATATTTTTGCAATTTTATATAATCTTGGGGATCTTGTAATAAATCTAAAAGATAATTTGTCACCAGAAAATAGGTACTACAAAACATAGGGTACCTAAAAATTATTTTCAATAATATGTGTTCGGTCTCGTTCCGAGCCGAATTTCTTCTCTTTTATAAGGTATTCTTGCTTGTCTTTAATAATTATTTTAGTAGTTTTATTATGTTTTTATTCTATTATTAGATTTTATAGCATTTTATTATTTTTGTTATTATTATTGTTAATATGAAACAAAAATGATAAATATTAGAAATAAATAATTAAAACCTATTGTAATCTAATCCTAAAAACCCAGCCAGCCCAAATTCCCCATTTCCCTCTTCCTTCTCATTTTCGGCCCAGCTGAATACCCAGCCTAATTCAAAACCCAAACCCACCGAATACCCGCCTACCCACACCCAGAACCCGCAACCCTATAACCCGTACCCATTTCCCTTTTATCCCCAACCGCATGAAACCCCCACAAACCCTAATTTCATTTTCCCCCTTTTCCTTTCACTCTTCGTCCCCCTTACTCCCTCTCCTCTCTGGTTCTTTTTCCTTTTCTGCGCAAACACCCGAACCAACACCAACACCACCATCTCCATCCTCATCTCCTTCTCTCTCCATCGCTCAATCCCTCTTCATCTCCTTCTCTATTCTTTTTCCATTTTCTCTTCTCTTTTCTAATTCTCGCAATATCTCCCATCTCTCACGATATTTCTCTTCATCTTGCAAATTCAGTTGATAACTGAAGAAGTATGAGCATTTGGATGCACCCACCATGAACGCATTCACCTTCTAACCACCAAATTCATCTGCTTCGTCCAATTTGAGAAGAATCGAAGGGTGGAGATTGAAGGGAGAGGCTCGAGATCGACTATAAAAGGGGAAGAAGGGAGCCGATTGAAGCAATCAATGGTTGATTTTGGGAGTGACACCCCAAGAGCCTCCATCTAGGGTTAGAATTAGATTTTAGGTTTAAGCTTTGAATACTGTTTTTAATCTCTATTTTCGCTCTTCTTTGTAATCGATTCTGGGTTTGTTTTTGAATGTTTCAGATATTGATTTCTGGAAATGTATTTAGTTTCTCGGTTTTGTTAATGATGATTTAATTGTTCTTGATGTTCTGGGTAAACTTGTGTTGATGTTGGTTCGATTCTTGTGAGTTGATTCTACTGTATTCTTCCTCTGATTCTGTCTCTCTCTTTCTCCCTCTGTTCGGATAATGAGCAGTAGGGAGTGGGTTTGATTGTCTTTCCTTTTCTCTATCTTTCCCCTCTCTGTTTTCCCGTCTCTGTTCTTGTCTAGGTAGTAATCTTTTTCTTTCTTTCTCTTCTTCTTTCTCATTCGGTCAGTAGGTCTAAGCATTAGTATCGATTTCTCTGTTTTCTTTCTTTTCTTTTGTTTCCATGTCTCGGTCAGTCTAGGTCTTATTAAGATTAGTTAGGTGTTAGTAAGTTTATTAGGGTCCCTATTAGTTTATTAGGGTTCTTGGTCTTGGTCAGTTTATTAGGTTAGTTTAAAGTTTAGTTTTATTAGGGTTTTGTGTAAGTGAAGTTTCTAAGGTTTTATTAGTTTAGCCACAAAACATCCAATCCAACTTTTAGTGAGGAGGAGGGCTAAGGGTCACAAATTTCACTCTCAAGTGGGGATTTGGGGATTCTTAGTAATCCAATTCACAATTTCTTGTTTGTTCGGGAGAAATCCAAGTAGATTGAAGATTAGTGAAGAATTTAGTTCATCGAAGGTATAGTCTCTTGTTCCTAAGTTAATTATTAGTTGTAGTTTTATTGTTTTCTTATTCCTTGTTCTTAATTGCTTTCTTGATTTCATGCTTTTAATTGATTTCATCTTTTATTGTTTTCTTAATTATTATCATGTCTAGGTTAGTTTATTGCTTTATTTACATAATTTATTGCTTTCCGCATTGAGAAAAACCCCTTTACACAAACCGATTTTCCTTAATCAAGTCTCACACCCATCCCTGAGATGGACAACCTTAACTTATAAAACCACAAAAATTACAACCGAACAATATGATCCCCTAAAAATAGATACCGCAAAACATAGGGTACCTTTTAGTAATTTATTGATAAATTAGGCTCTATTCTTTTATGCGGCTGACTGGCTGTGGTGCCACACCTCACCGCAACTTGTCATATTCCACCACAATCCACACAATCCACCGCAATCTACCACAATTGTAACAACCTGTATTTTTAATTTAATTTATTACACTAATTAAAATTTTAATTTCAATTAAGATACATTATTCGATTTAATTAGTTAAATTTCCTTACTTTTCAATTAATTATATTAACTCTAATATCAGTAATTTCAATAGTTAAATTTTAGCACTAACTAATTTTATTAATTAACATTTCACATGTTTTTCATATTTTACTTATCAATTTGCAAAATAATAATAGTATTTTATATTTCACACATTTTTCACATTTTATAAATTAATTATAGTAAATGTTTTGCTTTTACTTGATTTTTAGAAAGTTAAAGCAACCCAATTTCCAAACCCACCACCACCATCTTTCCCTATTATGACAAGTTTTGATTCGCACGCATTGCGTGCATCTATTGTTATATTTATTTTTTTATGCGTGTATGTATACACGCAAAAATTAAATAAATTTAAAAATCGATGCACGCAATGCGTGCGAATCAAAACTTGTAAATTTAAAAGAAGTTCAGATAAATTCAACCTGCAATAAGCTCAATCAAAATAAGTTGGAGTAAACATGTTCAAAATTAAAATATAGTGAGACGGAAGCAATATTATTCATTATTGTCGTTTACTCTCAGTACGAATAATTATGCATTATAGATATGATTTTCTTCACGATAGTTTTTTTTAACTTTTATATGATTTTAACTTTTATGTGAAAATATTATCAAATACCTTAACGAATCTTTACGTTTTAATTATTTATTTGTGACATTAGATTTATTGATAGTTAAATGAATGCAATTATGCAACTTAAAACAAAGTTAAAATAAAGCAAATATTTCTTAGTACGTTAATTAAGAATCTTGCCTTATAAGATAATATTATACATAAGAAATTTTCCCTAAGCTAAAATAAAGGAATAAAAAGATTATCAATAATATTCTAACTCTTTTTTTTTTGAAGATATTCTAACTCTGATATGTAACGATAATCTATAAATAAAAAGATATAAATTGTATCATGCATGTACTTACTTTTTAAATAATTTGGTTTTAAGTATATTTGTATATTAAATAAAAATCTGACGACATCTCGTCTTTCTCTCAATCTCTCTATGATAATTGATACACACACACACATACATGCATGATTTAATTAATTAACACCAATCAACATATTAGGTAGATTTTGATTTTTCTCATTTTCGAAAATGATAGAAAATTTTTATATATGCATTATTTAATTTATTAACATCAATCTATGTATTAGATAGATTTTATGATTTTCTTACTTTCATAAAATAATAGAAAATTTATATATGCATGATTTAACTTATCCTAAAGTTGATATATATTAGATATATAATTTTGAATTTTGGAAATTGAAGTAGAGACATGGGATAGGTGTAATGACGTACAAAGAGAGAGACAAATTAATATATGGGCTTATGAATCTTCTAAACAATATAATTGTAAGCAGCCCAATGATTTGAAGCCCATTACTACTTTCATTTACTGTAACGTCATAATTCATGTAAGCATTTATAACCCAACAAAGCAAGTACACACTCGGGCAACGAAAGAAAATTACATCACAACAAAGTCCATATCCCCTTTTACTTTATAGTAAAGGATAAAGGAATAGGAAAACAATTAGTTAATGAATGAGAATGAGAATAAACATGAAAAATGGAGGAGAGGTGTAAGAAAGGTTAGAAATAAGATGATTAACTAATTTCTTTGTTTATAATTAATTTATAAAGAAAGATAAATAGGAAAATAAGAAATTAAATAACAATTAGTGTGTTGACTTATGAGTTATGACATAAAAATATAATAAGCCACGAAATCGGAGAGAAAAGTAGGTATAGGTTGATACTCTAGATATAATATAGTAATGATTTTTTTAATGAAATTGAATCTTTTCTAAAGAAACAAATACGATTAAAGTTAATATTATACTTTGCACAAAATATCAAAAAAGATAAACTAATGTAAAATAACAACATGAGACCCTAAAATAAATTAAAAAAATAATGACATAATGTAAATTAGAGAAAATAAAACCCAAAAAATAATGAATTAAATGACGAGTCCAATGTGAAAGTAAGAAATAGAAAATACTATCTAAAAATATAGTGGTCAAGTGGTATGGAAATTGAAGGGTTTTTCTTTACATTTGAGGTTCAAATGTTGCTAGTAACAATTTCTTTTATAATTATTTTGGTGCAAATAAAAAATATTGTAATTACTATTCTACCCTTATAACTTATCAATGGGAAGGGGTAAAATGGGCAAAATGAAATTTGCGTATCATAAACCCCTCTGACTTTAGATATTACTAGTTTTGATATACACGCTAAACGTGTATGAGTTTCAAATACAACATCCTTAAAATTAGTCCAACCCTGGGTAAAGATGAATATTGGCTAGCTCGTGCAATTAAAATTATCTTTCTTGCAATTTTTTTCCAAAATTACATAAAAAGGGATGAGGCAATCCTGTGAATGAGGCGAAGCCTGCATACATCTTGAACCCCTCAAACCCCGCATCAGCAGGACAATAATATTGAGGAGCATTGTTGTTGTTGTTGTTGTTGTTGTTGTTGTTTTGTTGCTACTATACAAAATAAAAATAAAAAAAGGGACAAATGTCAATCATTTCTTGCAAATGAATGTTTTATGTAAAAACAAAAAGGTTGATACTATTGATTTTGTTTGAAAATAAAATCTTCCATAATAATTCGACTTTGGCTCATGATGGATGTTTGCGACTTGATGCAGTTAAAGCTATCTTATTTTCATTTGTTTCTAAAAATAAGTTAAATAAGTCAAGATAAATTGTAAAATAACTCTGTCAAATGAATTCAAATAAGATCAAATAGCATGATTTAATTTGAAGAATTTTAATTTAAAGTATATTTGTATACTAAATAAAAATATATTTATATACTAAATAAAATAATTTTAATAATTTAATTTTAAAAAGATATAAATTATATCATGTACTTACTTTTTAAATAATTTTAATTTAAAGTATATAAAATCCTGACATATTTGTCTTTCTTGTAGTCTCTTTACGATACACACGTACGTGCATGATTTAGTTTAACACCAATCAATATATTAGGTAGATTTTGATCTTTCTCATTTTCATAAATGATAGAAAAAATTTATATATACATAATTTAATTTATTTAAAATCAATCAACATATTAATTAGGTAGATTTTATGATTTTTCTTATTTTCATAAAATAATATAAAATTTGTATATGCATGATTTAACTTAACCTTAAGTTAATATATTAGATAGATTTTATAATTTTGATTCTTTTAGTAAATAATAGGAAAATAATTAGTTAATGGGAAGGGGTAAAATGGGCAAAATGAAATTTGCGTATCATAAACCCCTCTGACTTTAGATATTACTAGTTTTGATATACACGATAAACGTGTATGAGTTTCAAATACAACATCCTTAATATTAGTCCAACCCTGGGTAAAGATGAATATTGGCTAGCTCGTGCGATTAAAATTATCTTTCTTGCAATTTTTTTTTCCAAAATTACATAAAAAGGGATGAGGCAATCCTGTGAATGAGGCGGCTCAGATACATCTTGAACCCCTCAAACCCCGCATCAGCAGGACAATAATATTGAGGAGCATTGTTGTTGTTGTTGTTGTTGTTGTTGTTGTTGTTTTGTTGCTACTATACAAAATAAAAATAAAAAAAGGGACAAATGTCAATCATTTCTTGCAAATGAATGTTTTATGTAAAAAAAAGGTTGATACTATTTATTTTGTTTGAAAATAAAATCTTCCATAATAATTCGACTTTGGCTCATGATGGATGTTTGCGACTTGATGCAGTTAAAGCTATCTTATTTTCAGTTGTTTCTAAAAATAAGTTAAATAAGTCAAGATAAATTGTAAAATAACTCTGTCAGATGAATTCAAATAAGATCAAATAGCATGATTTAATTTGAAGAATTTTAATTTAAAGTATATTTGTATACTAAATAAAAATATATTTATATACTAAATAAAATAATTTTAATAATTTAATTTTAAAAAGATATAAATTATATCATGTACTTACTTTTTAAATAATTTTAATTTAAAGTATATAAAATCCTGACATATTTGTCTTTCTTGTAGTCTCGTTACGATACACACGTACGTGCATGATTTAGTTTAACACCAATCAATATATTAGGTAGATTTTGATCTTTCTCATTTTCATAAATGATAGAAAAAATTTATATATACATAATTTAATTTATTTAAAATCAATCAACATATTAATTAGGTAGATTTTATGATTTTTCTTATTTTCATAAAATAATATAAAATTTGTATATGCATGATTTAACTTAACCTTAAGTTAATATATTAGATAGATTTTATAATTTTGATTCTTTTAGTAAATAATAGGAAAATAATTAGTTAATGGGAAGGGGTAAAATGGGCAAAATGAAATTTGCGTATCATAAACCCCTCTGACTTTAGATATTACTAGTTTTGATATACACGCTAAACGTGTATGAGTTTCAAATACAACATCCTTAATATTAGTCCAACCCTGGGTAAAGATGAATATTGGCTAGCTCGTGCGATTAAAATTATCTTTCTTGCAATTTTTTTTTCCAAAATTACATAAAAAGGGATGAGGCAATCCTGTGAATGAGGCGAAGCCTGCATACATCTTGAACCCCTCAAACCCCGCATCAGCAGGACAATAATATTGAGGAGCATTGTTGTTGTTGTTGTTGTTGTTGTTGTTGTTGTTTTGTTGCTACTATACAAAATAAAAATAAAAAAAGGGACAAATGTCAATCATTTCTTGCAAATGAATGTTTTATGTAAAAAAAAAAAAGGTTGATACTATTGATTTTGTTTGAAAATAAAATCTTCCATAATAATTCGACTTTGGCTCATGATGGATGTTTGTCACTTGATGCAGTTAAAGCTATCTTATTTTCAGTTGTTTCTAAAAATAAGTTAAATAAGTCAAGATAAATTGCAAAATAACTCTGTCAAATGAATTCAAATAAGATCAAATAGCATGATTTAATTTGAAGAATTTTAATTTAAAGTATATTTGTATACTAAATAAAAATATATTTATATACTAAATAAAATAATTTTAATAATTTAATTTTAAAAAGATATAAATTATATCATGTACTTACTTTTTAAATAATTTTAATTTAAAGTATATAAAATCCTGACATATTTGTCTTTCTTGTAGTCTCTTTACGATACACACACGCACGTGCATGATTTAGTTTAACACCAATCAATATATTAGGTAGATTTTGATCTTTCTCATTTTCATAAATGATAGAAAAAATTTATATATACATAATTTAATTTATTTAAAATCAATCAACATATTAATTAGGTAGATTTTATGATTTTTCTTATTTTCATAAAATAATATAAAATTTGTATATGCATGATTTAACTTAACCTTAAGTTAATATATTAGATAGATTTTATAATTTTGATTCTTTTAGTAAATAATAGGAAAATAATTAGTTAATGAATGATAATGAGAATAAACATGAAAAATGGAGGAGGAGAAATGTGAGGGAGGTTAAATGTGAAATAAGATGATTGACTAATTTCCTTGTTTATGATTAATTTATAATGAAAGATAAATAGGAAAATTAGAAATTATACAACAATTAGTGTGTTGACTTATGATATGGAAAAATATAATAAAACACGGAATCAGAGAGAAAATCGGTATATGTTGATACTCTAGGTAAAATGTATTAATGATTTTTTTTTTAATGAAATTGAATATTTTCTAAAGAAACAAAGATGATTAAAGTTAATATTATACTTTGCGCAAAACATCAAAAAATAAAATAATGTAAGATAACAACATAGGAACCTTAAAAGAAATTTAAAAAATAATAATATAATGCAAATTAAGGAAAATAGAAACCCAACAAAAATAAAATGAGGTAAATGACGGTTCCAATGTGAAAAAGAGAAATAAAAAATATATGTAAAAAATACAAACTAAAATTGTGATGGTCTAGTGGTATAGAAATTGTAGGGTTTTCTTTTACATTAGAGGTTCAAATCTTAGTGGTAACAATTTCTTTGATAATTATTTTAGTGAAAACAAAAAATATGTAATTACTATTCTATCCCTATAATTTATCAATAGCAAGGGGTAAAATGGGCTAAGTGAAATTTGCGTACCATAAGCCCCTTCGGCTTTATATATTACATAGATATAGATCCTCATCTTCTTCCTTAAGCTTTGCTAATTCCCATCCGTGGCTTCCTTTTCAATTGTAGTAGCAAAATTGAATTGATCTTCTATCGTCCTTTTGATAACACACAAAAATATGGTGACTCAGCAAAGCTATAACAACTTACAAAATTAACTATAAATAATATGCAAATCAACATCAAAAATAGCATCACCATCTTCTTCTTCTTCTTCCTTCTCGTCCATCACCAACGTACCACCATTCAACCACCCATCACCACCTCTTTGACCCCCAAAAACGACAACAAATACCACCACCTGTCATCTCTCTAAGCCCTACCGGCCACCACCACGCTGAAATTATCGGCAACTGCCACCACCATCAACCCCAGCAAAACCAAACCCAAAATCATCACCTATCTCAAAATTCCCAATCAATGCTCATCTTATAATTCAACCAAAAATCCATACCACAATTATAATTCATCAAATCTAAGTTTTACTTACCGTTTTTCAGTCAAGAACTTGATGGAAAACACCAGTTAAATTGCCGGAAAAATTCCCAAACCATTGCCCAAAAAAGCCCTCTGCCTTCTCTGTTTTCTCGGCCCTGACCCACCAGCAGCCGCCAGTGTAGCGGTCGTCTCCCTTCCCCTCGCCGGCGTGCCGCGTTTCTGACGCCACCCTCGCCGTCGTTCGCCGCCGGCCGTCCACCTCCTCTGCTCCACTCCTCTCTCCTCTTTATCTCCCTTGTCTCTCTGTCGTTCAATTGAAAAGGGGAAAGAGAAATAAGGCAGTAGGCCTTTTAAATTTCATTCACCCCAATTTCATACCTATTGGGCCTCAAAGTTTCTACAACCCAAGTTTCTCATTGTGGGTAATTTTTTTTTTTATAAATCATGACTTCTCTTTCATTATTACTAATTGTCTTGTTTTTAAACTTTAATTCTAAGTATTAATATTATTAATATTTTTTATATTTATACAAATAAGATGATATTTATACAAATAAGATTTATCAAGTCGAAAAGGGAGTATTTATTCATTTTATCCGCAAACTCAGGTATATTTCTATGACTGTTACTTTCAATACTGTTTAAATGTAAAAACTCAAGCTACTCTAATTAAAGTACAATAATTATTGTTTTCATTATTTTCAAATATGGTTTTATGATTAAATCATGTGGACCTGTCTAGTATTTATTTATTTATCGTTTAATTCTCAGTGTCCATCGTTTTATTTTTCCATTAAGTTATTGTTATGGTTCATTGATCATTGTCATTGTTCCTTAATTCATTATCCATTGTCCATTGTCCATTGTTCGTTGTTTCTCAATTGGATTGATCGACTCGAGTGCATGCATCTTCATGGTCCATTGTTTATCCAATCGAGGGGCTAATCGTCCTCGAGTGCATGTACTGTAGGGAAGCAATGCTGGTAGGGGGTGTTGGCTTTCAAGATCCATTGTTTAACCCCTATCAAAATGTTCATTGGGTATTGTTTAATGTCTATCGTTTACCGTTATGACTTATAGTGATTATATTGTGCTCAATTCATTTATATGTTACCCAGTGTCTGTTACTTATCTTATAAGTGTTCTAACCATTGGTGCATCACTTTAACATTATTGTTACATTATATTTTTTTTTTAAATTTAACATTATTTGTGCAGAGTTCCACATTCAGATATAACCTGCAACTGTTTGAGTTTATTCTATTCTCGCTCATTTCAAAATGAATTTACACTGGCTCCCAATAAAATTATTTGTTTTTAATTGTTTTTACATTACAGTGTCGAATATATTGAGTTCCGTCTCATTTTTCTCAATGTTTTCAAATGTTTTGTTTTTAGGTATCAGCGGGACATTTTGGGCAAATTCGTGGCAAGGATAACTCAAATAGCATATCAGGCCGCCACTTATAGTTATTTTAGTTTTAAGTTTTAATATTAGTAATTGGCTCACCAAGTTAATTTGACCTGCATGTTTTAATGTTTTCATAGTAGTTAATCGATTTATACATTTTCACAAATATTTTACATGAAGTATATTTTATTATAGTTGTTTTCTTCACCAAAGCCTTGCTTTCCCTCTCTTGGGAGAGCGGCGTAGCGCTCTCAGCTTTTTATACGCTTCCGCTAAATCAAGATTAAATGGATTAAAATATTGCTAAGTAACACCCTAAAAGTCGGGGCGTTACAGCTGGTTTCAGAGCTGGTCGAGCTATAGGGTATAAATAAATTATAAAATCTGATAAATAAAATTCGTAGACATGGGTGAGATTAGACCTGACAATTTCTGACCCGACCCGATAACCCGACCCGAACCCGCCCGAAATTTCTGGGTTTTGAACACGATTTTTTCAACTAAACCCAAAGTATACCGAACCCGAAAATTAGCGGGTCAAACCCGACCCGCCCGTTTGACCCGAAAATTTAACTTTCTGAGTTGAACTTTATTAAAATTTGTGACTTTGCATTCAGATTTTTAACTATTAAACTATAAGCGCAACTTATTTATTCGTTATTTATCTAATTTAAGTTAAAATAGTTACAATAATCTATCGTTGTTAGAAGATAATCATATTTTATTATATATATTGTACAAAAAGTAGTATTTAGAGGCCATTTTTTAAAAAGAAAAAGCGAAAAATGTCGCAATCATAACCCGTTGGGTTGACCCGAAACCGAAATACATCGCCCGTATTTTCCCGAACCCGAAATACACCCGACCCGTATTTACCCGAACCCGATATACGACCGACCCGAAACCGCCCGCCCGACCGAATTGACAGGTCTAGGTGAGATATTGCGGGTCCTGGGTTAGTATTTTATTTTGCTTGATTAAGTTTCTAACTTCTTGTGTTCTATATTTATGTGATTTATGAGCTTGCATACTATGTGAATTATTACATGATAATATTTGGAAACACGTCGTTAAATAAATAGAACATGTGTGAGCTTTGTTATACTTGATAAATTCAAATATTATGTTGCGATAATTTATACACTCATGTGAATTATTACTTTATGTTTTCTTATTTTATGGAAGTCTATTCCTTATCCCATGTATATATGTATACATATATGTGTTTAGTTGTGTTATAACCATAAAATTTTGTAGTGATTTTTGCATGGATGCAAATTATTATTTGTTTTGACGTATGTTTCAAATTTGATAGCTATCCATAACATGCTTTACTTCTTTATTTTGGTTTTAGTCACAAGAAATTTTAGTTTATTAACTGATTATGGATTACTTTTGAGATTTTCTTTATGTGTGCTAGATGTATGAAATAATTGATTTCCTATCACCAATCGTATTTATATATTCGTATAAATTGGTTATCTTATGATATTTCATGATGCATGATGAGTTTTTATTTAAGTGAAAAAATGCTCGTATCATTTTATGACTTGTTGATAAATAATGTGCATGTTTGAATGTCGTGTGCTGCAATTTAATAATATATATATTCCTATTTCCATGATTGATTAATTGCTTGATCTTCATGAGCATTTATTCAAATAAGCATATCATGTGAATTATTGCTACTATCCACATGCTACCTAGAAATTTACATATCCCTGATTGATTGCCCATATTGTTATGTTTATTAGTAGCGATATTTGATTTAAGATTCATTGCATTGCAAATCATTTTTCAAAGCATATTATTGGGGCAACTTTTCAAAACCATGCATCAACATTGGGTTTCAAAACCGCATGAAACATCATTTATTGTGAAATTGTTTTTATTTTTTCGTTGAAATATACGTAGTGCGTGCATAAAGCATGTTAGCCTTAATAGCTCGATACAACCAACCCTACCTAATTGAGTCTTTTAATTGCCAGAATGTCGAAGCAAAGGAGTGAAGTTAATGGTCACAACCACATCACTTATTACCCTCTACCCAATGACCAAATCTCACCTGATTCCAATATCATGGGTCAGTTATTTGTTGAGTTGCTCAAGAAATCAGGAAACCAAACTGGAATCCAGGAAGGAAACGGTAGCAAACTTATTGAGAGAGTAGCCAAACAAAACCCGCGAACCTATGATGGTAAGCTTGACCCTGTTAAGTTGGAAGATTGGATTAGGTTCATGGAAAAGATTTTTGAGGTTGTCCAAGTCCCTGAGAGTAGAAAAGTCAATATTGGAACGTTTTATTTGGAAGGCCATACAGATAATTGGTGGAATACAGTCCGTGAGAGACAGTATGAGCCGAGATTTAATTGGGAGAAGTTTATGAAAATACTGAGGCAACAGTTTTACCCTATTGCCCTTCAACGTCAAAAAGAGAATGAGTTTCTGAATTTAAAGCAATGGGAGAAAATGTCTGTTTTGGAGTATGTTGAGAAATTTATGAAATTATCACGATTTGCCCTTGATTTTGTTGTTAATGAAAGACTCAAAATGACTAAATTTGAAGGAGGACTTGCAGGTTATATACGTTATCAACTAGCAGGTTAGTACATTAGTATATATGAGGACCTATATGATAGAGCGACAGACGTTGAAAGATTATTCATCGAGCTTCGAGGTAAGAATCAAGGAGATAACAAAAGAAAGATGGAGGGAAACGGAAACCCTAGCCCCTCTAAGAGGTATGTCTATCAAAACATAGGAGGAAACACTCCACATACAGAGCCTTTCCAAAAGTGTGGTCTTAGAAACCATATTACAACTGAGTGTAGAAAAGGGAGAGCAATGTGTGTCTTTGGTGTGCTAGTCCCGAGCATAAGATAGGCAATTGTCCTAAACGAGCCGAAGCAGTCAAGCAAGGAAAGGTCAAACCAATTCCCGCACCCCGCACCTAGGAAGTTATCAAAACATACATGTAGTTCACGGTGTGGTAAGAGTTCGTTACAATCATGTTATTAATAACAATTACATAAGTGCATTCAATACTTGCATGCCTACAAATTGATTTTGATCCATGCACAGTTATGCATTGTCAAGTTTGTTCACTATATGTATATGCTTACTTGCTATATATATCATGAATTGTTAATATAAAGATATTGTTTTATTGTGAAATATGTTTAATTGAGTCCATCAATATTTCACCAGTACTGTATTTATATTTGCTTTATTTAACCAGGAGAACTGAGTTACATAACTTGGGGAAATTTTTATGGCTGGCCACCATAAAAACTAACCAAGTTGTGTGCTTCCTTCCCTGATGTCAAACCTTTTCAATACTTTGTTTAGAATAGTTTTTCTTCAAGTTTCGAGGACGAAACTTATTTTAAGGGGGAAGGTTGTAACACCCCGTATTTTTAAGTTAATTTATTATGCTAATTAAAATTTTAATTTCAATTACGATACATTATTTGATTTAATTAGCTAAATTCCTTTAGATTTCAATTAATTATATTAACTCTAATATCAGTAATTTCAACAGTTAAATTTTAGCTCTTACTAATTTTAAATTTTATTAATTAACATTTCATACATTTTTCATATTTTACTTATCAATTTGCAAAATAATAATAATATTTTATATTTCACACATTTTTCATATTTTATAAATTAATTATAGTAAATGTTTTGCTTTTACTTAGTTTTTAAGAAAGTTGAAGCAACCCAATTTCCAAACAAACCACCACCATCTCTCCCTATCATGATCATCATCTTCTTCCTAAAGCTTTGCTAATTCCCATCCATGGCTTCCTTTTCAATTGTACTAGCAAAATTGAATTGATCTTCTGTCATACTTTTGACAACACACCAAAATGTAGTGACTCATCAAAGTTATAACAACCTACAAAATTAACTATAAATAATATGCAAATCAACATCAAATATATCATCACCATCCTCCTCCTCTTCTTCTTCTTCTTCTTCTTCTTCTTCTTCTTCTTCTTCTTCTTCTTCTTCTTCGTCATTCTCGTCCACCACCAACGCACAACCATTCAATCAACCTTCACCACTCCTTCGACCCCCCAGCAACGACCACAAATACTACGACCTATAATCTCTCTCGGCCCTACCGGCCACCACCACCGCCGAAATTGTCGGCAACCGCCACCAGCAATCAACCCCCAGCAAAACCAAAACCCAAATTCACCACACCTGTCTCAAAATTCCCAATCAATACTCATCCCATAATTCAACCAAAAATCCATACCACAATTATAATTCATCAAATCTAAGTTTTACTTACCGTTTTTCAGTCAAGAACTCGCCGGAAAACACTACTTAAACCGCCTGAAAACACCCCAAACCACTGCCCAAGTGAGCCCTCTGCCTTCTCTGTTTTCTCGGCCCTGACCCACCGGCAGCGACCTGTGTAGCGGTCGTCTCCCTCCCCTTCGCCGGCGTGCTGCGTTTCTGACGCCACCCTCGTCGTCGTTCGCCGCCAGCCGTTCGCCTCCTCTGCTCCTTTCCTCTTTCTCTCCTCTATCTCTTTGTCGTTCAATTGAAAAGGGGGAAAAGAAATAAGGCAGTAGGCCTTTTTAATTTCATCCACCCCAATTCCATACCTATTGGGCCTCAAAGTTTCTGCAGCCCAAATTTCTCATTGTGGGCAATTTTTTTATAAATCCAAATTTCTCTTTCATTATTACTAATTGTCTTGTTTTTAAACTTTAATTCTTAGTACTAATATTATTACTATTTATTATATTTATACAAATTAGATTTATCAATTCGAAAAAAGAGGACTTATTCATTTTATCCGCAAACTCAGGTATATTTCAATGACTGTAACTTTCAACATTATTTAAATGTAAAAACTCTAGCTACTCTAATTAAAGTACAATAATTATTGTTTTCATTATTTTCAAATATGGTTTTATGACTAAATTATGTGGATCTGTCCAGTATTTATTTATTTATTTATTTATTTATCGTTTAGTTCTCATTGTCCATCGTTTTAATTTTTCCATTTCATGGTTCATTGATCATAGTCATTGTTCCTTAATTCATTGTCCATTGTTCATTGTTTTTTGTTTCTCAATCGGGTTGATCGGCCCGAGTGCATGCATCTTCATGGTCCATTGTTTATCCAATCGAGGGGCTGACCGTCCTCGAGTGCATGTGCCGTAGGGAAGTAGTGCCGGAAGAGGGTGTTGGCTTCTAAGATCCATTGTTTAACCCCTATCATAATGTTCATTTTGTATTGTTTACTGTCTATCGTTTATCGTTATGAGTGATTATATTGTGCTCAATTCATTTATGTGTTACTCAGTGTCTGTTACTTATCTTATAAGTGTTCTAACCATTGCTGCATTACTTTAATTAACATTATTGTCACATTCTATTTTTTTATTTAATATTATCTGGGCAGAGTTCTACATTAAAATAATAACCTGCAACTATTTGAGCTTATTCTCCTTTCCCTCATTTTAAAATGAATTTACACTGGGCCCCAATAAAATTATTTATTTTTTAAAAATGTTTTTACATTACAATGTCGAATATATTGAGTTCCGTCTCATTTTTCTCAATGTTTTCAAATGTTTTGTGTTTAGGTATCAACGGGACATTTTTGGCAGATTCGTGGCAAAGATAACTCAAATAGCAAATCAAGCTGCAACCTAGTTATTTTAGTTTTAAGTTTCAATATTAATAGTTGGCTCACCAAGTTAATTTGACCCGCATGTTTTAATATTTTCTTAGTAGTTAATCGATTTATAAATTTTCTCAAATATTTTACATGACGTATTGTAACGCCCCGGCCCATCCCGGACCGCGGACATTACCAATAACTGCTTCAAGGATCGCTGACTGGCCCCACAAATCACCACGGGTCTTTCCAGCGTGCTTCGTCCTCGCTCACACGCTGCATGGGAAAACTTCCCAGAACGTCACCCATCCTTTTGACTACTCCCAGCCAAGCACGCTTAACTGAGGAGTTCCCAACGGATGAGCTACCATAAAAGAAGGTGCACCTTGGTGATATAAGTAGTCATTTCAATCCTTTTAAGCCACACTTTATCCATATATCCGGGGTGTTACAATCACCCCCACTTAAGCGCACAACGTCCTCGTTGTGCCACAATATACTCCAGAATCTTTGCCCCCCTAGGTGACTGCCCATGGCTCTCCCGTCCACTGGCACAAATCACGGTCGCGGGTCGGCTTTGATTACCATCTGTAACGCCCCGTCCCATCCCGGACCGCGGACATTACCGATAACTGCTTCAAGGATCGCTGACTGGCCCAACAAATCACCACGAGTCTTTCTAGCGTGCTTCATCCTCGCTCACACGCTGCGTAGGAAAACTTCCCAGGAGGTCACCCATTCTTTTGACTACTCCCAGCCAAGCACGCTTAACTGAGGAGTTCCCAATGGATGAGCTACCATAAAAGAAGGTGCACCTTGGTGATATAAGTAGTCATTTCAATCCTTTTAAGCCACACTTTATCCATATATCCGGGGTGTTACACGTATATTTTGTTATAGCTGTTTTCTTCGCCAAAGCCTTGCTTTCCCTCTCTTGGGAGAGCGGTGTAGCGCTCTCGGCTTTTTATATGCTTCCATTAAATCAAGATTAAATAGATTAAAGTATTGCTAAGTAATACTCTAAAAGTCGAGGCTTTACAACAACCCACCACAATCTACTTTTCCTAATTTAAGTTATCTTTTTATTAAAAGTTAAATTTCCACAACCCACCACAATTTTACATTGTCCAACACATTTACAATCATTAAAACCAAACCCACCACAAACAATCCACTAAAACTTTTTCAAACCCACCACAACTCACCACAATTCCACCACGCCGCACCGCGCCACACCGCAGCCAACCGTATAAAAGAACGAGGCCTTAATGAAGTTTATGAAAAATAATGAAGTTGATTTTGAGTCAACTAATTCAATGCAGAGTACGTTTCAATTCCGTTGGCATTATTCAAAATTTTCTAATAATATATATACATACATACATACATATATATATATATATATATATATATATATATATATATATATATATATATATATATATATTTGATCATAACAACTCGAAAGTGTACTGTTGGAGGGAAAATGGTCGATAGTTGCAGGTACTGCGAGTGTCCAAGAAAATAGTTTGTATTATTAGTCTCCAATACCCACAAAGTTGGTATTATTGACGTCTAAAAATCCTTTTTTTTATTTTATATCTAATAATTTTGCTTCGAACAAGTGTAGATTGTAAGTGTGACATTTTATCTCTAAATTATATAAAATAGACAATAGGGATTATTTTTAATCAAAAGATGCAAAAATTAAGTTAATTTGCAATAGTTATCAATGTAAAGTTTTCACACACAATGTTTAGAAAATTAATAAAAATTTTCATTGATAGTATTATGAGAATTTAATTTTGATTACTTTCACATTTTGTGCTATTGTAAATTGATAGTTTATTTAATGATTAACTATTGTTTCGTGTTTTTTTATTATGCCAAACAATATAATTTAATTTGATGTTACCTCATCATGTAAATCAATATATATTATATGCACCCGGAGCATGTGCTCCAGATACTTGCGAGTGAACAATTATATGAATCAGAGTGAACAATCATAATAATCAGAGTGAACAACCTAATATATATAAGTGAACAATTGAAGAATCTGGAGCACGTGCTCCGAGAGCACCTAATAATTTGCACATGTAAATATAGAAACAATCTATATATGGGACAAAGAAGTTGAGAAAAATTTAAGAAAAATGCAGGATACTACATCTTATAGATTAGTTGTGGTGTTAAATGGTTTTAAAAAAAAAATTATAAAACAATATATTTTATAATGTCATATTTATTTTTAAAATCAAATGGCACTAAATACTTTTATATGATTTTTTCGTACGAGTATTTTTCAAGAGGCAAAATGAATACCATTATTTTTCTTTAAAAAACAAATATGATTATATCTATATCTTTATTCAGGCAACAAAATATTAAGTTTATTTTCACTCCATATATATATTTCTTATGAATGTAGTGTTAGTTATTCAAAAACAATTCGAATTCATGCAAAATTTTGAAAAAGAAAAAAATGTTAACTAAGCATAAAGCATAAAAAAATTGGTCAAACATATCTATAAAAGATTAAATAATTGATGATTATAATTATGCTTTTTTATTGTTCTACTATGATATTTAAATATAACATTGCATCCAAAACTAAGAATAGCCTAATTTACAACGTTTCTATATTTATATTTTTCTAAATTCTATTTTATATCTTTAGTATTCCTTTATAATTGGTTGATAATTTTTTATTAGCCTTAATTTGTTAGTACTAATAATCAAATTAATTAGCGCTTTTGTCATATTCATAAGTTCTCTTAATGCTCTATGGTTTGGAGATCGGTATGTTTTGCAGATTTGTTGGAAAATCTGTATAAAACCAAGAAAAGTGAAGAAAAATATGAAGAAAAGAAGAGGAAGAGAGGAGAAAGAGGAGATGGGCCAAGGGAAGAAGAAATGGAGGCAGCCCATTGTAGGAGCCCGAAAAAAAATCCATATTTTCCCGTGATGCGCTACTTAAACGATCGGGAGCCGACTAAGGTTGCCTTAATCCTTAAATAAGGATATTTTTATTTTATGAAATTCATTTTCAGGGGGTAACTTTTTATTTATTCAATAATCAATTTTTATTGTTCACATGTTTGAAATCACATCAAATTAATTTACAAATAATTTTACATAAAATCCGATTCGAATCCAGGCCAAAGCCAAACAGAGAATACTTAGAAAATTCAAAGGCCATGTAACCTTTAATAATTCCCATGGTATTTTCTCTTGAGCGGACTTCGGATTGGAATATGGAATTATGTAAATTATTTTATAAATTCATTCAACGTGATAAACATTCATGTTTAAATAATAAAAAGAGATTATATAAAAAAGAAAGAGTCGCCAGCCGATTTAAGGAAACCGACAAACCATAAAATAATAAAAATGACTCCGGTCTACGAACCCTAATTCTAAGTTCGGGGGCAAGGTTACGAATTTGGGAATCAAAATAATTCTCAAATCCGCCTGTTAGAAAACAAACTCTACTAAAATCAAACTTGTAATGAAATTGAGCGGGGAGAACTTTTAATAAATTTCACGAAATTATTCGAACATGCAAATGAAAATAAAAGGACGGTTTTTTACAAAATGAATGTACAAATAATACATTTACATGAAATAAACTACGTTATTGAAACTTAAAGAATGAACGAACCTCACTTGAAGCTTTGGTAGAATGGATGGGAGATCGAACCACTTTATGATGACCCTTGATCGTGACTTGATATCGGCTTGGGATAAAGATTATTTGGTTGGAGATTTGGTTTTGGTTGGTGTGATGGTAATATGGATGATGATTATGGATGATGATTAGAAATATGATGTGATGAGAGTAGAAGAATTGAGAGAATAAGATGTTGATTATAGAGAGAGTTGATGGTATTAGTTGATACTAGGTGGTTGTATAAGATTGTAGTTGATGGAGAGAATAGAGAGGATGGATGATAGTAGAGAATTGAGGAGTGTGGATGATGATTGTTGGTGGGAAGAGTTGATGGTGTTAGTTGATGAAATGGATGGAAGAATGAGGGGGTATTTATAGGTGCATGATTTGAGGCGGAAGGTAAGGGACATGATCCCATGGATCATGCCCTCCATGCAAATAGAAAACCTTGGCGGCCTTGCTCCGCTCAAGGGTCAAATTAAGTCAACGAGCAAGTATCATGGAATTGCATGGAAAAGGGAGGGAAAAAAATTGGCGCGGATGCCAATCTGAAGAGGAAGGCCGCCTGACCTTTGAATTTGATCTTGCCTCACACGGATCGCCTGCGTGGCGATCGAATTCCCAGTCCATAACATTGAGGAAGGCCGCCAGACTTTTTTATTTTTCTGGGCTGAGGTGCAAGTGTTTTCCAGGGCTGAATGCAATGTGGGAGAGAGGAAGGACGCCGAGCCTTCCTTTTTTCTGTGGAATTTTCACGTGTTGTTGGGCCTAATTCAAAGATGGGTAAGGCCCATTGGCCTTTCTATTTCCTTTGATTTAGGCCTATTTATTTATGGCCCGATTTTCCCGAGTGAAATTTATCGGTACAAAATTCGGTGTCTACACCCATATACCACGCCAAGGCCCAAACCAAGAGGCAGAAAACTCCAACAAAGTATCCCCCATCAACGCCTATGCATCCCCTGGCAACGTCTTTCCCAGTGGAGGAATTTCACGTGAAAACTGGAGACACTGGTGGAGCGGTTCCCGATGTGCCGTGGATTAATGAGTGATGAAATAGCTTGAGTTGTAGTTGTTGAGGAGATGAGAAAAACCCTCTTGAACATCCATGAACAATAGAATAAAGAGAGAATGATGCAAAACTCAACCATCCATGCTTGAACTTCTCAATATTAGCCTTGAACTTGAATAATAATATGAAGAAAAACCAAAATCAACCTAGAACACCTTGAACACCCAATGGGATTAGATATAATTTTGGATAAAGGATAATCCACCACCAAAACCTAGCACCCCACCATAAACATCATAAAGGAAGCGTCCACCAAATGTTCAATAAAGGAATGACTTGCTAACACCACCATTAACAAATGGATAAAGTAAGAACAAGATTTTTGAGGGAGAAGGGAGAAACCCCTAATAATGCATTAGCATATCATTCATCAACAAAATCTTCCTAGAAGAGGGTGCTAACCAAGTATTTATACTAGGGAAAAAGTAGAACCAAAACATAGTTAATCGCAAATCACGCGAAAAGCCGGATCGTCGCGGGGGCGACAGACAATCCTACGCCTGCCGACGTGGGTCGCGGGTGTGACAAGGGGTGTCGCAGGTGCGGCCACCATCTGCCCCAAGTCTTCCTAGGCCGGCTGGAGAACGTCACAGGCGTTATAGGGCCTGTCACGGGTGCGACGCCCAGACTAGAACATTATCGCGGGCGTGACGACGCTGACTCGGGCGCGACCTCCCGTTGTGTGACGCTGCTTCCGGCTTGAAGTTGATTGACCTTAGAACTATAGCCGAAGCCCAATTCCTAGATGCTTCTCGTCTCGAGACGACCCAGTATGATCCCCAGGCCTTCGGGGTTGGCGGGGGAAAACCCGAACCTCTCCAAGCTCCTCCAATGAATGACTCGTCTAAGCCAATCCAACGTTACACTCACCACCGCACCCTTTACAAAGGTGTAACGGTTTGTGAAAGAGAGCGGTGGGTGGGTTTTGCGTGAGAATGCCGGGTCGGGATTTCTTCCTTCGTGTCACCTTTCGCAAACCCAGCTAAGGAAGTTCCGGCCTGAACCCGACACGGTCCATACTCTACTTCTTGAAAAAGAGTTGCCCTCAACTCTTAGGAGTTAAAACCGATGCATTCTTCATCAATTGGCTCCGTAGAACTCCGAGTATCCCGATCGCATAAATCATCGGGCCGAACATCCAACAAGCTCCAAATCCCACAATATACCCATCGTTCAAATGCAAGAAAGTGGAAGGAGGCTTGTTTTGTTGAGGTGAAGGGTGAAGGGGCATAAGAGGAAATTTATGTGGTGTTTGGGAACTCTTTATCTCACTAGGCTCGCCACAAGGCAAAGGCAAAGCAAGAGGTAGCTCGTCCTCACCAAGAGCACACTCATCCCATGTTTTGCTCATCATGAAAAGGTTCCTCAACTCACTACCCATCCCGGATTTTGAAGTTTCGGTTTCTCGGGAATAGATGAGAAGTAGTTTGATCTTCTTGCCTTTATGGGTGAATGTGTAAGTGTTGTCCAATCCATTGTGCACCGTTTGCTTGTCGTATTGCCACGGACGACCCAATAAAATGTGACAAGCACTCATAGGAACAACATCACAAATAAGGGAATCATCGTAGTTAGTCCCAAAAGAAAAATTCACTACCTTGACGCCGTTGTGATCGTTGAGCCAATGGAGTGAATAAGGCCGAGGGTGCGATAGTAGAGGCAAGCCAAGCTTCTCGACCATATTGGTAGACGCGACGTTCGTGCAACTTCCTCCATAATGACAAGAGTTTAAACTTTTCCACCCACGAAGCACCGCGTTTGGAACAACATTTCCCTTTGGGCCTTATCGAGAGAAGTCTCATGGGTATGCAAAGCTCTCCTCAAAACTAGAGCGCCTCCATATACGGGGAGTACGGGGGCGGCGTTCTCCTCCTCACTAGTAACCGCATCTTCAACCACCACTTCGGAATCGTCCTGAGCCTCTTGATGCTCTTCATCGATCTCTTGTACTTCTTGAAGGGTTAAAGTGCGCCGGTTTGGACAATCGGCTTGAAAATGGCCATACCCTTGACATTTGAAACACTTCTTGCCTTCCATTCGCCGAGGGAGATCCGTTAAAGAAGACATAGCGATTCCTTTTCCTTTGTCAGTTCGAGGCGTCAGTGTAGACTTGGATGTCTCACTAGACTTCGGAGTGCCAGCGTAGGGAGAAGGTGTGCTAGAAGGCGAGAAGACTGGCTTAGTCGATTGCTTGAAAGTGGACTTCTCGTTCCTTCGCCCCTCAACCCTAAGAGCAAGGTGTTCGGTCTCGTTCTGAGCCAAATTTTTATCTTTTATAGGGTATATTTGCGTGTTTTAGCCCCTTAATTATATATTAGATATGATGATTTTGTGTTTTGTAGGAAAATAAAGAGTTAGAAGGAAATCGGGGTTAATTAAGGTTTTTTAGGGAAACCCGAGTGTTTTCCTGAGCCGACTCGAGTCAAACCGAGCCGGAAAGCCTTAAAATGCTCAAAGCAGGCAGTGTAGTGCACGCTACACCAGGCGTCGCACCCATGACATGGGTATAGCGCCCGCGACAAGGCTGTGACACCCGCTACCCAGCGCCTAACTTTGATCGCCAGCCTTGCCAGCAGAATGTCACGCCTGCTACGTTGAGGGTGATGCCCGCGACACAATAGAGGATAGCAGCGGAAACGAACAACAGATCTACGGAAGAAACAATGGCCACCATGGTCAGCCCGTGGTGAAGCCCACGGGCCGTGGTGATTGGTCGCGCCCGTGACCATGAACTTCGCACCCATGATGACCGAGAACGAGAAGCGATAGACGATTCCCAGCGGAGGGTTGCGCCTGCGACCATGGATGTCGCGCCTGCGACGATCGACTGCTTTCCGGAAATAAAGTTGCGGCGGCCATGCTAGGGTTTTGGGGGGTTTTTATTGTTTTCTTTTCCCTAATTCTTTTCTATAAAAGCCATATTATATTTCATGAGTTTTTATCTTAGTTTTTTATTAGTTAAATAATTAGTTTAGTCATTAGTTTTAGAATTAGCTTTTTAGCATGGAGTTTTCTTAGCCTTCAATTGTAATTCAACCTTTTTGGATTTATGCAAGAGATTAATTCTTCAAGTTCTTGTTTTTCTTTCGCTTTCTTGTATTTTCAATTTCATTAGAATTAATTCCACAAAAATTCCACTTTTTAGTGAAGCGGAGGATCAAGGTTTCTCGAATTCTTCCTTCAGGT
This sequence comes from Portulaca oleracea, assembly GCA_029582165.1. NCBI lineage: Eukaryota > Viridiplantae > Streptophyta > Magnoliopsida > Caryophyllales > Portulacaceae > Portulaca > Portulaca oleracea. The sequence continues at coordinate 565,362 of CM055885.1, read as the reverse complement.
GAGGATTCGAGCAGTCTTAGTAATCCAAGTCACACCTTTCTTGTTTGTTCGGGAGAAAGATCCGTGATTAAAGATTCAAGATTTTCAAGATTCAAGATTAATACAATGCATGCTAGGTATAATTTCTCTGCCTTAATTTCAGTAATTAATTCAATTTTTACATTTGTATTTATTAGTATTCTTTCTTAATTATGCATTCATGTTAGTTTCTTGTTCTTGTCTTTTAGGTTAAGGTTTACTTTCCAATTCATGTTTCCCTTTGTTTGAATTCATAATTAGTTTAGTTTAATTAGTTTAAAATATTTACTGCTTTCTGCATATTGAAAACCTTTCCAAATCCATTGACTGAAAACCTAACACGCCATCCTTGAGGTATGACAACCCTACTTTTTAAACCCCAATTTCTACAACCGAACAATGGCGCCGTTGCCGGGGATGGCGTTATTTGGTAGATTAGGTTATTGGTTTGTGTGTAAATAGTTTATTGCTTTTTTAGTTGTAGTTTAATTTCGAAAAAAATGTGAACATAAAAATTGAAAAAAAAAAAAGAAATGGGTTATGACTGATGTTAGGGTTCCCCAATTTGAGCATGAAGTATTTTGGAGATATTTTGCTAGATTACAGGATTACGGTGCTCAATGTAAATTGTATGGTATCTTTTATGATACATTAGATATATTGGAAATCGTGCATGAGGGTGTGAATTATGAGACTCAAAATCTCTTAGAATATTACAGATTTTCTAGTTTAGGAGAAGATGCTGCTTGGGAATTTCTTGAATGGTTGTCTAGGTATACTTATGAATCTGAACAACAAAATTCTCTCTATGACCCCCATATTTCAAATTTCGCACCACCCTCTGAGACCCTAACTGAACAATCATGTGATTATCCCTTATATTTTGATGATCAATCTTGTGGTAGGGATATTATAGAAGACTCTTATGACCTTCCCCCATGTGATATTGTTGAGTCTCATCCTTTGTGCTCATATTGTGATTCTTCGTACCATGATTCTGATTCTTGTTTTCAACCTAAAGTGGATGAATTTTGCTCAAAAATGAGTGAGTGCATGCATGAATTTTTACATGAGTCTAGTCCTAGGGTAGAAACTTCTTCTTCACCAGTGGTAGAGTCGATAGTTGAAGTAGAACATTCATCATCTTTGAGTCCTAAAATGCATGTTGATTCTTCTTTGTATGATTATGATGAGGATGATGACTACTATAACATACCTACTTTTGCATGTATTGAGCTTAGGAAACCCTTAGCCACATCTAGAGAGCATGAGAAAATTGTTGATTCTGTGTGTGATAATGTTGAACTTGATGAAAACATGTTAGATGATGAACCATTGTCCACACCATTGTCCATGCCTTTGTGTGAAGAAAAGGTAGAGTCTAATGAATGCCATGATACTTGTGATGTAACTGAACATGATCTTGTTGAGAGTGAAATTGAATCCTTTGCGGTTGAATGTGTGCTTGATACTGAATTATTCACTTTCATTAAGGATCATTGTATTAATGAGGCGTTATCTACCCTTTCATGTGAATCCATTGAAAATAATATGAAATCCTATGATGATGAACTTGAGTCTTTGAGGATTGATCCTGTATTTGAACTTGATTTGTGACAATGATATTTTTGATGGTGATATGCTTTATGAGTCATTGTTTGCATCCAAGTCTGTGCATGAGAAGGTTAAGGAGTGTATTGTATTGCCCCATCCCGTTGATTTGGATACCCAATCTCCATTTACAAGTCAATGGGAGGAATCATTTTTCATGTCTTCTTTTAGGGTCCGTTTGGACCTAGAAAAACAGGATGGAAGAAAAATCTCGTGGAAAAAAAAATAGGAGAAATTTTTTTTGAGGTAAAGTAAATTTCTTTCTCTTGTTTGGTTTAAGTAAATTTTGAAGGACAAAAATTGATTTTCTATTCAATTTTCTTTTCCTTGTTTGGTTTGAGGAAAAATACATGGAAGAATAAAATTTGTAAGAAAACTTGTAAATATCAAGTTTCATTTTTTTATATCATATGATGTGATTTGGGAGAGAGAGAGAGAGAGAGAAGAGAATTAGAGAGATAGAGAGAGTGACAAAGAGAGAGAAGAGAGTTAGAGAAAGAGAGAGAAAAAAGAGTTAGAGAGAGAGAGAGAGAGGAGAGAGAGTTAGAGAGAGAGAGAGAGAGAGAGAGAGAGAGAGAGAGAGAGAGAGAGAGAGAGAGAAGAGCCTTAGAGAGAGAGCGAGAGAGAGAAGAAAGAGAAGAGACTTAGAGAGAAAGAAGAGAGAGTGCGCGAGAGAAAGAGGGAAAAGAGTTAGAGAGAGAAAGAGAGAGAGAGAGAGAGAGAAGATACTTAGAGAGAGAGAAAGAGAGAAGAGAGAGAGTGAGAGAGACAAAGATAATAAAGTTAGAGAGAGAGAGAGAGAGAGAGAGAGAGAGAGGAGTTAGAGAGTGAGAGAGACGATTTAGAGAGAGGATGAAAAGAAAGGTTGGCTTTGATCCAAAATTTTTCTCCCAACTTTCCTTTCATGTTTTAAGGGAAAATTTTTTATTCCTTGTTACTCCAAATTTTCCATGCAATTTTCCAACTATTTTTTTTCCATTCCTTTTTCTTCAATCCAAACAAAGGAAAGATTTTCATTTTCCAAAATAATTTTTTTTTCCATGCTGTTTTCCAAGGTCCAAACGGACCCTTAAGGTGCCTAGAAAAGTTGTGTTCATTCTTGTAGTTTATCAATTCTATGACTTTTCTAAAGTATTCGATAAACTGTTGAGAGCACTAACGTTTGCTGATGTACTATGAGATTGTGCTCTTCTGTTCGCCACTCTGAGATGCATTCAAGGATGCATGTCTTGTTACTACGGGCATTGAATGGTTCTGAGATGGTGTCTGACATCTTGAGGTGAGATGGAGTGGCTTATGCTCCATAGAAGGTTTAATTATTATGAGATTTCAATGTTTGGATACACTCAGTACCCAACCAGGTAATATCCTTCCTTTTTTTTTTTAATATGGTTAGTTGGTAGTTTATTTTATTTTTCTTTATTTTTCTTGGTGTGTTTCTTGATTTTCTTTGGTGTGCTTGATTACTTATGTTTCCAATGAGGACATTGTTGGCCTTTTTGTGTGGGAGTAAGGGTGGCATGCATGCCAGCTTGAGTTTTTCCTTTTCTTTTGTGTGCTTTTTCTTTTGTGTGGTGTCGCCTTAATCACAATGAGGACATTATAGAGTTTTTGTGTGGGAGTGTGAGCTTGTTTTTGTGTGGGAGTGGGGTAGCTCAAGTACCTTACCAGTTTTTGGAAGAGAAACAACTTTAGTTACAACTGAAAATAGGCGAAATTTTAAATTTTTTTTATCAACCAAAGGAAGTTTGTATATATGCAAAAAATTACTTGGAGGTACCCCAACATTTGGGGAAACTATTTTTCGGTACCCCAACTTTTCAAAACTAATTTTGAGATACCCTTACTTTTTGGGTTAGTAATTATTTGGTGCTTTTTCGGCCATTAATTTTATTAAGTGACTGAAATACCCTTATTCTTCTTCTTTAAGGGTATTTCTTCAAGAAGGGAAGAACAAAGGAATTTTGGTCACTTAATAAAATTAATGGTTGAAAAAGCACCAAATAATTACTAACCCAAAAAATAAGGATACCTCAAAATTAGTTTTGAAAAGTTGGGGTACCAAAAAAATATTTCACCAAAAGTTAGGGTACCTCAGAGTAATTTCTGGTATATATGGCTATGTCGTTGATTGCTAGAATATTGCTTTTGCTTAGTTAGGAATAGTTAGTAAGTGCTTGATAGGCTTTAGGCTCGATTGTTGCTTTTCCTAAACATAATAACTTCACCTGTATTAGCAACCATGTGGTATCCTTAGAAATTCACTTCTAGATTGGTTAATGTGATGGTCTTGGTTTAGGAGGGAAGTTTAAGCTTCTTGAATACCCATGAGTTAATAATTGAAAATAAAAAAAATAAAAAAGGAAAATAAATAAAAGTTAGTACACCTACACAGGTTGGTATGAGTGGTACGATGCTCTTACCCCTTAAGCACTTCGTTTGCGTATGGAGTAGCCCCTGTTGGGAGGGTAAACCCCTTTTTGGGTCGTGCAATTCCTGAAAACACTAACACAAAAATAATAAAGTAATTTGAAAATGTTGGTTCATCGACATAGATCGGTATGAGTGGTGCGACACTCAAATCTCTTAAGCACCTTATTTGTGAATGGAAAGGATCTATGTAGGAAGAGTAGACCTCTTTTTGGGCCGTTCAATTCTCGAAAAACCCAACACCAAAAAAGAGTAATGCAATAAGTGTGGAACCAATCTCTATGTAACCTGCGGTCCTCACCAAGGCAAGGGCGACACTAAATAGGGAGAGGAACCGCCATTAATTCCTTAAATAAATCAAGCATGGGTGTTTGAGTAGTTAATTCTAACCGATTAAACCCTAACATGAACAAAAACTAGCTAGAAACACTGTACTTGAGCACGAGGAACCCATCAAGCTTATGCATGTGTGAGGTGAAAATTGTGAAGTCTAGTAACAGTTTTGCTAGAGGCCTTGAAAGTGTTTGTTAACTGTTCTGAGTTGAGTAAATGCATTGTTTTAGTAGTTATTCGCGACCGTGTGTGTGAACCTCCCCTGTGCTGACCCTTATCTTGATTTCGCCTCTTTTATCTTTGCAAAGTGTTTCTTCTCCGTTCTTTCCTTTATTTTTGAGTCTTCTTTCTTTTCTTTTCTTCTTCTTTTCTTTTTCTTTGGCTTTTGTGGGTATAGTTGCTATAAACCCTCACGAGACCTTCCTTGTCCACTTGGGCTACCAAGGGGTTTAAAGGGCTTGTTGCATATGCTAAATGCAACCGTGATTCCTATGAAAGTGAGTTAGGATAGTTTAGTTTTATTTTATTTTGCTCGGGGCGAGAAAACCTTTGTGTGGGAGTGTTGTTCGGTCTCGTTCCGAGTCGAATTATTATCTTTTATAAGGTATATTTACGTGTTTTAGCCCCTTAATTATATATTAGATATTATGGTTTTTGTGTTTTGTAGGAAAATAAAGAGTTAGAAGAAAATCATGCTTAATTGAAGCTTTTTAGGGAAACCCGAGCGTTTTCCCGAGCCGACCCGAGTCAACCCAAGCCGAAAAGCCTTAAAATGTTCAAAGCAGGCAGTGTAGCGCTCGCTACACCAGGCGTCGCACCCGCGACAAGGCTGTGACACCCGCTACCCAGCGCCAAACTTTGATCGCCAGCCGTGCTAGTTGAATGTCGCGCCCGTTACGCTGAGGGTGACGCCCGCAACACAATAGAGGATAGCAGCGGAAACGAACAACAGATCTACGGAAGAAACAGTGGCCACCACGGTCAGCGTGTGGTGAAGCCCACGGACCGTGGTGACTGGTCGCGCTCGTGACCATGAACTTCGCACTCGCGACGACTGAGAACGAGAAGTGATAGACGATTCCCAGCAAAGGGTCGCGCCCGCGACCGTGGATGTCGTGCCCGCGACGATCGGCTGCTTTCCGGAAATAAAGTTGCGGCGGCTGTGCTAGGGTTTTGGGGGGTTTTTATTATTTTCTTTTCCCTAATTCTTTTCTATATAAACCATATTATATTTCATGAGTTTTTATCTTAGTTTTTCATTAGTTAAATAATTAGTTTAGTCATTAGTTTTAGAATTAGCTTTTTATCATGGAGTTTTCTTAGCCTTCAATTGTAATTCAACCTTTTTGGATTTATGCAAGAGATTAATTCTTCAAGTTCTTGTTTTTCTTTCGCTTTCTTGTATTTTCAATTTCATTAGAATTAGTTCCACAAAAATTCCACTTTTTAGTGAAGCGAATGATTAAGGTTCCTCGAGTTCTTCCTTCAGGTGAGGACTCGAGCAGTCTTAGTAGTCCAAATCACACCTTTCTTGTTTGTTCGGTAGAAAGATCCGTGATTAAAGATTAAAGATTTTCAAGATTCAAGATTAATACAATGCATGCTGGGTATAATTTCTCTTCCTTAATTTCAGTAATTAATTCAGTTTTTACATTCGTAGTTAATAGTATTCTTTCTTGATTATTCATTCGTTTCTTGTTAGTTTCTTTTTCTTGCCTTTTAGGTTAAGGTTTACTTTCCAATTCATGTTTCCCTTAGTTTGAATTCATAATTATTTTAGTTTAATTAGTTTAAATTATTTACTGCTTTCTGCATATTGAAAACCTTTCCAAACCAATTTCCTAAAATCCTAACACACCATCTCTGAGGTACGACAACCCTACTTTTTAAACCCCAATTTCTACAACCGAACACAATGCTACACAACTCATCCAACGAGTGATAAGGTTGAACCTCAACCTTCTTGGCAATAGAGGGATCCAACCCGTTCAAAAATCGCATCATCGTTTGCTCATCGGGTTCTCGTGGGTCACATTTGATGAGGAGTTGCTCACGGACCCTTTGCCCTAGGTGAGAGCATATAACTTCCTCAATACGTCTTGTTTGTAAGTGTTGGGAAAAAAGCAGCGGTTCATCATTTGCTTCAACCATGTCCAAGAAGCACTTCTCGTACGACCCTCCCTAGCCCATTGCGCCTTAACATTCTCAAACCAAAGTGAAGTGGCTTTGGTGAGTCTCAAACTGGCAATCTTGACGGCTTTCTCATCGTAGTACTCCTTAGTCTTGAAAATCGTTTCCATCATTTGGACCCATTAAAGATTGTCGTTAGGGTCACTAGAACCATTGAACTCCGGAATTTCGATCTTGACATCTTGAAAGTCGTCATGAGGGGGCCTAGCACGCATCTCCTGACGAGGACGACGTTGAGCGGAGCCTCTATTATCGTCACTCGACTCAAAGATAGGAGGAGGACAGATAGGGCTTGGTGTACGCCTCCGACGTTCATCTCGGGGTGGAACTTGACGCACTTAGGCGAGATTATCCATTCGCGCCATAAGTGCTTCCGTGTTGCGCTCCAGGGTGGAGAACCGATTGTTGAAGGCGGTGGTGAGTCGGTTCTCGAGAGCCCGAATATGAGGGCTACTCCGGGGGCTTGATTCCTCTTGTTCGGAATTAACTTCTCCGTCCATAACGATGGAAAAGGTGAGGGACGGTATGTGTTTGGGAATATTTTGCGGAGTATGGGGTTTTTCTTGTGGTTGGCTAGTGTTTAGCTAAGGGTTCTTTGTGTTTTTCTCACTTGGGCCTTTTATCGAACACCTTGCGTGCACTATTTTTCCAACTTCTCCTCAAAGCTCCAATATGCATCAAAATCAACAAACACAATAGCAATAACAACTTCTCAAACACACTTGGAGGCACAAGGGATGGGGTACACCATTATTAAATCAAATCCAACAAAAGACAACTCTACTAGTGATGAACAATAGAGAAATGAACAAAAACTCAAGCTAATACAAACCTTGAGCTCTGATACCAAGTGCAGCGGTTCCCGATGCGCGGTGGATTAATGAGTGATGAAATAGCTTGAGTTGTAGTTGTTGAGGAGATGAGAGAAACCCTCTTGAACCAACCATGAACAATAGAATAGAGAGAGAATGATGCAAAACTCAACCATCCATGCTTGAACTTCTCAATATTAGCCTCGAACTTGCATAATAATATGAAGAAAAACCAAAATCAACCAAGAATATTAACCTTGAACACCCAATGGGATTGGATATAATTTTGGATAAAGGATAATCCACCACCAAAACCTAGCACCCTACCATGACCATCATAAAGGAAACATCTACCAAATGATCAATAAAGGCATGACTTGCTAACACCACTGTTAACAAATGGATAAAGTAAGAACAAGATTTTTGAGAGAGAAGGGAGAAAACCCTAACAATGCATTATCATATCATTCATCAACATAATCTGCCTAGAAAAGGGTTCTAACTAAGTATTATACTAGGGAAAAAAACAGAACCAAAACATAGTTGTTTAGTAACTGCAAATCATGCGAAAAGCCGGACCGTCGCGGGCGCGACAAGCAGTGTCGCGGGCGCGACCTCCTAGTGCCCCAAGCAATCCTACGCTCGCCAATGTGGGTCGCGGGCGCGACAATGGGTGTCGCAGGTGCGACCACCATCTGCCCCAAGTCTTCTTGGGCCAGTTGCCGAACGTCGCGAGCGTTACACGGCCTGTCACGGGTGCGAAGCCCAGACCAAAACATTGTCGCGGGCATGACGGCGCTGACTCAGGCGCGACTTCCCGCTGTGTGACGCTGTTTCCGTCTTGAAGTTGATTGACCTTAGAAATATACCCGAAGCCCATTTCCTCGATGCTTCTCGTCTCGAGACGACCCAGTATGACCTCGAGGCTTTCGGGGTTGGCGGGGGAAAACCCGAGCCTCTCCAAGCTCTAACCAATGAATGACTCGTCTAAGCCAATCCAACGTGACACTCACCAACCCAACCTTTACAAAGGTGTAACGGTTCGTGAAAGAGAGCGGTTGGGTGGGTTTAGCGCGAGAATGCCAGGTCGGGATTTCTTCCTTCGTGTCACTTTTCGCAAACCCGGCTAAGGAAGCTCGGGCCCGAACCTGACACGGTCAAGCTGGGGGCGTCTCTTTACCCCCCACCAGCGCCTCCTACCACCTAATAAAAGAAAAGCCGCCGCATTAGGGCAGGCATCCATTATTCCATCTATTATTCAGCCGCGCCTTTGTTATTAGGTTTTCTTTGTATTTTCCTCCCTTCGGGGAACTGCCTAATAGATTAGGAATAGAAGAGGAGGAGAAGAAGATCGAGTTGGGTGACATGAAGAAGTCGAATTCGATGACTCGGATATTCCGTTTATTTTCTATTTTAATTATCTTTGGCAATTCAGATTTCATATTGATTTTCCTAGGTTTTATTATCACGAGTAGCTAAATTCCATTGTTTAGGGAATAAACTCAATGTTTCTTGATTGATATATGGTGTGTGAATTCAGTTTTCAGTTTTAACACATTTGTTTAATGTTCGTGTTTCATATGTCATAATTATTGATTGATCACCTCTTACTTAGTTTGGATTCTTAATATTGGATCGAAAGATTGCTATTTTGAATTGGATAAACAAACATTGAAGAGGCATGGAACACAGTTAGAAATAACGGGTTCATGCTTAGGGTCATGTTATAATCTATTCTTATCTTTGATTGAATTAAATAGTCATGTGAATAGGTGTTTAGTTTAGTTACTGCAACTCACCTCGGATCGAAAGATTGTTGTGATAGGCCTTAGAAAGATTATAGACCCCGATATTATTTATATTACCTTCCACTAGGATTAGCCCTTAATCGATTAATTAACTAGAGTGGACTCCCTTAATCTCCCTTAATTATCTGCTAGAACTCTTAAAGTTTATAACTTTTCTTATCTTAGTTTAAAATCTTATAAACACATAAACACCCTGGATGACCTAGCATCCTTTGTAGTGAAATAGTTTAGTGCATAGTTGAACAAGTCCTTGAGAGAATGACCTTGATATACTACATTGTACCCAGTGCACTTGTGGAGCTATCAGCAACACGAAAGAGACGAAGGGAATGATTTTAAGGTGGCAAAGTATGATGATCTTTCTTTGAAGACGACGGAGGTTGTTATGCAACCCCGCTGGGAGCAATGAATATCTTAAGCTTCAACTATTGAGGACTCGGTGACCCTTTGACAATTGAAGACATAAGGATCTTAATCTAGAGGTTTTCATCGAACCTAGTCTTCTTATTTGAGACTGAGAGGAAATTTAGAGAAATGGAAGTAGTGAATAAGAAGCACAAGAATTTTGATGGCGTATTTGTGGATTGTATGAGAAAACTGAGTGACCCTACGTTATTCTAGAAGAAGGATTTGAAGCTATGCTTCTGGTTCAGTTCCTCAATTCATATCGATGTTATCTTGAATGTTCCTATAGGCAGTAAATAGTGTTTCATTAAGGTCTATGTTGGCCAGAAACAACACAAAAGTGGAAACCTTGTGAGTTAATTTGGGGCCTTAGAACATACTCGGGCTTTTCATGGCTTATGGGCAGGGATATAAACGAGATTTTCTTTAACTTTGAGAAGAATAGGGGCCACTACAGAACCAAAGTTCAGTAAGAGACTTTAGAGAAACCTTTGAAGACTATGGCCCATTTTATATAGGGTTTACATGATATAAATATTGTTGGAGCAATAGAAGGGAGAAGGAGTTTGTGGCGGAATTATTGGATCACTTTTGTTCAACTGGTTAATAGTTGTCTTTGTTCCCCGAGGCTGGTGTAAGTCAATTGGACGAAGGTATCTTGACCAATTTTCTTATGTACCTTTACATGTTGGGGACGAGGAAAGACACGTGGAGAGGTAGAAGGTAGCTTCAGTTTGAGACCATGTGGGTACAGGAGGATGGGTGTATGGAGATTATCACAAATGCTTGGAAATTTATCACCCCAGATCCTTGGAGGAACTTGGAGAGTAAGATAAAGAAGTGTTCCTATGATCTTCTTAAGTAGTATGATGAACATTTTGGTGAAATCTCCACAAAGATTAAATCAATGGAAAAAAAGCTGGAGATGGAAACATCTGGACAAGCCAAACATGATATTCTCAAGAAGATAAGTCAATGGAGAAGAAAGGAAGAAGTGTTTTGGGCACAAAGATCGCATGTAGAGTCGAATACGACATGCTTTTACTCCAGAGCCTCTATGAGATGAATAAAGAACACAATTTTGCCTTTGGAATGTGTTGATGGTTCCTTAGTGAAAGATGAGGTTGTGAATGAGGAGATTGTTGTTTTTTTTTTTCTCAAACTTATATGCTAATTAAGGCATAGCTAGAGAACAAGAAGTTATTGATTACATTAAAAGGAAAGTGACAAAGGAAATGAACAATATTTGCATGATACCATATGCTAATGTAGATAAATTATACGATGTGGTGGTGTAGGATCCCATAAAAAGTCATCGAAAAGACTTTTTTCGTTGGGCCACTTAAGTGTGATTAGGAGCCAACTAAGGTTGCTTAACCCTTAAATGAGGATGATTTTGCTTTGAAATAAAACTTTTTGATTCTTTAAGTACCGTAAACTTGTAAAATTCACTTAAGGACAATCACGTCGGTTAATGAATGCTAAACCACACCTATCTCGGGACCCTCACCATGGCAAATAGGGGACTGAGGCCACTGGACTGATCCAGTAAGCCAGGCGCCCTTGCATAGGCAAGGCTAGGGGCCTTCTGGGCACATTCCTTGAGAAAATGGGCTAGAAAGAGAGCAAAGTCATATGGCCATGCTCAATTTCTACCTCATTTTTTTGTTTGGTTGGTTCTTTGGTGTAGTCTTAGGGAAGATATTGAAATGATTGCTTTAGCTAATGAAACAGAAGAGAAAACAACAAAGATGAATTATGCAAGCTAGGATAGGAAAGGAGTCACCAATTGATTTAAGGAAATCAACGAACCAAAAAGAGAGCGATGAAAACTCCGGCCTGTGAACCCGAATTCCGAGCCCGAGGGCAAGGTTACGAGTCCAAGATTTAGAGAGAACTCTCAGCTTGCCTATTTTGAAAACAAACTCTACTAGAATCGATATTGAAATGAAAAAGAGCGAGGAGAAGTTTAAAAGGTTTCATGATATCATATTCATGTCATGCGAGCGTAAAAACTAATTACAAAATTATGTACAAGAATAACATAAAAGGATTACAAGATTACATGATGTCAAATGAACAATCTAACCTTACATGAATCACAAAGCATGCAAGAGACTTAGGTGGAATGGAAAAAAATTGCAGTCAATACGTTCGAATTCTTTCAATATCGATGCCACGATAATACCGAAACTTTATGTGAGAATTGTGAGGGAAGAGAGGGGGATTTCTTGGATGATTTTTGGATGCCTCGAATGATGGAATGGAAGGGGTCACTACTAAAAATGTCTTTATTTACGACCACCAGTCAACAACGGTGTAATGACCCGCCCCAAAACCATGATTAATTAAATGCTAATTACCGTAATTATCTAAATTACGCTAAAAATTTTTTTTCCACGTTTACCGTTAATTATTTATTTATTTTATTTTATCGGTGTCAAGTCTCGTGCAGGAGATGGCTAATGGTGCCGAGTTATCGGCTTAAAAGTTCCATTTACGTTACACACCCATTGGGTTAAATTATTTCAGGTTATACGATTCACGTCATAATTTTATTTACCGAGAATCGGTTAATATTATACTTCTCATTTTACATATTTTATCATCCCAATTTTAATTCATTTAATTACATTTCCTTTACATAATTTCTAGTGGTATTTGTATTTATTTAATTTTCCTTAAATCCAAGTTCCATTTTATTTTATCAGTATTGTACTAATTTATTATCAATAGATTTTATCTATTACAAACTCAATATTACAATTTACCAAATTACAACTATTATTATTTACTTGTCTTAATTTTTATCATCCTAAGTGTTTTAAGTTGTATTAGTTTTAATTAGATTGGATGATAGCTATATATATTACTAGTAAGGGGTTTTAGTCACTAAAACACTCATTTATTTTCAATCTCTCAAACACTTCACTCCTTTTCCTCTCTCTCTCCTGCACCAAGTCCACTGTTTTTCCCGCACCGGCCTCTTCGCCGCCCGTCAGTGGTGGTGCCGCCACTCCCTTCCCTCTCTTGTGTTTTCATCCATTTTTATCCTCAAGGGTAATCTCTCAAACCCCCAATTTCAATTCCAATTAAACCCTAATCTGAAAATCATGTTATTTATATGTTACTCTTGCAATTTCTATCTCTTCTATACTCTTTTAGCATGAATTCAAAGTTATAATTGTATTGGTTAAGCTAGGGTTTGAGTTTAGAGCTTATGCATGTGTAGTTTGAAGAGTTCTTGAGGGTTTCTTGATAATTTCTTGATGGATGATGTTATAATCTTGATGCATGTGAGTTTAGTGAAGAATCTGTGAGTTTAAGGGCTGATTATAAGCTTTAAGTTGTTATTTAAGTGTTATTATGTTCAAATTATGTAAATTGGTGATGTTTTGGTGAAAGAGTACTAGTTTAAGTGTTGTTCAAAGAATGCATGTTGAATCCATGGATGCATGTGGGATTTAAGGTCTTTGATGAGCTCATTTTCATTGTGTAAATTCTGGAAATATGGTTGATTATAGCCAAAGTGAAGTTTGGTTGAGAATTATTGAGAATTAAGGGCTTAATTTATCATTAGAGCTGAAATTAAGGACTTGGAAGTTTCTGTCCAACATCTGGGAATTTACAGAGGCTTAAAAGTATGATTTTTGCCCAGCTTTTTACTCCATAAGATAGCCCAAAATGTTAGCTAACCATAGGCTTTGGAATTTCGAGTTTCCGGCTTGTATAGGCCGAGATATGGCCGAAACCGTAACACCGCGTTTCTGAATACGTGTATGGAGTCAGTAACTTGAGGGCTGATTTCCGTCCATTTGGAGACCTCTTTAGTTTTTGTGGTAAACATGAAAGTTTTAGGTCACATTGCGAGCTTTCCGGAAAGGTATGGTTTGTACGTATCCGATATCGGGAGAGTGAGTTTCAAGCCCGGAAAGAAGGGCTGTCCATTTGAAAGCTTCTGCCCAGTCGGTCTTTTATAAAATCCCATCTTTAGGGCCTTAAACCAAACCAATGGAGAATTTTAAGCTTTGGTAAGTTATGGTTATATGTTATAATCTCAAGTTATGGTTTTAAGGTTGAAAAGTGAGATTTGGAAGCCTAAGCGTGTCCTAAGATCGTCTTTCCAAAAGTCTTTAAATCGAGCATGAAGTAATAATATTTCCCTTCATGATCTTTAGCATACAAACTCTATATTGTTGGTCTAGCTAGGATTTTCATCTAGCTTATTAACCTCCAAGCTCTAAGTAGCTCTAATTCAATTACCCTCTAAAATATCCATTCAAGCTTGTCTCTCAAACACATTCGAAAGCTCCTAAATCATCCTCACTTCGTCATTTTTTTAATCTTATTATCACGTCTTAGCATCATCTTTAAGCCCTTAATTTTCAATCTAACCTTCAATCTTTAAGTCTCATTCTTCATCAACCTAAGCTACCTCTCAAAGGTACAAGTTCCATCCTTTGATTTCACCTTTCTACATCAATTTCTCTATGTAATTTCATTCCGGAATTCCTAATTTATTTTAATTCAGCTTTTGTCCGGGTCCGTTTTGGAGCCCTTCCTCTCATTTTTGGCCTCTGGTTCTGTTGACAAAGTTGTAGATTATGTTTTTCCCTATTCCAGGATGCACTCTTTTACTTCATTCCGACTTTTCTAACTCAATTTATGCTATAAACTTTATTTATTTACAACCTGAAATTTTCACTCTAAGTTATTTCATTTATATTTACCAAAGTTTCTAAACCTTTGAAACTAATTAAGAACCTTAATCGGTTCTTCATTTTCCATTACTCTTATCTTAGTTGACAAGTCACCAAAGCCATCTCAAAGCCGAGACGCACCGCCAAGGTCTTTATCATCTCAAGGTACGCGAATTGTCCAACTCTTGTGGTTTATCCACCATTCAATACAACCATTATACGCTTATATATCTTTATCATGTTTATCATTATCATGAATATCATTAACATATATGTTATGTCTATTTTCAAAAGTGGTCCCGCCATATTATTTCTAGCTAGTTACATGAAGTGCTAGCCTTTAATCATGTATATGACGCTCCTGATCAGAGTGTCCAGACCTGGCTAGTGTCCGACTGCTTAGCAGTCACCCAATCCAAACTCCAGATCGGTTTGGGCATGCGCGCGTGTGAGGTGCTTTGCACCGATCGTATGGGATACCACTATATTTTCATATTTATATAAACCATGTCTACATGTATATGTTGTTATCTATGCTATTTACTCATAAATATGTACAGTTTCATGTTACTTCAGTTAATGTTTTTTTCCCCTTCCCTTGTTTTCAAAATGAATTTAAAGGCCGACACTAAAACCGTTTTCGAACGGTTTTACGTGTTGGAGGTTTACGTACTGAGTGTTTCCCCACTCACTTTTTGCAATGTTTTAATGTTTTGTTTTAGGAGGTTCGAGCTCCCAAGACAAAGGCAAAGCGATCGTATGACCCAAGTTTTGAGGTTGTCCTTCGTACCGCTGATAGCGAGGCAATCAGAGTTTGGAGACGTGGAATTTTCCTATGTTTTGAGTTTATGTATCTATGATCAATGGTTGTATAAGTTGTTCTATGTTGAGTTTTTGGAGTTAGTAGTTCATCTCTTTGTGGTTTATAAAAAGTGTGTGTGCCTTGTCTCTTTTGGGGACGGCGGTAATGCTTCAACCTAAGTGTTCCGCTGCGCTAATCAAAGGTTTGGGTGCTAAGTAGGTATTTAATCTTGTGATTAAGGTTGGGGTGTTACAAACGGGTTCTAAAACCCGTCGTAGATGATGCTACAATTACGACGGGTTTTTAACCGGTCCAGAATGGTTCAATTTTTACGACGGGTGTTACAACCAGTCGTAGATGTAATACACACCCCGTCGTAAATGTTATTTGAAAAGTGAGGCGGGATTTACTAAAAACTAGGCGGGGAACTTGAACCAACAAATAAAAAAATAACCCTATCTAAAATTGAAAAAGAATGACTCTACAAGTCCATCTACAGTACGTCTCACTCTCTGAACAGATCTAACCAAAACCTCCCTCATCTCCCTCATCTCGCTGCTATCTCCCTCTCGCTGCCATCTCGTTCCTCGCGGCCATCTCCATCATCTCGCTGCCAGATCGTTGCTCGTCGTCGCTCGTCGCTCGTCACTCATCGTTCGTCGCTCGTCACTCATTGGTCGTCGCTCGTCGCTCGTCACTCATCGGTCGTCGCTCGTCGCTGCTCTGAGTCTACCGAAAACCTCCTCCATCTCTGGTTCATCTCTCACTACCCTGGTTCATCTGGTTCATCTGCTTCGTCTGGTTCGTCTGCTTTGAGTTTGGCTAGGGTTTAGTGCTGTGACAACAATTTCGTAGGTAATTGATTTCCTAACCCTAAAATTTTTTCTGATTCAAATGTTGCCCTTTTCTTCTTTAACTTGATTCTGATTTAGTTTTTAGTGTCCATGGTTACTTTGAATGATGGGTCTTAGAGTCGTCGCTGCTCTGAGTCTACCGAAAACCTCCTCCATCTCTGGTTCATCTCTCACTACCCTGGTTCGTCTGGTTCGTCTGCTTTGAGTTTGGCTAGGGTTTAGTGCTGTGACAACAATTTCGTAGGTAATTGATTTCCTAACCCTAAAATTTTTTCTGATTCAAGTGTTGCCCTTTTCTTCTTTAACTTGATTCTGATTTAGTTTTTAGTGTCCATGGTTACTTTGAACGATGGGTCTTAGAGTGGGGATTTGGCCTAACGTTGAAAATCGGCAACTAAGATCAAGTGCATCGTTCAACTGCTGACTTCCTTGAAGGCATTGGTGGTTCTTTGCTTGTAAGTCAAAAGCTATAAATTGGTGTGGTCCACTGTCATTTGGTGGCTCTGCTCAAGGTCTTTCATTTGGATGATTGTTATTGCTGTTTCTATGTTGCAAGTCTTGTGTGTTGTTGGGTGCTACAGGATGTGGGCAATTGAAAGTTGATTTTGGGTTCCCTGTAAAGATTAATGGAAAACACAAAGTATTGGTGGGATTAACTGTCTAGTGGAGGCTCAATCCTTGGTCATGCAGTGAATCATCTTCATTGAGGTTACATCACATTCTTAGAATTATTCAAAATTCTCTACAATTTACACTGGTGTATCTGAACTAGTTTCTTCTATGGTCTTGTCTTGGTTCAGACTTATGTGGTAGAGGGGCTTCAGTTTGTTCTTAGTCGTTGATTCTCATTTCATTTGGGTGCCTTTTTCTAAAGACCATTTTATGTTATGAATGAAAGGTTCTCTTGATTGCAAATTATCCAAAAAAAATATTAAGTGAAATTATCCATATGGATGACTGGATAAGATAAACTTGTTTTCATCAAACTTAAATTATGTTTCAACATTCTATTTTAATACTAGCACAATACAAAAGTTATTTGTTTGCTTGAATTAATCAATTTTCTTTTTAAAAAACAAAAGTTAAAATTAACAGTGGGCTTTTTTTATATATATATTTTGAGTTATATAGTAGTTATATATTACTCCTATAAAATTAAAAAGAGTCCAAGACAGCTTAAACCATGCTCATCAGTCACCACTGATCAGAACTTAGGAAAAAACAGACTCTGCAACATTTCGATTTTCAACCCAACTTCTACTTGTAGAATTGGATGCGTTTTATACCATGTAGGACTAGAAGAAATTTTTGTCTTTTTATATATATATATTTTGAGTTGAAACATGGTCGGATACTGAATAAAATAGTATTTATTTTGCTATATATGAAGCTAGGTTGCTAATAAAAATGGTATATAATGCACAGATGCTAGTATGATCCAAAACGCAATTGTTTAAGGTATCTATATACACGTAAATATTCTATAATTTCTTGAGGATTTCAGATGTATTAGGTACATGTATATACTTAAATACTCAAAACACTTTTGGATTGTTATCTTTTAATTAACTAGTTCTTTTTTTGGGTTTGTCCTGTCCTTCAGCCGAGCCCTGTCTCGTATCTCCTGTTCTTCATCTGGTTATCCTTTCTGTCACGAAAGACCCTTTCTTGAAGTGCATTGACAGGTAAATGGAGTTAAGTGAATGAGGTTGCTAAATTGTTCTGCTTTCGTTTTGTTGTAGATGATTGGTAAACAAATGTCTTTAAAGTTCACAAGAATCAGTCACTTGATGGATGATTTGCTTTAATTTGGTTTCTATTGTTGTAATATGTCTCTTATTGTGTCATTTATGTTTGATTGTAGATAGTGAAGTTTATCTAGTTGCCATTTTGTAGACTTTAACATGAATAGTTATTGATTAAATAGTAGCAAGTTTAGTGTCAAAAATAAAAAAAAATTGAAATGTAAAGAAAATGATTAATATTAGATTTCCTTAGGATCTAGACCTGCGCAAGATTAAAAATGTCTAGAGTCTCGGTTTGTCAAATTGCTTAATGCGTCACTTACCTACCTGAGGTTATAGTTTTCTATCATCATGTGCAAATGTTTTGTGTGCTTCTATGTGGCCTTGTGTAACTTTTAACGTTGTATGTCCAATATTCAGAAGATGGAAGAATCAATCATGCTTTCTCTTCCTTTTTTTTAACCTATACCCCATAATAAAAGAAAAGATCTTAATAAACTGCTTCTACTTATTTTGTTATAAAGTAAGAAGACCATGCCTATCTTGTCCCCGAGTGAGACTTCAAGTTGCTGACATTTCAAGTTAGTTTATGTTAATCATGTAATAAGGGTTCTTGGTCTTAATTCATCATGCATTCTTTGGCAATTTTCAATGCTTGAGGACTTGACTTATTTGATTTACATCTTCTTGACATATTTACAAGTGTCCTGGTTGAATAAGGTTGATCATTTTTAATTATTTTTTGTTTTGAAATCACGTTGTCCGCTTTATTGATTACCACTGTAAAGTAGCTTTTCCTTTTGAAATGGTGTAAACGGTTTTAAAGTTAGACTTGGGTATAAATACACACTTCTTTTTATAAGTATTGATGAATTCATGGTGGTTTGCTCGTGTTGCTATTCCTCTAGTGTTATGAAAAGTTAATCAAATTGGAAATTTTGCTAAAATGAATTACTTTAGCAATGGTCAAGTACCTTAAGTCTTTTTTTTTTCTTCATACGAGTTTACCAATTCCCTATTTTGTCCTCCACTTGTAGGTGTTTTCAAGATTTTGATGTGATAGTACTATGTGACTTGTTCATGTGTGAATTGGCTTAATTACTTGTGAATTGCATATATTTTGATGGAATGGTTTTTGTTATTGTCCGTTAAATCCTAGTAAGTTACTAGTGATATCATGGTAGAAGAACTGACGACGTGGTATATTTGTTATTTTTTTTATTGCAGATGTCTTTAAATTTTGAGATTACATTGTCCTTTCATTATGGGGTTAAATTTGAGAAAAGGGATAAGAAAATCCATTATATTGGAGAGATTGGGTGTAATACCCTTAGCTATCCATATGAAAAGTTGTCCATAGCTACAATACGCAAATTATTGAGGGATGATTGCAAGTATGAGGGCAACATAGAAGAGCTTTGGTGGAAGACTTTTAGGATAGGGAGGTTGTTGATATGGCTCCCAAACTTGTGAAATGCAAAATAATGCATGTCTATGTGCTTGATAAACCTAGCGACAACCTTATGTTGCCATTTGTTGTACACAACTTTGTTGATACAAATTATGTCATATCCCAAAACAACCTTTCGGATCATCCACCTTCTAGTAACCTAGAGCGTAGTGGAAAAGCCAACATGGGTTCTATTTCTAGGAAACCTATAGGATCATCCTTCGAGAAGCAACAACCAATTCGAAGATCCCTGTTTCCTCCAAGACAAAGTGGGGACAAATCAACTCCTACTGATGGTATGATAGGTAAGATAAGTTTTAAGAAAGATATTTATATATGTATTGGTGTTTGGGCTATTTAATTTTGTGACATTTTATTGAGATTGTTACTTGACAATGTTCCATACTTGATTATGTGGCATAGTGGTCTTTATCCTTGTTTAAATGAGTGTCTATTATTTTAATTTTATTGTGTTACCTCCTAGCCTCTATCGAATATCTGCTTTGAAATTAAATTAATTATGTATGTATAGGTAATTTGCAGTGTCATGGCACCTAATAAAATATGGATGACTCTATCTTCTAATGGTCGTCTCAGTCAAGAATACAACCAAGGAGTAAAGGACTTCCTGTCATATGCATTTACACGGTTAGGACAAGAAACCATATTGATAAAGTGCCCTTGTGTCAAGTGTTGTAATTCAAGTGAGCATACAAGAGATGAAGTTGAAACACATCTCATAGTGTACGGGATCCTCCAAGGTTACACATTTTGGTACCATCATGGAGAAATGGCTAATGAACCACAATCCGATGAGCAGTGAAGAATTAGATGGACATTGTCAAGATGGTGATGATGGTGATGGTGATGGTGATGATGATGATGAGACTGATCAAATGATTAGAGATTTATTTCCAATTTACCATGGTCTTAATGAACAAGGAGTAAACTTTGGCTCTTCGGGCATGAGTGATTTTGTGGAGGAACCAGACGCTGATGCTATGAAATTTTTTAGGTTGTTAGAGAATCTTCAAGAACCTGCATATCCAAGCTCTAAATGCTCTAAGTTGTCTGCAATGATGAAGTTACTTCATATCAAATCTCTTGGAAGATGGAGTAATAAATCGTTTACCATGTTGTTGGAGTTTCTGAACAATGAGCTATTGCCATCGGGTTCCACGTTAGCCGAATCGTATTATGAGGCTAAAAAGATCATTAAAGATCTTGGACTCTCATACAACAAAATTGATGCATGTAGAAATGATTGCATGCTATTTTGGAAGGATGATGCATCACTTGATGCTTGTAAAGTCTGTGGGGCATCTAGGTGGACAGAAGATGAGCGTAGTGGAGAGGAAAAGAGAAAGGCCAATGGGAAGAAAATACCTGTGAAGGTATTGCGACATTTCCCACTTAAAGCAAGACTTCAACGTCGCTTCATGTGTTCAAAGACAGCTTCTGACATGCGATGGCATGATGAAGAACGCATCAAAGATGGAATTATGAGGCATCCCGCTGATTCTAAAGCTTGGGAATGTTTTGATGAAGTTAACAGGACATTTTCCTCAGATCCACGCAATGTTAGACTTGGATTAATGAGTGATGGATTTCAACCTTTTTCTAACTCCGCCATCCCTTATAGCATTTGGCCTGTGATACTTATCCCATATAATGTACCTCCTTGGAATTGCATGAAACAATCTAATTTCATTTTATCCTTGATTATTCCTGGCCCGGAGGGCCCTGGTGAGGCTATTGATGTTTACTTGCAACCATTGATTGATGATCTTTTGGAGTTATGGGATGGAGTTGATACATATGATGCATGCAGAAGTCAAAACTTCAAGATGAGGGCAGGCTTATTATGGACAATCAATGATTTTCCGGCCTATGGTATTTTATCTGGATGGAGCACCAAAGGGAAACTTGCTTGTCCTATATGCCACAAACATGATCAAACATGATCCACCATTTTTGCCTCAATCCCCCTTTAAAAGCTTTCTGCTTTTGACTTTGCATGAGTCAATGGTGTGAAGGCATGCATCACGGGTGATCTTTGACTGACTATTGGCACGGATCAGTGATGTGGCAGTGAGAAAAGCCTGACAACTTTTGAGGTCTCCTCATACAGATTGGTGATGTGGCAGCGAGCGTGGGCCGTCTGAGGGCCAAGCAAAGGCAGACGACTTTTGAGAGCTCTTATCGACTTTTGTTGCACTTGGGCTTGACTTGTAGAATTGGAGTAAGGCCCAATGGCCTTGTTTTTTTTCTAATTTTCTGTTTCTTGTTATGTTGCTCTCGGCTTTACTTTATGCACTTTTTCGGGTACAAAATCCAATGTCTACATGTGAGAAGTAATGATCAAGTTAGCAAGAAGTGTCTTGGAGGGAGCTGATAACCCAAGAGAGATTAATCATAGTAATGTTTTCTTGATCCCAAAAATCGACAACTTTACAAATCTTACAAATTTTTGACTCATCAGTCTATGTAATATTGTAATGTAGTGTATGAACTAGCAACCAAGGCAATCTCAACCAGCTAAAGAAGATCATGCTCGTTATAATCTTGGAAAACCAAAGCGTCATCACCCTATCGCAGGTAACATCTTGATCTCCTGCAAAATATTTTATTCCATGAGTTATCAAAACTTTAAGAATGGGATGATGGCCTTACAATTAATAGAGTTGGGTAAACACATTAATAAGATGCTCAAGCAATGTTTCAATAGACTTGGGTTAACACATTAAAAAGAGGCACTGAATCGCCATCCTACTCTTTAGTCATTAATAGGTGTAACGACCAAAGATTCATAATCATGATATCAAGACTAAACATTTCATAATCCAAGGATTAACGCAACGGAATTTATAATCTGAAGGCATTACCGCCGTCTATGATCATGAAAAAGGCTAACAAGACACTGTTTGCAACTTAACATTCCCAAAGTTCAAATGCATATTAATATATCTAACAACATGCATACCATATTAACTTAGGATTAACATATCACCCTTCCAAGACAATATATTACACCCAATACCCAAAGATCATATATCTTCAAGACTCTTATACATCAAGCTATCAAACATATACACGAAAGGTGAAAGATGACTTCCTTAAAATAAAGGAACCTTCTGCTCTTCAATTGGACTCGACTTCCTATCAATTCTTGGCTTATCCGCACTAGGGGCATCGCCTAAAACAAAAACAGAAAACTTCGCAAATAAGTCAGCTAAACTCAGTATACATACCGCTACAGTGTAAACTTTCACAGTTCATTTTATTTCGCGCCTTGTTAACTCTTTTGAAATAAGAAACCATAGTCACGTCATAAAAACATTGAATAAAAGAAAAAAGAAAATAAACATAATCATCATACACATCGTCATCATCATCATCATATACCTCATCATAAATAGATCTTGTTATAGACCACAACATATATAGACCTCATCATAAACACGAGCGAGGTCGCATGATAGATGCCTGTCGACATCGAAAGCACCTCAGTGCGATTAGCACCATATAACAAGAGACCCCAATGTTGAAAGAAAAATCAAAAACTTCCCTTGCGTTAACATCATGAAATCATCAGCATAAAACATTATCCTAAAACATCATCATCAATAAAACATGCTTGGGAAAGGTAGGCAATATGTGTACCTGAACACTTGAAACTTAAACACCAACTTGGACCCGCACAGACTTGAACAGGTGGGCGCAACGACCTCTTGAAAACTTTTAAGAAAGAACAACAATCATGAATTAGAGCCTAACTTGGGTGAGAGAAATGAAGAATATCCTAGTAGAATCCTAGGATTACTTGATACTTAAACTTGCTTTCTAAGGCTCACTCGGAAGGCCATAACTTCTCTCACAAGCATCGTATCATTATGCATAAGGAATTTCTGGAAAGCTAAGCTCATGTACTACAACTCTCTAGTTGATCATGAAGGTCAACAACGTGGTTAAGGAGGGTAAAAATCCTTAACACAGAAGGATGCCCAGAACATACAAGAATGAATACCGGTTTTTCGGAAAATCAAAACTCAGGTTGTAGACCTCGGTTAGGGACGTGTAAGCTGTCTATGGAAAGGTTGAAAGACATACTAAAAATTTCATGTTGACCAAAAACTGACTTGGACCAGGGAAAGACATGAACATAGGCCATGAACACAACAGAATCCCTAAAAATTATGGGCAGAACCATAAGTACTTGTCGTGATTCGGTAGTCCATAACTTTCACTCCCGATGTCCTATGCACACGTAAAAGACCATTCTGGAAATCTTGACATGCACTCTATAACTTTTTTTTTTTGATAAGTAGCGGCCGACGAGCCCTTTTCATTAATCAATAAAACAGTGCCAAGAAGCACCACACTGAGCAAGGGCTCATAGAATCACAGAGTAAAGTCTGAAACAACCCCACACTGATCCTAAAGATTAGATCAGTCAAATGAAAGTCCAAACTGAACAGCCATGACAGAACTACAATCAAACTCCTACTGAAAAATTATAGGGATATTGTGAAAATTCATTGCCAGCACTTCAATGGAGTATGTATGCTTGCCTTCCATTATGATGACCACAGTGACACTCTCCACTTCACCTTTTGAATTACCAACTCCTTGTCTTTGGCTTGATTATAAAAAATGATAGCATTTCTGTGAGTCCAGACAGACCACACTACTGCAAAGAATGAAGCAATCTAGCAACCCAATCTGATCTTGTTCTGAAATGTCACTTGCATCCACACCTCAAACATCTCCTTTAATGTATTTTCTTGCTGCAGCAGATGCCCCAGTGATCGCATGATTTCCAGCCAAACAGACCAAGAGAAAGAACAAGTGAGCAACAGATGGTTCTCACTTTCAGCTGCACTTTCACACAGGGGGCAGATATTGTCTGCAACTTCAATAATCCCTTTCCTTTGAAGCAGATCTCTGGTATTAAGCCTTCCAAGCAGTGCAATCCAAAGCGAAATTTCGATTTTTGGTGGAGTTATTTCTGCCAAATTGAGCAAACTATTGAATAATAGTGTGAGTTACCCTGTGCAATCTCTTCTGCCACTTAGGTCATTGTCTTCATTGTGAAAGAAGTAGAACCAAGCCACACAATGCTATCTTGAACATCCCGTCTAGGTTGAACAAACATCAATTTTGCTTTTAGTTCATCTTGAGCCTGTAGTTCCTCAATATTGAGTTCTCTTTGCCAAGACATCACCCATCTCCAATTCTCACCTTCAAACCATCTATGTGCACAGATGGCCCCCTTTTGATTGTTTGCAATCAGCTCTCATGTTGAACACATAAACCTAAGTGATCTTTAACCCAATGAAAAACATGCACTTTCAGACTGACCTCAGAACTCGTAATTACTTGCATCTCTTCACGGTTTTGGCCATAACTTAAGATATATAAATCGAAACTCCGAGATTGAAAAACTAGGCGTTAGCCAACATCAAGAGCTACCTATTTACACCATAAAAAGGGTCAAATTCACACTTTTCATTTTTTTGAATTTTTAGATTGCAACCATACTCTTTAAGGGTGTTTATTTAGGCATCTTCATGCAATTACACTTGATTATCTTACACCAATTTCTCCCAAATGAATTTCTAATCATAATTACTTATCTTCCAGCAGCAATACACCCAAAAGCCATCCATCAAAAGTCATTTTACATCCATGCAAAGCCTAATCTTAGCATACTTCATCATCTTAAACATCAATCTTCTTAAATACATCACTAAACACCATAATTCTCACTATCTTGACAATCTAACCTTAAGTACTACACATGCAACTAAATAATCCATAAAAATCTAGCTATTACAACAAATTCTTCTTCCAAAACATCATGCATGACCATAAATAACATAATCTCTATTCATCCACCCATAAAACAACATCCTAGTTCAATTTCTCACTAACATTATAAATTCAATAACCAACACTTAAACCCATATAGTACAATATGTTTACTCTTAAAATCATGAAAAACAACTCCTAGTTCAGATTATATACATAGACATAATACTTGAAGAAAAAGGATGAGAAATGAGAGAAATTACCGCACAAATGGAGAAGGAAGAGAGGAGGAGAGGTGGTGGTGTTCGTGGCCAGGGGTGGTGGTCGCCGGCCGGCGGCTGGTGGCGACAACAGGTGGTAGCTCGGCTGGGCAGTAGGATGGCCGAGTGTGAATGAGAGTGTGAGGGAGTATGGGTTTGTATGTGAGATCTTCCAACTAAGTGAAAATTAGAAACTTGTTATACTACTTGTTCTTATAGACAATTTGAGGCCCAAGGCCCTTTCGTTAATTTTCACTCAACCGACCCATCTGATGGCCCAAGTAAATGAATTCATTAATTTTAACTCCCTCCTTGTACTTATATCTCACTAAACTCAATTTACTTAAACTTGTTATACTATAAAAATAAATATTGGAAACCTAATAAATATACACCTCCTTGGAAACTCACATAATTATCTTTTACTTTTGCCTTGGGTAAAATAATGAAATAAAAGATATCGATAGCCGAAAGAAGAGTGAACATTCGTGATAACCGAATTTTAACCAGGATAAGGGAAAAAAAACAAGACTTAAGTTTCTAATTAGACCTCAGATCTTGATGGTCATTGCCATATCAAGTCCTACAAAACACACACACGGGTTAGACTAATTTGAACACGCGCTTTAGTTATTATCTTTGGTCTTGTTTAATTAATTTAATTAATACGTCCTATGGGGTAGTTAACACTGGGTTATTACATCGTACCCCCCTTAAAAGAAGTTTCGTCCTCGAAACTTGTCAATAAGCCAGACCTAATAGTACCTCAGAATAGGTTAGGATATTTCCTATATTTTAAGGTCAACCTTAGTACTTTTCGTGATTGAACACAAGTACCGTATGCATCCATACCTTAAAAGTCTCTTGGCCCTCATATCATATCATAACTCCAAATTCCATAAAGACGTAAAATCAAAACAACAACACTTCTTCTTTCCATAAGAATAAAACTCACATACTAATTTCATAAAATTCACCTAAAAGGAAAGAACTCATCCATTATGTTCTTCCATAACAACAATATAACTTCTATAAAACATATAGTCAATCATTAAATCTCCAAAAACGCCCTAAATCCTGTAGAAATTTCGACAAAGTTCCCCCTGTAAATTGGACTTTCCTAAGTTATCGACTGTATAATTTTCACCTGCATAAACCAAATTCACACTACAATTTCATCCATAAAGCCTCATGCTCAAACAACCAATAATCTAGGCTTGTATTTTCATCAATGTTCCACAACCTATAACCATATATCCATATACCTCAAACTCTAGTTTCTCCGAAAGTCTCCTTAAAACCTCGCTCTGATACCACAACTGTAACGCCCCCAAATTTATAATCATCATATCAAAACTAAACATTTCATAACCCAAGGATTAGCGCAGCGAAATTTATAATCGAAAGGCATTCCCGCCGTCCATGATCATGGGCAAGGCTAACAAGACAAAACCAGAAAGCTTTAAGGGTTTTCACAACTTTTCTCCCTTTTTCTTTTCAATAACACAATTTTTTTTTCAAAATTTAGCGTAAAAAGATCAAAAATAAAATGCTAGGTGATCTACCCTTGAAACAAATATAACTCTCCCCCCTCCCCACACTTAAAACACCACAATGTCCTCATTGTGGGAAATGTGTCACATGAAGGGTAGAAACCTACAAAAAGCAAACAAACAAAAACAACTAGCAAGCAAATGTGGTGGCGACTCGAGCCCACACGGCTCCAACAACAAAATGATCCCAACATGAATACTCAAAGGGGCTTGCGACCTAAAAGGAAAATCAAGCATGCGACATGGATCAATAATATTCAACTCAAAAAGAGAAGAGCGAAGAGATATTACCCCGAGTTCTTCAAATATGATTACTTAATCCGCGATCCATAGTAGCCAAGCAAAGGGTTAGGATTTTCAAGCAAAAATACAACCTAAGCTTGATAACATTGCATGCAAAATTATAAACATGAAAAAGAAACTAACTAAGAAAAACTGGAAATTACCTCAAAAGAAAGAAGAAAGAAAATCAACATAAGAAATGTATGGTTTGCCTCCCACAAAGCGCTTGTTTAAGGTCCCGAGCTTGACCTATTTACTTAGTTGATTCTCGAAAGGCGTGGTGTGCATGAAAGAAGCACGATAAGCTTTTTCCACCAACTCTTCCTCCTTTTCCTCCCACGCACCTCAATAAAACTCATGAATAATGTGGAATGATTCTCTGGTGCTGTAGTAAACTATGGAGGAATCAAGGGCAATGGCTCCCTTATCTTACTCCACCAATGTTTCTTCTTCCTTTTCCATCGCTTCCTCTTCTTGCACAAATACGGAGCACTACTCCTTGGAGACATAACAGGTCGATAGAATAGGGGTATAACCTCGGCTTGATATTTGGTGGTTTGCCGGGTCTCGGATCTTTGACATCCATCTCTCTCACTTCCATATGCTCAATGTAAGTTTCATTCAAAGCAATCTCCTTGCCATGGAAGGTGAAACCGTCTACATGTAACTTGAAATGAATAGACTTAGGGTGACTTTCTCAACCCCAATAATCTGGTTCCACAACAAGTAAGTACGGCTCCTCTTGATGTCTATCCATAATATGAACCACTGCATTGACCTTAAAACGTGACTCATTGTGAGGGTTCTTTCTCAAAGGATCGAGGTCAAAATCAATGCGTTCTCTCCCGACATGAAGAGACAAACCACCTCTTTTTACATCTATCACTGCTCCTGCAGTGGCCAAGAAGGGTCGAACAAGAATAATAGGATTTTTCCAATTTTCATCCATCTCCAAAATAACGAAGTCACAAGCGATAAGAAAGCTTCCCACTTGAACCGGGACGTCTTCAAGTATTCCCAGGGGCTTCCTAATAGTTTGGTCAGCAAGTTGCAAGCTAATAGCTATAGGGGTCAAGTCATCAAGATTCAACTTCTTACATATTGAGTGTGGCATGACACTCACACTTTCCCCCAAGTCACATAATGCATTATCAATTCTCATATCACCAATTAAGTACGGTATAGAGAAACTACCAGGATCGACAAGTTTCTCGGGAGACTTCCCATAATAGCATTGTAACTAACTGTGAGATGAACGGTCGACGACTCCTTTATCCTCCTCTTGTTTGTCAAAAGGTCCTTAAGATGTTTCTTGAAAGAAGGAACAACCGACATGACATCCAGAAAAGGAATAGTGACTTGAAGTTTCTTCAACATATCAATAAATCGCAAAAACTTCGCCTTGTCTTTATGTTGAATCAATCAACCAGGAAAAGTTACTGGGGGTCTATGTGGAACAAGTTTCTCCAATGGGTTTTCCCGATCATCTTCCCTCAAGACTTCCTTCCCTTTCTCTCGTCTTTCCTCAAGCTCTACATTCTCTTCCAACTTCTCTTTTTCCTCATCCTCGGCCTCATTAACTATAACATCATTCTCCTTCTCCTCGGCCATGGCTTGCTCAACTTCTAAGTCCTCCTCTTCAGTACTATCCGCCAAAATTCCCTCATTCTCTCCCAAAGGTCTCTCTTCATCCACATTCTTCTCCACTACCTTAAGTTCTTCAATTTTTCGTCCACTCCTTAGGGTAATAGCATTAACTTGCACCCCTTGGATAGGTTGAGGTTGAATGGGTTGAGAAATGTATATTTGTTGAGCAACTTGGGTCATTTGGGTGAGACGAGCCTCCTCACTTTCTTGATTAGCCGCAATTTGTTGCAACAACTTTTCCACCATAGAATCTTGGGATGGTTGAGAAAACTGAGTTGTGGGATGGGTTCATGTGAGAACTCTTCTTAAAAATATGCATGATGGTCATAGGGTTGAGAAATAGGATCAAACACAGGATTGGCAAACGTGGTATAGCTAGGATCATGATCTTCATAAGAATAGGAGTAAAGTTGGTTGAAATAGATAACATTCACGTGCTCTACTTGACGATACTCCATACATTGATGCTCAGGATGTGGACCCAAACACAACTTACAAGTATGCATATTATGAACATGAGTGGATGCAAACGTTTGTATACCTTGAGCTACTTTCGACTAGTTGGAAATTTCATCATTCACCATCTTCTTTTGCAAATCAAGGACAGTGGCCATTAGAAGCTTAATAGTAGGGTTGTGTTCCAAGGAATAATCCCCATTTCCTGAATTTTGGCCGCCTCTCCAATTGGGCACATTTTGAGATAGCTCGTGAAGAAAAATGTTGGCTTTCTCCACGGTTATCTTAAGGAACATCCCTTCAGATACGCGGTCATATTGATTCTTTAAACGAACCACAAAGTCCATAATAAAAGTGGTGAAGTAGCATCCAATCCGGTAAATTGTGATGTGGACACTAGCGTTGAAGACTTTTGAATCTCCCCCAAGCCTGGGAAAGATCCTCTCCGGATTATTGCTTGAAAGACATAATAACTTGCCTGAGTATATAAGTTTCATCAGCTGGGAAGGATCTTTACAGCAAATCTCTTTTAAGTACCTCCCATGAAGAATAAGTGTCAAGAGGGCACGTTTGAAGCCATGTCTTCGCTTTCCCCGTAAGAGTTAGGGGAGAGAACTTTAATTTTATGAATTCTGAAGATAAGCCAGGAACTTGCACGAAACTAATCCGATCTTCAAATTTATCAATATGTGCAATAGGACTCTCGGATTTGTCCCCATGAAACCGATTGCTTGAGAAGACTTCAATTAAGTAAGGTTTAAACTCGAACGCAACATCGGGTGGTAATGGTGTTAAAGTGATCGGGTTGCCTCCCGTACCCAATGAAGGAACCTCATATGATAGAAGGGTACAGAGTGAACCAGCTTAGCCCTCAACCATTAGAACTCGAAACCTCCTAAAGAAATGAAGAAACATCAAATTCGTCGGGATTGGGACAAACTAATTTCAAGCATGAATGCAATCTAAAACAACTCAAGCCCAAGAAACTAAGCTTGCTTCCTGGTAACTGCGCCATTTTGTGTGATGTGGTTTTGTATACCCCAATTTTGTCATTCTTCTCAGGGAGCAAGGGGGGGGGGGCCTAGGATAAAGCTATCTAAGTCTAGGTTGGGTTTAAGATCACTAAAGGATGAAACAGGTTGAAAATAGGTCAAAACCAACAAAGAAACTTTGGGCAGGTCAAGTATAAAAAATGGACTTCGGAGGCTTTTCGGGATGCAAACGGGGATAAGGAAATGGGTTTTGCAACAAGTGAGCAACAAGGGGGAAAATCAAGGGGCAATTCCGTTAGAAAATACCCACCGAACTTCCTTTCTCAAGGATAGTCCGGATTAACTTCCTCAAAGTCCACCATGGACCCAGAGGGTTAATGAAAGGGAATTCCCTAGTTAACCTCCTTCCACTTTCGTGGGTGAGCATTAAGTATCCCAATTCCAACCTTCCAACACAAGTGTTGGATGTATTCAGGAGCTTTCGGACCTGAACACTCCCACTTGAGGGAAGGATTGGAGTGGGAAATTGATTCCCCATCTAATTACTCACTAAAACTGCTAACCCAAACTTAATCACCCATTCACACCCTTAATTACCCCCTAACCCTTAAGGTTCTAGCCATTAAACATAACCACAACTAAGCTAACAACATCCAAACCAAACCTAAGCATGGATTCTAACAACAAGTAATGAAAACTCAAGTAAAACAATAAAGAAAGTAAGGAAAGCAATTAATCACAAAATGACAATCAAACTAATAATTAACACAAATTTAAAGAGATTAAGGGTAAGAGAATGCTTAACCAAGTAGTAGGAACCAAGGATGAACAAGAATAATGAAGAACTTCAAAGAACAATATAGAAAATAACTTCAATATTCCACAAAACTTCAATCCAAGCAAAGAATTCAACACAAGAGCTCTAATCACTCACTAATTACTTACTAATTACTGTAGAAAACTCACTAATTCTCTCCATAAATTACTCTAATCTCTCTCCCAGCTCTCCCTGCTCGAACCCCCCTTCAAAATCACAGCCTAGAAATATATAAACAAAGCTGGATTGTTTAGCAAAATGCAGCGTTTGGCCGAGCAAAAACGCGTGAAGCCCAGCATGTCGCGGGCGCGACCGGCTCTGTCGCGAGTGCTACGTCCATCTGGCAAGGCAGGCGATCGGTGTTTGACACTTTGTAGCAGGTGCGATTGCAATATTCGCGGGGGCGACCATCTTCTTTCGCGGGCGGCACCTCTTTTGTCGTGGTCGTGACCTGGCTCTGCCGCATTCCTTTGCTGCCCTTTACCTGTTGTGTCGTTGGGGCGACCTTACAGTGTAGTGGGCGCGACTTTTTCCCGCCGGGACTGTATTCCTCCATTTCCAGGTTGTAGCGCCCATTACCAATTTCGTAGCGGGTGCTACGACCCTGTTTCGTTTCCAACTTGAGGAAAAGCTTCCCGGGTTGACTCCGCCTCGGTTCTCGGCTCGACTTAGGCTCGGGGAATCGCTCGAGATTCCCTAAAAAACCTCATTTTAGCCCATATTCCTCGCATTTGCTCTAAAAGTGCAAAAACCTGCAAAACAACTAAAAAACTAATAAAAACGAAGGAAAAGACTTGGAAAAGAGCCAAAAGGGAAAATCGAAAGGCGTTATTTAGGCTAAAAAATGGGACTAAACACCCTGAAGATCAACCGCCGACAGACCAGCGGGGTCTGCGCCGTCGACAGCTTCGCCATGAACGCCCTCCTAGACTACTTCGGCACTAAGAAGCTCCACCAGATCACCGATGGCACCGCCCTCACCCCCACCACGTAACAAGTCATCGCCGTCACCCCTGACACCGCTGGATTCGTCAGCATCACCGACCTTGAGGGCGACAAGGTCGGCCTCACCGTGCAAGACTCCCTCGGCGGAAACAAGTTCGACTTCGCGTTCGTGAAATCGATCAAGTGGTGTACAATATGTCGAATTTTTCTACTCGAATTATACTAGGGTTTTTTTTAAAATTAAATCAATTAGAAATACACCTTCGGTTCTGGTCATATGACTAGGTTTCTATGTTCCGCTGGACATCATCTTGCTCTTCTTGCTTGCTTGATTTTGTGTGGTTGGATGTTTCAGGTCTCTCGCTTCTAGAATACCCGGGAGTGAAAGTTGTGGATCCTGGCTATGCTTTGTCGGTTGATGTCGTGAATCAGATACTGATTGGTTCACAAGGGAAACAAATAAACACCTCTCAAGCTTTAAACCCTCTTTTTCATTTCTGAATCTGAGTCAATGTATGGTTTGGAGCGTATATCAGACTTGGGGTAAGTCGTTGTTCATTTCACATTTGTATTGTGTTGTCTTCTTCCTTGTTTCTTTTATCAATTTAGGTTTCATATAAGAGGTTTGATTTATCAAGTTCAATTTTGGTTATTGATTTTATTTTTGCAAAGATTTAGATCCAATTGGAAAGAATAGATGGAACCGTGATTGTTAAGATGAACAAGCTATGCAATTTTTATATTCTTAGCGATTATGTTAGATTTTTGGGATTTGTTTTCTATATTTGATCTAAATTTGATAATTTTCTTCCATTATTTTCCTTTTCGATTAATTTGAGGTCAAGTTTTTTGATTCAATTTGTTATTTATTAGGGTTTATTAACGTTTTGTGACTCAAAATGTTGCAACATAAATCACATGCCAATAATGATTTTTAAATTGTCGCTCTTTATTTTTCTGGGTAAGTTCGTACACCACATTTTTAGTAAGTTCCTTCACCATTTTTTAGGCAGTTTAATCTGGGTATACAATACGATACTAAGTGGGACTAAAACAGATGATAGCATTGTGTACTTATGTTGTTGTATAGCATTAGTGCACGTCTCCATTGAACAAGGTACAAAATTATGCACATCACTTATGATCTCCTGTAGAAATTTGTTGTCCCCTTTATTTTATTCTTTCTTTTTGATTTAGGGGGAGATAGAAAATAGTGAATCATGAATTCAAAGATGCAATGGTTCGAATTAATTTTCTAACCAACTGTATATCATTGCACAGAGATTGATTTTATGTAGTGTGGATGTATCACTGGATAGTAATGTTGGGAATGTCCCGACAATGTTCGATATACATAGAGTTTAAACCAATATAATATAGTTATTATATGTCTTGCTAGGGACCTCTATATTCGGTAATTAAATATGTTTAATTACAATTATATTATTTGGACCTACTGGGTTACACAAGTTAGTGCCCTGGAATAATATAATGTATGTAACCTATGTAATATCGTATTATGTTTTTTTAGGAATGTTGGGAACTATTTTGTATGAGAAATCAGTCCAACACGGACCGTGGTGATCTGCCACGGACCGTGGTGAGATTGGGTCGACTTAAAGGATATTAAGGAGGCCAACACGGACCGTGTTGGGCCTCAAAATGCACCGTTAAGTAAGTCGGCTATTAGGGTTTTTGTAACCCTTTCCCCAAGTCCTTCAAACCCTATAAATAGGAGTCTCTCTGAGAGTTTTATCGAGGGAACTGCTTGAGACTTTTAGAGAGATACATGGGTCATTTCCTAAGTTGCTCTATCTTTCAGTTTGCAGTTATTGTTTCCTGAAACAACTACACCATACAGAAACACATACATCTTAGATTGAGATCTGTGTCGATCGGGTCGATCTAGCAATTGAGTTCCTGGAGTGCTGCGTGGACTTTCAGTAGATGATTTCTACATTGGAATCTCAAAGGTCAACCTCTGCATCACTCGGATTAGCGATCAGGTATAATTACTAAAGCCTCTGCAATTGTGTTCCTTTGGTGATTAATTGTTTTATAATCGTTATGAATATTTCACCAATTAATCTGTATCTATTTAGGAAATAGATAACCTAAAAGGCTAAACACTAACAGTGGTATCAAAGCCACCAATGACATGCTAAAGTATTATACCTTAATTCATAAATAATTTTATCAATTGTTGAATTATTTTATGAATTTGCTAGAGTAAATTTAATGTCTAAATTTTAAAACTTTATGAAAGTTTTAGTCTTTGATGCTCAAAATAATAAATCTGGAAATTTTATTGATAAGTTTCATGCTTTATTATTGTTATTTCTTATTGCCTTCAAAATTAGTCAATTCATGCTTGTTTAACTGTTACATTTAGCACGAACTTGGTTTATTTTAGGTTGTCTTAGAAACGACCATGTTTAATGTTGTTAAACAATAGGCAATACATGAAATACCTTTAATTCGCAAAATAAGATTTTGTAGAATTATTTTCGGATTTAGTTTATTTACAGTGAATTTAATGAAAAAAAAAAAATAAAATATCAAATGAATTCGAACAATTCCAAGAAAATGTTTGAAGGTGTCTGGAAGTGTTTTGGACTAGCCATAATTTTTATAGATATTTCCCAATTGAAATAGATTTTTAATTGAGTTTTTCATATATAACGAGAAATAAATTCAGTCACTTCTCTGAATTTTATAAATTTATAGAAATTTGTAAAACTTCTGAAAAATTTATAGTAGATTAGTGGTTAATCATATTGATAAGGATAAATTTTTCGTGAATTTTCAAATTCGTTAAGATAGTTTTCCTTTAACTTTCAGATCTACAGCGGAGTATAATCGTTTACTCTTTTGATTTTTATTCTATGTTTTGAAATTTTATAAAAATCTGAAAATTTTAAAGTAGCATATTGGATGACCCTACTGTATGGTGAAATTGTAAAATTTGATTTTTGAACTTATTAGACTGTTCTCTTTTATTTTCCTATTAAATGACGAATTAAAAATGTTTAATTCCCTATAATTTTACAAGTTTATGAAAGTTGATAAAATTCTGGAAAATTTCATAGTAGATTATTAGATAACACTATGATATGAGAATTTTAAGTTTGGTAAGTTTTTGATATTTTATTTAAATTTTTTATGACGAAATAACCATTAATGGGAAGCAACACCGATTTTGTCGAGTCAACTCAGACCGTGTTGCCAATAGTGATGATAATTTCGTGCTCTTTTAAGGTTTAAAATTAATTTTAGAAATTAATTATCGAATCTTATTATAGCTAAATTAGTTGTTAGGCATAAAATCTAATAATAATTTGTAAAGTTTAGGAAACATGAAATATTTTAAAAGATATAATATCTTTTAGATCTCTTGACTTTAGGAAAATTGTGTAAATTTTGTGTAAAGTTATTTTATAGAATCCTAAATCTTTTTAAATAACTAAGATAAAATTTGAAATTTTGTTTCTTCTGACAATCATGCAAACTATTCAGGAAACCTTATTTAGTATTTGTTTCCTTGTATGTGTTATATTGTAATTAAATATGTCTTTATAATTTGTTATTTAAAGCATGTGTTATATTTGATATAATTATTGCAATATTGTATGTTTGCATGTGCTTCTAGTATGGCCATAGATACTCAGTTTTACCGGTCTGCATACCGGGTTGGCTGAAATACGGCATACGTGCCGTCGTTGAATAAATTTATATTTAAATTTTCAATTAAGTTTATTAAAATTCATGTAAGGCCTCTTTGGAGAGGTCCACTTTGTAAATTTGTTGTACTTGGAGACATCAAGTCGAGTGAGAGTCCAACAACAATAGACATGTTGATCCGAGTTGGAGTCGTATCCGAGGAAGTTGCAAAAAAAAAAAAAAAAAATCCAAGAAGATATTCTTGAAAACTGTCAAAGGCTTAGTTAAAATTAGTTTGGCTAAGTCTAGGTAGCCATACTAGTGGTTTTATTTTATGCTTTAATTTGTTATATCATGTTGTTTTAATATTCCTTTTATGTTTCGAAAGAGTTCACCTAGAATTGCATGTTTAGGATAATAAAACTTACTCTCAAAATTGAATTATTGCTCAACCTATCGAAACACCACTTAGACGGGAAAATAAAGAAAGCCAAAATGAATTATTTGCCCGTCATTAATAAATAGGGTGGGAGTTTGATCAATTTAAATTAGCTATCAAAACAATTTTGGGTTAAAAGCAGAGGAAGATAAATATTGTATTCGATACAATTTTCTTGTCGAGAGTCATTTTGAATGATCGATCATAAGATGATCCACCAAAGGTGACATAGGCTCGAGTTTTGTTGGGCCAAAGCCCACTTGAGCCTATGAGTCTTGTGGGTCTTGGTTAATTGAAACACTAAATGAGAGTTGATAATGTGTTTTGATTTGAAATTAAATTAGTTTATTTTCTTTTGATGAATAATAACAAAAATGAACCAATTTGTCTCGTGGAATTAACTATGTCTTTTCACTCAAACATCAACCACTAATAAAATATTGTTCTCTCCTTGAGAAAGATAAAAACAATTACACCAATTCCTTAATTGACATCGCCATCACAAGATTGTCTTGGAGACGAATAAAAGAAACATATCTTTGATATAACATTGAGCTAGGCATCAATATTAAGAGGTTAATCAAGCCAAATGGATACACGAAATCTCATAGTATTCATGCGACTTTAACTCCAAAATGTTTGAAGATTAGAGGAGGGATTTCAATATTACCAACTCAAAACCAGGTTCAACGAACTAGTTAAAGTTGACAAATATGAAACCACTAACCATATAGTCTCGGTTAAGCTAGATAAAGGCCAATTTATGGCACTCATGTATGAAATGATTTGACTATTTTGAAACATAAGAAACCTCAGATCCCCCTTTAACCAAAAGGTTGGCGATCAAAGATAGTCTTTAGTGAAAGGGAAAATAAGATTTAAGAAATCTATCAAAGACAAGAAGTCAAAGGAAACGTAAGGACAAACAGTTGTACATACCCGATCAATGACAGCAACCGATTAACCACCCATGTCATGTGTGACACTGGAAGTGTGAATGTCCAAACTATAAGGAAGACTTGAGATATGATTTCATTTCTAGGCCAGTGTGTATATGATACTCACTACCCTTATCAAACCCACTTGGAGTATAAGATATTGGCTGTGAAACTCACATTTATGCAAATGTGCAGGATCTACAACAAAGTAGATGTGTTTTGTAGGACGAGAGTGTAGGACCCGAAAAAATTCCCGTTCAGGAGAACAGTTTCGAATGTGCTACTCAAATGATCGGGAGCCGACTAAGGTTGCTTAATCCTCAAATAAGGATAATTTTATTTTATGAAATTCGTTTTCAATGTGATGAAGCTTTATTTATTTACGAACCTATTTATGTTATAAAAATACTCGAAATTTCACAAAATAATTTATCAATGACTTGTTACTAGCCCATTCCCAAATCCAGACCAAAAAGAAGACATATGGGCCGCCAGAAATTATCATAGGCCGCATGGCCTAAGATTATTTTGTGGCTGGGCCAGCGCTTCTTCGGCCCAGAGAAAAATGGGTGAAAATTAGCAATGGCCGCATAACCTTTGCAGATTTCCATGCCCGTTTTTCTTGGGTCGGCCTTGGGTTGGTGAATATGGAGGTATCAAATCATTTCCAAGTATTTTAATGCAAAAACGTGTATTTTTAATAATAAAAAAGGTTATAAAGTAATAAAGAGTCACCAGCCGATTTAAGCAAATCGACAAACCAAAAGAAATAAAAGATGACTCAGGTCTACGAATTCTAAGTTCGGGGGTAAGGTTACGAATTCGAGACTTAAAAGAATTCTTGAATCCGCCTGTTAGAAAACAGACTCTACTAAAATCAAACTTGAAATGAAATGAGCGTGGAGAAGTTTAATAAATTTCACAGCGTTATATTCTTGAACATGCAACGTTAAAACAATGAGGTTTTCTTTACAAAATATGTACAAGTAAGAAAATTAAAGCGCGAATTAGATGTTTAAATATAATAGCAAAGAAAAGCAAACCTTGCTTGATGATGGATAAGATGGGAATGAAGATCGATCTCTTGA
The DNA here is from genome assembly GCA_029582165.1 of Portulaca oleracea. Lineage (NCBI taxonomy): Eukaryota > Viridiplantae > Streptophyta > Magnoliopsida > Caryophyllales > Portulacaceae > Portulaca > Portulaca oleracea. The sequence continues at coordinate 527,316 of CM055885.1, read as the reverse complement.
TTTAGCCTCAGTTTGGAGTTTGGATGAAAGGATGAATGTTAGGATGGTTAGAAAAATGGTGTATGAATGATAATATGGTGATAGTAATGGTGATTATGTGAAAGAAAGGGAACGAAATGATGAGATTTTGAGAGAGAGTTGGTAGTATGGATGAAGATAGTTGATGATGAATGGTATGGAGATGTGTTGTATTTATAGGTGATGGAAGAGGGAACACGTCCTAAAAATCACTCCTCCCATGCACAATCAAAGACTATGCGGCTTTTGACAATATCTTGGGTCAAGTCTAGGTCAATCACGTGTGGTATGATCAAGGGATAGGCTGGAAAAATCTAGCGCTAAAATCAAATTTAATTGCCAAGGCTAAGCGGCCTATAGCAGAAGAAGACACAAGGATCGGTGACGTGGCGAACGAAAGCGGGCCGCTTCTCTCTACAAAGGCTAAGAAGCTTATTGATAAGTGATTTTTATATAATATTTTTAGGGGTCAAAACACGTGTATTTCTTCACTTGGTTGCGAGATTGGTGCATTTTGTAGGGAATATTGGAAATACACTCAAAAGCATGAAGAATTGATGGAAAAAGGGAGAAAATATGAAGAAATTGAGAAGAAAGTTGAAAGAGAGAGAGATTGAAGAAAGAATGGCCTAAAATGCCAAAGACCGACCCAATATTTGGGCGGACATGGGAGACACTGCAAGCGCCCAAGAAGCACTGCCAGCTAAGGCAGGAAACGCGTGCTAAAGAAAAGTGCCAGCGTTGCTAGTGCTTTTCAAGCGCTGCCAGCTTTTGAAGGTGGAGACTTTTGAAACTTGGGCTAGACGCTGACAGCGCCCAGGAAGCGCTGCCACCGCCTAATGCCCTAATCCATGTCTTATAAAATCCAATGTCCGCTGCACATCTAGGAATCTAGAGTATTATTCCACACAAACTTTAGAATAGGGTTTTCTTTGTATTTTCCTTCCTTTGGGGAGCCGTTCTAGTAGATTAGAAACAAAAGAGGAGGAGAAGGAGATCGATTCGGGTGATACGAATAGATCGCATTCGACGACTCGGATGTTCGGTTTAATTTCTATTTTTCTTATGTTTTGTTATTCAGGTTTTATTATTGTTTTCCTAGGTTTTATTATCATGAGTACTTAGTTTATTTGTTAGGGGGATAAACTTAATGTCTTTTGATTGATTTTGAATACAGTCTCGGTGTGAAGTTATTCCTTCTATTTGTTTGATCTTCGTAATTTGTCTGTCATAGTAAAATCTGGCTAAACGCCTTTTACTTGGTATTAGATTCTTGACAACAGAGCGACAGTTTGAGTCTTGAATTGGAAAGACGTAGATTGAATAGGCGTAGAAAATAGTTAGAAATAATGATTCTTGGCTAGGGTCGGTTAGAATCAGTTCTTATCTTTGATTAGATAAAATAGTTAGAAATAATGTTTAGTTTAATCATTGTAACTCACTTCGAATCGAAAGATTGCTGCGAAAGGGCCTAGAAAGATTATAGACTCCAAATTATCTTGTTACTTTATGCTGGGGTTCTTGATTAATTAATTGATTGACTAGAGTGGACTCCCTGAACTCTTTTAATTATTAGAAAGAATCCTTTAATTTCCTGCTTTCTTAGTTAAGTTTTATAATTCATTATCACAACCCTTTGATCGACCTAGCATCTTTTGTAGTGAACACATGTCCCTGAGAGAGAACGATATTTTATTACTACACAGACCCGTACACTTGCGGTACACAGACATGATACGTTTAGGGCCTGTCAAGTTTTTGGCGCCGTTGCCAGGGAACTATTTTCCCCAACCGCCATTAAACGAAACGCACTCTGGTTGACTAGGTTTTTATTGCTCTTCTTTAAACCCTAACATCAAATAAAAATTAAAAATTTTTAAAATCTAAAAATATGACATCTTTTTATTTTCCTCAACTTGAACGTGAATTATATTAGAGTTATTATGAGCATTTATTTGCTTTTATTGTTGAAAAAGAGCTTACGATTGGAAAACGTGAAACTCTTGATGTTATTTTCAAAGGTGTGAATATAGAGACCCCTAATATTTTGAATTACTTTGGTTTTCGTGAAAAATCCGTTGATAAAGCTTGGGATTTACTTAAATTACTCGAACGTGGAACATATGATTTTGAAACTTCTATTGATGTAACTGAGTACTTTAATGCTTGTGCCTTTCATGATAGGTCCTACATCCGATCTCGTAATTTAGTTACTAGTGTTTCATGTCGTTCTTCTGAACAGGATGATTCTACTTGCCCTAGTATTGCCTTATTTAATTCTTTATTGAAGGCAGCAGTAGAAAAAGAGTTGAGTAAATTGTCGGAAAGGTGTGACTTGTTGTAGGGCATTGACCATAGTTCTAATTCTTCCAATTTTAATGATGGAATAGGAGATGATAGCAAGTCCCCCTCCCCTTTAGAAGTTAGCGTAAATGATTCTTCTTATCCTAGTTTACCTGAAATCACTACTGATGGTGTTTTTGATTTGCATGATATTTCCTTACCTTTTTCTCAGGCAACGGTAACGCTCAAGTGGATTAGATGGTGAATTGGTGAGTGAATGAGTGTGTCAAATGGCTTAGAGAGGAGTGGTATTTGTAGGCTAAGTAGAGAGAAGGCATGCATGCATACACACTTCACCTCGTAGTCTCCGAGCTGATGCAGAATAGCAAGATAGTAGGGGGGATGATCTTCCATGGACGGTGGCATGTGGTTAATTGACCACGTGTGGGCGGAGCCACCAAGGCTGACTGGCTACCAGTTGGGGGGGATGAATTGGTTGTCGTCCACGCATACATGGACGGTGGTGTGTGGAGTCAACCTGCCTGGGGAATAGGAGGTTCACACTGGACGGTGAGAGCTAATATTATTTGCCTTTGTGAGACGGTTTTTTTGAGTGTTGTTGTGAGGATTCGATCTCGCGACCTCTAGCTTTAGCTCTTAGGACTTCCATGGCTTCCTCTTTTTTTTTTTAAAAAAAAAAAAATACATGTAGCTAGGTAAACTGATGGAGCACCATCCACGTCTACCCCACCAAGTCCAACTAAGGAGATCTAATGTGTTTACAAGGAAGTAGGGAGGGCCCTAGAAGAAGGATCCACCAAGGAGGCCCAACGTCCAACCCATGTGGTGTGCTCTATCTTCCAAGAAGACGTCCAAACTAGCTAAAGAAGGAGTGATACACGTGGCATGGGCGCCTATGAAGAGAAATGGAATGTTTCCTTATTTAGTAATTAGTAGTTACATTTTCCTTATTAGTAGTTGAGTTTGTTATAAGGCAAATGCCATAATATTAGTGTGTGTGTGTGTGAACGTCTAGTAGGAGGGTAGAAAAGACGTTTTAGTTGTTGCTTAGACGCCAAGTATAGGAGACATAATCCTAGTCTTTGATGGCTAATTTTGTAACTAATCCAACTTGGATTAGGAAAACCAGTTCCTAGGAGGATTTTCTTGCTTAGGCGTAAGTATAGTGTCCTAGTAGGATTAAGACTTAGCCTATTATAAATAGGGATGTATGTGTGTCGTCCAAAAACACACACTTTTCGACTATGATGAATATAATTTGAGTTTTTTACTCACCCATGAGATTTCTCTCTCTACTATTGTATCTTGAATTGGCTACTCAAGTGGTGAGGTAGAGATTTGTCTCCTACGCTTAGAAGGTGTTTCTATAACTAAGAGAAAGAGCAAGTAGCCCTAGGGATTGTCTTGTGTTGTTTCAGTATCAAGTTCAATTCCCTTCGACTATCCTTTATCTATCCATCCTTAGTTAGATATCCTACAACCCTAAGGTTGTTTCCATAATCTCTCATAGATCCAACCCTTCACGTAAGAAACCCTAATCTAAGATTTGTTGCACATCGTTCTTATTGATGTGTAATTGATCAAGCCCTAGTCTTTGATCCGGTTATACATCAAAATTGGTATTAGAGCTTAGGTTTTTCTTCTGAGTGCAACCAAAACGGCCAAACACATCCCCAAACATATTCCCAAACACATTACATCAGCCATCCCATCATCATGGCCAGTGGTAGCAACAACAACACTTCTAGTGAGCAATTGTTGGAGGAGAAGGCAGAATTGGAAGGAAAGGTGGCATTCCTTTCAAAGCAACTTGAAAGATACATGCATCTGCAACAATGTGAGCTCAAAGATTCAGGAGAAGAGGAGAGTGAAGTAGAAGCATCGAGCCACCCTAAGAGGCCTTGTCAAACACGACGACGTGAGCCTAGAGAAGAGAGACTTGACTTCAAAGTTGATATTCCTGAGTTTGAAGGTAATCTTGATCCAGAATTTTTTCTTGATTGGATTCAAACTCTGGAGAGAGTATTTGATCTGAAAGATGTTCTTGATGAAAAGAAAGTCAAGTATATTGCTCTTAAACTTCGAAAACATGCTAGTATTTGGTTGACTAACTTACAGAAGAAGAGGCAGCATGTTGGGAAAGAAAAGATTCGAACTTGGGAGAAGATAAAGAAGAAACTCCACTCTAAGTTTCTTTCTGCAAGCTACTTCAAAGACAACTACTTTCAGCTTCAACAACTCACCCAAGGAGCTAAAAGCGTCGAGGATTACACCAAGGAGTTGAACACCTACTATGGAGGTGTGATCTGAGGGAGGATGAACCTCAAACTCTTGTGAGGTATCTAGCTGGATTGAATGAAAGTATAAGGTATGTTGTAGAGCTTCAACCTATACTACACTTGATGAATTGAGTACTTCGGCTAACAAAGTTGAGCAGCAACAAAAGAGAAGGGGAAAGGAGATGGCGAGAAGAAACTCCCCCATACTCACCTCAACCCTACACTCCACAAAAGAACCCTAATCCTCCTAAAACGCTGCCCACAAAAACACCACAAAATTCCTATGGATGCCTGTCATATTTTGCTTGGAAGACCGGGGTTATTTGATAGGAGTGGATTCATGATGGAAGAGTTAATACCTATACTCTTGTAATCCAAAATAATAAGATAACCCTAGCTCCACTATAATCATCCAAACCATCCCTACCCAAAGAGAATGATTCCAATCTCATCACTTTTATGACCACTGAACATCATGAGTTTAGTGAGCATAAGGAGATCATTCTCTTAGACCTAAACACAAACCCTAGACACAAAAAACCTAGCCACAAAAATCACACTCTCGTCACCCCTATTTTAGAGCAATACTTTCATGTATTTCCTGAAGAGATGCCCCCAGCCCTGCCCCCCATGCGAGATATTCAACATAAGATTGATCTCATCTCTTGATCGGTCTTACCCAACAAGGCTGCATACCGGAAGAACCCTAGTGACACTCAAGAGGTTCAAAGGCAAGTTGATGAGCTCCTAGCAAAGGGTATGATCAGAGAGAGTCTCAATCCATGCGTCATCCCTACATTATTGGTCCCTAAGAAGGATGGAAGTCAACGCATGTGTATTGATTGTAGAGCTATCAAAAACATTACTATCAAATATAGGTTTCCTTTTCTTAGACTTGAAGATCTATTGGATGAGCTCCATGGTGCCCAAGCCTTTTCAAAGATCGATCTACGAAGTGGGTATTATCAAATTCGAATTCAAGAAGGGGACGAATGGAAAACAACTTTCAAAACCAAGGGAGGTCTTAATGAATGGTTAGTTATGCCTTTTTAATATAACTAATGCTCCCTCTACTTTTATGAAATTAATGAATCAGGTTTTTAAGCCCCTCATTGGCAAGTGTGTTGTCTATTTTGATGACATACTTGTGTATATTAAGAGTGAGCAAGATCACGTCTTTCACCTCCAATCGGTTTTGGAGATCCTAGCTCATGAGAAGCTGTTTAGCAATCTATCTAAGTGTCACTTCTTCACCAACAAATTAGTCTTTCTTGGCTATGTACTCTCGGCTGATGGGATACAAGTTGATGTAGAAAAGGTCAAAGCTATCAAGGAGTGGCCTACTCCTACCAATATTCATGATGTTCGAAGCTTCCACGGCTTGGCCTCTTTCTATAGGAGGTTTGTGAAGAATTCCATTACTATTCTATCTCCTAAGACCGAGCTATTGAAATCCAAGGAGTTCTTATGGACTCCAACTGTCCAGCAAGCGTTCGACATCATCAAGGAAAGTGAAACGTGTCGGGTTCGGGTTCAGGTTCGAACTCCCTAAGACGAACTTGAAATCCCGACCTGGCATTCTTGAGCTAAACCTGGTTACCCGTGCACTCTCGGGACCTATTACACTTCCTCCGAGAGCAAAACGGTGTGTATCGAGCTAGCATGGCGTCAACGGGTCACCCTTTGTGGAGGATTGGAGAGGCTCGGGTTTTGTTCCACCAATCTCGTAGGCCCCGGGGTCATACCGGGTCGTCTCGAGACGAGAAACATCGAAGAATCGGGGCTCGGGAGTGATCATGGAAGCGTTGAAGTCACGGGGGAACTAGCGGCCCGTGACGATCCGCGACCGAACAGCGCCCGGCACGCCGCGACGGTCACAGCCAAGCGGTCGCGCCGCGCGGGGGCTTGTAGCGGTCGCGACATTCGGTAGAAGGGCCAGGGGATTTCTGGGCAGCAAGTGGTCGCGCCCGCAACCAACTTTGTCGCGCCCGCGACTTTGCCCTGAGCTGATCGTCACGTCCGCAACGCAACATGTAGCGCCCGCGATTATAGACTGAAAGACGTGGGGTTGCCTAGACTGGGGGAGGTCGCGCCGTGACCAAACCCGTCGCGCCCGCGACGGTCCTGCCGAACTGCATAATTTTGCTGTCAAACGCTGCGTTTCGCTTGTTTTCCTCCCTTTCCTATAAATACCCCCTCCCTTCCAATATTTTGATAGTTTTTGAGATTTGAATGTAATGCTTGGCATTGTAGGGTTTATCCCAACTTCCCGAAAAATCTTGTTAACTTTATCTAATCAATTTTGGTGGTGTTTCAAGTCATTCCTTTAGTGATTATTTAGTGGATAACCTTGGATAATCATGGTGGGGTGTTAGGCCTAGGGTTATGGTTCCCCTTGCCCAAGGTCATATCCATCCTGTGGGTGTTCAGGACCCTTGTTCTTATTGAATATCGATACCATTCAACTACTCAAGCTTATCTTCACCCTCCACGTGTACGGTAACGCTCCAGAAAGGCTATGCACCGCACTTGTACTAGCCCTACCTTGCTTTGATAAGAAGTTTGAAGTTGAGTGTAATGCTTCTGGAGTTGGTATTGGAAATACTCTATCTCAAGAGGGCCGACCCCTAGCCTACTATGGTGAGAAGCTCAGCGATGCAAGGAAGAAGTATAGCACCTACGACAAAGAATACTATGCTATTATTCGTGCCCTAGAACATTGGAGGCATTATCTTATTGGCCACGAGTTTATCTTGCATAGTGATCATGAAGCATTAAAGTATATCCAAGGGCAACACAAGTTAAACCCACGCTGATAAGTCGTTTTTATATAGAGTTTTTAGGGCTCAAAACATGTCAGTTTCATGCTTTTTATATTCGAAATCCTGTATTTTTATGTCAATTTCTGTGATTTATACACTTGTTTGCGAGATTGGTGTGTTTTGCAGGAATTAATGGAATTGTATCAAAAAGCATGAAATGTTGAAGGAAAAATGGGAAAAATCAAAGAAAATAATAAAAAAAAAAGAGTTGAAGAAGAAGAAGGGAAAGAAGAAAAACGACCCAGATTGCCACGGCCCAAGTCCAGCTGAGACGAAACGACAAGGCGTGGCCAGCGTCCTCAAAACGCAACCAACGCCTTGTCCAGAGACTTTGATAACCGAGAAAGAGCAAAACGCTACCAGCACTTTTCGGGCGCAGCCAGCGCCAAGACGCGGAAGATCCCTACTTTTGAACTAAACGCAACCAGCATTTTGTGCCCTAATCCCACCCAATAAATGGGATTCATATCCGCCGTATTAAAAGATCGTTTTTGGGAAGAAGTTTTATCGGAGATTAGAGTAGTTTTAGACTAGTGTTTAGCGTAGCTTTTTAGGGAGATTTCAGATGCTTTCTTTCCAGTTAATTCACAAACATTGTTATTTGATTAGATTGTTGCTTGTGATCGAAGAACACGAAAAAGATCGATTCGGGTGACACGAAGAGATCGATTTTGCCAATTCGAACACGGTTATTTCTATTTTACTTTCAAGCTTTCTTGTTCTTGTTTAGATTTTGCGATGTTTACTTTCATTAATATGAGTAGCTAATTTCCTTTGTTTGGGGGATAAACTCGATGTCTATTGATTGAATTTGAATACAATCTCGGTGTTAGGTTATCCTTTTATTCATTTAATCTGCGTGTATTGTATGTCATGGTAATTTGGCAACAGAACGACAGTTTGAGTCTTTACCTGGTATTAGATTCTCGACAATAGAACGATAGTTTGAGTCTTGAATTGGAAGGCGTAGATTGAATAGGTTTAGAAAATAGTAAGACATAATGATTCTTGCCTAGGGTCAATTTATTATTAGTTCTTTATCTTTGATTGGATTAAATAGGTAGAAAATAATGTTTAGTTTAATCACTGTAACTCACCTCGGATCGAAACATCGATGTCATAAGGCCTGGAAAGATTATAGACCCCGAATTATCTTGTTACCTGCACCGGGTTTGTTGATAATTTGATTGATTGACTAGAGTGGACTCCCCTGAACGCTTTTAATTAATTGGTTAAACCCTAAAAGTTCCTGCTTTCTTAGTTTAATTTAGAAAACCTTACAACAATCCTTGGATCGACCTAGCATTCTTTGTAGCGAATTAGTTCAGTGCGTGGTTGAACGCAAATCTCTGAGAGAGAACGATATTTTATTACTACACAGACCCATAAACTTGTGGTACACGGACACCTATTAGTTTTAGGACTGTCAAGTTTTTGGCGCCGCTGCCGGGGATTTGTCCCCCCAACCGCCATTGGATGAACGCGCTCTAGGTGACTAGGTTATTTACTTTTTGTTATTTTTCTCTATTTTTCTTTATTACGCTTGGTGTTGTTGTTTTTGTCTTTTTCAGGTTTAGGCAAAAAGATTTCTCTTTCGAGTATGATCTTGAGATTGAACGCACACTTCGAGAGAGAAGGAAGAGCGCGAGACTGGAGTACGAACAACAAGGAAACCAAGAAATGGACGAAGAAGAGCAAGAATCGGAATCGGAAAAGGAAGAAGAGATGGGAGAACAACGACCAATGACAATCGGGCAGTATCTGACTCCCAATGTCACCAACCCACAATCAGCAATCAACGTTCCTACCATCCAAGCGAACGACTTTGAACTACGTCAATCTTTGATCAACTTGGTGTCAAAATCACCATTCCATGGATTGGCTAACAAAGATCCGAACCGACATTTGCGACTTTTTCGTCAAGCTTGTGACACTTACAAGGCCAACAACGTGTCGGAGGACGCCATCAAACTGCTTCTCTTCCCGTTCTCGTTGGAAGGCAAGGCGTGGGAGTGGCTCGATTCACTTCCACTAAATTCGATCACAACGTTCGATGAACTCAACAACACCTTTTTGGCGAAGCGCTTTCCTCCAAGCAAGCTTACCAGCTTAAGGAATCAGATTTCTACATTTACACAAGAGCCGGATGAGTTACTGTACGATGCTTGGGAGAGATTTAAGGACATTCTTCGACAATTTCCTCAACGTGGATTCGAACCATGGGTTCCTGTCCAATCCTTCTTCATTGGAGCGAATGAGTCGACGAGAGGAAGCATCCTCTCTGCAGTCGGAGGCGATCTTATGGACAATACTGTGCCTCAAATCACAAGTCTGATCGAGCATCTAGGGAACAACTCATATCACTGGTCTAAGCCCTGTCAAAAGGCGGGAGGTAAGTTTAATGTTGATGCAATTTCTTTATTGTCATGTAAACTTGATTCTTTAACGCAAAAAATGGACCGATTAAGTTTGCCATCTAACCCTCCGATGTGCAATGTCTGTCAGTCAACCGAACATGAAACTTTTACTTGCCCTACAGGTGGAGTTAGTAATGAACAAGTCCAACAGGCCAACTATATTGGCTACCCGAGACAAAACTATGATATGAATTCTAACACTTACCATCCTGGACTTAGAAACCACCCAAACTTTTCCTATAGGAATGACAACCCTACTGGCCCTCTTCAAGGACAAGGACAGCAAAATTATGTTCCCCCACCTCAAAGACCACCTCAACAAGGCCCTCCTCGAAAGTCTAATTTAGAAACCATGTTGGAAAGCCTTATCGTCGGGCAACGGAAACAGGAAGGTGTCATAAAAGACCTAATGCAAAAGGTAGAGGCTTTATCAACCCACAATAAAATTTTAGAAAATCATATTGCTAATTCAGTAACTCCCTCTACTAGCTTACAACCTCAACCTGTCCTTAATCCGGGTGCTCAATGTAATGCTATAACTTGCGAGGAAGTAGACCTTAAGTGTGAACCCTTAGGAGAGCATATTTTACATGGGGTAGTCAAGACCGACCCTAAACCGAATCTATTAGAGGAAACCATAACACTCTCGATTATGCTTAAGAAGGAAGACCTAAGCAATTTTAGGATCCCTGTTCATTTGGATGGTAAGCCCATCAAGTATGCGTTGTGTGATACAGGATTTGGAGTAAATGTTTTACCTAAGCCTTACCTAAGGAAGTACAACCATAAGGAATTAAGGGTGACAAATAAGATTCTTCGTCTAGCAGACAAGACCCTTACGAAACCTCTAGGGATCTTATATGACACTCCCCTCCAAATAGGAGAGCATGTTGTTCCTGTTGATTTCATGATTTTAGATACAGGAGAAGATCAAGAACCGGAGATTATTCTAGGGAGATCTTTCCTTTTAGCTTTTAATTGCAAGATGGATATGAGGAAAGGAACAATGATCATCGAGCTAGGAAAGTCGATAACGGAGTACAAAGTACGAAAAGGCAAGTTGATTCAAAAACAAGTTTCAAAATAATTTATGATGATGGAGATCCGGTTCTAAAGCGGATCAAGGACCCCAATGAGTAGGGTCCATAATGTCGAGCTAACGACGTTAAACAAAGCAACCCCGGAGAGGTACATCAATATCTAATATATATTCCTCCTCGCTTTTTTTTTATTTTTTTTCAGTTTTTATTCCTTAGTAATTTTTATTTTTATGTTTACTGATTTTTTTCTTTATGTGTAGAAGAAAAAGAAGAAAATTCTAGAAAATTTATGGCTTTTATTAAAATCTTTATTTCTAACCTAATAAATTTTAAGTTGGTAGATGTTTGTAGGGGATTTTGGTATGTCAAATTGTAGGGAAGATAAGAAGGAGAAAAGGAAAAGTGAGAAAACAAGCAAAATTGGCCAAGAATCGAATAAAAAAGCATCAGGTAGCAAAAAGTCGCCTCGTCCAGAGACTTCAGGTACGCAATTTTTGCAAAACGCTGCCAGTGCTTTAAAAACGCTGGCAGCACTTTGTTGTTTGCCCAGGTTATTTTTCCCGCCTTTTGGTTTTTAATCGGGACCCCTCTCTTTTTCTTTTCAATTTGAAAACTCTTCTCCCACTTTTTGCCCTAACCCCTGACGCACCAGCTCTCGACCACCTCCCTCCTCCTCACCGTCGACCTCGCCGTCCCCCTTGCCGGCGCCACCACCACCACCACCTTCCACCTTCTTTTCTCTCTTTCCTCTTCTCACTTGCACTCTAACACTTTGAACTCTCAAGTTTCCATTCCTCTCATTACAAGTTCAAGGTATAAAATTCTCAATTCTTTTTCTTTTTCTTTGATTATATACTTCGATTATGGTATGATTTTGATTGAATTCTTGAGTTTATTGAGTAATTTGTTGAATTTATACCATATACCATGTCCTAGATTCGAATTTCTTGATTTGGGTTTGATTCTTGGATTGAATTCTTGATTAGGGCATGATTTGAGTTGATTGATTTTGATGCTTTTGCTCCAGAGTTGAGTGAATTATAATGTTGGGTGTATGGTGAGAGCAATGTGATGTTTAATTTGATAAATTTAGGTTTAGATTTTGATGGTGATTGTGTTGTGGTGTTATACTCTGTTTTTGGTGTGGTTTTAGGTTAGATTTATCTTAATTTCAATCCCTAGTATCAAATAAGCATGGGGGAGTGTTAGTATTGAGTTTATGAATGTTTTTAGATGGTGAGAACTAAAAATCCAAGCTTCTCCGAACCCCGGGCGATGACAATGAAGTCGGAGGAAGCCAGAAGCGCAAAGCTACGGTGGCCGAGAAAGGAAAACAGAAACCCACGGCTCACATGGACTCGAGGAGCTCGAACCCCTTCAACTTCAAAGGGGAGACCCGATCCCCTTCAACTTCTAAGGGGAGACCAAGATTCCCACTAAATACATATGTGATTCCCTTTCCCAAAGAGTCCTCATCCCCACTAAATACATATGTGAATCATTCTTGCGTAATTGTGGCATGTTTGATTATGTGAATTGGATGTTAGGATGTTGTCATATGACCAACATTGCTAGATTAGGCGAGCCAACCTTTAGGGGGCTTACTGTTACATGTTGCATTGCATGCTTGATGCCAACACACGTGCCGACCCTACAACTATTCTTGCTCATCACCTATCGAGTGTCGCTACATGTAACAGTGGTTTTGTGGACCTCGGTTTTGTCGTTCTTTCTCAGGGAGCTGGCGGCCTTGGTCATAGAAACTAAGTCTAAGGTCGGGATGAGATTGCTAAGGTAAGGTACTTGGTTTGAAGAGGTCACAACGCAACAAAGAAATCTATGGTTGGTCAAGGAAATGGAAAATGGGCTTCGGAGGCTTTTCGAGATGCAAACGGGGATGAGGAAATGGGTTTTGCAACAAAGGAATCACAAGGAAGAAAATCAAGTGGCAATTCCGTTAGAAAATACCAACCGAGCTTCCTCTTCCGAGGATAGTCCTGATTAACTTCCCCAAAGTCCACCGACGGACCCGGAGGGTTAATGAAACGGAATTCCATAGTTAGCCTCTATTCACTTCCATGAGTAGAGTACTAACTATCCCAATTCCAACCTTCCAACACAAGTGTTGGATGTATGCGGGTGCTTTCGAACCCAAATACATCCCACTTGAGGGAAGGAAAGGAATGGGAAATTGATTTCCCAACTAATTACTCACTAATATTGCTATCCCACACCTAATCACCCATTCACACCCTTAATTACCCCCTAAAGGCTTTCTAGCCACTAATCATGATAAAAACTATGCTAACAACATCCAAACCAAACCTAAACATGATTTCTAACATCAAACAACCATAAACAAGCAAAATAATCAAAATAGCAAGCAAAGAAATTAAAGAACAAGCAAGGTAATTAGCAAAGTAATTAATAAAAGAGTTAAAGGAAGTGAATACTTATCAAAGTGTTGTAGATGAACAAAGGAAAGCAATAAAAAGATGATCCAACAATCTCTCAATTGTTTGAATCCCCAAATCTTCAAATATCACAAACCCTAGAAAAAATCTCTCACTAATCTCTCTCTAATCTCTCTCTAAAATCCTTAATTACAAAGCTGGAAATTGTCTAAGTCTATCTAGAGTCGAATCCCCTTCGAATCCCTTCGAATCCCCCCAAAAAGAAGCTAAGGAGTCTATTTATACAAGGGATAAAAATCCCCCAAAACGTAGTGCAAAAGGCCCGACAAAACGCGCAACAACAAGGGGGTCGCGGGCGCGACCAGCGAAAAAATCCAGGCGATTTCTGCCTTCGAGAGATCGTGGCTGCGGTAATGCTGACCGTAGCTGCGGTCTTCCTCAGCCTAGCTGTGGTAGCAGGCGCTACCCCAAGAGTGGTGGGGGCTACCCTTTGCCTTCCTTCCCTTTATTTCTTCCTTCTTTCTGAAGCATGTGACGCCCATTTCGAGGGTCGTAATGGGTGTTACTTCATTAATTGACACCAAAGGTAGGAAAAGTGGTCCCCGGTCAACTCCGCCTCGGCTTTCGGTCCGGCTCGGCTCGGGAAATCACCAAAAATGCTCTAAAAAGTCCCTTTTTGCTATGTTTTGAGTAAAAACTCCAAAATCTACAAAATAACCAAAAACGTATTAAAAGTTATAAAATTAAACCACGAAACGAGTTAAAAGCTTAAGAATTAAGGCGCTATTTAGACACAAAATTGGGTCTAAACACTACGTCATCCAACAAGGGCATTGCCATAGGGGGTTGCATCACACACTTAGCACGCCAATACGGCTTTAGACCGCCTAAGAACCCCACTGACCTTGTCTCGGGTAGCATGACTTTGGATGGTGATCAGTGTAACTCTTTTGGTTTGTGCAAGTTTGACAAAGACTTGCGTTGTCCTTGGGTTTATCCCAACAACGCTAGGTTTCCCGTGCCTCACCCCCACACCTCGCCCCAAGTTGTTGAGAATTTACTTTGGATGCCACCCTTTCCTGAGTTTGATCCCGAACGAGAGCCTGAAATCCATCCTGACCCTCAACCCGAGCAACCCCAGTTAGACTATGAGGTGTGCTTTCGCGACCTCCAGACCTCCATTGACTGGACCGAACACTGTGTCAACGAATTGCGAGAGAGTTTTGCCGAGTATAGGGGTCAGTCTGACTTATGTTTCGACCGTCTTCACGAATCCATCACCAACCTCATCGGCCTTATACAGGCCATGTTTGATCGAACCTCACCATCACCAGGACCGAGCCATACCAACCCTTCCCCACCGACCGAGGATCCTTGATCCTTTGCCTACCCTTACCCTTCACCGTTGTCTTCGATCTGCGTTGAGGACAATGCAACGTTTAAGCATGGGGGGTTGAATATTTCACTTTTGTGAATATTTCTTCTTGTTTCTCTGTTTTTCGTTTATTTTTCTTTTATTTTCATCTTTCTTTTTCTTGTTTCATGCTTATTTTTCAGTTTTTAGTGTGATTTTCTTATTTTTGCGTGTTTCTTTTATTTGCTTGTTCTTAGTTTAGTGTGTTCTCTAGTTTTTAGCTTGTTTGTTTGAGTTTTTAGTATGTTTTTCATTAGTTATTCTCAGTTTTTCTTTTTAATTTTCTTCTAAGTTTTTCTTTTAAAATTGCATCCACCTAGATTGCATTAGCTAGAACCATAAAGATTTTTCTTTAATTTCTTTTGTTAGTTTATTTCTTTTTCTTTCTTTTGCATCCACTTATTCAAAAAATAAAAAAAATCAGAAAAATTAGAAAAAGACCAAAAAAATTAGAAAAGACAAAAAATTAAAAATAAAAATATAAGATAGGATAGGACTAGGATTAAAATCGGAAACACCTTCGGTGATGATTTGTAAACCTTTCTTACTTCAAGTTTAACTTGCTTCGCTTAGAAAAGTCTGGATGAGATCTCAAAAGTTTTTGAAACCTTTTCCTTCAAATCTTCTGATTTTGAGCCAAGTTATGAAAGTTGTATCTTACTGCTTTGACTATCTTAGAAAGTATAAATGTGCGTGCCGCAAATCTTTGGGCTAAGTTTAGTTGATAGAGCCACATCTCGTGAGTTCACATTGCCAAAATTTTTGAATTGATCACTTTTATCAATTCCATGATTCCCTGAGTGACTCACCCATTAGTTGCATCTCTAGAACTTGCTATGCATCTTGCTTGAGACTACATATTTGCATTACACGCTGTAACCAAATAGCCTACCTTACATTATATTTACCGTTCTTTTTGCCCTGCCTAGCCTTTGTTTATCCTTCTTTCATGATTGAACCCTGACAATACAAGCCTTGGCCTTTGATATTCAGAATCCCTTTGCCTTGCTTGGTTGAATGAGAGTTTGTCGTTTTTTGGAAGGAACAATTCGTTTAGTGTGTTTGCGATCAAAAATATGAAGTTTGGGAGAGATTGTGCTTATTGTTTCAATTTGGGAGAAACTGCAAGTCCCACCTTTGAATAATTAGTGTTTGGTTATGTTGTTCATATATTATATCGAGGTCGAAGTTATAATTCCATAGTTTTCTTCTCCCCGATCAGCTACCAAAAAAAAACCGAAAAAAAGAACTATAAAATAAAAAAAAATAAAAAAAAGAGTTCCAAAAGAAAAGGGTGATTGTTTAGACCCAATTTTGTGTCTAAATACCTCCTAAATCCTTAGGCTTTTAACTCGTCTCGTGGTTTAATTTCATAGTTTTTAATGCGTTTTTGGTTATTTTGTAGATTTTGGAGTTTTTACCGAAAACGTGGCAAAAAGAGCTATTTTAGAGCATTTTTGGTGATTTCAGGAGCCGAGCCGGACCGAAAGCTGAGCCGGAGTTGACTCGGGACGACTTTCCTCACCGTTGGTGTCAATTAGTGAAGTAACACCTGCTACGACCCTCGGATCGGGCGTTACATGATTCAGAAAGAAGGATGAAACAAAGGGAAGGAAAGCCAAGGCATAGCCCCTGCCACGATCGAGCGGCCCACGCCCGCAACACATTTGAGCCGTGGACCGCACTCCACGGTCCTGTTGACCGTAGCCACGGTGGGCATATGCAGAGGGTGAAGTGACCGAGCAAGACCGTACCCACGGTCTTGGGATACCGTAGTCACGGCGCTGCGAAGGAAAAAAATCGCCTGAAGGATTTCGCTTGTCACGCTCGGGACGGGAGTGGTCGCGCCCGCGACCCCCCTGTTGCTGCGCGGTTTGTTGGCTTTCTACGCTGCGTTTTGGGCAGTTTTTATCCCGTGTATAAATAGCTCTTTTGCTGCGATTTTTGGGGACATTCGGAGGGATTCGACTTTGGATAGACTTAGACATTATTTCAGCTTTGTATTTGTGAATTTTAGAGAGAGATTAGTGAGATATTAATCTAGGGTTTTGGAGATTTGTGTTTATTATTGAAGATTTGGTATTCAAACAATTGAGAGATTGTTGGATTATCTTTTTATTGCTTTCCTTTATTCATCTGCAGCACTTTGATAAGTATTCTCTTCCCTTAACTCTTTTATTAATTACTTTGCTTGTTCTTAATTTCTTTACTTGCTATTTCATTGTTCTTGCTTGTTTATGGTTGTTTGATGTTTGAAAGCATGTTTAGGTTTTGTTTGGATGTTGTTAGCATAGTTAGTATCATGATTAGTGGCTAGAAACCCTATGGGTTAGGGTGTAATTAAGGGTGTGAATGGATGATTAGGTTTGGGTTAGCAATATTAGTGAGTAACTAGTTCGGAAATAATTTTCCCATTCCTTTCCTTCCCTCAAGTGGGATGTATTTGGGTTCGAAAGCTCCCGAATACATCCAACACTTATGTTGGAAGGTTGGAATTGGGATAGTTAGTACTCTACTGACGGAAGTGAATAGAGGCTAACTAGGAAATTCCGTTTCATTAACCCTCCGGGTCTGTCGATGGACTTTGGGAAAGTTAATGCGGACTATCCTCGGAAGAGGAAGCTCGGTTGGTATTTTCTAACGGAATTGCCACTTGATTCTCCGTCCTTGTTATTCCCTTGTTGCAAAACCCATTTCCTCATCCCCGTTTGCATCCCGAAAAGCCTACGAAGCCCATTTTTCATTCCTTGATCGACCTTAGTTTTATTTGTTGCTTCGTGATCGCCTCTTCAAACCAAATACCTTACCTTAGCAATCTCGACCCGGCCATTGACTTAGATTCTATGACCAAGGCCCCTAGCTCCCTGAGAGAGGATGTTGTTGGAAGTCCCATTACTCATATTAATAAGTTAGAAGACCGGATTAGCTTTATTCACATTCCAAGGATATCATCAGAATATTTGAAGTTGAAATTCTTTCCTCTCACTCTTGCGGGGAAAGCAAAGATATGGCTACAAACATGTCCACCTAGTTTTTATTCTTCATGGGAGGCACTCAAAGGAGATTTTCTTCACCGTTTCTTTCCGGCAGTGGAGACACGCCGACTTCGAGCAGAAATTTTAAGTTTCAAGCAAGGGCCGGGGGAGAGTCTTTTCGACGCTTGGGGGAGATTTAAGAATCTTCAACGCTAGTGTCCTCATCATAATTTACCGGATTGGATGTTGCTTCAACATTTCTATCATGGGCTCCGTGGTCCTCTTAGAGAACCTATTGATAATGCGTCCAGAGGGATGTTCCTAAAGAAGACTGCGGAGGAAGCCAATATTTTTCTTCATGAGCTATCTCAGAATGTGCCTAGTTCGGGAGGCGGCCAAAATTCAGGAAATGGGGATGATCCTTTGGAACACAACCCCACTATCAAGCTTCTAATAGCTACCGTCCTTGATTTACAAAAGAAGATGGTGAATGATGAAGTTTCCAACCAGTTGAACTTAGCCCGAGGTATGCAAACCTTTGCATCCATTCCCGCTCCACATCTCGAGCACCAATGTGTGGAGTATCGTCAAGTAGAGCATGTGAATGTCGTTTATTCCAACCAACTTTATTCCCATTCTTATGAGGATTATGATCCTGGTTATACTACATTTGCCAATCCTACATTTGATCCTGTTTCTCAATTTTATGACCATCAGAAGAGTTTTCACATCAACCAACCCCACAACCCCAATTTTCTCAACCACCCCAAGATTCTATGATTGAAAAGTTGTTGTAACAAATTGTGGCTAATCAAGAAAGTGAGGGTGCTCGCCTTAGCGACCTTGAAACCCAAATGACCTAAGTTGCTCAACAAGTATACTTTTCTCAACCCATTCAACCTCAACCCATCCAAGGGGAGCAAGTTGAAGCCATTACCCTAAGGAGTGGAAGAAAAATTGAAGAACCTATGGTAGTGGAGGATAATGTGGAAGAGGAGAGACCTTTGGGAGAGAGTGAGGGAGTTGAGGTGGATAGCAATGAAGAGGAGGACTTAGAAGTTGACCAGGCTAGGATTGAAGAAAAGGAGAATGATGTTGTGGTTAATGAGGCCGAGGATGAAGGAAAAGAGAAGTTGGAAGAGAGGGTAGAGATTGAGAAAAGATGAAAGAAAGGAAAGGAAGTCTTGAGGGAGGATATTCATGAAAACCCATTGGAGAAACCCGTTTCATATAGACTTCCAGTTCCATTTCCCGGAAGATTAGTTCAACAAAAGAATGATGATAAATTCTCCAAGTTTATTTTGATGATGAAGAAGCTCCAAGTTAATATACCATTTCTAGATGCCATGTCGGAGGTCCCTTCATTCAAGAAACATCTCAAGGACCTTTTGACAAACAAGAGAAGAATCAAGGAGTCATCGATCGTTCATCTCACGGTTAGTTGCAACGCCATTATGGGAAGCAAGTGCACCGAGAAACTAGCCGATCCCGGTAGTTTCCTTATTCCATGCTTAATTGGTGATATGAAGATTGATAATGTATTATGTGACTTGGGGGGAAGTGTGAGTGTCATGCCACACTCTATATGTAAGAAGTTGAACCTTGATGACTTGACCCCTACAACTATTAACTTGCAACTTACAGACCGAAGTGTTAGGAGGCCCTTGGGAATATTAGAACACATCCCGGTTCAAGTGGGAAGTTTCCTTATCCCTTGTGACTTCATTATTTTGGAGATGGATGAAGATTGGAGAAATCCTATTATTCTTGGTCGACCCTTTTTGGCTACCGCAGGAGCTACCATAGATGTGAAAAGAGGCCGTTTGTCTCTTCATGTGGGTAGAGATCGTATTGATTTTGACATTTACCCTTCAAGAATGAAATCCCACAAAGATTCTCATTCCAAGGCCAATGCAATAGTAGGCATCTTGGATGAACCCCAAAAGGAGTCTTATTTTCTTGAAGTGGAACCGGATGATTGGGGTGGAGAAAGTCACTCTAAATCTATTCATTATGGGCTTTATGGAGATAGTCTCACCTTCCGTGGTGATTTCCTCAACATTGTGCCTTTGAGGAGGGAGATCGCCTTGGGAGAAACATATATTGAGAATATGAAAGTGAGAGAGATGGCTTACCGAGGCCCGAGACCCGACGCATCATCGACTATCAAGCCGGGGCTATCTTCCCTTTCTATCCAGCCTATCAAGTCTTCAAGGAAACATGCTCAATTCTAGCGCAAGAAGAGGAAGCAATGGAAAAGGAGGAAGAAATTTTGGTGGAGTAAGTCTAGGAGGCCATTGCCCTTAATTCCTTCGGACTTGGCTAGACCACCGGAGGATCATTCCAGTTTATTCATGAGTTCTATTAGAGTGCGCGGGAGTAGAAGGAAGAAGAGTTGGTGAAAAAAGCTTACCATGCTCCTTTCTTGTACACCACGCCTTTCGAGAATCAAGTAAGTAATTAGGTCAAGCTCGGGACCTAAAACTAGCGCTCTATGGGAGGCACCCCATAATTTTTGAGTTTCTTATTTCAAATTTTTAGTTTTTTGCATTTTTCTAATTTTATTTCTTTTTCTTCTTTCTAATTTTTTTTTTAGTTTTTTTAGGTTTTTCCATTTTTCTTGTCTTTTTAATTTTTCTTTATTTCTTTCTTTGTAATTTGAGGTATTAGTTCTAAGTTCAAAAGAAAAAGTTTGAAAAAAAAATAGAGGAAAAATGATGTGAAAAATAGAAAAGTTGGAGTTGAAAAAAATAAGAAAATTGAAGTTGGAATGAAGGAAGAATGTGTGAGTGAGTGAAGTTTTGAAAAAAATATTTGAGTGATAAGAGAGTTTGAGAGTTGGAAAATTTAGATTGAATGTGAGGAAGTATGAAAAAAAATTAGTGTTGAAGTATGATAGTTTTTTTTTTAGGAGTTGGATTTTATTTGGGAAGTGTTGGATTCTCAGCAGGGGTAGCAGGCGCTACCTAAATCGTAGCCCCCGCTACCAAGCAACAATAGCCACAGTAGCGCATCGTCCAGGGAGAGACCGTAGCTACGGTGCAGAAGACCATGCATGCGGTACCGCGCATCAACGCCCAACACGCCCAGTCGCTCAGCAGTGTCGCGCCCGCGACCTGACACTGTCAGCGACTTAATTCCAGCCCTAAATCCCCGATCTATTCTCATTTTTTCTCATTTCTTTCTCACTCACTCAACTCTCATCCTCTCTAGCAGCCTAAGCGACTGCTCTAAGCTCTCACCCACACCAAATCTTCTCTCTCAACTCTCAATTCGACCCATATCTCTCCTCATTTTCGAATCCTTACCCTAATTCTTCTCCATTTGTGCGACAATTCGCTGTTGGGATTCGAAATTCGGCCCAGATTCAGTCCCAAATCGTGCGTCATTGTTCAAGTGTTTGGTATACACAGCTAAGTATGGTATTTCTTGTGTAAATTGTGCGAAATACCTTTCCTGCTCATCTGCATTGGTTCGTTTTCCATGCTTTGCATAGTTGGGTTCGATTTTGCCAATTTTTACACACGTTTCTGCCTTGCTATTTGCTGAGATTGGGTGTGTTGAATTCGAATGATTGGTTCTTGCTTAGTTTGTGTGTGATTAAGTTGTTGTTTGTCATCCGTCGAAAGCACACGCACACTAGTAGCACTGTGAGTTCTTGTTGATTTACAAACACACCCACGCAGTGAAGTGTTTTTGGTGTGCTGTTTTGGTATTCTTTGTGTCCATGCTGTGTTAATTCACTAGTGTTTAGTGCGATTAATTGTTGCAATTCATTTGTCAAAGCACAAGCATGCTAGTTGCACTAAGAGTTTGCCGATTTTCACACACACTTGCATTGTGAGCTGTATTAGTAAGTTGTCTCTGTGCTATTTGTGTATTCTGTTTTTTTTGGTTGTGATTTATGGTTCATTTTGACAAGCACAAATTGTTCCTCCTTGGTGAACACACGTTCAAGTGCCCCGATCTGAGGTAATCTCTAGTGAATTTTTGTGCATAAGCTTTTCAAACTCACGTGTTTGTTGCTTGTGTCGATTGTTTTTGGTTTACCTTTGAAACTAGGCACTGTTATTTGCAAAATTCTTGCCATGTATTGCTTTTGTTCATCATGAGTGGAAGAAGCAAACGTTCACGAGTCGAGGAAGCTCCTTCATCGCAACCGGGACCATCCTCATTCACAAAGGATCGTTACCGAGCGCAAACGGCCACACTAATTCGGTGTGAACTAGATGCGGATGTGACTTTCCGGGATGAAGAGCATAAACGACGGTATGAAACGCTACAAGCACGGAAGATATGTGCACCAGATATTTATGATGCAGCGACGATCGAAGCCATCCATTGCAAGCCGAGCTTCGATTATCTCATTGGTGTTCTTGGTTGGGGGGTATTCATCATGATTGACGAATCGATCGTGGACCAACCCATCCTCGAATATTTAAGCTCCTTGAAGATTCACGATGATGGCAAGAAGAATGCGCATTTTGAATACCGGGTTGCCAACAAAGACAAGACATGCACCTTGAAGCGTTTTTGCCAACGGTTGGGGTTACCCGAAAATGGGAGACTTTATGAGAGATGTGCAAATTTTGATGAGCAAAAGGCAATGATGGACTTAACTTGTTGGAGGAGGATGAATCTTGGCATGATCGGCGAATATCCACGGTATCATTGCCCCCGCAACTCTAAGGGGCGCGAATTTTGCAATCCAGTTGTTCAAATCGTCCATAGAATCGTGACTAGTTCAGGGTTTGGGAGTGATAACGGACGCCCCAAGGTTCAGAAGGATGATCTTTTTGTGATCTACAATGCCATAAGGGGTAAACGGGTCAACACCGAATCTTGTATTCTACACTGTCTTCAGGAGATTAGCATGGAACCCCGACCCACTACTATCGGGATGGGGCACATTATTTGCCATTTCCTAGTTCAAGAGGGTTTTGGGAAATATTTGAAGAAGTGAACACCGCACTATTTTCCGGATCCTATCGACAAGGTACGGTTGCAGAAAATGAACATCCTTGCCAAGCACCCAACTGCCACGATCTATTGCCATGGACACGACAACAACACGCAGATTCGTTTGGATCCAGACCATGCCGAGCAGTGGTTGGATATCACTAAGAAACACTACTGGTCTTGTGGTCAGGTTCCTAGTAACCGCTAGGTTGGTAGTCCGGATGTGTCCAGTGGTGATGAAGAAGAGGAGGACATGGAGGAAGAAGGGGAAGAAGAAGAAAATGAGGAGGAAGAAGAGCAGTTTGTCGGCCACGGTGAAGCTAGTGGAAGCCAGAGTCACCCATGGGAAGCTTCATTTGAGTATCTCACCTCTCAATTTGAACAATTGAGAGTTGACCTTCGAGAGCAACGAACGATACTCCAGCGTCAAAATAACTTGTTGGAGACCCAACAAGATCTGATACGTGCCCAGCAGTCCACACTTCAAAGGCACGAGGGGTACTTTCAACCACAAAACCGATATTGGCGTAACTGGGGGTATTATCACTATTCCATTGCGAACCATCCCCCGGCACCACCGGAGTACATCAACAGCTATTATCCCACCCACTTTCCATATCACCCATGTCCCCACTCCCACTTTACTCTTTTTCATTGGTTTTATTTACACTGTTCGTGTTAGATAAGTGTGGCGGGGTGCTTTATGGGAAAGTTGGGGAAGTGTGTCGGTTAGCTTGGTTTTGTTACATTCGTCGTCCCCATGATTTGCGTTATCTCGCATTCATTGCTTCATCATTGGTTAGGCCAGTTATGAGAGTTGTTTCACCCTCAATTCCTGCCTCAAACTAGTGAGATTCGGGGTTGAGGTTAGTTAGTGTCAATGTACATATTGTGAATAGTTTGTCTTTTCTTTAGTTTTTAATCTCTAGTGTCTTGTTTATTTTTCTGTTTTTTTTTCTTTTTCTTTTATGCATGTGACATTCACACTTACTATGTTTTTCTTGTTTATTCCTAACCCAAGTGTGATGTTTTCCCTAGATCGCGGATTGGTTCGTTATAAATTGAAGACTTCGAGTTAACCTCTTTCCGTACTCTTTGAATATGTGTATATATTGATCAATGTTGCATGCTTGATTTTTCTTTTGGGTGGCGAGCCCCTTTGAGTGTCTGTGTTGGGATTATATTGCTTTTGGAACCATGTGGGCTCGGGTCGCCACCATTTTTATTTGCTAGTTGTTCTTGTTTGCTTGTTTTTTGTAGGTTCTCTACTCTTTTCTTGTGACACCTTCCCACAATGAGGACATTGTGGCGTTTTAAGTGTGGGGGGGAGACATTCTGTTTCAAGGGTAGATCACCTAGATGTTTTGATTCTTGTTTTTCTTAGTTTTTGCCTAAAATTTAAAAAAATTTCGTGCGAAAAAGAAGGAAAAGGGAGTGAAAGCCTTAGAAGTTTTTCTTTCAGTTTTATTTTCACTTTGTTTTGCTTTGTTTCTTGGATATGTTGTCGAAATTGAGAAGTCGTTCTTAATCTTCTTTAAAAGTAACTGGTCTGAGCATTTTCGATCCTGTCTCGGGTTCTAGTCAAGACTTACCCTAAATAGATTCCCTTCATTGAGTGTCTAGTGAGACCCCCGATTCCTTTCACGTTCCGATTGGAACCGGGAGATTCTAGGAGTTTGTGTCCGAGCTTCTTTTGTTTTCCTGTTTAGCAAAAGCAAAGCAAAAAGTTCAAAAAGAAAGAAAAAGAAGTTATAAGATACAATAACCTGATTAAGTGGAGCGTGTCGCTGAATGACATTAACCACCATACACTCAGCCAACCTACACGGGCCCCATATCAATGGTACGACACGGATACCCCTTAACCCTCCTCATATATCGCTTTGCGACGGAGAGGCGAATGGAAAAGACTGTGTTGGGAGGGTAAACCCCATATTTGGGTCGTCCAATTCCCGAAAGTAAGGCTAATACCGACCTTTAAAAAGAAAAAAAAAAGAGAAAAAGCAATTTCGTTGGTAAAACCAACCCAAAAAGAAAAGAAAGTTTTTGCTTCTAAAAGAGTGGGGCCTCTCCTTGCATCACCTACGGCCCTCACCAAGCCAAGGGCGACCAAATGCGAGGAAGGGCAACACCTTTCTTTCCTTGCTCGTTTCGTTGTTTTTGAGCTCGGGCATGAGTCTTTGGAGTCTTTTGGTTTCGGTTAGAACCCACTTGCACATTTGCACATGCGGTTTTGCTTGGCATAAGGTGCAGGGGGTTGAAAATCTTCAAGATTGGCTTTTATTTGAGATGGGTGTTTGTGAGATGCTCCTAACGGTTGCTTTTGGAGGCTTAATAACGTTTTCTTAGTTTAGGTTGCGAGATCTTTTGAATCGAATCCTTTGTTTCACTTTCCTTTTGTTTTCTTCGGTTTTGTTTTTACTTTACCTCTCTCATTTTTCTTTGGCTTTTGTGGGCACAACCACTACAAATCCTCAAGAGTCCATCTCGTCCACCCGGGCTGCCGGGGGGTTCAAAGGGCTTGGTGCATACGCTAAATGCACTTGTTTCCTCCCACGACAGATGAGTTGGTGTTTAGTTTTCTTATTTGTTTTGTTTTGTTTTGCTCGAGACAAACAAAAGTTTAAGTGTGGGGGGATGTTTAGACCCAATTTTTTGTCTAAATACCACCTAAATCCTTAGGCTTTTAACTCGTTTCGTGGTTTAATTTCATAGTTTTTAATGCGTTTTTCGTTATTTTGTAGATTTGGAGTTTTTACCAAAAACGTGGCAAAAAGAGCTATTTTAGAGCATTTTGGTGATTTCCCGAGCCGAGCCGGACCAAAAGCCGAGGCGTAGTTGACCCGGGACCACTTTCCTCACCTTTGGTGTCAATTAGTGAAGTAACACCTACTACGAGCCTCGGATCGGGCGTTACATGCTTCGGAATGAAGGAAGAAACAAAGGGAAGGAAAGCCAAGGCGTAGCCCCTGCCACGATTGGCGTAGCGCCCGCTACGCCCAGAACACATTTGGAGCCGAGCTGGACCGTACCCACGGTCCTGGTGACCGTAGCCACGGTGGGCATATGCAGAGGGTGATGTGACCGAGCAAGACCATACCCACGGTCTTGGGATACCGTAGCCATAGCGCTGTGAAGGAAAAAAAAATCGCCTGGAGGATTTCGCTCGTCGTACTCGCGACGGGGGTGGTCGCGCCCGCGACCCCTGTTGCTACGTGCTTTGTTGGCTTTGTATGTTGCGTTTTGGCCAGTTTTTATCCCGTGTATAAATAGCTCTTTTGCTGCGATTTTTGGGGACATTCGGAGGGATTCAACTTTGGATAGACTTAGACATTATTTCAGCTTTGTATTTGTGACTTTTAGAGAGAGATTAGTGAGAGATTAATCTAGGGTTTTGGAGATTTGTGTTTATTATTGAAGATTTGGGTATTCAAACAATTGAGAGATTGTTGGATTATCTTTTTATTGCTTTCCTTTGTTCATTTGCAGCACTTTGATAAGTATTCTCTTCCCTTAACTCTTTTATTAATTACCTTGCTAATTACTTTGCTTGTTCTTAATTTCTTTACTTGCTATTTCATTGTTCTTGCTTGTTTATGGTTGTTTGATGTTAGAAAGCATGTTTAGTTTGGTTTGGATGTTGTTAGCATAGTTAGTATCATGATTAGTGGCTAGAAACCCTATGGGTTAGGGGGTAATTAAGGGTGTGAATTGGTGATTAGGTTTGGGTTAGCAATATTAGTGAGTAACTAGTTGGGAAATCAATTTCCTATTCCTTTCCTTCCCTCAAGTGGGATGTATTTGGGTTCGAAAGCTCCCAAATACATCCAACACTTGTGTTGGAAGGTTGGAATTGGGATAGCTAGTACTCTACTCACGGAAGTGAATAGAGGCTAACTAGGAAATTTCGTTTAATTAACCCTCCGGGTCTGTCGATGGACTTTGGGGATGTTAATCCGGACTATCCTCGGAAGAGGAAGCTCGGTGGGTATTTTCTAATAGAATTGCCACTTGATTCTCCCACCTTTTTATTCCCTTGTTGCAAAACCCATTTCCTCATCCCCGTTGCTTCGTGATCGCCTCTTCAAACCAAATACCTTACCTTAGCAATCTCTACCCGACCATTGACTTAGATTCTATGACCAAGGCCCCTAGCTCCCTAAGAGAGAATGACAAAACCGAGGTCTCACAAACCACTGTTACAATGATTAGGGAGATTCAATTTAAAGTTCTGAAAACTTTCACCTGGTTGTATTCAGTCAAGATTTTGATGTTGTTGAGGGTGAAAGGTGAAATTCCTTGCATACATTAAGCAAGAAGGAGAGTTTAGAGTGTTATACTCATTGAAAATCCATCCAAGCATGGCTCTTAACTCCTCATTCCCAAATTTTACCGCTCATTTCCCCTAACCTAAGCCTCGCTATAACCCGGAAAAGTCCTTTTGATTGTCAGTTGTGCATTGCATACCAGCAGCGGTGAGCGAGGTTCTTACCAAGCTTATGGCAGTTTGTTTCTATTGGTCTGAGTATGAGAAAAACCCACATACATATTCAAATTTGAGTGATTGAGTGTTCTTATTCTTTCCTATGTGAGGTTTGCCCTTTTTGACTGACTTACGTCCATAACCAACCGCGCATGTTAACATTATTCTTAAGATTGTTGGCGGATTTATGCTTCTGAAGTACTTGTTCTCTCCTTTTTGGTTTCGAAAATTTCTTCCTTTCTCTTTTGAACTAAGTCTTGATCTTGTCCAGACCTATCTTTGTGCTTACTTGTTGAATTGATGTGTTAGAATGGTTAGCCTAAGGGGGTGTTAGGATTTTGTTCTTGTAACCCTATCGAAAACTCTTTCCGCTTCTTTTTCTTCTAAGATTCTGTTTTTCTTAATTCAGCCCTAATCCTCCTATTTTTAATACTGACTTGCTTGAGGACAAGCAAGAGCTAAGCATGGGGGGATTTGATAAGTCATTTTTATATAGAGTTTTTGGGGCTCAAAAACTGTCAGTTTCATGCTTTTTAAATCCGAAATCCCGTATTTTTATGTCAATTTATGTGATTTATACACTTGTTCGCAAGATTGGTGTGTTTGGCAGGAATTAATGGAATTATATCAGAAAGCATGAAATGTTGAAGGGAAAATGGGAAAAATAAAAGAAAATAAAAAAAAAGTTGAAGAAGAAGAAGGGAAAGAAGAGAAACGACCCAGATTGCCACGACCCAAGCGCAGCTGAGACGGAACGACAAGGCGTGGCCAGCGTTCTCTAAACCCTGCCAACGCCTTGTCCAGAGACTTTGATAACCGAGAAAGAGCAAAATGCTACCAGCGCCATTCGGCCGCAGCCAGTGCCAAGACATGGAAGATCCCTACTTTTGAACTAAACACAGCAACCGTTTTGGGAATGCAACTAGCGTTTTGTGCTATAGTCCGGCCCTATTAAAGGGATTCATATCCGCCGTTTTAAAATATTGTTTTTTGGGAGGAATTTTTATCGGAGATTAGACTAGTTTTAGACTAGTTTTTAGCGTAGCTTTTTAGGGAGATTTCAGATACTTTCTTTCCACTTAATTCACTAACATTGTTATTAGATTAGATTGTTGCTTGTGATTGAAGAACACGAAAGAGATCGATTCGGGTGACACGAAAAGATCGATTCCGCCAATTCGAACACTGTTATTTCTATTTTACTTTCATGATTTCTTGTTCTTGTTTAGATTTTGTTATGTTTACTTTCAGTAATATAAGTAGCTAATTTCCTTTGTTTGGGGGATAAACTGGATGTCTATTGATTGAATTTGAATACAGTCTCGGTGTTAGGTTATCCTTTTATTCATTTAATATGCGTGTATTATATGTCATGGTAACTTGGCAACTGAACGGCAGTTTAAGTGTTTACCTTGTATTAGATTCTCGACAACAGAACGAAAGTTTGAGTCTTGAATTGGAAGGCGTAGATTGAATAGGTTTAGAAAATAGTTAGACATAATGATTCTTGCCTATGGTCAATTTATAATCAGTTCTTTATCTTTGATTGGATTAAATAGCTAGAAATAATGTTTAGTTTAATCACTGTATCTCACCTCGGATCGAAAGATCGATGTGATAAGGCCTAAAACGATTATAGACCCCAAATTATCTTGTTACTTGCACCGGGATTGTTGATAATTTGATTGATTGACTAGAATGGAATCCCCTGAACAATTTTAATTAGTTGGTTAAACCTTAAAAATTCAAGCTTTCTTAGTTTAGTTTAGAAAACCTTACAACAATCCTTGGATCGACCTAGCATTCTTTATAGCGAACTAGTTCAGTGCGTGGTTGAACGCAAATCTCTGAGAGAGAACAATATTTCATTACTACACAGACACGTACACTTGCGATACACAGACACCTATTTGATTTAGGTCTGTCACACGCCATGCTAAGTGGGTTGAACTCATGCAAGCCTATCACTTTGTTATCCAACACAAAGCGGGTCACTTGAACAAGGGAGTCGACGCTCTATCTAGGCGCTATCTATTGCTCCATGTCCTTGATTCAAGAGTATTCAGGCTTGAACACATCAAAGAGCTCTATTCCGAAGATGAAGATTTCAAGGAGATCTATGAATCATGCAAAAGCACCCCAACGATCACTATCACGTGGAGATGGGCTTCGTATTTCATAGGAATCAGCTCTGTATTCCAAAGAGTAGTCTTAGAGAGCTTCTTATCTTAGAAGTTCATGGAGGAAGTCTCGCAGGACACTTTGGTAATGAGAAGACTTATCTCATGGTGAAAGAACATTACTATTGGCCTCACATGATCAAGGATGTCGAGCATATGGTGAGAAGATGTTCTTATTGCAACCAATCGAAGAGCCACGTGCTACCCCAAGGGTTATAAACGCCCTTGCCTATTCCAAAAGGTCCTTGGGAAGATGTTAGTCACGATTTCATCGTGGGACTACCTAGAACACAACGTGGTAAAGACTCTATCATGGTGGTAGTTGATCGCTTTTCAAAGATGGCTCACTTTGTTCATTGCCACACCATTTATGGAATACCAAGGACTATTGTCTCAGATCGGGATGCAAAGTTCCTTAGTCACTTTTGCGTTACTTTGTGGAAGAATATGGGGACCAAGCTCAAGTTTAGCACGGCATGTCACCCCCAAACTGATGGGTAGACCGAGGTCACCAACCGGACCTTTGGTTCATTGCTAAGGTCCTTGGTGAATAAAGATAAGAAGGGGTGGGACACCTTGCTCCCACATGCTGAATTTGCCTTCAATCGTGCTCCTAGCAAGGCAACTGGTCGTTCACCCTTCCAAGTGGTGTATGGAAGAAACCCTATTACCCCTATGACCTCATGCCTATCACCACTACTATGAAGTTCAGTCATGAGGCAAGCAAAATAGACCAAGAGATCAAAAAGCTACATGAGGAAATTAGGGCAAGAATAACCAAGTATACTCAGCAAGCTTCAAACTTAGCTAACAAGAAGAGCAAGAAAGTCATATTTCAACCAGGAGATCTAATATGGGTTCACTTGAAGAAGGAGATGTTTCCCTCCAAGAGGAAAGGAAAGTTGGTTCCTAGGGCAGATGGTCCATTCGATGTCTTGGAGAGGGTTGGAGATAATGTTTACAATCTTGCACTGAATGATGACTATGGTCAAAGTGCAACATTCAATGTAGCTGATCTTAAACCCTACTATGATGAAGAAGATGACCTTCCTAGTTCGAGGACAAACTCTTCTCAACAAGGGGGGGAATGATGGAGGATCATCCATGTCTACCCCACCAAGTTCAACTAATGAGATCCAATGTGTTTATAAGGAAGTAGAGAGGGCCCTCGAAGAAGGATCCACCAAGGAGGCCCAACGTCCAACCCATGTGGTGTCCTCTATCTTCCAAGAAGACGTCCAAACTAGCTAAAGAAGGAGTGATACACGTGCTCGCCTATGAAGAGAAATGGCATGTTTTCCTTATTTAATAATTAGAAGTTACATTTTCCTTATTAGTAGTTTCGCTTGTTATTAGGCAAATGCCATAATATTAGTGTGTGTGTGTGTGTGTGTGTGTGTCTGTGGATGGCTAATTTTGTAAATAATCCAACTTGGATTAGGAAAACCAATTCCTATGGGGATTTGGTTGCTTGGGCGTCAAGTATAGTGTCCTAGTAGGATTAGAACTTAGCCTATTGTAAATAGGGATGTATGTGTGTCGTCCAAAAACACACACTTTTCGACTATGATGAATATAATTCGAGTTTTTACTCACCCTTAAGAGTTCTCTCTTTCTTTCTACTATTGTATCTTGAATTGGCTATTCAAGTGGCGAGGTAGAGACTTGTCTCCTACTCTTAAAAGGTGTTTCTGTAAGTAAGAGAAAGAGCAAGTAGTCCTAGGGATTGTCTTGTGGTGTTTCTGCATCAAGTTCAATTCCCTTGAACTATCCTTTATCTATCTATCCTTAGTTAGATATCCTACAACCCTAAGGCTATTTCCATAATCTCTCATAAATCCAACCCTTCACGTGAGAAACCCTCATCTAAGATTGGTTGCACATCGTTCTTATTGATGTGTAATTGATCAAGCCCTAGTCTTTGATCCAGTTATACATCAAAATTGGTATCAGAGCTTAGGTTTTTCTTCTGAGTGCAACCAAAACGGCCAAACACATCCCCAAACACATTCCCAAACACGTTACATGATCCATCCCATCATCATGGCCAGTGGTAGCAACAACAACACTTCTAATGAGCAACTGCTGAAGAAGAAGACGTAATTGGAAGGAAAGGGGGCGTTACTTTCAAAGCAACTTGAAAGATACATGTATCTGCAACAATATGAGATCAAAGATTCATCATGGGCAGTGTCGATTCCAGTCTTTCCCGGTGTCGTTCTAGTCTTTCCCAGTGTCGATTCCAGTCTTTCTTGGTGTCGATTGTAGATGATTGTTGGCATGTTCGATGCCGAGGGACTTCACCGATCACGATGTTGATGGCCCTGGGGGTTAAGACTTCATCGAGCGCACTGCCGATGGCTCAGGGATTGAGACTTCATCGGACACGCTGTCGATGGCTCGGAGATTGAGACTTCATCGGGCACGCTGCCCATGGCTCGAATGATGGGGACTTACGCTGATTGGCGACCTTAATTTTGGTCTTTTCTGATGAAGATGTTTTGACGCCGACGAGACTTCACTGGTCGCAATGTTGGTGGCTCCTATTTTCCTCGGATTGCAGCAGCATGGTTATTGGGAATTGCTTTTATTTGGGGAATGGATGCTTTGATCTTGAGAAGAACACTTCCTTCCTATTGGGCACATTTGGCGTTTGGTCATGCATGGTCTTGGAAAGGTGCACACCGTTAGTGATGCATAATGGATCACAAGACAACCAAAATGCCAAGAAAGAACACGGATCAAAACACAAGTAAGAACTTGCAAGAGATGAATCAAGAAGGACCTTTGAACAACGATCTGAACAGAGGTAACTTTGATAGAATGAGCAACGAAACTCTTCGGATTGATACAGCCACACCACAATCTTCAAGAGCTCCTACTCCTCCTTTCACCACCCAAGAATGCTCAATCTTGGATTAGAAGAGAAGATTTGAAACGAAATCTTAGAATGGAATTCGTTGATCTAGCCAAAACTAGAGAAAAACTAAAGCATCAACTTTAGAGAGATTTGTGTTTATTATCAATATGAATGAATTGAATTAATTATCTTTACAAGAGACCCAAGGGGTCTATTTATAAAAATAGGAGAACCCCTCCCTAAAAGCGTCACCCCAGCAAGGCCGCGTCACCCCGACAAGGCCCTTTAGGCGACACTTACAACAAAGGCCCTTTAAAGAAAATACAATATCTCCTAAAATACAACTCCAATACTAAAGATTCAAAAGCCAAAATGTACATAAGGAATAACCCTTCCACATAGCTAAATGAGAACTTCAAGACTCTTGAGATAAGGAGCTCAAAAGTCCCTTAGTTTTGGAGATATTCGCGATGTAACCACTTGAAACAATTTGCAGCAGGCTGGTAAGGTCCTTTAGGGCTTCCTCCCGATGCATTGAAGTATGATATGCATCATTCTCCCTTTCTTGAAAAGAGTTTGCCCTCAAACTTGGAATTTCTTCATCTTCATTATAATAGGGCTTAAGATCACACACATTGAAAGTACAACTTCCTTCATACTCACCTTCCATCTTCAAATGATAAGCGTTATCACCAAGTCTTTCTAAGACCTCATAAGGACCTTCACCTCTCGGTTTCAATTTCCCTTTTCTCTTACTTGGAAATCTCTCTCTCCTCAAGTGTAACCACACTAAATCTCCAGGCTTGAATATAACTTTCTTCCTCTTTTGATTCACTTTCTCTTCAACCTTTTGAGTATATCTCTTAATTTTCTCACGAACTTCCTCATGCAGCTTCTTAATCTCCTCTACTCTTTTACTTGCTTCAAAGCTAAACTTCGTAGATGTAGAGATAGGAGATAAATCCATGGGTTTAAGAGGATTTCTTCCATAGACAACTTCAAATGGAGATAACTTTGTAGCACGATTAGGACTTCTATTATATGCAAACTCGGCAATGCTCAACAAAGTATCCCAACTCTTCTTTTCTTTATTCACCAATGTCCTCAACAAGGCTCCCAAGGTTCGATTGACTACCTCCGTTTGTCAATCCGTTTGTGGATGACAAGCCGTGCTAAACTTGAGCCTTGTTCCCATCTTCTTCCAAAGAGTAACCCAAAAGTGACTTAGAAACTTAGAGTCTCTATCACTCACCATAGTCTTGGGTATGCCGTGCAACTTTACAATTTCATCAAAATATAAGGTAGCAACTTTCGTAGCATCATATGTAGTGTTGCAAGGTACAAAATGCGCCATCTTTGAAAATCGATCTACAACCACCATAATAGAATCTTTACCTCTTTGAGTTCTTGGTAGACCCACAATGAAGTCTAAACTCACATCTTCCCAAGGGTGATATGGAATAGGTAGCGGTGTATACAAGCCTTGTGGTAATACATGTGATTTGGCAAGATTACAAGTACCACATCTCTTAACAATATGCTCAACATCCTTCACCATGCTGGGCCAAAAGTAATAATCTCTCAACATCAAATAAGTCTTCTCTATACCAAAATGTCCTGCCAAGGCACCTTCATGGACTTCTTGAATCAACAATTCTCGCAATGAGGTCCTTGGTATACATAATTGATTTCCTTTGAATAAGAAACCATCTTCAATATGAAACATTTCATGAGGATGTTTCTTTGACAACTCATATACTTCTTTGAAATCTTGATCATCTTGATATAAGCCCTTAATATGCTCAAATCCAGCAATGTTAGAATCAAGAACATATGTGAGTAAGTACCTTCTTGAGAGAGCATCGGCGCCCTTATTCAAATGCCTACTTTATGCTTGATCACAAACTGAAAAGCTTGCATAAATTCAACCCATTTTGCATGTCGTGGGTTAAGCTTGTGTTGGCCTTGGATAAACTTGAGAGCTTCGTGATCACTATGTAGAATAAACTCTCCACTTAGTAGATAATGCCTCCAATGCTCAAGAGCTCTTATAATGGCATAGAACTCCTTGTCATATGTACTATACTTCCTTTTGGCATCATTCAACTTCTCGCTAAAGTAGGCTATTGGCCTTCCCTCTTGTGTAAGGACGACACCAATACCAACTCCACTAGCATCCACTTCTACTTCAAATACTTTGTCAAAACATGGCAAGGCTAGAAGAGGTGCGTTACATAACTTCTCTTTGATACCTTCAAACGCCAATTGAGCGTTTTTATTCCATGTAAACTCCCTTTCCTTCAACAACTCAGTCATAGGAGCCAAAATAGTAGAAAAATTCTTGATAAACCTTCTATAAAATGAAGCTAGTCCATGAAATGATCGTACCTCATGTATACTCGTTGGTGTTGGCCATTCTTGGATAGCTTTGACCTTTCCTTCGTCTACTTGAATCCCATTTTTGGAGAGAACATATCCGAGGAAGATGACCTTGGTTGAGAAGAATGAGCACTTCTCCAAGTTGGCGTAGAGCTTTTCTTTCTCCAAGATATACAAAACTAGCTCTAAATGCTTTACATAATCAATCTCACTTCTACTATATACAAGTATGTCATCAAAATATACAACAACACACTTTCCAATCAAAGGCTTCAATACATGATTCATTAACCTCATGAAAGTAGAAGGAGCAATCGTTAGACCAAAGGGCATTACTAACCATTCATATAGACCTTCCTTCGTTTTGAATGCTGTTTTCCATTCGTCTCCTTCACATATGCGGATTTGATGATATCCACTCTTCAAATCAATCTTTGGAAACACAACACTTCCATAAAGTTCATCAAGGAGATCCTCCAGACGTGGAATGGGAAAACGATATTTGATGGTGATTTTGTTGATGGACCTACAATCCATGCACATACGTTGGGTACCATCTTTCTTTGGAACAAGTAACACTGGGACGGCACATGGACTCATGCTTGGACGAATAAGGCCCTTTTGGAGTAGCTCATCAACTTGCCTTTGAACCTCATGGGATTCCTTGGGGTTCATTCGTTAGGCTTGCTTATTTGGTAATGTAGTTCCCGGAATGAGATCAATCTTGTGTTCAATGTCCCTTCTGGGTGGCAATCCGTGGGGCATTTCTTTTGGAAACAAATGACCAAACCTCCTCATCAAGGGTGAGCCGTGGATGATCTTTGGTTCAGAGGCTTGTTCTTCTTGGATATCTGCCAATATCAACTCCTTATGTTCATAGAATTCATGTTGTTCCGCCTTTAGTAAAGATACAATGTTAGTCTCCCTTTCTTTCTCTTTTGTTGGTGGAGGCCGAATAGAAGAAGGGGGCAATGGAGCCAATGTAATCTTCTTCTTGTTGATGACGAATGAGTAGGTATTCAATCTTCCATCATGAGTTACATACCTATCAAAAAGCCACGGTCTACCAAACAAAATATGACAAGCATCCATGGGTATTACATCACACCATACATCATCTTTATAATTCTTCCCAATGGACAATGAGACTAATACACGTTTATCAACTCTAATGCCCTTCCCATGGCTTAACCATTGAATATTATAAGGAGATGGGTGAGAACTTACATCCAAATTCAACTTTTCTATCATTGTAGTAGAGGCGGCATTAGTACAACTACCACCATCAATTATAAGAGAGCATACCTTTCCTTGAACGGCACACCTAGTATGGAATATATTCTCACATTGCTCCATGTCATTTGGGGTAGAAGCCATACTTAGTGCCCTTCTAAGCACCAACAATTCGCCTTCATCCGCTTGCTCAACCTCCTCATCATTATCCTCCTCATTTTCGGCTAGCTCACAAGGTTCCACTTCATGATCACTTTCATACAAGCTTGGTTCAACAAACAAAGCACTTAGATTTTCAACAAGAGAGACCGTACGCTTGTTAGGACATTCGGATGCTATATGACCCAACCCTTGGCATCTAAAACATCTTCTTGGTGGTAATGTCCTTGGTTCTTGGACTTGGGTTTTGGGTGGGGGATTTTGTGGCTGGTTTAATGTGGGTTTGGCGTAGGGTTTAAGGGAGGATGGGGGCTGATTTTGTGGAGCTTTTGATTGTGTTTGGGGATAAGGACGTTGGGTATAGGGTTTGGATGTGTTTGGGAACGTCCTTTGCGGTTCCTTGGCTCTTTCTTTTCTTTGCCTTTCCACTTTCATAGCCAAGTTGCTTAGCTCATCAAGAGATTCATATGAATGTAATTCAACTATATGACGTATCCAATCATTCAAACCAATCAAGTAACGTACCAAAATTTGTGGTTCCTTTTCCTTGAGATTACAACGCCAAAGGAGATGTTCAAACTCCCTTGTGTATTCTTCTACCGATTTAGAGCCTTGGACAAGCTTTTATAACTTGAAGTAGTTGTCTTCAACGTATGATTGGGGAAGGAACTTGGATTGCAACTTTGACTTCATCTTATCCCAAGAACGGATCTTTTCTTTCCCTTTTGCAACTCTCTTCTTTTGAAGGTTAGTCCACCAAATACTAGCATGTTTTCTCAATTTCAAAGCAACGTACTTCACCTTGAGCTCATCACTACAATCTTTCAACTCAAAAACACGTTCAACCGTATGTATCCAATCAAGATAATCTTCTACATTCAAACTACCATCAAATTCAGGAACTTCGACTTTAAAATCCAAACGTTCATGCCTTTTAGACTTCGAACTACCTTCACCATGTGACGAGACACCATCACGTATGGATCCTTCACGTAGCATTTTGTTTTCTTCCATTTGTTTACCCAATTGCACACGCAAAAATGCTATTTGTTGCTCAAGTTCATAAACCTCATTTGATTTAGATTCATCGTTTGCCATTTGAAATCAACTTGATGTCATATGAACTCACGAGGGAAGTGAGACGGATTTTGGTTAGGTATGTGTTTAGGACGAGGGTTCTTTGAGGAACTATGGGTTCTTTATGAGTTCTTGATGGGTTCTTGATGGGTTCTTGTTGAGTTCTTGGAAGAACTATCAAGGGGGCGTGTATAATATGGGGGGTTTATGCGATTTTGTGACAAAACAAGGTCCAAGATTTATGCAAGAAACAAAGGAGATTCATCTAAACATGGCTCTGATACCAAATTGATGCATAATGGATCACAAGACAACCAAAATGCCAAGAAAGAACACGGATCAAAACACAAGTAAGAACTTGCAAGAGATGAATCAAGAAGGACCTTTGAACAATGATCTGAACAGAGGTAACTTTGATAGAATGAGCAACGAAACTCTTCGGATTGATTCAGCCACACCACAATCTTCAAGAGCTCCTACTCCTCCTTTCACCACCCAAGAATGCTCAATCTTGGATTAGAAGAGAAGATTTGAAACGAAATCCTAGAATGGAATTCGTTGATCTAGCCAAAACTAGAGAAAAACTAAAGCATCAACTTTAGAGAGATTTGTGTTTATTATCAATATGAATGAATTGAATTAATTATCTTTACAAGAGACCCAAGGGGTCTATTTATAAAAATAGGAGAACCCCTCCCTAAAAGCGTCACCCCAGCAAGGCCGCGTCACCCCGACAAGGCCCTTTAGGCGACACTTACAACAAAGGCCCTTTAAAGAAAATACAATATCTCCTAAAATACAACTCCAATACTAAAGATTCAAAAGCCAAAATGTACATAAGGAATAACCCTTCCACATAGCTAAATGAGAACTTCAAGACTCTTGAGATAAGGAGCTCAAAAGTCCCTTAGTTTTGGAGATATTCGCGATGTAACCACTTGAAACAATTTGCAGCAGGCTGGTAAGGTCCTTTAGGGCTTCCTCCCGATGCATTGAAGTATGATATGCATCAGTGAGGAAGAGGGCAAAGGATGAAGAAGACGAAAGCTTCTGTTTTCCAAGGCAGATCGGCCTACACTTGGGAAGGAATCTTTTAGGTCGTACAATACAGCTTTTGCAGGCCATGGAGGATAAAATTCAATGCAATTATTGTAGTTGGTCTTGTACGCCGATCGGCCTTTAATTGGGGCTAGTGATAAGTCAACTCGTGGCTGTAGGGGCCACCCAACTCGCCTATAAATGTAGTTTGAAGCCTCGGCGCATTTCATCACTTCTAATCCGAGCTCTTCTTTTGCCCTACTCTCTCTCTAAGAAATATTTGGGTATTTTTGAGATCCCTTACTAGATGATGAATCTCTTTCGGCGGGGACGCAGACATGCTACTCAATTGGCAGTTCAAGGGTGTCCCTATGCAAGGACGATGCAGTGAGAGTATCCCAACAGAGATTTTACTCCAGCTCAGTTGGTCTTTCGTCTGGATGAGCAAGCATGGTTCTTTCGTTCCCATGACTCAGTATGTATAGCTCGCATAGAATGTTTCTTCTTTGCAGACATTTTCTATGCTATTTTCTGTAGTGCTTTAAGTTGAATTTTGAAGTAACCTTAGTTACTCTGAATTTCGCTTGAAGTACTTTACACCTTAGGTTCTTCTATTGACCTATAGTAGGAGGACTCCTTTAAGGCGTGCGGGAGTATACAAGGCGTAATAGCCTTGTCCTTCCATGCGAAATTAGGCGCATTCTATTCAAGCATTGTGAGGGACGCATGCTTTGGCCCTTTTCTAGACTGCTTGAGGGCATGGAAGATTTGCAGCAGGAGAAATTTTGGCCAAGCTATCATGGAACGTTTTTTGGATACTACCAATGCATTCCACCTCCCTATTGGCGAGATGATGCTCACTCCTTTTGACTTCATGATGATCATTGGCCTTAGCTGGGGTGGCCAGTTGTTGGATTTTCGGAGGGATGTCACCCCTCGCGTTCATGCGCTTTTGCAACTCGTTACTACACTAGCGGAGCGAATTGGCGTCGTACGGTACACGCATATGGTAGTAGTCATCAAAAGCAAAGGATTTGAGAGCCTCCCTATTTTTCAACGTCTGTTTATTATGTTGGTGCACTCATCAATGTGACTATTTTTGCGAACCGTGGGGACATAATCACTCTCTCTTGAGCGCATCTCCTCTTGGATTATGGCGAGGTGAGATCTTTCAACTGGGCAGCTGCTGCTTACGCCCGTTTGGTGAGGGGAATGCGGGTCTCCTGCCGGCCTACCGGTTGCGATACGGTGGGGCGTCCGAGAGCAACGGAATCTAAGAAACACAAGTTGGGGAGCAGTCTTTAGCAAGTCTTGAAGGTATGCTCCGAGATCTTTTCTCAGAAATTTGTGGTGTGCAAATTCCTTCCTTTACTAAGAACCTTCCCTGGTGTACAGGTGTGGGTTTTAGCATACTTTCTTCCGGTAGTTGGTGGAACCGACAATGGTAAGTTGCACATCCCGGCCACCCGACGGTGTGCAGAAACATCAAGCTATCATCGGTCGAAATATCATTTTAAGGACTTGAATGGCCTTACGAGAATTATTGACACCTTTAGACCGGTATATCTTGATTTTCTCCTTCTCCCTTTTCCTTGAGTTGTTCATGATAATGATCTTTGTAGGAGGATATCGTCTGGTTTCCATGGAACGGATATAGCTCGGAGGGTCTTCATTTTGACATCCGCCTTGCATGGGAAGCGAGCGAGTGCCGCTTGCTGTTGGAGGGTCCTTCTGGCCTTGCTTTCCACTTGGGTGAATACTTCCTTTTTTCAGCATACTGGAAAATGGCCTCCAATAGTACCCTTGGATGCTCCTAAGCTTATCTTTGATAGGCAAGCTTTGGAAGAAGGTCAGATGTCCCGGCTGATAGCCGGTGAACCAGCGACCAACTTCATTATGCCTACAGACAACTTGGAAGAGGCGGCCCTTCAGCACAAAGGTCGCCTTGCTTTCACTGAGGTATAACTTCTCCCACTCTCGTGTTAATATCGTGGACACCTAGCGTTTAAGGATCTCATCTTTCTGTATTTGGGAGGATATTATGATCCCCTTCTAGACCAGCATGCAGAGGA
This sequence comes from Portulaca oleracea, assembly GCA_029582165.1. Lineage (NCBI taxonomy): Eukaryota > Viridiplantae > Streptophyta > Magnoliopsida > Caryophyllales > Portulacaceae > Portulaca > Portulaca oleracea. The sequence goes on along the minus strand of CM055885.1, from coordinate 487,193 downwards.
ACCCGAGCAAGCGGAGGTCGAAGATATGCTGTTTGGATTTATCCTGCTTGTGCCTAATGATCATGAAATTTTGAAGTTCTTCGATTCGAACCTAGTAAGTCACATGCTTGATCAATCCTTATCACGTAGCACTGTTTCTCATAGATCTCTTCCTTATGCAGCAAGCATATGCCCATATCCGTGTTCTGTTAAGGGAAGGTATCATAGCCCGGGAGTTCATTGATCGTAACTTCGAGAATGGCCAGTACCAGGGTCCTATGTCGGCTACTGCTGATGAGGATAATGAAGCTCATTCTCATCTGAGCTTGCCACGTTCTGGGAGCTCGTCGAGGCGCCCTCCTCGCCATTCTTCAGCAGGAGAAACAGGTAGAAGAATTTACCGTGGTGATCCAGGGGCAGGACCGTCCAGGCGTAGGGATCAAGATCTGATGAGTGTGCCTCGTGATCCCTATGCTAGTTCTTTGAGACGAAGGTCTCCCAACATCCCAGAGTTCATGGTAAAAGATTGTTCGAAATCGAGTGGATTCCAAGGCTCGATGGATAGAGTGCCTAGCCAGTGGGCACCTCAGTACCATGCTTAATCCATTGTTCTTACATTCAGCCCCCTGGCTTCCACCAGGACTATCCGGACTCTGGACTTCATGGCATACCTTCCAACCAATTCTTGCCCGGTCCTTCAAGTACTCAGGACGAATCATAGCCGGGTTCTTTCGTCGATGCAGCTTTTAGGAGCTTGTTCGGTAGCGGCGACTCCGATGGAAACTACCAGGCACTGCAGCAAGGCTTCCCCTTTTCTCGTTTTCTTTTTTTTTTCCTTTTTCTAATGCGAATGAAATGTCATGTAATAAAGAAATGTGCACGAAATAAAATGCAATCAAGCAGACGTGATCTTGACTCTCTAAAGATGCGACATGCCATTTCCCAATTTTATTTATTTAGGTCAACCTCCGCCTGTTTACAAAAAAGAAAGAAAAGAACAATGTACAAAAGAAATTACACTTAATAGAACTCATAAACATGAACAGAAAAAGAGAAGTACAACTTTCCTAAGAGAAGAAAAACAAAGAAAAAGATAATAAAATAAAACTACAAAACACGTAGCAAACCGTGTCCTCTCTGCATGGATACATGTACGTAGGGGTGTGAACTCACAAAGCGAGTTCGTTCCCCCTGCCTGAAGGTCGGTCGGCCTACACACGGTGGAAGCTGATAAGTCATTTTTATATAGAGTTTTTATGGCTCAAAACCTATCAGTTCCATGCTTTTTATATCCGAAATCCCGTATTTTTATGTCAATTTCTATGATTTATACACTTGTTCGCAAGATTGGTGTGCCTTGCAGGAATTAATGAAATTATATCAAAAAGCATGGAAAGTTGAAGGAAAAATGGAAAAATCAATGAAAATAAAAAAAAAGAGTTGAAGAAGAAGAAGGGAAAGAAGAGAAGCGACCTAGATTACCATGGCCCAAGCCCAGCTAGAACGGAGCAATAAGGCGCAACCAACGTTCTCAAAACGCAGCCAATGTCTTGTCCAGGGACTTTGATAACTGTTTAAACCCGATTTTGCATGGTTTTTCCCCTCTATTTTAGGACTTTTAGCTTGTTTTTAATAATTAAATTAGGCTTTTTATTATGTTTTTAGTAATTTTACAATTTTGTTAGATTTTATCAGTTTTTATCACTTTTGGCTATTTTTAGTACTAATTTGAATCAATTTGAAAAATGCAATAAAAACCTATAACTAATCCTAATTTCTAAAAACCCAAACCCTTCTCCAAACTATTCGGCCCAGCCCAATTCCACCCCAGCCTAACCCAAATACCCTTCATACCCAGAAACCCGACCCGTCGCTTCCTTTTCCCCCTTTTTGATTCAGCCGGATACAAAGCCCATCCCTAAACCCTAATTCCCCATTTCCCCATTCCCTCTTCCTGTCTCCTCTTTGTCCTTTCTCTCTGGTTCTCTTTGCGCAGCAGACCACCGAACACCCACGCACACCATAACCGACCTCCATCTCCTTCTATCTTCTTCTCTCTTCTCTTCATCTCATCTCCATCTCTCTTCTCATCTCTTTCTATTTCTCAGATTATCGCACGATATCTCAAATTCTCACTCAATTTCTCTTCCCTCTTTGCAGATTCAGTTGAAGATGTGCGCATCCACCACCATCGTCACCATCTTCGCTCTAACTAACCAAACGCATCTACATCGTTGATGATTGAAGAGAATCGAGGGTCGAGATCGAAGGGAGGGGCTCGAGTTCAACTATAAAAGGGAGAGAAGAGCCATTCGAAGCTTTCATGGTTGGTTTCACCCTCCATCCTTAGGGTTAGTTTTAGATTAGGTTTTTATTCGCTATAAGATTTAGGTTTGATTCTGTTTTTAATCAATCTTGGGGTTCGAATTCGCTGTTTCGATACCCTGGGATTTGATGTTGGATGTTTGGTTCGAGTTTGTGGATGTATTGTTACGAATTTCTGGAAATGTTATGGATTTGAATGTGTTTGGATGATTCGTATGTGATGCATATCATACTTCAATGCATCGGGAGGAAGCCCTAAAGGACCTTACCAGCCTGCTGCAAATTGTTTCAAGTGGTTACATCGCGAATATCTCCAAAACTAAGGGACTTTTGAGCTCCTTATCTCAAGAGTCTTGAAGTTCTCATTTAGCTATGTGGAAGGGTTATTCCTTATGTACATTTTGGCTTTTGAATCTTTAGTATTGGAGTTGTATTTTAGGAGATATTGTATTTTCTTTAAAGGGCCTTTGTTGTAAGTGTCGCCTAAAGGGCCTTGTCGGGGTGACGCGGCCTTGCTGGGGTGACGCTTTTAGGGAGGGGTTCTCCTATTTCTATAAATAGACCCCTTGGGTCTCTTGTAAAGATAATTAATTCAATTCATTCATATTGATAATAAACACAAATCTCTCTAAAGTTGATGCTTTAGTTTTTCTCTAGTTTTGGCTAGATCAACGAATTCCATTCTAGGATTTCGTTTCAAATCTTCTCTTCTAATCCAAGATTGAGCATTCTTGGGTGGTGAAAGGAGGAGTAGGAGCTCTTGAAGATTGTGGTGTGGCTGTATCAATCCGAAGAGTTTCGTTGCTCATTCTATCAAAGTTACCTCTGTTCAGATCGTTGTTCAAAGGTCCTTCTTGATTCATCTCTTGCAAGTTCTTACTTGTGTTTTGATCCGTGTTCTTTCTTGGAATTTTGGTTGTCTTGTGATCCATTATGCATCAATTTAGTATCAGAGCCATGTTTAGATGAATCTCCTTTATTTCTTGCATAAATCTTGGACCTTGTTTTGTCATAAAATCGCATAAACCCCCCATATTATACACGCCTCCTTGATAGTTCTTCCAAGAACTCATCAAGAACCCATCAAGAACCCATCAAAAACTCATAAAGAACCCATATTTCCTCAAAGAACCCTCGTCCTAAACACATACCTAACCAAAATCCGTCCCACTTCCCTCGTGAGTTCATATGACATCAAGTTGATTTCAAATGGCAAACGATGAATCTAAATCAAATGAGGTTTATGAACTTGAGCAACAAATAGCATTTTTGCATGTGCAATTGGGTAAACAAATGGAAGAAAACAAAATGCTACGTGAAGGATCCATACGTGATGGTGTCTCATCACATGGTGAAGGTAGTTCGAAGTCTAAAAGGCATGAACGTTTGGATTTTAAAGTCGAAGTTCCTGAATTTGATGGTAGTTTGAATGTAGAAGATTATCTTGATTGGATACATACGGTTGAACGTGTTTTTGAGTTGTAAGATTGTAGTGATGAGCTCAAGGTGAAGTACGTTGCTTTGAAATTGAGAAAACATGCTAGTATTTGGTGGACTAACCTTCAAAAGAAGAGAGTTGCAAAAGGGAAAGAAAAGATCCGTTCTTGGGATAAGATGAAGTCAAAGTTGCAATCCAAGTTCCTTCCCCAATCATACGTTGAAGACAACTACTTCAAGTTACAAAAGCTTGTCCAAGGCTCTAAATCGGTAGAAGAATACACAAGGGAGTTTGAACATCTCCTTTGGCGTTGTGATCTCAAGGAAAAGGAACCACAAATTCTGGTACGTTACTTGATTGGTTTGAATGATTGGATACGTCATATAGTTGAATTACATTCATATGAATCTCTTGATGAGCTAAGCAACTTGCCTATGAAAGTGGAAAGGCAAAGAAAAGAAAGAGCCAAGGAACCGCAAAGGACGTTCCCAAACACATCCAAACCCTATACCCAACGTCCTTATCCCCAAACACAATCAAAAGCTCCACAAAATCAGTCCCCATCCTCCCTTAAACCCTACGCCAAACCCACATTAAACCAGCCACAAAATCCCCCACCCAAAACCCAAGTCCTAGAACCAAGGACATTACCACCAAGAAGATGTTTTAGGTGCCAAGGGTTGGGTCATATAGCATCCGAATGTCCTAACAAGTGTACGGTCTCTCTTGTTGAATGTCAAAGTGCTTTGTTTGTTGAACCAAGCTTGTATGAAAGTGATCACGAAGTGGAACCTTGTGAGCTTGCCGAAAATGAGGAGGATAATGATGAGGAGGTTGAGCAAGCGGATGAAGGCGAATTGTTGGTGCTTAGAAGGGCACTAAGTATGGCTTCTACCCCAAATGACATGGAGCAACGTGAGAATATATTCCATACTAGGTGTACCGTTCAAGGAAAGGTATGCTCTCTTATAATTGATGGTGGTAGTTGTACTAATGCCGCCTCTACTACAATGATAGAAAAGTTGAATTTGGATGTAAGTTCTCACCCATCTCCTTATAATATTCAATGGTTAAGCCATGGGAAGGGAGACTAACATTGTATCTTTACTAAAGGCGGAACAACATGAATTCTATGAACATAAGGAGTTGATATTGGCAGATATCCAAGAAGAACAAGCCTCCCCAACCAAAGATCATCCACGGCTCTCACCCTTGATGAGGAGGTTTGGTCATTTGTTTCCAAAAGAAATGCCCCACGGATTGCCACACAGAAGGGACATTGAACACAAGATTGATCTCATTCCGGGAACTACATTACCAAATAAGCAAGCCTACCGAATGAACCCCAAGGAATCCAATGAGGTTCAAAGGCAAGTTGATGAGCTACTCCAAAAGGGCCTTATTCATCCAAGCATGAGTCCATGTGCCGTCCCAGTGTTACTTGTTCCAAAGAAAGATGGTACCCAACGTATGTGCATGGATTGTAGGTCCATCAACAAAATCACCATCAAATATCGTTTTCCCATTCCACGTCTGGAGGATCTCCTTGATGAACTTTATGGAAGTGTTGTGTTTTCAAAGATTGATTTGAAGAGTGGATATCATCAAATCCGCATATGTGAAGGAGACGAATGGAAAACAGCATTCAAAACGAAGGAAGGTCTATATGAATGGTTAGTAATGCCCTTTGGTCTAACAAATGCTCCTTCTACTTTCATGAGGTTAATGAATCATGTATCGAAGCCTTTGATTGGAAAGTGTGTTGTTGTATATTTTGATGACATACTTGTATATAGTAGAAGTGAGATTGATCATGTAAAGCATTTAGAGCTAGTTTTGTATATCTTGGAGAAAGAAAAGCTCTACGCCAACTTGGAGAAGTGCTCATTCTTCTCAACCAAGGTCATCTTCCTCGGATATGTGCTCTCCAAAAATGGGATTCAAGTAGACGAAGGAAAGGTCAAAGCTATCCAAGAATGGCCAACACCAACGAGTATACATGAGGTACGATCATTTCATGGATTAGCTTCATTTTATAGAAGGTTTATCAAGAATTTTTCTACTATTTTGGCTCCTATGACTGAGTTGTTGAAGCAAAGGGAGTTTACATGGAATAAAAACGCTCAATTGGCGTTTGAAGGTATCAAAGAGAAGTTATGTAACGCACCTCTTCTAGCCTTGCCATGTTTTGACAAAGTATTTGAAGTAGAAGTGGATGCTAATGGAGTTGGTATTGGTGCCGTCCTTACACAAGAGGGAAGGCCAATAGCCTACTTTAGCGAGAAGTTGAATGATGCCAAAAGGAAGTATAGTACATATGACAAGGAGTTCTATGCCATTATAAGAGCTCTTGAGCATTGGAGGCATTATCTACTAAGTGGAGAGTTTATTCTACATAGTGATCATGAAGCTCTCAAGTTTATCCAAGGCCAACACAAGCTTAACCCATGACATGCAAAATGGGTTGAATTTATGCAAGCTTTTCAGTTTGTGATCAAGCATAAGGTCGGGTATTTGAATAAGGGCGCCGATGCTCTTTCAAGAAGGTACTTACTTACATATGTTCTTGATTCTAACATTGCTGGATTTGAGCATATTAAGGGCTTATATCAAGATGATCAAGATTTCAAAGAAGTATATGAGTTGTCAAAGAAACATCCTCATGAAATGTTTCATATTGAAGATGGTTTCTTATTCAAAGGAAATCAATTATGTATACCAAGGACCTCATTGCGCGAATTGTTGATTCAAGAAGTCCATGAAGGTGCCTTGGCAGGACATTTTGGTATAGAGAAGACTTATTTAATGTTGAGAGATTATTACTTTTGGCCCAGCATGGTGAAGGATGTTGAGCATATTGTTAAGAGATGTGGTACTTATAATCTTGCCAAATCACATGTATTACCACAAGGATTGTATACACCGCTACCTATTCCATATCACCCTTGGGAAGATGTGAGTTTAGACTTCATTGTGGGTTTACCTAGAACTCAAAGAGGTAAAGATTCTATTATGGTGGTTGTAGATCGATTTTCAAAGATGGCGCATTTTGTACCTTGCAACACTACATATGATGCTACGAAAGTTGCTACCTTATATTTTGATGAAATTGTAAAGTTGCATGGCATACCCAAGACTATGGTGAGTGATAGAGACTCTAAGTTTCTAAGTCACTTTTGGGTTACTCTTTGGAAGAAGATGGGAACAAGGCTCAAGTTTAGCACGGCTTGTCATCCACAAACGGATGGACAAACGGAGGTAGTCAATCGAACCTTGGGAGCCTTGTTGAGGACATTGGTGAATAAAGAAAAGAAGAGTTGGGATACTTTGTTGAGCATTGCCGAGTTTGCATATAATAGAAGTCCTAATCGTGCTACAAAGTTATCTCCATTTGAAGTTGTCTATGGAAGAAATCCTCTTAAACCCATGGATTTATCTACTATCTCTACATCTACGAAGTTTAGCTTTGAAGCAAGTAAAAGAGTAGAGGAGATTAAGAAGCTGCATGAGGAAGTTCGTGAGAAAATTAAGAGATATACTCAAAAGGTTGAAGAGAAAGTGAATCAAAAGAGCAAGAAAGTTATATTCAAACCTGGAGATTTAGTGTGGTTACACTTGAGGAGAGAGAGATTTCCAAGTAAGAGAAAAGGGAAATTGAAACCGAGAGGTGAAGGTCCTTATGAGGTCTTAGAAAGACTTGGTGATAACGCTTATCGTTTGAAGATGGAAGGTGAGTATGAAGGAAGTTGTACTTTCAATGTGTGTGATCTTAAGCCCTATAATAATGAAGATGAAGAATTTCCAAGTTTGAGGGCAAACTCTTTTCAAGAAAGGGAGAATGATGCATATCATACTTCAATGCATCGGTAGGAAGCCCTAAAGGACCTTACCAGCCTGCTGCAAATTGTTTCAAGTGGTTACATCGCGAATATCTCCAAAACTAAGGGACTTTTGAGCTCCTTATCTCAAGAGTCTTGAAGTTCTCATTTAGCTATGTGGAAGGGTTATTCCTTATGTACATTTTGGCTTTTGAATCTTTAGTATTGGAGTTGTATTTTAGGGGATATTGTATTTTCTTTAAAGGGCCTTTGTTGTAAGTGTCGCCTAAAGGGCCTTGTCGGGGTGACGCGGCCTTGCTGGGGTGACGCTTTTAGGGAGGGGTTCTCCTATTTCTATAAATAGACCCCTTGGGTCTCTTGTAAAGATAATTAATTCAATTCATTCATATTGATAATAAACACAAATCTCTCTAAAGTTGATGCTTTAGTTTTTCTCTAGTTTTGGCTAGATCAACGAATTCCATTCTAGGATTTCGTTTCAAATCTTCTCTTCTAATCCAAGATTGAGCATTCTTGGGTGGTGAAAGGAGGAGTAGGAGCTCTTGAAGATTGTGGTGTGGCTGTATCAATCCGAAGAGTTTCGTTGCTCATTCTATCAAAGTTACCTCTGTTCAGATCGTTGTTCAAAGGTCCTTCTTGATTCATCTCTTGCAAGTTCTTACTTGTGTTTTGATCCGTGTTCTTTCTTGGCATTTTGGTTGTCTTGTGATCCATTATGCATCAGTATGGTATTCTAGGTTTTGGTTTTGGTTTGAATCTGAGAATGTTGATTTTGTTATTGATATTGAATCTGTGTTTGAATGTTTTAGGTTGATTTTATTGTTGGTGCTTGATTTGTTTTGGTTTGGTGTTGTTCTTTTTTTCCTCTGTTTCTGGCCGTCTCTCCCCTCCTCTGTTTTCTGTCTTTTCTTTTGCTCTTTATCTCGGCGTAGGCAGTAGGATGTGCTAGGATTTGTCTTGGTTAGATTCTGTCTTGTTTTTATTAGGGTTTAGGTCCGTTTTGGTTAGGTTTTGTGTTATTGTTTGGTTCTGTTTTAGGTTTCCTTAGGGTTTCTAGGGTTTAGGTCATTTTGTGGTTTTGCTAGGGTTCATTAGATGTGTACTAGGGTCCTGTTAGGGTTTTGTTTAGGTCTGGTTCGGTTCTGTCCCTTAGGGTTGAGTCTAGTGGGTCAGTTTTAGGGTTATGTTAAGGTTAGAGTGATGTCTTTGTGTTTTAGGGTTTTTCTTAGGTTTAATTTGTTTGTCAATATGATTAGTGGCTAGGGTTTTTAGGGTTAAGGGAGTGATTAAGGCTCCTTTGGATGATTAGTTATTGAGGTTAGTGAATTAGGGGTAATTAGTGGGAAAAATCTAATTCCCACCTTAGTCCTTCCTTCAAGTGGGGTGCATTTGGGACTGAAAGCTCTCTAATGTACTAATCACTTGTCAATGGAAGGCTAAGGATGGGATAGTTAGTCACTCTCTCATGAAAGTGAGATAGAGGCTAACTAGGGAATCTTGTTCGATTAACCCCTGAGATCCATGGTGGATTTTGGGGAAGTTAATCTGGATTACCCTTGAAAGAGGGAATCCCGTTGCCTTTTTTCTAACAAGATTCTCATATGATTTATTCTATCTTTTTACTTCTTAACCACAAAACTCACATAACCATGAATCCTATGGTTGCCTAAAGGTCCCGAAATCCTTTTTCTTTCTTTCTTGTGTTTTCTTTGTGTTCGCTTGAAAACCTTCTCTCAAATGATGATGAACCCACAACCTAGTAGGTGCGAATTCGGAATAGACTTTTAGGTTTAGAAGCCCCAACTCCCTGAGAGAGAACGACAAAACTGAGGTCTAACAAACCCATGTATTACAATAACCGAGGAAAAGCAAAACGCTACCAACGCTTTTTGGGCGATGCCAGCGCATAGACACGGAAGAACTCTACTTTTTAACTAAACGTAGCCAGCATTTTTGAAACACCGCCAGAGTTTTGTTCCCTAATCTGGCCCTATAAAAGGGATTTAAGTCCGCCGTTTTGAGACAGTTATCAGAGTTTTTAGAGTCGAATTTTATTCAGTTTCGACGGTAGCTTTAGAATAGTTTTTAGAGAGCCTTTTAGTGTAGAATTTAGAGACTTTCTTTACAGTTAATTCACAAACATTGCTATCAGATTAGATTGTTGCTTGTGATCGAAGAACACGAAAGAGATCGATTCGGGTGACACGAAGAGATCGATTCCGCCAATTCGAACACGGTTATTTCTATTTTACTTTCATGTTTTCTTGTTATTGTTTAGATTTTGCTATGTTTACATTCGGTAATATGAGTAGCTAATTTCCTTTGTTTGGGGGAGAAACTCAATGCCTTTTGAGTGAATTTGAATACAGTCTCGATGTTAGGTTATCCTTTTATTCGTTTAATCTGCATGTATTGTATGTCATGGTAATTTGGCAACAAAACGACAGTTTGAGTCTTTACTTGGTTTTAGATTCTCGACAACAGAACGACAGTTTGAGTCTTGAATAGGAAGACGTAGATTGAATAGGTTTAGAAAATAGTTAGACATAATGATTCTTGCATAGGGTCAATTTATAATCAGTTCTTTCTCTTTGATTGGATTAAATAGTTAGAAATAGTGTTTAGTTTAATCACTATGACTCACTTCGGATCGAAAGATCGATGTGATAAGGCCTAGAAAGATTATAGACCCCGAATTATCTTGTTACCTGCACTGGGACTGTTGATATTTTGACTGATTAACTAGAGTGGACTCCCCTTAACGCTTTTAATTAATTGGTTAAACCCTAAAAATTTCGTGCTTTCTTAGTTTAGTTTTAGAAAATCTTACCACAACCCTTGGATCGACCTAGCATTCTTTATAGCGAACTAATTCAGTGCATGGTTAAACGGAAATCCCTGAGAGATAACGATATTTTATTACTACATAGACTGGTACACTTGCGGTACAAAGACACCTATTAGTTTTAGGTCTGTCAAGTTTTTGGCGCCATTGCCGGGGATTTGTCCCCTCAACCGCCATTGGATGAGCGCGCTCTAGGTGACTAGGTTATTTACTTTTTGTTATTTTTCTTTATTTTTCTTTATTACTCTTGGTCTTCTTGTTTTTGTCTTTTTCAGGTTTATGCAAAAAGATTTCTCTTTCGAGTACGATCTCAAGATCGAACGCACACTTCGAGAGAAAAGGAAGAGAGCTAGGCTGGAGAAAGAACAACAAGAAAACTAAGAAACAGACGAAGAAGAGCAAGAATCGGAATCGGAAAAGGAAGAAGAGAAGTAAGAACAACGACCAATGACATTCGGGCAGTATATGACTCCCAATGTCACCAATCATCAATCAACAATCAACGTTCCCACCATCCAGGCAAATGATTTTGAACTACGTTAGTCTTTGATCAACTTGGTGTGAAAAGCACAATTCCATGGACTAGCGAGCGAATACCAGAACCGACATCTTCGACTTTTTCGTCAAGCTTGTGACACTTACAAGGCCAACAACGTTTCGGACAACAACGTCAAATTGTGTCTCTTCCCGTTCTCCTTGGAAGGCAAGGCGTGGGAGTGGCTTGATTCGCTTCCACCAAATTCGATCACAACGTTGGATGAACTCGCAAGCACTTTCTTGGCAAAGTATTTCCCTCCAAGCAAATTCACCAGCCGAAGGAATTAGATTTCTACATTCACGCAAGAGTGCGGATGAGTCACTATAAGACGCTTGGGAGAGATTTAAGGACATTCTTCGACAATGTCCTCAGCATGGATTCAAACCATGGGTTCCTGTCCAATCCTTCTTCAATGGAGCGAATGAGTCGACGAGAGGAAGCATCCTCTCTGCAGCCGGAGGCGATCTTATGGACAAGATTGTGCCTCTAATCACAAGTCTGATCGAGCATCTAGCGAACAACTCATATCAATGGTCTAAACCCCGCCAAAAGGCAAGAGGTAAGCTTAATGTTGATGCAATTTCTTTATTGTCATTAAACTTGATTCTTTAACGTATAAAATGGACCGATTGTGTTTTTTGGCTAGACCTCCGACGTGCAATGTCTGTCACTCGATCGAACATGAAACTTTTACTTGCCCTTCTGGTGGAGTTAGTAATGAACAAGTCCAACAAGCCAACTATGTTGGCAAACAAAGACAAAATTATGACATGAATTCTAACACCTACCATCCTGGACTTAGAAACCACCCCAAACTTTTCCTATAGGAATGACAACCCTACTGGTCCTCTTCAAGGACAAGGACAGCAACAGTATGTTCCCCCACCTTAAAGACCACCTCAACAAGGCCCTCCTCGAAAGTCTAATTTAGAAACCATGATGAAAAGCCTTATCGCCGGACAACAGAAACAGAAAGGTGTCATAAAAGACCTAATACAAAAGGTAGAGGCTTTAGCAACCCACAATAAAATTTTAGAAAATCAGATTGCTAATTCAGCAACTCCCTCTACTAGTTTACCACCTCAACCTGTCCCTAATCCGGTTTCTCAGTGTAATGCCATAACTTGCGAGGAAGTGAACGTTGAGTGTGAACCTTTAGGAGACCATATTTTAAAGGAGGTAGTCGAGACCGACCCTAAACCGAACCTATTAGAAGAAACCATAACACCCTCGGTTATGCCTAAGAAGGAAGACCTAAGCAATTTTAGGATCCATGTTCAGTTGGATGGTAAGCCCATCAAGCATGCATGTGTGATACATGATCCGAAGTGAATGTTCTGCCTAACTCTTACCTAAGGAAATACAACCATAGGGAATTAAGGGTGACCGATAAGATTCTTCCTCTAGCAGATAAGACCCTTAGGAAACCTCTAGGGATCTTATACGACAATCCCCTCCAAATAAGAGGGCATGTTGTTCCTGTTGATTTCATGATTTTAGATACAAGAGAAGATTCAGAACCGGAGATTATTCTAGGGAGATCTTTCCTTTCAACTGTTAATTGCGAGATGGATATGAGGAAAGGAACAATGATCATCAAGCTAGGAAAGTTGATGACGGAGTACGAAGTACGAAAAGGCAAGTTGATTCAAAAACAAGTTTCGAAAATAATTCATGATGATGGAGATCCGGTTCCAAAGCGGATCAAGGACCCCGATGAGTAGGGTCTATAACGTCGAGCTAACGAAGTTAAACAAAGCACCCCGGGGAGGTACATCAATATCTAATATCTATCCCTCCCCACCTTTTTATTTTTATTACTTCCAATTTTTAGTTTAGTTGTTTACTAATATTTTTTCTTTTAGTGTGTAGAGAAAAAGAAGAAATTCAAGAAATTTTTGGCTAATATTGAAGTTGTTATTTCTAACCTAATAAATTTAAAGTTGGTAGATGTTTGTAGGGGATTTTAGTATGTCAAACTGTAGGGAAAATAAGGAGAAAAGGAAAAAGTGAGAAACAAGCAAAAATTGGCCAAGAATCGAATAAAAAGCATCAGGTAGCAAATCGCTGGCAGCGTTTTCAAAACGCTGGCACCGCCTCGTCCAGAGAGTTCAGGTATGCAATTTTTGCAAAACAACTACCAGCCCTTTGAAAACACTGGCAGCGCTTTGTTATTTTGCCCAGATTTTCGCCCACCTCTTTTAATTTGGTCGAGGCTCCCTTTTTCTTTTCAATTGAAAATTTTCTCCTCTATTTTGCCCTAACCACCGACGACCACCTCTCCCCAAACGCTCCCAGTGCTTCCCTCAACCACTACTCTCCTCGCCGTCCTCTTTGCCGGCGCCGCCACACACCACCACCTTCCACCTTCTTCTCTCTCTTTTCTCTTCTCACTTGCACTCTAACACTTTGAACTCTCAAGTTTCCATTCCTCTTTTTACTACAAGTTCAAGGTATGAAATTCTCAACTCTTTCTCTTGTTCTTTGATTATATACTTCGATTATGGTATGACTTTGATTGTATTTTATTGAGTAATTTGTTGAATTTATACCATATACCATGTCCTAGATTCGAATTTCTTGTTTGGGTTTGATTCTTGGATTGAATTCTTGATTAGGACATGATTTGAGTTGATTGATTTTGATTTCTTTTGTTCCAGAGTTGAGTGAATTATAACGTTGGGTGTATTGAGAGAGCAATGTGATGTAGAAGTTGAGAAATTTAGGTTCAGATTTGGATGGTGATTGTGTTGTGGTGTTATACTCTGTTTTTGGTGTGGTTTTAGGTTAGATTTATCTTAATTTTAATTCCTAGTATCAAATAAACATGGGGGAGTGTTAGTATTGAGTTTATGCATTACGATCATGCTTATTTGATACCTTGTGTTATTCTTGGTAATTGTACTGAGTTTGTTAATGTTTTTAGTTGGTGAGGACTAAAAATCCAAGCTTCTCCGGACCCCTGGGCGATGACAATGAAGCCGGAGGAAGCCAGGAGCGCAAAGCTACGGCGGCCGAGAAAGGAAAACAGAAGGCCACGGCTCCCATAAAGTGGGATAAAAAGGGTTTCTTTTACAGAATTTATGGTTTCAACAATTGGGACCCTAGCAACACGCTCGCGACCCTAATTAGGAACCCCGTGATGAGGTATGTTCACCGCGTCCTCCCTCGCGGTATCTTCGTGAGACCCGGTAGCTCAAACAAAGCTACCCGGACTGATTGTTACATGTTATACTCCATGCTTGATGCCGACACACGTGCCAATCCTACAGCTATGCTTGCTCATGACCTTTCCAGTGCCCCTACCTCAACCAACAAGAGCATTGCCATAGGGGGTTACATCACGCACCTTGCACGCCAATTCGGCTTTAGACCGCCTAGGAACCCCACTGACCTTGTCCCGGGTAGCATGTTTTTGGATGGGGACCAGTGTAATTTCTTTGGTTTGTGCAAGTTTGACAAAGACTCGCGTTGTCTTTGGGTCTATTCCAACAACGCTAGGTTTCCCGTGCCTCACCCCCACACCTCACCCCTAGTTGTTGAGAACTTGATTTGGATGCCACCCTTTCCTGAGTTTGATCCCGAGCATGAGCCTGAAATCCACCCTGACCCTCAACCCGAGCAACCTTAGTTGGACTATGAGGCGCGCTTTCGCGACCTCCAAACCTCCATTGACCGAACCGAGCACCTTGTAAACGAGTTGCGAGAGAGTTTTGCTGAGTATAGAGGTTAGTTTGACTTGCGTTTCGACCGTATGGACGAATCCATCACCAACCTCACCGGCCTTATACAGGCCATGTTTGGTCGAACCTCACCACCACCAGGACCAAGCCATACCAACCCTTCCCCACCGACCGAGGATCCTTGATCCTTTGTCTACCCATACCCTTCACCGTTGTCTTCTGCATTGAGGACAATGCAACGTTTAAGCATGGGGGGTTGAATATTTCATTTTTGTGAATATTTCTTCTTGTTTCTATGTTTTTCGTTAATTTTTCTTTTATTTTTGTCTTTCTTTTTCTTATTTCATGCTTATTTTTCAGTTTTTAGTGTGATTTTCTTATTTTTGCGTGTTTCTTTTATTTGTTTGTTCATAGTTTAGTATGCTCTATAGTTTTTAGCTTGTTTGTTTGAGTTTTTAGAGTGTTTTCCTTTGTTATTCTCAATTTTTCTTCTAAGTTTTTCTTCTAAGTTTTTCTTTTAAAACTGCATCCACCTAGATTACATTAGTTAGAAGCATATAGATTTTTCTTTTATTTCTTTTCTTAGTTCGTTTATTTTTCTTTCTTTTGCATCCACTTATTCAAAAATCCAAAAAAATTAAAAAAAATAGAAAAAGACCAAAAAATTAGAAAAGACAAAAAAATAAATAAATATAGGATAGGACTAGGATTAAACCGGAAACGCCTTCGATGATGATTTGTAAACCTTTCTTACTTTCAGTTTAACTTGCTTCGCTTAGAAAAGTCTGGATAAGATCTCAAAAGTTTTTGAAATCTTTTCCTTCAAATCTTCTAATTTTGAGCCTAGTTATGAAAGTTGCATTTGATTGCTTTGACTATCTTAGAAAGTATAAATATGCATGCCGCAAATCTTTGGGCTAAGTTTAGTTGATTAAGCCCCATCCCGTGAGTCCACATTACCTAAAATTTTGAATTGATCACTTGTATCAATTCCATGATTCCCTGAGTGACTCACCCATTAGTTGCATCTCTAGAACTTGCTTTGCATCTTGCTTGAGACTACATATTTGCATTGCACGCTGTGACAAAGTGATTAAGGCATTCATTTTATTTTGTTAAACTACATAGCCAAATAGTCGCCCTTACATTATATTTACCGTTCTTTTTGCCCCGCCTAGCCTTGTTTATCCTTCTTTTATGATTGAACCCTGACAATGCAAGCCTTGGCCTTTGATATTCAGTATCCCTTTGCCTTGCTTGGTTGAGTGAGAGAGTTTGTTGTTTTTTGTGGAAGGAACAGTTGGTTTGGTGTGTTTTTGAACAAAATATGAAGTTTGAGTGAGATTGTGCTTATTGTTTCAGGTTGGGAGAAACTGAAAGTCCCACCTTCTGAATAATTGGTGTTTGGTTATGTTGTTCATATATTATATCGAGGTTGAAATTATAATTCCATGGTTTTCTTCTCCCCGATCACCCACCAAAAAGAAAAGAATAAAAAAAAGAGAAAAAGAGTTCCAAAAGAAAAGGGTGATTAGGGAGATTCAATTTAAAGTTCTGAAAGCTTTGACCTACTTGTATTCAGTTGAGATTTTGATATTGTTGAGGGTGAAAGGTGAAATTTCTTGCATACATTAAGCAAGAAGGAGAGTTTAGAGTATTATACTCATTGAAAATCAATCCAAGCATGGATCTTAGCTCCTCATTCCCAAATTTTCACCACTCCTTTCCTCTAACATAAGCCCCGTTACAACCCGGCCAGAAAAGTCCTTTTGATTGTCACTTGTGCACTGCATACCAGTAGTGGAGAGCGAGGTTCTTACCATGGCAGTTTGTTTCTATTGGTCCGAGTTTGAGAAAAACCAACATACATATACAAATTGGAGTGATTGAGTGTTTTTATTCTTTCCTATGTGAGGTTTGCTCTTTTTGACTGACTTACGTCCATAACCAACCGCGCATATTTGCATTATTCTTAAGACTGTTGGCGGATTTATGCTTTTGAAGTACTTGTTCTCTCCTTTTTGGTTTCGAAAATTTCTTCCTTTCTCCTTTCAACTGAGTTTTGATCTTGTCCAGACAGATCTTTGTGTTTACTTGTTGAATTGATGGGTTAGAATGGTTAGCCTGAGGGGGTGTTAAGGTTTTATTTTTGTAACCCTATCGAAAATTCTTTCCGCTTCTTTTTCTTCTTAAATTCTGTTTTTCCTGTTTGAGCCCTAATCCTCCTGTTTTCAGTTATGACTTGCTTGGGGACAAGCAAGAGCTAAGCATGGGGGGATTTGATAAGTCGTTTTTATATCTCAAAACCTATCAGTTCCATGCTTTTTATATCCGAAATCCCGTATTTTTATGTCAATTTCTGTCATTTATACACTTGTTCGCGAGATTGGTGTGTCTTCATGAATTATTGAAATTATATCAAAAAGCATGGAAAGTTGAAGGAAAAATGGAAAGATCAAAGAAAATAAAAAAAAAAAGAGTTGAAGAAGAAGAAGGGAAAGAAGACAAGCGGCCCATATTGCCATGGCCCAAGCCCAGCTATAACGGAGCAATAAGGCGCAGCCAGCGTTCTCAAAATGCAGCCAACGCCTTGTCCAGAGACTTTGATAACCGAGGAAGATTAAAACGCTACCAGCACTTTTTGGGCGCTGCCAGCGCCAAGACACGGAAGAACTCTACTTTTGAACTAAACGCAGCCAGCGATTTTGAAACACTACCAGCGTTTAGTTCCCTAATCCGGCGCTATAAAAGGGATTTAAGTCCGCCATTTTGAGATAGTTGTCAGAGTTTTTAGAGTCGAATTTTATTCAGTTTCGACGGTAGCTTTAGACTAGTTTTTAGAGAGCATTTTAGGGTAGAATTTAGAGACTTTCTTTACAGCTAATTCACAAACATTGTTATCAGATTATATTGTTGCTTGTGATCGAAGAACACGAAAGAGATCAATTCAGGTGACACGAAGAGATCGATTACGCCAATTCGAACACGGTTATTTCTATTTTACTTTCATGTTTTCTTGTTATTGTTTAGATTTTGCGATTTTTACATTCGGTAATATGAGTAGCTAATTTCCTTTGTTTGGGGGAGAAACTCGATGCCTTTTGATTGAATTTGAATACAGTCTCGGTGTTAGGTTATCCTTTTATTCGTTTAATCTGCGTGTATTGTATGTCATGGTAATTTGGCAACAGAACGACAGTTTAAGTCTTTTCCTGGTTTTAGATTCTCGACAACAGAACGATAGTTTGAGTCTTGAATTGGAAGACATAGATTGAATAGGTTTAGAAAATAGTTAGACATAATGATTCTTGCCTAGGGTCAATTTATAATCAGTTCTTTATCTTTGATTGGATTAAATAGTTAGAAATAATGTTTAGTTTAATCACTGTAACTTACTTCGGATCGAAAGATCGATGTGGTTAGGCCTAGAAAGATTATAGACCCCGAATTATCTTGTTACCTGCACCGGGACTGTTGATAATTTGACTGATTGACAAGAGTGGAGTCCCCTGAACACTTTTAATTAATTGGTTAACCCTAAAAATTCTTGCTTTCTTAGTTTAGTTTCAGAAAATCTTACCACAACCCTTGGATTGACCTATCATTCTTTGTAGCGAACTAGTTCAGTGCGTGGTTGAACGCAAATCCCTAAGAGAGAACGATATTTTATTACTACACAGACTCGTACACTTGCGGTATACAGACACCTATTAGTTTATGTCTATCATGGTAGCGAAAAATAGTTTCCCCAAATATTTGGGTACCTCCGAGTAATTTTTTGCTACTTTTGAGACCTTGTTTGAAGGTAGTCGGTTGTAGGCACAAAGGTATAGTCTTGTTGATGTGAGACAACTTGGTGTGGCATCTTTCGAAACAATCCAGGAAGGACTCGTCTTCCCCCTGCTTCATGGCCGTTAAGTCATCCACTGTGTCATGCTTCTTCTGGATACGACTGTAGTGGTTGATAGAGGCTTTAAATAGCTTGGTCCAGGCAGCCTTGATCTGAGATGATAAGGCATGGTACCATACTTTGGCTTCTCCATCTAGGGTGGATGGGAAGACTGTAAGGTACAAGTCAACATCAATTTTGTGAAGAGGTGTCAGTCGCATAAACTCCTCGATGTGGTGAGTAGGATTTTCAGATGGCTTGAACTTGATGTTAGGTACTTCAACTTTGTCAATCACCTTCATGACCGGGTGGATAGGCAAAGGTACATTTGTGTACTTGTCAGCAAAGGCTGGAATAGTGCTCATCATCTTGGTAAGACTCTCAAGTTTTTGTTCCAAGGCCTTAACAGCAGGGTTTCAGTGACTTTGGGAACTTCTAAGACTGCCTTGGATTTCCCTTTGAACGACCCTGAGCCTCCTAACTTATTCTCTGCAGGTGTCTTGACAAGTTCGGGTTCAGATTCATACCCATGGACTTTTATGACATCATCATCTCCCTCAGTATTTAGGCCCAGCTTCTCATTGATCTTTGTGGTGGCTTGCAGCATGCCATCCATCACTTGTTGTTGCTCATGGAGCCTCTTTCTCGATCTTTTGCTCCTGTTCAAGAGAATTTTCAAAGACCAAGGCTTGCATCTTAGTGTAAAGGTCCTCTAACTGCTTGAAATGTTAACTTTAGCGCCTTGGACAGGGATCCCTTGGAACCGTTCCTTAGCCATAATTTGAGCTCCGAGTTCAATGACAGATGGGTCGCAGCTTGGATTTAAAACCAACCGATCGGTATGTGGATCTCTGATGCGGTCCCAGAGTCGATCTTGTATCTTGCCTGTATCGAAATTTGTTAGTGACTCGATAATCAACTCTGACACTTTCTACCCGGTGCATGCATGCCTTAAAAGACCTATATGAGACCCTAGCAGACTCGACGCCTATATGATAAGTGCTGACACAAGAGACTCACCCACTTTTGGGGAGTGCATGGCCTAACTTTATATGGAGCTAACAATAGAACATTATAAAGGGCCGAATAAAGTCAAACATAACGAGTGGATCATAAGTTGAAAGGCACAAGTCAGTGTTTCTCAATTTGGATGAGCCTAATCCACTGGCCGACCGTTTTAAGGAGAATCCATAACCTGACCCAACAACTTAGACAGCTCTAGTTATGTTGGCTATTATGCGGACTAGAATAATGTTCGACAAGATTGACAACCCTTTTTTTTCTTTTTTTTTTTTGATTTACCCAAGGAAAATGGATGTTGTGAAAGACTTAATAAAGCCAACAATAAGTGAGTTATAATTAATTTATAGGCTTAATTGACAAATCCAATATGGTGGGGCCTAACAACGGGCCGGCCATAAATGTAATGGATTTATTAATTAAATCCATAAATTAATTTACTCAAGCCTAGTGACTATTATGCAGTCTAAGACACCATCCATTAACTTTGTTGGACTTTTAATTATATTTTTTGGATCTTTGTTAAGAGAACATCACAAAAGGTCATACAATATCATCTAAGGTGAGTCAATTTTTATTTATTAATTAAAATAATCAACCCTTGTACATAAATGGACTCTTCCACTAGGCTAGCCATAATGCCTTTGGGTTAATTATACTAATTAATAATTAATCTTCTTCTCAACCCAATGAATTTTATACGGACGAAGCCTCTAAGCTAGGGTCAACTCTTTACAAAAAGGAAAAGGGGAAAGGGAACACATATACACATAGCATACAACATGAGAGGTACCCTAAACCAAGGCTCTATTTTCATGGATTTCTATGGTTGGGTTAACATGGCCTACCGCGTGTTCTCCCCTCGGTGCACTTCACCCTTATAAAATTTGTTGGTAAATTGTGTGAGGTGTTGCTCATCGGACTTCAAGCAATCCTTGGAGTGTAACGCGGGGAGAGGAGAGACTAAATGCTTAGCGATTGTGGAGTGCATCGCTATAGTATTGGCCACCCGCTCTCGGGGTAAAAATCCTAGTTTTTCCTAAACCGTCACCTTTGTGCTCGTGTGCCAAAAGACCCGATGAGTGGCTCGGTATGCAAAGAATGCCTAAAAGAATAATAAAATTACGAAATAAATCAACTTCTCCCTTTACAAATTCAAGTCAGCTCGATTTTCAAGTTTTACCCTCTTTTTAAGTTTAAGTCCCCAGTGGAGTCGCCAATCTGTAGGACCCGAAAAGATCCTCGTTCAGGAGAATAGTTTCGAATGCACTACTCAAATGATCAGGAGCCGACTAAGGTTGCTTAATCCTTAAATAAGGTATATTTTTTATTTTATGAAATTCGTTTTCTAGGTGATGAAACTTTATTTATTTACGAACCTATTTATATTATAAAAATACTCGAAATTGCACAAAAATAATTTATCAATGACTTGTTACTAACCTATTCCCAAATCTGGGCCAAAAAGAAGACATATGGGCCGCCAGAAATTATCATCGGCCGCATAGCCTATGATGCTTTCGTGGCTGGCCCAGCGCTTCTTCGGCCCAGAGAAAAATGGGTGAAAATTAGCAAAGGCCGCATAGCCTTCGCTGATTTTCATGCCCGTTTTCTCTTGGGTCGGCCTTGGGTTGGTGAATGGAGGTATCAAATCATTTCCAAGTATGTTAATGCAAAAACGTGTATTTTTAATAATAAAAAAGGTTATAAAGGAATAAAGAGTTGCCAACCGATTTAAGGAAATTAACAAACCAAAAGAAATAAAAGATGACTCCGGTCTATGAACCCGAATTCTAAGTTCGAGGGTATGATTACGAATTTGAGAATTAAAAGAATTCTCGAATCCGCCTGTTAGAAAACAGACTCTACTAAAATCGAACTTGAAATGAAATGAGCAGGGAGAAGTTAATAAATTCCACAACGTTATATTCTTGAACATGCAACGTTAAAACAATGAGGTTTTCTTTACAAAATATGTACAAGTAAGAAAATTAAAGCGCGAATTACATGATTAAATATAATAGCAAAGAAAAACAAACCTTGCTTGATGATGGATAAGATGGGAACGAAGATCGATCTCTTGATTTAGCCTCGGTTTAGAGTTTGGATGAAAGGATGACTGTTAGGATAGTTAGAAAAGTGGTGTATGAATGATAGTCTGGCGATAGTGATGGTGATTATGTGAAAGAAAGGGAACGGAATGATGAGATTCTAAGAGAGTGTTGGTAGTATGGATGATGATAGTTGATGATGAATGGTATGGAGATGTGCGGTATTTATAAATGAAGGAAGAGAGATGAAGATGGAAAGATGAGGGAACATGGGAGCGTTACCATACGCATAGAGGGATGAAGATTAGCTTGAGTTGATAAATGTAGATCAATCGACCAAAACCTTGAGCACCCAAAGGAAGCATATGACCTTGTGGCAAGGTAATCCACAACCCAAGGCTTAACACCCCACCAACATTATCATAAAAGATAAACCACCAAATAATCTATAAAGGAATGACTTGAAACACCACCAAATCACTTGGATAAAGTAATCAAGATTTGAGGAAAACTTAGAAAAACCCTAATACATGCCAAAGCACAACATCAAAATTCAGCAAAAACTCCTTGGGAAATGGGAAAACAAGCTAGTTATACTAAACAAAAATATAGGTTAAAACTAAGCAAAATAAACGAAACAGCACAGGCGTCGCAGGGGGGGTCGCGGGTCTGACAAGGAAGGTCGCGGGCGCGACGTGCAACTGTCCGCCACAAACCGTCGCTGACCGAGGCTAGTCGCGGGCGCAGCCAGGGCTGTCGCGAGCGCGACGTTTGTCTGTCATGGGCGTGACACTCGCGACCGCGGAATTGTTCTACTCCACTTCTTGGCTGGCCCAATCGAAACGCCGCGGGCGCGACGGTATTGGTGACGGGCACGACGCCTAGTCCAGCATGTCCTCGCGGGTGTGACAGCGTCGGCTCGGGTCGACGGGCGCCTGTTTGCTGGCGTGGCTCCTGCGTTGAGTTTACCGCACCGGGGTACTTCCAAGCCTCGACACTCCTCATTCCCGGGACGACTCAGCCCGGTCCCAAGGCCTCCGAGGTCGTTGACAATTCTCGAGCCTCTTCTTACTCCAACAAGGATGACTCGTCCAGGCCACGATAGTGTGATGCTCTCCACCCTGCCTTTTGTGAAGGTGTAACGATTCTTGATAACGAGTGGGTGAGCGGTTTTAGTCCGGTGATGACGGGTCGGGATTTCATCCACCTTGCCTTTAACCGCAATCCCGGCTGTGAAAGCTTGGCACCAAACTCGATACGGTTCATACTCCCCCTCTTGAAAAAGAGTTGCCCTTAACTCTTGGGAGTTAAAACCGAAGCACTGTTCATCAATTGGCTCCATGAAGCTCCGAACTTCCCGAGCGCCACGAACATTCACGTTAGCCATCAAACAAGCATCGAACCCCATAATGTACCCATCATCCAAATGTAAGAAAGTGGAAGGAGGCTTGTTTTGTGGAGGTGATGGGTTAAGGGGCGGTAGAGGAAATATATGTGGTACTTGGGAACTCTCAACCTCACTAGGCTCGCTACAAGGCAAAGACAAAGCAGGAGGTAGCTCGTCCTCGCCAAGAGCACGCTCTTCCCTTGTTTCGCTCATCATGAGAAGGTTTCTTAACTCACTACCCATCCCGACTTTTGAAGTTTCGATTTCTTGGGGAGAAATGGGAAGTAGCTTGATCTTCTTACCTCTATGGGTGAATGTGTAAGTATTGTTCAACCCATTGTGCACCGTTTTCTTGTCGTATTGCCATGGTCCACCCAACAAAATGTGACAAGCGCTCATAGGAACAACATCACAAATAAGGAAATCATCGTAGTTAGATCCAAAAGAATAATTCACTAAGACTTGCTTAGTTACCTTGACACCGTTGTGATCGTTGAGCCAATGGAGTGAATAGGGTCGAGGGTGCGGTAATAGAGGCAAGCCAAGTTCCTCGACCATAGTGGTAGATGCGACATTCGTGCAACTCCATCCATCGATGACAAGAGTACACGCCTTTTCACCCACAAAGCACTACGTTTGGAACAACATTTCCCTTTGGGCCTTGTCGAGGGGAGTCTCATGGGTATGTAAAGCTCTCCTCAAAACATATGCACCTCTACGTACGGGGGGTACGGGGCGGCATTCTCCTCATCACTAGTAACCGCATCTTCAACCACCACTTCAGAATCGTCTTTAGCCTTTTAAAGCTCTCCGTCGATCTCTAGTACTTCTTGAAGGGTCAAAGTACGCCAGTTTTGACAATCGGCTTGAAAATGGCCATAACCATGACACTTAAAACACTTCCGGCCTTCCATCTATCGAGGAGGTTCCGTTGGAGTCACCGTAGCAAGTCCCTTTCCTTTGTCAATTCTTGGTGTCGGTGTGGACTTGGGTGTCTCACTAGACTTCGGAGTCCTTGAATCCGGAGGGGGTCGACTAGAAGGTGAGTAAATGGGCCTAGACAAGTTTTTGGTGTCGGACCTTTCCTTTCTTCTTCGCTCAACTCGAAGAGCCAAACTGCACAAATCGTTCATCGAATAGTAGGGTTGAACCTCAACCTTTTTGGCAATGGCAGGATCTAACCCATTCAAGAATCGCATCATGGTTTGCTCTTCCGGCTCTTGAAGACCACTTTTAATAAGAAGTTGCTCGAATTCCGAGATGTAATCACCAATGGATCGTTTGCCTTGGGTAAGAGCATATAGCCTTCGTAGGACGTCTTGCTTGTAAGTGTGGGGTAGGAATCGGCGATTCATCACTTGCTTGAGCCGTGTCCATGTAGAAATCCTTGTCTTTCCTTCACGAACCCGTTGTACCTTCATATTCTCAAACCAAAGCGAGGCGGCCTTGGTGAGTTTCAAGCTCGCGACCTTATAAGCCTTCTCATCATCATCATACTCCTTGGTCTCGAAGATCCTATCCATCAATTGGACCCAATTGATGTAGTCGTCCGGATCATTGGAACCATTGAACTAGGGGATGTCGATCTTAACGTCCTTGAAATCATCACGAGGGGGTTGATCATACACTTCTCGACGTGGACGGCGTCAAGGGGAGCCTCTAGCATCGTCACTCGACTTAAAGTTGGAAGGAGGACGGATACAGCTCGGTGCACGCCTCGGTCGTTCAACTGGTGGTGGACGTGGACACTCTTGGGTGAGATTGTCCATCCGCGCCAAAATTGCATTCATGTTGCGCTCGAGGGTGGAGAACTGATTGTCGAAAGAACTGAATCGATCGTCGATAGTCCGAATCAGAGGACTACTCTGGTGCCTTGCTTCCTATAGATCGAAAATAACTTCGTCGTCCATAAAGAGGGAAGGGTGAAGGACGGTATGTGATTGGGATATTTTGTGGAATTCGGGGGTTTTTTGGTAGTTGGCTTATGTTTGGCTAAGGGTTCTTTGTGTTTTTTTCACTTAGACATTTCATCGAACACTTTGCGGGGAAAATTTTCCAACCTCTCCTCAAAGCTCCAAATTGCTTCAAAATCACCAAATACAAACACAATACAATGTATTCCAATACTCTTGGATAGCACAGGGGTTGGGGATCACCAACAGATACAAGAAATCCAACAAAACCCAATACTAGAGAAATATTACCAAGAACAATGAAAAACAACTCAAGCAAATAAATAACCAAAGCTCTGATACCAAATGGAGCGTTACCGTATGCGTGGAGGGATGAAGATTAGATTGAGTTGATAAATGAAGATCAATCGACCAAAAGCTTGAGCACCCAAAGGAATGATATGACCTTGTGGCAAGGTAATCCACAACCCAAGGCCTAACACTCCACCAAGATTATCGTAAAAGATAAACCACCAAATAATCTATAAAGGAATGACTTGAAACACCACCAAATCACTTGGATAAAATAATCAAGATTTGAGGAAAGCTTAGGGAAACCCTAATACATGCCAAAGCATAACATCAATATTTAGCAAAAACTCCTTGGGAAATGGGAAAACAAGCTATTTATACCAAACAGAAATTTCTGTTAAAACTAAGCAAAATAAACGAAACAGCACGCACGTAGCAGGGGGGACGCGGGCGCGACAAGGAAGGTTGCGGGTGCGACGTGCTCTTGTCCACCACAAACCGTCGTTGGCCGAGGCTAGTCGCGGGCGTGACCAGGGCAGTCGCAGGCGCGACGTTTGTCTGTCACGGGCGTGACACTTCCTGTCGCGGCCGCCGAATTGTTCTGCTCAACTTCTTGGCTGGCCCAATAGAAATGTCACGTGCACGACGATATTGGTGACGGGCGCGACGCCCAGTCCAGCATGTCCTCGCGGGTGTGACAGGGCCGGCTCGAGTGCGACGGGTGCCTGTTTGCTGGCGTGGCTCCTGCGTTGAGTTTACCGCACCGGGGTACTTCCAAGCTTCGACACTCCTCATTCCTGGGATGACCCGGCCCGGCCCCGAGGCCTCCGAGGTCATTGATAATTGCCGAATCTTTTCTTACTCCAACAAGGATGGCTCGCCGAGGCTTTGATAGTGTGATGCTGTCCACCCCGCCTTTTGTGAAGGTGTAACTATTCTTGATAACGAGTGGGTGAGCGGTTTTATACCGGTGATGAGGGGTCGGGATTTCATCCACCTTGCCTTTCACCGCAATCCCAGCTGTGAAAGCTTGGCACCGAACCCGATACGGTTTAGAACATGTCCCAAAAATCACTCCTCCCATGCAAGATCAAAGGATATGCGGCTTTTGACAATATCCTAGGTCAAGTCGAGGTCAATCACGTGTGCTATGAGCAAGGGATAGGCTGGAAAAATCTGGCGCCAAAATCAAATTTAATTGCAAAGGCTAAGCGGCCTATAGCAGAAGAAGACAAGGATCGGTGACGTGGCGAACGAAAGCGGGCCGCTTCTCTCTTCAAAGGCTAAGCGGCCTATGCTGGCTGTTCTTGGCTCGGACCACCTTCTTGGCCTGGTTTATGGGCCTGGGAGTTGGTGTAGGCCGCTTAGCTTTTGTAACCCGCTAAGTGCAACTTCGAATGGTCATAATTTCTTCATCCGGACTCCAATTTAGGCGATTCAAAAGGCTTCGGAAAGCTTGGGATTTATACTTTACTCTCATCAAAAGAAATAGGGCCAATGATACTTGTGGAAAAAATGGGATTCGAAATGGTGGCCATATGTATATGGAAAGGGTGAAAAATGAAGGCGTTTGTGGTGGGTTGGCCCGGTAGCTTTTGATTGAGGAAGGCCCATTAGATTTGATTTTATTCTAGCCTATTTTCTTGTTGCTCCCGGTTTGTACACTTCTCCCGATACAAAATCCGGTGTCTACAGAGAGTCAGCCTACAAATAGAAAATGCAATTAGTTGTAGTTCCTCATGAAGAGTTGGTTGTTTATCCGTTTCCTCAAGACTTATAACATAAATTTATAGGTGATTCTATGTTCTCACTATAATTAGAAATTTGATTTCAAGCTCTCAAATTACAGAGAGAGAATCTCGAATAAACACACTCGACACATCGAAACCAACAGGTTTAAAAGGAATAACTCATGTTCAAACACAAACCTTGTAACTACATATTAAGTCACGCAAATCAGAGTGCATTTGGAAGCGTAACAGTGATAGACTTTTGAATAATAAGACTTTGAAACATATGATGTCTGCAAAGCTTGACTGTACTTTTTACAAGAAAGGGTGAACGTGCCAACAAACACTCATACATATGGATGTATGTAGTCCAATTGTGCACAAGTACAAGGGATGAATAACTTCAATTATTCAAAGATGAACAAAATAAGGCATGGTGATTCATGTCTATGAGATTCATCTGAAGCTAGAATACTGAAATAGTTTGAATATTTCCATAATAAAGTGGTATTGGCGAAACAATGAGAGCAGCTAGATACGATCGAAAGGATGCGGATGGTTGAGCCAAGAGTTTGAACAGAGTGACTTATATGAAACATAACTCCGACACTATAAGCTTATTCATATTAATCAGAAATGCATTCAGAAACTACATAGTGCAGGATTTTGGAAAAATTGAACTTCGTAAAGTTCGATGTTTGTAAAGCATGTCTGATGGGCAAGATGACTAAATCACCTCTTATTGGAATTGGTGAACAAGCTAATAACTTGTTAGGATGCATACATACTGATATATGTGGGCCTATGAACACTAGTGCTAGAAGAAGGTTTATTGTACTATTTCATCACTTTCAGTGACGATTTTAGTAGATATGGATATGTCTACTTAATACGCCACAAGTCCAAATCCTTTGAAATGTTCAAAGATTTTCAAAGTGAAGTACACAACCAACTTAGCAATAAAATCAAAACCCTTCAATTAGGTTGAGGAGGTGAGTATTTGAGCTGAAATTTCAGTGACCACTCCAGAGAATGTGGAATTGTTTCATAACTCTCTCCTCTAGGAATACAACAACTCAATGACGTATCTAAAAAGAGGAATCACACCTTATTAGATATGGTGCGATTAATGATTGTTGAGTCAACATTGTCGGTTACTTTTTGGGGATACACGCAGTTAACCATAGCTCTAATTACCGAACAAAGATTATCTGAAGCACTAGAGAAGACACCACATATGATTTGGAGAGGAAAAGTTCATGAACTATTTTCTAAAAGAAAGGGGTATCACTTCTACAAACTGTTGTAGAAGATAATGTTTGTGTCTCAAAATGCTTTCTTCTTAGAGAATATGTTATTATCTAAGAGTGGGAGAGTTTTTGAACTTACCGAAGTTCAAGAGACACAAAACATTATAATCATCACCTAAAACTCCACTACTTTATCCTAGTTCAAGTTTTTCTATTGGTCGGGAAATTCAGAGCGAGGTTGAGGTAGTAGAAGTTCCTCAAAATGTTCAAGAGGAGGTGCCATGAACATTACTCCAAGCAAGGTCAGGTAAACAACTCTGTCTGCCACAAGATATCGATCTTCTATGGAGGAGCGTGAATGTTACTTTTAGAAAGTAATGACTATATCTACATCAAAGAAGCTTTAACAAACCAAGATTCCATAAGGTCTAAGATGGACTCCATGTATGCAACCAAGTTTAGAACTCGGTTGATTTGCCTGAAGGTGTGAGCCATCAGGCATAGGAGGGTTTTAAGGCAAATCATGGGTTCATTAAGATAGACATCAAAACCACTTCAAAATTAGATTTGGAAGGAAGTTGTGTACTTGACACACCTGAATGGTTTTTGTTGGAATACTTGTAAACATCAAGTTGTGGTCTTAAGGAAACTTCTAGGAGTTCGAATCATTGACCTTCTTGACCAGGATATCAAAAAGTTTGATATACTCGGAAGTGTCAAAGATAATATTGTATTTACAAGAAGTTCAGTGGGAGCAATGCATTTTCTGATATAGTATGTGATTGACATATTGCCTACTGAGAGAAAGATTTCCATGTTGCGTCTACTAAGGTTGACTTAGGAATAATTTTCAAAGTGAAGGATTGGTGGGGCTAAGAATTTTTTGGAGACAAGATCTATAATGATAGATTAAAGATTTTGATTGTTTGAATCAAAGTTGACTAGGTGTTGAATAGTTCAACCCACTTCGCGAATGGATTAATTTCCATAAATCATGGCATATCTGATGGAAATCAGCCCACGCCTATTCCCCTAAGCCCATCCAAGAAGGCCCAAGTCAAACACAAGTATAAAGATAGATTCCTTCAAGAGAGAAGCCCAACTAGCCTCGACCCAATAAAAGAGATTATTATAGCTTTATTATTTATAGCTTTTAAGATCTGAAGTGAATTTCACATTTTGATCATTTCAGTTTTAAATCTCACAGTTTTGGTCTTTTGGATGTAACTTTATTATTTATAGCTTTTAAGTTTGTTTAGTGTGATTTATATTATCTTCATAGTATTTAGAGTCATGTAAGATGCCAAGTAAGTTATAAACTTGAGCATTAAGTCATAGGAGTCTAGATTAGTCTAGAATATTCTCAAATGTTCTAGAATGTTCTAGAAGGTGTGAGTGTGTGTGTGTGTGTGGCGTGTGATGGATAAATTTGGTGCCAAGATTAGGTTGTTATCCTAGATAAGGTTGGCTTATTTTGTAACTAATCCATATTGGATTAGGAAAGCCAAGTCCTACTAGGATAAGATTGATGTAACTAACTCCCCTTAGGATAAGGAGTCCTAATCCAAGGAGGAGCTAGCATAGTTGGCGTCTAGATCTAGTAGTAATCCTTGGCTTGCGCTACAAGTAGAGAGTTTGAGTCCATATAGAATTGCAGTAGTATAAATAGCTAGGCATGTAGCCTTTCAAAGGCAACCCGTTTATCAATCATGAATAGAATCAAGCTTTTAGCTTACCCCTTGACTGTTTCGTGAGAACCTCGTTGATCTCTTCTATTGTATCTTGGTTTGGCAACCAAGTGGTTTAGGAAGAGCTTGAACCCTGATCCTAGAAGGTGTTTCTGTAACTAGGATAAAGGTCAAGTTAGCCCTAGGGTTTTCTTTCTTGTGGTGTTTTTGTATCAAGAATAGAATCCCTTGAACTATCCCCATTACTTCTATCTCAAGTTAGTTAACCCTACGCTAGTCAAGAATCTCTCACAAGCTCTCAAACCTCTCTCCCAACGTCTCCCTCTTCCCCTTTTCACGTCAACTCTCCCCCTCTCAAATCCCTCTCAAACGTCCACCTCTCCCTCTCCCATAACAAACTCTCAACAAACTCTATGTCTCTCCTCCAACAAACTTTCTACTCTCTTTCTCTCCTCACAAAGGCCTCACGCCAAATAGCTTCTCCCTCCCTCTCCCTTTACGCCATCCCCTCTCTTTCCCATCCAAGAAACAATCTTTCTTGTTTCTTTCATCCACAAAAGACCTCACGTCATAAAAGCTTCCATAGATCATGGTTATTCACGTGAATCTGCCCCCTCTTCTCCATTACCACGTGAAGCATCCCTATTCCTTAGTTTGGTTGCACGTGTATTGATGTTTACTCGATCAAGATTCAATCTTTGATCCCGTAATACATCAATATCCTTAGGCAATCTGATTGTCTCAAAAAAATCAGAAGATCTAAAAAGGATGAGACATATAACTCATGCTTCAGGCGTGAGATTAATGTATGCCACGAGATGTTCAAAGCCCAACATAACATATACATTGTATATGTATAAGCAAAACTAAGGATGTGTCCTAAGTCTAAAGTGGTTGATAAAAGCAAAAAATTAGAAGATCTTGATAAAAGCTAAGTGTATAAGCAAAACTAAGGATGTCAGAGAAATATGATTATCTGAAAGGTCAGAGAAAATTATACGATCTGTTTGAGTGGTATTGAGGTGAGCTGGAAAAAGTTCCTAACATGACATGCGTTTAATTCTACAAATAAGATAAGCATGACACGACTTTAGAAGTTGTGGCATAAACTGTTATGATTGTGAAGTTCATTTTAGAACTGGGTGATGTTTCTAGCCTTACGAGAGAAATGGAGCCTTGTTGATAGGAATCATCACTCAAGCAAAGGAATTGAAGCTCACTATGAATCCAAACATGAGTTCCGAAAATATCTTCCTGTATGAAAGGTCATTAGTGAGATGATATATGTGCAAGGTTCATTGCAAGTATTGTGTACTAAACCCCTGTTTTAGTTATAGCATGATAGTCATGCATGGGCAATAGGTATTGAACACATTCCGGAATATTAACAAGTCAAGTTTACATGAATTGTTCATGAATTATGAGCTTGTTGATTCATCATTAAGAATAAGATTCCAAAATTTACATTAATTGTTGTTTAGAATTATGTAAATGTCCAAAAAGGTTATTGAATTCAAAATGGGAAATTGGATGAGGTATGATTTCTGAAACCCCATTTGTGAACTGGATAACGCTAGTCTTAGTCGACAGTCGACCTGGTTCCTAATTGTATTATGACATAGGAACAGTGATAATATCAACACAATTAGCATGTAGTATTGAGGTGATGATCAAAGTTTTGTGATCATAGTGATGTGATGACATCATAAAAATCAATCACATGGGTATTGTTGAGAACAACTACCAAACTGACCCGCAGTGGGAGCTCTTTACGGTAGGAATGTCATAAGAGCTCTCACTACTCAAAATTCCTAAATCCTGAGTTAAGTACATAAACTACATGGTCTGTTGTAACTTTGGAGCGCGTCAAACGTCTTTCATAACAGTAGGCCACAAAGGCAGTGTCTGGGTTATAGTTGGATCATGTGAGAATATGTATTTGAATAAAATGAATCAATAGTTGATCATCATATTTTCAGAGTCTAACTGGGAGATCGAGGAATGTTTGGGTCTTAGATAAGGATGACTTCAGCTTACCTTATCCGAACTTGAGACAGTAAGTGACAAGGCAATTTAAGGAATCGAACACTTGTGGGACAAGTGGGAGATTGTTGGTAATGTCCCGACAATGTTCGATATACATAGAGTTTAAACCAATATAATATAGTGATTATATGTCTTGCTAAAGACCTCTATATTCGGTAATTAAATATGTTTAATTACAACTATATTATTTGGTCCTACTGGGTCACACAAGTCAGTGCCCTGGAGCAATATATGTAACCAAAGTAATATCGTATTATGTTTAGGAATGTTGGGAATTGTTTTCTATGAGAAATCAGTCCAACACGGACTGAATTGGACTCAACATGGACCGTGGTGATCTGCCACAGACCGTGGTGACAATAGGCCGACTTAAAGGATATTCAGGAAGCCGACACGGGCCGTGTTGGCTCAACACGGACCGTGTTGGGCCTCAAAATGCATCGTTAAGTAAGTCGGCCATTAGGGTTTTAGTAAGCCTTTCCCCAAGTCATTCAAACCCTATAAATAGGAGTCTCTCTGAGAGATTTATCGAGGGAATTGCTTGAGACTTTTAGAGAGATACTAGGGTGATTTCCTTAGTTCCTCTCTCTCTCAGTTTGCAGTTATTGTTTCTTGAAACAACTACATCATACCGAAAAACATACATCTTAGATTGAGATCCGTCTCGATCGGGTCGGTCTAGCAATCGAGTTCCCGGAGTGCTACATGGACTTTCAGTAGAGGATTTCTACATTGGAATCTCAAAGGTCTACCTCTACATCAGTCGGATTAGCGATCAGGTATAATTACTAAAGCTTCTACAATTGTTTCATTTGGTGATTAATTGTTTTATAATCGTTATGAATATCCCGCCAATTAATCCCTATCTGTTTAGGAAATAGATAACCTAAAAGGCTAAAACCTAACAAGTAAAGTGGAGAGGGACGCGCGAAAGCCTAGGGTCTAAACAAACATGTGGATGATGGAAATCCACCCATAGAACTCATAGACACTATGAACCAATTTTTAGGGTTTTTGGATCAATGGAGATAAACATGAAATTAAAAGATATGGACAATTCTAAAGAGAGAAATCTCACCAAATTGAACTTAGATGTTCAAACACTTGCACAAACATCTCCCATAAGCAAAGAGTATTGAATCACCCAAGAAATCTCACAAAGAGTGTAGGATAACCACCCACTCACAAAGAAGAATTCACTAAGCAACTTCTACCCAAAGGATTAGCTTCATTGATTAGGGTTTGAAAACCCACAATTACAACACTCTCCAATTGAGACGATTTTTCTTGAGTCTAGCTCCTAAACATTCATCATCAAAATCTGTCTTGAAAAACAAGCTAAACGGGTATTTATACTAAACACGAAATTAAACCCAAAACTAAACGAAAAAATGAAATAGCACGCGTGTCGCAGGATAGTCGCGGGCGCGACGCATGTAGTCGCGGGCGCGACGACCCTCTGTCCGCCACCAACTGTCGTCTGCTGAGGCCGGTCGCGGGCGCGACCAGAACTGTTGAAGGCGCGACGGTCTTTTGGTCCAGCATACATCTGAGTCAGTCGTGGTATGTCGCGTTCGCTACTACAATCGCGGGCGCGACCGTCTGACCAGAGTAGAGGCGCGGGTGTGATGGCGGAGGCGCGGGCGCGACAGCGCGCTGGGCGTGTGACAGCTTGTAGGTCAGACGGCTGTCATGGGCGTGACACCTGCTGTCCCGGGTGTGACGGCCATATGTTCCGGGCGCCTCCATGCTTGTCGTGCTGCTTGAATTTTATTGTTCTCGGGACTACGCCCAAACCCCAATATCTCCTATTCTCCATTCTCGGGACAGCCCGGCCCGGTTCCGAGGCCTCCGGGGTCCATGAGGCAAAACCCGAGCCTCTTCAAACTCCAACGACGGATGACACGCCTTGACCATGCTAACCCGATACTCATCAAACCTCCCTTTGAAAAGGTATATCGGTTCTTGAACATGCCCGGATGAGCGGGTTTAGTGTGGATGTGCCGGGTCGGGATTCCTTCTTTCTTATCATCATCCTAAAGCCCAGCTTTGGAAGCCCGGACCCGAGCCCGACACGATTCATACTCCCCCTCTTG
The DNA here is from genome assembly GCA_029582165.1 of Portulaca oleracea. Classification (NCBI taxonomy): domain Eukaryota; kingdom Viridiplantae; phylum Streptophyta; class Magnoliopsida; order Caryophyllales; family Portulacaceae; genus Portulaca; species Portulaca oleracea. Next base: position 453,185 of record CM055885.1, on the reverse strand, counting down.
AAAAAGAGTTACCCTCAACTATTGGGAGTTAAAATCGAGGCACTCTCTTTCAATTGGCTTCGAGAAACTACGAACATTCCGAATGCCACAAGCAATCACACTAGACATCCAACTAGCTTCAAACCCAACAATATACCAATCGTTCAAATGAAAGAAAGAGGTTGGAGGCTTGGTTTGTGGAGGTAAGGGGTCAAGGGATGGAGGAGGAAAATTTTGTGGTGCTTGGGAACTCACACTATCACTTTGGTCGCCTTTTCGCAAAAGTAAAGCTCAATGTGACTTTCCATTACTCAAAGCACTCTCATCCCGTGTTTCACTCTTTTGGAGGTTTCACTTCTCACTTCCCACCCTGGCTTTTGGTGTATTAGTTTCAAAAGGAGGTAAAGGAGTGAGTTTGAGTTTCTTTTCTCCCATACGGATAGTGTAAGTGTTCCTCCGACCGTCGTGGATAGCATGCCGATCAAATTGCCAAGGTCTACCAAGTAGTAAATGGAAAGCATCCATGGGGACAACATCACAAAGAACACTATCCTCATAAGACCAAGCGGAGAAAGAAACCAAGACTTGTTGGGTTACCTCGAAGTCACCGCCATCCTTTAGCCCTTACAAGCTATACCGTTGAGGATGAGCCGAGATCGGCAATTGGAGTTTCTCAACCATGTATGTAGAGGCCAAGTTGGTGCAACTCCCACTGTCAATGATGACCTTGGTTACCTGCTCGTCGATGGTGAACCGAGTTTGGAAGATATTATCCCGTTGAGAGTTATCCCGGGAATCCTTGGTCAAGATAAAGGATCGCCTAGGAGTCGAACTCTCCCCTTCTTGTGCACGAACCTCAACACTAGTCTTTGGAGCCTCCGATGTGGCTACCTCACTTGCTTTGAAGCTTTCAACCATCTTTGTGGGGCATTGGGCTTGGTAGTGACCATAAACCCAACACGTGAAGCATTTTCTACCCTTGAGCTTCCGAAGATATTCCGCACTTTCCTTAGGAGCTTGGAAAGATGGTTTTGGTAGCTCGGAAGTTCGACTTCTCTTGGATGAGGCCTTACTCCAAGAGTGAGCACTTCCTTTCCTAGAAGGCCATGAAATAACCTTCTCCTCCATTCTTCTTCCTCGAGAACCACTATGTCAATAATCATCAAAATACCTCGAATAATCACTATAGGGGGTTCTAAGAGACCGAGTTGAAATACAACGATCCCTTTTCGAGGATTCTAGTTGCGTAGGGGTCGTAGCACGGAGTAAGTCACTCATTCGACGTTGCACTTCTAGAACCTTCTCTTCAATACGTTGAAGAGTCTCCTCGAAGGTTGGTTTGGGTTTGGGTTTGGGCTTAGGGGAAAAAGGGACATCATATTTTCCCGAAGCATAGAACATGGAGGCCATTTGTGGAGCTTGGTTTTCTTGTGGGGTGTATAATTTGAGCGGATGGAGGCTTGGGTTCTTTGTAGCTAGGAAATTTTGAGGGGGTTTTCGCGAGGCTAGTTTTGTGGAGGAAAAGGGGGCGAAACCGGCAAGGGGAATGCACCAAGAAGAACAAACCCGGATGGCCACACAATCATCACCAATAATATCCACCAACAAAACAACCACCAACACAACAAATCCTCACAATCATTTCATCGAACACCTTCCGTGCACAATTTCCAACTTTCACCACAAAGCTCCAATATTACTTCCAACCATTCAATAACAATTAAAAACAATCACACCCAACAACAATGGATGAACACAGGGAATGGTGGCATCGAAATTTCTCAACAATATCAACAACACCAAGAACACCAAAAGTCAACAGGAACAATTCCGGGCACAAACAATAAATATCCAACAAAATATAAGTTATATGCCTAGCTCTGATACCAAATGGAGAGGGACGCGCGGAAGCCTAAGGTCTAAACAAACATGTGGATGATAGAAATCCACCCATAGAACTCATAAACACTATGAACCAATTTTTAGGATTTTTGGATTAATGGAAATAAACACTAAATTAAAAGATATGGACAATTCTAAAGAGAGAAATCTCACCAAATTGAACTTAGATGTTCAAACACTTGCACAAAGATCTCCCACAAGCAAAGAGTATTGAATCACCCATGAAATCTCATAAAGAGTGTAGGATAACCACTTACTCACAAAGAAGAGAATTCACCAAGCAACTTCCACCCAAAGGATTAGCTTCATTGATTAGGGTATAAAAACCCACAATTACAACACTCTCCAATTGAGAGCATTTTTCTTTAGTCTAGCTCCTAAACATTCATCATCAAAATCTGTCTTGAAAAACAAGCTAAAGGGGTATTTATACTAAACAAGAAATTAAACTCAAAACTAAGCGAAAAAACGAAACAGCACGCGTGTCGCAGGATAGTCGCGGGCGCAACGACCCTTTGTCCGCCACCAACTGTCGTCTGCTGAGGCCTGTCGCGGGCGCGACCAGGACTGTCGCGAACACGATGAGGACTGTCGCGAACGCGACGGTCTTCTGGTCCAGCGTACATCTGAGTCAGCTGTGGTGTGTCGCGGTCGCTACCACAATCGCGGGCGCGACCGTCTGACCAGAGTAGGGGCACTGGTGCGATGGCGGAGGCGCCGGCGCGACAGCCATTGGGCGTGACGATGAGAGGTCGATGGTCGCTCGGGTGTGACTCCATCGCCGGTGTGCGACGCCATCTGTTCCGGGTGCCTCTATGCTTGTCATGTTCCTTGAACTTTATTGTTCTCGGGACTACGCCCGAACCCCGATATCTCCTATTCTCCATTCTCGGGACAGCCCGGCCCAGTCCCGAGGCCTCCGGGGTCGGTGAGGCAAAACCCGAGCCTCTTCGAACTCCAACAACGGACGACATGCCTTGACCATGCTAACCTGATAGTCATCAAACCTCCCTTTGAAAAGGTATAACGGTTCTTGAACATGCCCGGGTGAGCGGGTTTAGTGTGGAAGTGTCGGGTCGGGATTCCTTCTTTCTTGTCATCATCCTCATGCCCGGTTTTGGAAGCCCGGACCCGAGCCCAACACGGTTCATAAAGCATCTTATTTCAGATTTTATCTCACTGACTGCTCAATCTCCCATATCCTCCATTATTGTTCTCCATCATTACTGTCTTTTTCGCTTCTCGTTTGCTCTTTTAGATCCTAGACACGAACATAGCACCAATCTATAACTTGCCTCTCCCTCAATTTATTTAAATTATTAATAAAAAGTGACTTTTTTGATAGAAAAAAAAAAAGATAGTATTTCGCTATTTGAGTGGCGAAATCTTCAATTTGTGAACTAATTCAAGTTTCTTTTTTTTTCCCTACAAGGGGTTTCTGTATGAAATTGGATGTGTTTTCTGTTAAATGGGTTGCTCTGGCATTGGACAAAAGTGGATTGACGAGGGGTTGGGATCGACGAGATGGATGGTGGTCGTTGCTAGAGATCGGCAGCAGCTGTGGTTTCGTGACAATGGAGGCAGAAAAGGTTAGGGATTTTCTGTTTTTGTTTTGTATTCTATTTATCATTTCCATTTTTTTGCTAAATCAACTTCTTTTTAAGGGATATAATTTGTTAACTTTGTGAATAAACAGGATTCAAATTACGAAATTTGTGGAAAACTAGTTATGAATAATGGGTTCATTTTATTTCACGTTGATATAGTCAGGCTTTCAATTTTAAAATTCTCCACTGTTAGGAATTTGCCAATTTTTATGATTTTGGGTTTTCAATCAATCCGTTATTTGCGTCGGATTTATCCTTTCGACAATTCTAATTCATGTTTAGAAACTTTTCAATTTTTCAATTCTCTTTTTCAATCAATCAATTATTTAGGTTGGATTCATCCATTCTATTATATGACTTATTATCTTGGAAAGTTTGCTCGAACATGTCACTCTTTCAAAATTTTGTATTGGTTTTCATCTTATTGTTCTAATTTGATTGGGTTTTTGGATGCTAATATATTGAACTTTTGGGAGATTGGACAATAATACACTAAACTTTGATCTTGGACAATAATACACTGAACTTTGGGGGGTGTTGAACAATAATGCACTCATAACGATTTTGGTAGTGGTTGACTTGGTGGCAATCCTACGTAGCATATGGAGGAGATGAATTGACCCAAAAATATTTAATTTATGACATGTCAGCTAATCTACATATTGGTAAAGAGAATCAACTTTGAAAAGAGTAAAAAAACATAAAAACACATTTGTTTAAATGTGTCTCTGTAGAGAAATTGTTGTTATAGTTGCATAAAATCACCTTTGCTTGTGTAAATTAGCTGACATGTTATAATTTAGATATTATTTAGCCTATTCATTTTCTCGATCTGCCACGTAAGATCGTCACTAAGTCAGCCACCATTGAAGTTGTTTCAGGTGCATTATTGTCCAACACCCCTCAAAGTTCAGCGCATTATTGTCCCAGGTCAAAGTTCAGTGCATTATTGTCCAATACCCCAAAAGTTCGGTATATTAGCGTCCAAAATCCTTTATAGTAATTTTCAAATTGTAAACTCCATATTTGTTCTTCTATGTGCACGCCTTATGTTGTCATTTGGTCACATATTATGCCCCCATCACTTGAGCTTATCAGTTGCTACTGGATTTGCAATTGGCTAAATGCAATTTTGTCTATAGGTGATTGAACAATATGGAGCAATTCCCTGTTCTTTAGTTAGGTTAAACCTAACCAACCTAATTTAACTTAACTTATCCTTACCTAACCTAACCCAACTCACTAAAAAATACCTAAACCAAAATTAACTTTTTAAATCAAAAAGAATTTCTAATAATATTATTTTAATCTCAAATTAATTCACTTTTTCCAACATTATAACTTTTTCAATTATTATTTTCCCCAAAATACTTAAATTTTATTAATAAAATATTTTTAACCAACAAGTAACGTAACTCAAACCTATCATAACCTTTCATATCCTATCTTATCCGAACTTAACTTGAACCTTACTTGACAAAAGAACAGGTTAAGGCTGATAAACTCCATTTAGAGGTCAGATATTCTTTCTTGAGTTATGTTGGATTATATTTTTCTCTCAAGTCAATGGATCACATTTTACTCACTGCAAGACCAGTCAAGTTCTCTATATTGTGTGCATTATTACATGAAATGTTTGCTATGTCAACTGGGGTCAAGTTTGCATGTTTCTTAATCCTTGAAACTTCTCAATGGAAATTAAGTTGTTGAGTATTCAAATTGTGCGAGTTATTTGTACCTAAGATTCACATCCCCACCCCGTGTGACTTATTGTCTTTTTTGGTTCTTTTATGTGAATTTCAACTCTTTTACTTATTGTCCAACTTGATTGTATGAGGTTTACAACATTTGACTAATGTTAAATTATTTATGCATCTATTTTTATGATAGGTATAGAGAAACAGCTAAAGGGATAGAAGACTCAAAGGTTTTAATGTTTTTGTTGTCTTTTAGGTGAACTTCAAGTGTAGGCACATTTCAGAGGTTGTTATATTTATGATTTCTTTAATTATTTAGCTTCTTATTCTTTTTCTTTAGTATTTAAGTAAATTGCCATTCCTTTTTATTGTAGTAAGATTTTTTCTTGACTTTATTTACATCATATTGAATAGTGAGGACAAGGAGTGAAGTAGTATTTTAATTTATTTATTATTGTTATGTTGTTTAGATTCATATTTGATATTTGGCTGTATTTTTTTCTTCAAGTAATTGTACTTTACAATTGTTCTTTTTCTCCATTGCATTCCCTTAGCTTCTTAGAATGCCAAAAGGTATATAGACCACTTCCAAAGAAGAGCTTAGATCAATCAATAATTGTTCTAATCCTCAAGAATTGTCTTCATTTATAGGTTTGTTTTTTATTTTCTTTTATGGAAATATCTATTTATCATATACCGTGCATCGCACGGGTAAAAGACTAGTTCTAAATAACATTCCTCCAAGAACATATCCTCCTTCTACTCCCTGCCAATCACTTTTGTCCACCACTGATTACCATCAACTCAAGCTATTATTTTTCTTTCCATGACTTATAGTATGAAATTGGTTTAATGGTTGTGTTCTTACGCCTTTCAATGAGTCTTGATGTATATGAGCGAATGCTTACCAGAAAACACCAAAAAATAGGAAAATTGTTACCAGAAAATGATTCCAAATCCAACTAAACACACTCGAAGTGACAAATAATATGAAATGGAGGGAGTACGGTGAGCAATTCTGAAAAAACACGTTCATTAATGCAAGAAAACATATATTTAATTTTCGAAGGTTTGAAAGCTAACACAAGGGCAAAACGAGTTATCTTCTAGAATTTGGTTTTAACTCTTTAACACAAACTACTTGCTAGATTCATCATCGCTACGTATCTGTCCAACCTCCAATAGAAGTCCATATACCAGTAGAACCCTAAAAGATTGGTATATAAAAAAGCTTACACTGTTAGGCACCTCTTCTGCTGCATACACTTTGTCATAGGATCAAAGCCATTTTCCTCAACACTTAAAGCACCAAGCTTTCTATCCAATTCCTGCAACGTGAAGAGAATTTGTGCAAATGAGTGATCATTTTGCATCCAGAGGTTGCGAGGTTCCCAGAACTAAGCTTTTGAGTGACTGGATTAGGCTCTCAAGAAGCTCCTTTTTAGATGCGATCGCATCTGATGCACCTTCATCTCCCTGGGTGAAGAATCAAAGCACACTGAATGAAGTTACATCTAATATAGGTCCAAAACGAGAAGGGTGGGGTGGAGTGGGTTGGGGGGGGGGGGGGAGAGCACACCGTATCAACTCCAATTATTACTACCATTACAATGAATGACCAGAATACTTTTTTTCCTACAAAGGGACCCAAAGCCCGGTGGTCAGTGGATTTCATTTTCTCCCAAAAAAATGTAACCTACTGCTGACAAACAATTCAACCTGGGTCAATCAGATAGATCTCATATCTATCTAGGAACCAGCTTAGACTCGTCAGAGAAAAATAACATCATACTGTTTCCAATGAACAAAAATGCATTACTTTGGGCTTGGGACTATCTTGTATTGGGCTCACATTTTCTTAGAATTTATGGATTGGGTTTGTCTAAGGCTTCTTCGCTTCAAATGTTCTGACAACGCAACATAACAAATGCAGGCCAATGGGACACAAGTTTCAGCAGATCAGCAAAATTATATTGTCAAGGCCTCAGAATTCCTCGCTATCCAAAGTATTACAGCAACAGATCAAAGAGAACATAGAATCAAATGGCATAAAAAATACGAAGTAAAATACGATGGGAGGTTTATCATTTCCTTTGTTTCTTTGCTTTTTTTTGCTGTGGCATGCAAGCAAGGAGAAGGGGGAAGCTTTGCTTACACCACTGGCTGGACCAGACGTCAACGCCAAAAGTGCCACGGTTGCTGAATGATAGTCCATGAGGGTCTTGTATGCTGTTTCATCTAACTTGTCCTAACAGCAGACAACAAACAATGTTCAGATGCAGCAAAAAGGCCTCGAGTAATCCTGTCACATCCAAGACTACTGCAAATCCACACATGCAACAAATGTATACCATATACGAAAAGCTGTTTTAAGAGGAATCATTATACATATTTAGGATGGAGAAAAATACAGAAAAGAGAAGGTGAATCACCTCAAGCATGAATGATGTTTTTTTTACGATACATATATTGTCATTTCAGAAGGAAACTGCCAAGATTTCAACTGAGGCTGACCAAGCAATTTATGGAGTGGACTAAAGCTTAACAATTCACATTAAAAAGGTTTTGATAATGAAGTCTAGAGATTGGCACATTACCTTCAACCGAGAAACAGCCATAGACATAGCCCTTCCAGGAGCCTGAAGAGCCTTATTATGAACCTATTAACAGACCCTTATCAGCATCGCATACTATTAAAGGACAGAGTGAACAAGGATATGTAGCTAGTATGGCATAAACTGACCTTGAGATAAAGCAAAGAAACAATTTTTGGCAGCAGTGAGACTGGATCAGTTTCAGCTGACACCTGAGTTGTCAGATCCTGGATACACATTGTGATCAGACAGAACTTAGAATAGAAACACATGTATTTGAACTCTGATCAACCATTCCTTGATTATAAAAAGATACAGGAATCTGCCCATAGTATTGCATACATGTTATGTAAGCATTCCACATGTATAACAGTTTCAAACGCATAGTGATTCAAAATATCAACAAAGAGAAATTACACCAATGACAGACTAAGAACAGACAAATCATTCACCAGCTTCAGTTCATGTATCTTCAGTTCATGATATATCAACAAAGAGAAACTACCACAGTCCCAGGAGCAATTCCCCTTGTTCAAAGTTTTAGCTGGGTGCAAAACGGGCATTGGGCCTGCTTACCTTAATTAAAAATATGATATGTCATGCATTTCTTCTACCACAGTTCTTACTCCTTGTATCTTCAGCTCAAGCTCTCTAGCACCTGATGACATTGGTTCACCCTCATACTTGCAAGACTTTATTCAAGCCTAATTCACTTATTCCATATCATCATGGATGTATTATCCTCTATGTTACCTGGACTCAGGACACGGGTGTCCATGTCGGACAAGGATCTGAGGGTCCGACTCGGCATCCCTAAAAATTAAGGACACAGGTACACGGTATCCAAGGGTCCGACACGGCAAGGGAAACACGACCCCTTAGTTGCATAACATATTTAATTATATTAAAAGTGAAATATTATGTATTATTTTTTAAAGTCATCCCTAAATTAAACCCAAGAATACTTTAATTTAAATTAATTTGGCCCATACAGAGAAAACCCAATTATTAAAAAGTCCAAAAAAGTTGCTACCCCTTTAGCTTACCCTTTAAAATAATCAAAATAAGAAAATAGAAATGATCACAAAAAAAAAACCCTAGCCCAACTTCATGTGTTGTGGGCCTGTTGCTCTTTATTCTCAACACCTCCCCCTCCCCCCCCCCCCTTCTTCTCTCTCCTCTCTCCAAAAAAACACAGTAGGAAATGAAACAATGTCTCCTCCCTCTCTCTCCTCTCTCCCGTCCCTCACCAGTGACCGATACCGGCGATTTCTGATCGGAGAAAACCCACCGGTGGGGTCGCGTCGTCCGTTCGACCAAAAGCCCCCAACTACCACCCGGAACACCCACCAATTGGTTGTCCAATTGTTCAATCTAGGGTTTGCCGCTGACTAGGGTTCGTTCATGGCCGTGTCCTGCAGTTCCACCCAGGTCCGCCACGGATCCCGTGTCAGGATCCGTGTCGTGTCGTGTCGACCCTGGTACGGCAGCCCTAATAGCCATGTCCAGGTAACGTAGATTATCCTATAATGTGCTTAATGCTGGGTTTGTCAGGGAAATTTTTTTTTAATTTTCATGGTTAATACAATAGACAGGCTGCAGTTTAGATGACTTTGACCTGAGTTAAATATCATGTCTTCAACAGTTATTCTATCCAGCCGCTTGAGCTCAGAGTTCGACTCATGGCATAACTTGTGATCAAGTTGATGCAGGGTATGTAAATGTCTTGTACAAGGTTGCAATCAGTAACTTTAGAGTCCTAGACACATGGCTGTGATGCTCCTAATTCACCCTAAGGTGTCTTGGAGCCTACTGAGATCACCCATATTAGTTGTAATACACGGCAAGAGTGATGCCAAAATCAAATATCATCAGCCATCTTCTTCACAGGATGCTTGAGGTTCCTCAACCTAGTCATTTCAGCATGAGTTTTTAATAATCTCAATATGGTAAAATTGCCTGACCAACCTAGTGCAGCTAAGGTGCCTCAAACTATACAATTTTTTCAAGTATCAAACTTTCTGCTTGCCTCTAGCCGTTGAAATTATACAGATCAGGCAGCAGCAAGTTAATGGGTTTTTTCAACATCACTTGAGGGACAAGAATGCCCATCTTAGGTGTCTATACACACAAGCTGATGTCAAAAGAAGGACTTTAGACAAGCCAACTGCATGCATCTTGCGGAACAAGTTACAGAGTTAGCATGTGATGATTACAAGTTTTGATAGTGGGACCTTTTCACCAACCTTGGAGTTTATTGCTGGATTTCACAGCCAGTCTTACGGTATCCTACAATGTAAGGCTGTATGCTACAGGTTTTGGTAAGATACTCAGACAGGGATAGGCCTACATGTATTACTTACTGCAATCCCCTTCCCCACACAACTATACTGATAGATAGCACATGAGATAATTATATTACGCAGGCTGTGCAAGTCTTGAACAGTTTGCAATCAGTGATGTGGACTGTAGAATTGACTCAACACTAATGTTAAGAATATATGTTTTTCACTATGACAAGACTGAACAGTCCTCACAATGGTCCATTATAAAGGCTCAGGTGAATAGGTGATGAAAGAGAAGCATCACGAAAATATTTGCATAGACAAAAACAGAAGGCCCTATTTACGAACTAGGTTCCCCTCCTGATGTGAGGTCATTGAGCAGTCTCCTCCACCATAGCAAATTTGCAACTTTGTCTCTAACTTCTGATAAGGACATTAATAGTAAGCAAGGACATTCCTATGGATCTCCTCAAAAGCAAAATAAAAAAACACACACAGCTATAAGGTAAGATGCTTTCCAAGCATCTCCCCTGTTCATCACATATTCATATTATTATTGTTATCAGATTTAACATGTCATTAAGCAAAGCTGCATTCCTATGATCCCTGAGAACCCCGAAAAATTCAATAAGGTCATTCAGCCAAACAGAAATTGAGAGAAACCAGATAACAGAGTAAGGAAGATCACACCATTGAGTAAGAAGAGGGGAAGGAAATAACAAAATGGACAAAGCGAGAAATGCATACCTTACGATACGAATGAACTAGATTCTTTTCCAACTTCTTGTCAAGCTTCTTCAAGTACAATCCACTAAGGGGTGAAAAATTCAACCCCACAGCATATAGGAGATGTTACTCATTACATGAACCAAAGGAGACTGCATGAACTAGGTAGATGCTAGATTGTCATTACCTTTCCTCAGCAGCTGCGGCTAATGCTGTCATAAATGTGTCTAACCGCTGCCAAATTCAAAAGAATAGACACTCAATAGGAAGAAAATCCAACAAGAATGAAGTTTACCAGGACTGGTCTATGTAAAAGCTACAACCACACGTAGGATGAAACAAACAATTTTTAGAAGTGTATGAATTTTGCTGGAGATATAGCAATCAGAACAAGTTTAAGATTGGCTTCCAAAACTGTGCGGTAGCCAAGAGACGATGCAAAAAGCATGAGCCTCGAGGAAAGGCGAGCATCTCAATGCCTCATGCACTCTCATGGAAATTGACTCAATATATATGAAATTAAACGAACCAACCTCTTTATGAGCGTAGGAAAACATTCCATCTGCTAAAATTAAATGCTACTAGCATCACATAATAAACCAATTGTAATTTTAGTTAAGGGCTTTATTCAAAAACCCTAAATCTGTAAATTGGAGGAGGGTTAATTGATCACATTTAGGGTTGGGTCTCAAGGGCTACCATATAAGAAGTCATCGTGGGTGTGAGTAGAATTTTTGTCTATCACATAAACCGTAAACGACATTACAAAAGCACCCCATGTGTCATTTTAGGAGGGTGACTTCAGCTCGAGGCTCACTCCTCGAGCATCAGGATCCTTTGCGCCTTGTGCTTCTTTAAATAAGCACTATAGTTGCTAGAACAATGACACAAATTTCATGCTCTTAACAAAATTAAGCAATAACGAAAGAGGATTCAAAAGGGATAAATACTAAGAGGAAAAGGTAGTCAATGAAGATTGAACTAAGATCAAATAACAGCATAACGGAAAACTTGTATAAATCAAAATAAGCTGAAACTCATGAGTGAAAAAATAGGCACCAACCTTTCCTTCCAAAGTTTCCACCAAAGCTATAGCCTTGACAGAAAGTGAACCATGCAAACTCTTTGCCTGAACCAATCAAGAAACTCAGTCAAATATCTCACCCCAGTCTCACAATAAGTTTCTGATGTCCCAAGCATTAATCCTGAATAAATGCAAACAGCTGTAAGCCACATACAATAGAATTCCTTTCACCAGGGTTAAGAGAAATAGGCTCTGAGTTTTGAGACTCCTCCACGGCAATTCCATTCTTCAATTTATTGTAAACATCCTAATTCCCACAAATTCTTCAGTGAGCATTGTCCAACTTTTCATGAGATCATAAATCTTATAAAACGAAAAATGTCAAGACAGCTGAGGCAGCAATAAGCCATTACCAAGTTAAATAAAAGCATATCAGCAATAGAAGCCCCTGTGGTTCTTAATAGATGTCTATGCAATACAACCTGTAACAATAGAACAGCCAGTAAACTCATCGCTACAAATATCACTAATAACTAGCTGTGATAACTGTACAAAAAGAAAGAGACTCACAGAGGTAACCTGATCATCTTCAAACAAGTCTAACGCTTTTTCATATAGCTGCATGTTCAAGTAAGACTGACCAAACAAGCAGAAAGCAGAAAGTTAAGCTGAAAGGAGACGGGAAAAGAATGTATCATACTACATAAATCAGCTTGGTGCAAACTACCAAACAAGACAAAGGAATCAAGGGTGAAGAAATTCCTCTGGAACCAGCAGGCTTATGATTGTTTGGTAAAGTATATTTCGAGGAAACAAAGATCAGAGCTACTCGTTTCAGCAATTATAAACAAAAGCTAACCTCATCGAGCTTCTTTTGCAAGTTATCCAAAACACATTTCATTCTGTCAGAGTTTTCTGCTAACATTGCCTTTCTTTTCTCATTCCACGAGGTGAGCAGCAAAGGCCTCAAATGATTTGCCAACGGTTTAAGAATTAGCTCGTGATCATCAATACCTACAATACACCAAAGTACGGAACGTAGCGCGTGATGAAAACAGAGTTGTTTAACCGGAAAGACATCAGACAATTTAATTCTAACCTTGCTCCTCAAACTCAGGGATCAGGGTTAGGATCTTTCCAACAATCCACTCTTCTGAAGGAAGAACAACATTGTCCTCTTTGGACTTTTTTGACTCTGAAACATGTGAAGCTGAAGTATCCTTGCCCTTTCTTTGGTTTTTCTTAGACTTGGTGGGTATAGGCTCTTGAATATCTCCATCATCAGCGGCAGAATTCCGAGTATTACCAGATTTTCCTTTCTTCTTCTTGGAACCTTTCTCCATGCTATGCCTACTTCCACTCTCTATACTGGTATCATTTGATTCTAGCCTACCTGAATCATTGCCACTCTTGTTCTCCTTGGTAGTATTCATTTCATCACCAAGTTTTGCCGACATAGAAAGACAAAAACTATGTGTTTCCTTCTCCAGTCGAGCGAAAACACCCTACAACAAGACAAGCATTTGCAAGCAGCAAGCTCTAAAGCTGATCACCATTAATAAAACGCAATGACAATGTGACACTATGATGCAATGAGAAGTTTCTGGCAACTACAAACTGCAACCAAAAAAAAAAAAAAAGAACCCTTAAACATTCAATCTGAGGGTTTACGTCTCATACCTTGACAAAACCATCACTAAGCACAAAGGAATCCCCCAGAACAAGTGCTCTGTTAGACTGAGAACCAACAGGGACAAATCATTGATATAGGTTCACAAATTTGTAATCACACATACTGAAGAATCACAAGCTGTCACCTTAAGCGCTGACTGAACAGATGGGCACAAGGACAAAATCTTAGACGCATCTTGGGATCCAAATAGCGTGGGTAGCACCGTGAGACAATCAATCCTGTAAGCATCTACTAGTCAGAAGATTGATTAAAGAAACAAACCAGTAAACAAGTGGTTTAGTGAGGACAGTAATCTACAATCCACTCAGGGGATCTGCACACAAACTTTTAAGGTCAAAGCAACATACTGAAAGTTGAAAAGATATGCATAATTAACAAGCAAAATGGAGGTGTAACAAGACTGAGACTTGACCAGCAGTTAGCATGACAGTCATTTGATAGTATATTATATCCACTAAATACTAAAAAAAACTAACAATAGCTGTTGGACCCATGGCAGAACAAAATTCTCTCAACGATAGTTACCAGATACGCTCGAACTCCCCATGCAATGAAAATTCTCTCAACGATAGTTACCACTAGCTTCCTATCCATCCCCTCCTTCATGAAGAGGGAAAAAAAGAGCCAGTGGGATAGGATACAGTTCACAGCCCACTATGGAGGTTTGACCACCTAAAGGAACAGATCAAGAATCTCTTTTTTTTTTCTTTTATTAAGTGCCAGAAATCAAAATATTCTCAGTAAATAGAGAACAGAAATTATAGGAGGCTTCACAAATCTACTAATGAAGCTTTGAATTGTCTAGGTTCTCATTATTAATAATTAATAAAAGAAAATAAACAGGAACAGCAATCCTTTCGGCTAATGAACCATCATTTTCAACATCATATCTTGTGTATGCATGCTTTTCTCACTGTACTAAAGCAATATAAAATAAATTTACCAAGATGACATGACATCACAGGTTACACAGACTTGGATCACTAAACAATAGAAGAAATTTTTTTTGAAGAATGTCATATTTAGAATTCTTGCGCACACACCATACACATAAAGTTTATATACTTGACCTGCTTAAAGGATGAAATGTCAACGAAACTGAGAATAGTAATAAAGGATACCAAAATAGTAGAAGCACTCACCAGCTACCACGTTCAATAGCATCCTCTATAGCTGAATCCAACATTTCAATCATTGAAGGGTGAATGAACATGGTAACCAAAGGAATACCATCAGGATATCTGGACTACATTGAGAGTACCAAAGTGGGAAAATTGATTAGACACCATTGAAAATAAAAAGGCAAGATGGTGTGAGGTTGTGCAGAAGGCTAGCAATAATATACCTGTAGGTACTGTATAGGCTGCGGAATTCCTAATTTCTGAAGTGAGTGATAGGAAATAAACGAATTCTGCACCAAACAACAAAGTCAACGACCAGTGCTTATTACACTATGAAATTTAAGGGCACTAATGTTACATTTGGTAGGGTAGAACACAATGTACTTTATTGCAATCCAGAGGAAAATTGCTAAAATTCTACCATTGTTTCAATAGTATTGATGCATTACGTCCTGCCATTCTACCAAACATGATATTGTAGTTGTCCTTAGATGTTCATTCCCAACCTATGGATTGTTGGAGTCTCAGATACCATCATCATCCATAAATACAAGCAAAAGCAGCAGACATCATTTACCAGGCAAAAGCTTGATGTCTGTTTCAAATTTCTAATCCACTGTATAGATATTGTACAGAATAATCAAAATGTCTATTACTTAGCCTCTAAACACCATTGCCTTGTCTACGGTTACCTACTTGCATACTCTTCATAACTCATAAGTCACTCCCTTTGCAGTCATATATCACTGCATAAGCTGGTATAACCCCGAACAAATCTTAAAGGATTTGTCCCTAGAAATATACTAAAAGAAATTGTGGAACAGAACATGTTTAACATGGTGCTTTATGAAGCAAAGCCAACACCGTTCCCATAAATAACTATTATATTCGAGTCTTACTGTAGATGGAAGGTCCAAACATAATGCAATTTAATCTCAAGGAAGCTTCATACCTGTGAAAGAAATGAATCAACATATTCCTTCTGAGCAGATGCAAACACCTAGTATGAAGCAAAATAAGAGGACACATCAAGAATGCCAAACACGAAGAGAATCCAACAACTGATACAGTGAATCCAAATTTAATTATGTACAGGCAAAAATATGGGTAAAACAGCAATCAACAACAAGATAGGAATATTGATCCCTACAGCAGGTGTCCAATGAACTCCGGCGCGAAGTGAGCCAAGAATTTCTGCTTCTTTCACCAAGCTGTTGAACAATGACTGGAAAAATGAATTGTCCATAGCCACACCAGTAGCCCCATCCATTGACTGCAGCAGCTGTTGCAAAGAGCTCCACAATGCTGACAAGTTCATTGGAACAGTTATACCCCTTGCAGCACCACGGACCATCGCATTGACCCGTGTAACATATGCTGGGGTGTATAATTGCCCGCCTTCAAGTCTACCTTGTATCTGCATGCTCAACATGAACATAGATAAATGAAAACCCACATCAAAAAGTTCAGTTACTTGAATGTATTGACCTTGTTAAGCAGGCAATTTTGCAATTGTGTTATAAAAATTCAAACCTCTAATTATATGATCACCACACTTATGTAACCATAACTTCATTACAAGGTCGATTTACATCCAACAAAAATTGCACAATTATTAAAGGATGCATCATACCAAAGTGCCAAGCCGTGACTCCAGCATGGATGAGACCAATTCGGAGCCAACTTGCAGCTGTGCAGCAAGTTCAGCCACAGCAATCTGACTGCATTCTTGAAGTCTCTCATTGATTTCTTCAGCCACCGTATCCCAGTAAGAACTCGAAATTATTTCCCCTTGGATTAACATAAGCCCAGGATCACTGGATACCACAACTTGAGCTTGTTTCTCGACATGATATAAATCAACACCAATAGAGTCCGCAAGATCAATCAATGAAACACGGCCTAGCCTGTTCACTTCAGCTACAATTTCAAGCCGTAATTGCTCCTGTTACACCAAATAATCGAATTGAACTACTAAAACAAACTGAACGACAACCCAAAGAATTGCGAGAAAAATGAATGAACTGATTACCGGAGTGATGTATTCTTTGCCGGAGACAGTGTGGAGGAGATCGAAGTCGATGATTTGAAGTTCGTGAAGCTTCTGAACCAATTCAACGACATTGCGCTCGGATAATCGGATGCTTGATTTGGCTTGCTGAGCGAACTCGAATTGTCTCTGCAATTCAAGCAATTCTTCATCCATGTCGATGTCGTGGTTCGAAGCAGCGATTGAAGATACAGCAAATCAAAAACTGGGTTTTATATTTCAGAAAAACCCCTTTCGTTTCGGCTGCTTTTCTTTCAAGTTTTCAATCAACAGGTTCAGTTTTTTCTCAAGCTCGTGAAACTGTAATGAAGGTTAACTTGGAATGGGTTATTTTAGTTCAAGGAAATTAGTCAACTCCTTTATTTACGTTTTTTTATTTTGTTTGGGGAGGGGCCCAAGGGGGGACTTGTTCAAAGTAGAGGTGAAAATAAATCAAGTTGAGCTCGATCCTATAGTAGTTGATGTTTGGCTTTTTATTTTTTGGGTGGGCTTGAGTTTGACTTGCGGTTCGCTGAGCTTGAATATATTCGGTTTAGGTTTGACTTTCTAAGGCTCGTGAGCTTGGCTTGGATTTTGTGGTTTAGCCTGTGGTTTGATACTTATGAAAATTAATAATCAATTACATTTAAGTACTAGATGATTTGCAAAATAAATTTAATTTTAGGGTTTTTGGACATCAATAATATCAACTTTGGAGGTATTGGGATATTAATAATACAAACTATTTCCTTAGATACAAACAGTACGAACTATTGACCTATTAACCTCTAACAGTACAACGTCGAATTATTATGGTTTTAACTCATCAAAAAGATGATGTGGCTCCATAATATGTGACATGAAAGGCATGTTAGTATCCACATCAACATTTTCTACCCAACCTCCGCCTTCCACGTCACACATCATGGAGCAACGTCATCTTTCCGATGAGATAAAACTATAACAACTCAGTCGTGTACTGTTGGAAGAAAATAGATCGATAGTTGGTACTACTAGTGTCCAAGAAAATAGTTTGTATTATTAGTCTCCAATACCCCAAAAGTTGGTATTATTGGCGTCTAATAATCTTTAATTTTACTATGAAGGCAAGACTCGTGGTGACTTATGGAACTAGTTATCGATCCCTGAAGCAGTTTTCGATGATGCGCGCGGCTCGGGAGGGGACGTGGGCGTTACAAATGGTATTCGAGTCGACCCACAACCGTGAGTTCTGCCAGTGGACAGAGGATCTGTGGGCAGTCACCTAGCAGGGCAATGATTCTAGAGTGGATTGAGGCACAACAAGGATGTTGTGCACTTTAATGGAGGTGATTGTAACACCCCGAGTATAGGACTAAGTGTGGCTTAAAATTATTGAAATGACTACTTATATCACTAAGGTGGAGTTAATTACATTTATCCTACCTGACTTATGTGGTAATAATTTTTGCACACGTGACATTTTAGAAATAATTTTCACCCTACCTGACATTTAAGTGGTCATAAATTTAAAGCCCTACAGGTATGTTATAATTGATTTTTTTATTGACTTTTCCGGTGAACCGTAAAAAAATAAATATGAAGTGACCTTTATACCCTTGTTATTATTTCCTTTGACTTTCAATTAAATGTAAAATGACTTTTGTACCCTTAGTATTAATTGTTATGGCGTTTTAAAACCCAACCACTCCACTGATTCCTCTCCCAAGTCCATCCATCCCATACAAAAAATGAAAACTTAACCCCTCCCAAACCACCATGTATGTCTTCTACTCTCCAACATTGTCTTTTCCTTCTCAAGTTAAAGGGTAGCATTATAATTTCACATAGTGATATAGGGATATTATTGTATTTTTCCATTTCCGATGACAAGTTACCGGATTCTAACACTAAAAATCACTTTCACTAAATGTCAGGTAGGGTGAAAATTATTTCCCAAATGTCGGGTGTGCAAAAATTATTACCGCATATGTCAGGTAGGGTAAATGTAATTAACTCTACTAAGGTGCACCCTTCTTTTAGGAAACCCATATATTGATAACTTTCTGGTTAATCGTGTTTGGCTGGATTAGTCTCAAAATGAATGATCTCTTGGGAAGTTTTCCCAGATGGCATGTAAGGGAGGACAAACCACGCGGAAATGACCCGTGGTGATTTGTGGGGCCAGTCATCAATTCGTAAAGTTGTTCTTGGTAATGTCTGCGGCCCCGTATGGGTCGGAGCGTGTAGACACCGGATTTTGGACCGGGACAAGTGTACAAATCAAGCATAACAAGAAAAGAGGCTAGTATGGAAGAAAATTCAAAGGGCCTTCCTCAATCAAAAGCTATCGGGCCAACCCACCACAAAAAGCCTTCATTTTCCACCCTTTCCACATACATATACCCACCATTTCAAATCCAATTTTTTCCATAAATCTCGTTGGCCCCATTTCTTTTGATGGGAGTAAAGTACACATCATAAGCTTTCCAACGCCTTTTGAATTGCCTCAATCGGTGTCCGGATGAAAGAGTTATGGTCGTTCGAAGTTGCACTTAGCCAGTTTTATAACCTAGGCGGGTTTTAACATTTTCCAGGCCCAGAAAGCAGGCCCAGTCGCGCGCCCCGGCCCAGAGAGCTCAAAACCCGCCTAGGCTTTGAGCCGGCCCAGAGAGCTCAAAACCCGCCTAGGCTTTGAGCGCAGTAGCAGACGACGTCGTTTAGCGCCACGTCACGGATCCGCGTGATGATATTCTCATAGCCCGCCTAGGCTTTGATGATTCTGGCGCCAAAAAAAAATAATCTGCATGCATGCAATCCCATGATCATAGCACACGTGTTTGACCTCCCTTGACAACCCTAAAACCCGCCTAGGCTTGGGTATGAGATGACGTGATTTTGCTTTGGTATGAGATGACGTGATTTTTGGGGTATGCCCCCCACCATTTCCCTCCAAAATCCATACTCCTTCACCTATAAATACCCCCTCCATTCCACCTTCATTTCATCAACAATCATGATCTAATACACTTACTCTACTCTCCCACCATATTATACTTCCACTCTCTCAAATTCTCTTCATCTCCTATCATTATTCTATCCTCCTATCCTTCCCATATTATAATCTCATCATCCCCTTCAATCACAAAAATCATCTTCTTACACCACATCCGTATTATACTACTTTTCATCTCCCAAATTCCCTTTCTCACATCATATCCGTCACCTCCATATAACCATCCATATACCACTCTTTCAAACCGTTCACGTCATCTCATCCGGGTTTCAAGTCAAGGGGCAACTCAAGGGATCAAATCCGTCGTCGCTACATTCTAAGCAAGGTTCGGTTTCTTTGTTTTCATTATTGTAATTAATCATGTAATTCTTTCTTTAACTCCACTAGTACATATTTTGTAAAATAAAAACCGCTTTGTTTTATATTGCATGATTCGAATAATAATTCCGCGAAATTAATCAAACTTCTCCCCGCTCTCTTTCTTTTCAATGTTGATTTTAGTAGAGTCTGTTTTATAACAGGCGGATTCGAGAGTTCTTATAACTCTCGAATTCGTAACCTTACCCCCAAATCTAGAAATCGGGTTCGTAGACCGGAGTCTTTTCTTATTTTATGGTTTGTCGATTTCCTTAAATCGGCTGGCGACTCTTTAAACAATTTATAAATGCGTTTAATTATTTAAAATATTCGATTTTCTACACAAAATTAATTTAAGAAAGTAATTTAATTCATGTCCAATATTTATCCAAGGAGGTCCCGAGAGAAATGGGCCAGAAAATGATAAAACCTAGGCGGGTTTTATCATTTTCAACCCAATTTCCCTTTGGGCCGAGGAGACCAGTGGCCCAATCAGGAATCTGCTAAACACTAGGAGGGTTTTAGCTGATTCCAGTGGCCCACTAGTTCTCTTTTGGGCCTGGATTTATTAATTGGGCCGGGGTTAAATTATTGTTAAATTAATTTGTGTAATTACGGATAATTTACATAATAAAAAACGAGTTTGTAAATAAATAAAGTTTCATCACCCCGAAAATGAATTTCGAAAAATAAAAATATCCTTATTTAAGGATTAAGAAACCTTAGTCGGCTCCCGATCGCAAATGTAGCGCATCCAAGAAAACATTTCCCCGAACGGGAATTTTCCGGGTCCTACAGATTGGCGATTCCACTGGGGACTTAAAATTTAAAAAGAGGGTAAAAACTTGAAAAAATCAAATTGATTTGAAAAGTGTAAAAGGGAGAAGTTAATTTATTTCGCGACTTTATTATTCTTTTAGGCATCCCTTGCATACCGGGCCACTAATCGGGTCTTTTGACACGTTAGCACAAAGGCGACGGTTTAAGTTACCTAGGATTTCCCTTGAGAGCGGGAGGCCACTACTATGGGGATGAACTCTACATCTCTAAGCATTTGGTCGCTCCTCTCCCGATGTCACACTCCGAGAGCTTCCCTGAAGTTCTTTGAGAAATACCCTAACTGCTTACCTTATGGTATGAAGAACCGGGGCGAAGGCATGCGGTAGGCTATATACCCAACCATAAAAGTCCATGAATTTAGAGCCTTGGTTTAGGGTATCCTCTTCATGTGTATGCTATGTGCTATGTGTATTCCCTCCTTTTCTTGTCTTTTTTGTAAAGAGTTGTCCCTAGTTTTGAGATTTTGTTCTAGTCCATATAAATTCATTGGGTTGAGAAAAGGATTATTTATTAATTAATATAATTAACTCAAAAGCATTTTGGTTAGCCCAAGTGGAAGGGCCCATTTATGTTTGAAAGTTTATTATCTTAATTAATAGATAAAAATTGACTCATCTTTGATGATATTATATGGTCCTTTATGAAATTCTCTTAACAAAGGTCCAAAAAAAATTAATTAAAAAAAATAAAAAATTAATTAATTAAAAGTCCAACAAAGTTAATGGATAACGTTTTAGACTACATAATAGTCACTAAGCTCGAGTAAATTAATTTATCGATTTAATTAATCAATCCATCACATTTATGGTCGGCCCGTTGTTAGGCCCAACCATGTTGGATTTATCAATTAAGCCCATAAATTAATTATGACTCGCTCATTGTTGGCTTTATTTAGTCCTTTACAATATCCATTTTCCTTGAGTAAATAAATAAAGCTTGTTGTATGCTATGTGTAAATATGTTTCTTTATGTTGAGTCTTCATTAGAGTCGGACCTAATTTTGAGATAT
Organism: Portulaca oleracea; assembly: GCA_029582165.1. Taxonomy (NCBI): domain Eukaryota; kingdom Viridiplantae; phylum Streptophyta; class Magnoliopsida; order Caryophyllales; family Portulacaceae; genus Portulaca; species Portulaca oleracea. The sequence continues at coordinate 431,327 of CM055885.1, read as the reverse complement.
TGTTTTAGTCCGCGTAATAATCGTTAGGTTGAGAAGAAATAAATTTATAAACTCGATTAGTTGACCTTAAATTTCATGGTCGGCCCAGTGGTGGGGCCCATCCATTATAAAGGTCAATTATCTTTGTTTATCGATTTATTTTAACTCACCTTTGATGATTTTATTCGGCCCTTCTCAAAATTCTCTTACTCATGGTCCAAAGAAAATTGATTAATAATCAAACAAAGTCAGTGTGTGTTGTTCTAGCCCGCGTATTAGTTTCAAGGTTAGAGAAAATAAAATTATAAATTTGATTATTAAGTCTAACAAATCTATGGTCGGCTCATTGTTAAGCCCATCCACGGTGGAATTAATAATTGAGTTTATAAGTCTGTTTTAACTCACCTTTTGATGGGTTTATTCGGTCCTTTACAACATCCACTTTTGGGTTAAATAAATAAATGCTTTGGGTCGCAATAAAAAAAAGTTTGTAAATAGAAGTCAAGTTGTCAGTGTGTTCAACATTATTCTAGTCCCCATAATAGCGAACATAGCTTGAGTTGTCTGAGTTGTTGGGCCAAGTTACGGATTCTCCTTAAAACGGTCGACCTGTGGACTAGGCCCATCCGAATTGAGAAACACTGACTTGTATCTTTCAACTTATGTCAACTCGCTATATTTGACTTTATACGACCTAGGGGTGAGCGGGACCAGGATCCCGATCATTTTTGCTACTCCCGGTCCCGGTTGTGATCGGGAGCAAGGTTTGGCTCCCACTTCCGGTCCCACCGGGACTGGGAAATGAACTGGGAGTCCCGATTTTTAACCTATTTGTAATTAATAATTATTTTAGGTTTATTTTTTGAAAGAACCAACCCAGAAAATTCATTAAAAAAAAAAGAACTCCAACAGTGAGCAAGTGCTATTGTTCTTCTGTTCATATAAGCTGTTAATTGGAGGAAGAACTAAAAAAGGGTTTAAGCCTTAAGGGAGGCAGTGAGTAAGTTAGGGTTTTTGATACTGTGTGGGCTTAATAGGTAGTATTGGGCCAAAAACTGAGTAACTGACTACTGCCCTCTGCCTTTTATAATTTTTTATTTTTTTTATCTAATATATTATTTAAGACCAGGAGTTGGGACTGGGACTGAAAGTTGAGGATAAGTCCCACTCCCGGTCCCGTAATTAACCGGAACTTTGTTTTTGATCCCACTCCCGGTCCCATTCCCAACGGGACCGGGATTTCACCGGGAGCGGGATGGGACCGGGAGTCCCGAAAATTTTGCTCACCCCTAATACGGCCCTTTATAATGCTCTTGTTGTAAAAAGTGTTGTTGTTACACAAATCTGTGTCATAGTTGGGTTGTTTCCTGAGTTTAGGTGTCTTACTATAGTCCTAGGTGAGTCTTAGTTCCGGAGTCTGCATGTAAATATCTTTCAACCTTTAGAAAGTCTCTTACAAGGTCGTGTCATATGTGAGTCTTTTCTTAAGTCAATATATGTGTTTTGTTTTTGGAAGTCTATACCCGGGTCATGGCCTCATGGGTGAGTCTTTGGTCTAGGTCATAAGTGAGTCTTTTCCTTGGTTAATGTGTTTTTGTCCTTTTTTAGAAAGTCTAGTGTAAACCCAGGTCATGGGCGAGTCTTTGTTTTAAATTCAGGATATAAATGCCTTTTTCTTCTGAAATTATCATATCATATAAGGTCTTGGATGAGTCTTTATGTTAGTGTCTGCATGTAAGTATCTTGCGTTCTTTAGAAAGTATCATATAAGGTCTAGGATGAGTCTTTGTGTTAGTGTCTGCATGTGAGTGTCTTTTTGAGGTCTAGGATGAGTCTTTGCGTTAGTGTCTGCATGTAAGTATCTTGCATTCTTTAAGAGGTCTCATACAGGTTCGTAGGGCATGTAAACCCAAGTCATGGATGAGTCCTTTTCCAGAGTCAACATATGAATGTCCTGCATTATAGAAGTCTCCTATAGGGTCTACATCATGCAAACCCATGTCATGGGTGAGTCGTTAAGTCTTTTCCTTGAGTTAGCATGTAAGCGTTCGTCGTCTCATAGAGGTTCATAGGTCATGAAAACGCATGTCATGAACAAGTCTGTGTCTAGAGTCATCATGTAAATATCCGTCTTTTTCTTAAGAAGTCTAGTGTAAACCTATGTCATGGGTGAGTCTTTTCTAGTGTTGGCATATCATGTGAGTGTCTGTCTTTTTAGGAAGTCTAATGTAAACTCGTGTCATAAGTTAGGTTTTCCAGGTCAGCATATAGGCATTTGCACTTTAGGAGGTCTCATATAGAACATGTAGACCCATGTTGTGGGTAAGTCTTTTCCTTAAGTCGGCATATAGAAGTCTTGCATCCTAGGAAGTCCCATATAGATCAATTAGTTCTTTCAAACCCATGTCCTGGGTGAGTCTCTTCCGAGTCAGCATATAGGCGTTTTTCATCTTAGGAAGTCCATATAGGTCATTTAGGTCATGCATGCATTGGGATGGGTTATCTTCATTTGTCTAGTGTCAAGTTCAAGGCCTGAGTTAACCATAAAGGAAATGTTTGGATGACGAGAATTTCTGCAACTACCATAGATCCCGAGGGAACAACATGGAGAATTGTTAGACTTTGAAGCACATGATCCATTCAGGTAAACTGCCCCCACCGAAATTAGCACAGAGGATCAGACATAACATGGATTCCCCCTATGAGGACAAGGAGGGCACATCATCAAAGGAGCTCTAGAAGTAGCTATAGTCTTGGTTGTCAAGCATTTCATGCTCAGAGTCTGTTATAGCCAGTTCTTCATTCATTTCTTTGCTCTTGTTGCTATGTGATCAAACAGAATTTCGTGCTTGTGTTTTTTTACTTGAGTTGAGAAGTTCTCTCATCTAATCCATCATTCGTGCAAACCAAGTCTGACAAATTTCATTCTCTCTTATCTTTCCATCTTTGTTGTATACCTCATTCCCATCTTTTATTTTATCGAATTCAGGGTTTAATTAAAAAAAGAAAGAAAAAAAAAAGAGAGAAAAACAAAAAAAAAAGGAAAAAGAGAGAAGCCAGTCTGCACTCATCAAGCATGCTGGGCAAAAGGAGAGAAGATCAAAATCATCAGTCTCTTGAAAATGGACATCTCTATGCTCCTAGACTAGCAGCCTAAACTAAATGTGCTGAGGACAGGGGGCTTGAACCCAACCGTCATTTCACCACCCATATTACCCTCATCTTTTCATTCAATCCCGACTTACCACCTACCACTCACGTCTTTGACCTCTCCATCAAACCTCAACCCTTTTCAAACCCTTAACCCAATCCAAAAGGTGTGCCTTGACCAACCTGGTCATTCTCCTCATGATCATACATATCTACCCCAATGCCAAAAGGTGTGTTGTGACGAATGTCATCAGAAAGGCGAACAAGAGTCAATCCTATGAAGAAGAAAGTCGAAAGAAGAGAAGAAAGCAAAGGGAAAAAAGTTCAAAAAAAAAATGAACGCAAAAAAAAAAGAGTCAGAAAAATGGAGTTAAAAAAAAAGTTGAGAAGGAAATGAAACAAGGAAAAGGAAGAAAGAAAGAAAAAAGGGGTTAGAAGAAAATAAGAAGTGAGAACGCGAAAAATAAGAGTCATGCACACCTCAGAAAATCTCGTCTCAAACCTTCCCCTCATCATCCATACACCTCAGCCTTCTATAACCTTCACAAACCTTTCATCCATCCGTAACCTGCATATGAACCCTCAAACCTTCATAATCATCTTTTCGAACCGTTAAGCCTTCCTCGAGGCCCTATCCATCAAAATTGCGCTAAAAGAACTACGACTAGACTGATTCCACCTCGGATACGTAGGAAAACCTCTTTGAGGCCCGACCACTACAAGGAGCATCCTTGGTCCTCAAAATGTTGGTCTTTGAGAGAAAAAAAAAATAATAAGAGAGGCTAGCTTGGAATCCCATGCTAGGCAAAAGGAGAGTGAGAGAATAAGAGAGGCTAGCCTGAAAACCCGTCAGGGCAGGTTAGGCAAAAGGAGAGTGAGAGAATAAGAGATGCTAGCTTGAAAACCCACTCGGGCGGGCTAGGCAAAAGGAGAGGAAACCTTGGATTCTATCTTTCATCATCATCAACCCTCCATCTTCCTTCCGTCAGACTTGGACATCATTCCATAACCATGTTCCAACCTTTTCCCAAGAGATGATGTCTATCCCATTTGACCATCTCTTCAAGACACGATCATTCTTGAGTGTCTCCTTATATCATTCATTAATAAACTCTCTTTCAACCCTTTCTCAAGAGATGATGTCTATCCCTTTGACTATCTCTTCAAGACACAATCATTCTTGAGTGTCTCCTTATACCATTCATCAATAAAGCCTCATCTACCATCCCTTTCAATCCTTTCTCAAGAGATGATGTCTATCCCATTTGACCATCTCTTCTCCCCCTTCATGACACGATCATTCTTATGTGTCTCCACATCCCATTCACCATCGTCCACCGTCTCTTTCCCCAAACATCTTCCAACCCTTTTTTTTTAGCCTTTTCATCCCATCTCACCCTGTGAGGACTTTTTCAACTCAGTCATTAATGCAAGTACGAGGCTCTGTGTGGCTTACTTCTCAGCAAGAGCGTTCACATCAGATCAGCGGCTAACTGGCAACCACATGATCGTGAACAGACTCAGAAACAAGCTACTCTAAACTGGGGGGCTCGCGCTACCTTTGTGACATCAGTCAAGACATTTATCGGAGAAAGCTTCTAAGAGGGACACCTACTCCCTATCCTACAAGGTCCTGCGTCTTCATTCTCATAAACGTCCTAATAGTGGTCTCATCAAGAAAAAAAAAGAGAGAGGAAAAAAAAAGAGAAAGAAAAGAAAGAAAATAAAAAAAAAAAAAGAAAAAAAAGAGGGGCTAATTTGAAAACCCGTCAGGGCAGGTTAGGCAAAAGGAGAGTTTGGGACTCACGACTAAGGAATATGCCTTGTCCTATTCCATGGTCCCCATGCCTCATCACATCAATCCACATCGAAACTGGGGGCTTGTAAATCTCCAAGGTGCTCTCCAAAGCATGACAGTGTCATCAAGAATCTACGCCAAACCGGGGGCTTGTCATACATCAACATACATTTGCAAGCAATCAAGGTCATCTACATGATCATTCAAGAAACACATTCTTCAGGCCTGTTGCCTCCATCATTGTTCCCTAGATCGAGACATTACTCATCCTGAATCTTTCTGAAATTCCCCACGAGTGGCCTTGATCCTCAGAAAACATTGTCTTAGGGAGTCATGGTTTTAGGAAAGCATTGTCTTAGGAAAGCTTTGTCCGAGAAAATCTTTGTCAAAAAATAATCGGGGGATTGTCTGCATGTAGAATTGCATGTGTAAAGCATCATACGTGTGTCTTGTCTAAGCATAATAGGTTTGCATTGCATCTCAGAGTCACATTGAGTCAGTCTATCATGCGTTGAGTCAGTCTATTGTGCATTGAGTCAGTCTGTCATGCATCAAGTCAGCCAGTCATGCATTGAGTCAGTCTGTTATGCATTGAGTGAGTCTGTCATGCATTGAGTCAGTTTGTCATACATCAAGTCAGTCCGTCATGTATCGAGTCAGTTTGTCGTACATAAAGTCGATAGTCGTGCATAAATGCATGAGTGCATGAATGCTTGTGTCAAAAAAAAAAAACAACGAAAAAATTGTATTGTTTGTGCAAGAGTTTAGTTGACTAGTTGCATGCATACCCGCATATCTGAAAATAAAAAAAGAGAAGAAGCAAGGAAGTGCCACATCATTGCTCCAGAACGCAACACTGGGGGCTGTTCAAGCCCATATGCTAACGCTATCAGACCGGTCGACATGGTTTCCAATCACTAAGAACAAGATTAGCGTAAATCTCTAATCCAACTCTTACTGGACAAATTGGTATTCAATCAAGTCATGCATCATCAGCCAGACACGAATGGCGCATGTCCGACACGAAGGACATAATCTTCACTTGACTAATACGGATCAACGACCGGGCAAATTCAAGAATTCATTCCCTACAGTGAAATTTTGGCATCTATGCGCCTGAAGCAAAATTTAAGGAAAATAAGGGTCATCGACAGAGTTTCGGTGAAGTTCCTCAGCATCAAGTTGCCATTATTTAGAGCCGCCGGCAGAGCTCGTCGCAATCGCAGCAATAAGAGCCATCAACATTGGGAAAATACGATTTGCCTCGGGAAAATCCATTGGGCACCATCATCTGCCTCGGGAAAAGCCGTTGGGCATCTTCGTCAATCTGCCGGACAGGTAATTCTCTGTATCTCCAACCATTGTTCAAAATAATCTGAAATTCTGCTTTGGTTTCTGTGCAGGGAGTCATCACAGACACCAGGTCGCCGCTAAAAGGGACCACCACCATCAAGCTGCCGCATAAAAAGTCGCCAGCTCACAGGTCGCCGAAAAAGGGACCACCACCATCCAGCTACCGCACAAAAGGTTGTTGTCATCATCATCAAAAAAAATTTCCTTTTTTTTTGGCTAAAACACTGCCACGTCAACTTTCCGACGAGTCAGACTCGGTGGCGGTTCGCTAGAAAAAACAACATGACTAGGTTTGTTTGTTGTAAATTAATTTTCAAGGTTGGTTCGTTATTTCAAAGGATCCTAAAAGGTTGGTTTATTAGATTCCAATTTCCCTTTCGAATATGTTGCATAATGGGAAATTGGATTCTAATAATACGAACTTTTGGCTATATAAGACTTAATAATATGAACTTTGGATTGGTTTTGAATAATATGAACTTTGACCCCCTGTTGCCCCCAGTAACACGCCACCGAGTTACCCTTTTCTTGACTCATCGGGAAAATGAGCTGGCGGTGGCGGCACGTTTTCTTTGATTTGACCATGTCATGTCACCCATTGACTTAAACAATCGCCACGTCACTTTCTCTTTCTCTCTCCTCTCTCTTCCCACTCTCTCTCTCTCTCTCTCTCTTTCTTTCTCCTCTCTTCGTCATTCCCAGATCTGTTTCCCCTCTTCTTCTTCTTCTTCTTCTTCTTCTTCTTCACATCCCCATTCATCCAACACAACCACTCAACCTCTCTCTCTCTCTCTTGTTCTGAATGCTGATATACTTGGAAGCCATGAGGAAACCCAGAAATTCACCCATAATTTTGACAATGCAAGGGAAAACACTGAAAGAATTGAAAGATAAAATTCACAAAATGCTGTTAAGTGGCAGTTTCATAATAACTGCTTTCGGGCTTCCCCATCCACCCCTAATATGATGAATTTCATCCCCAATATCTTCAATCCATATTCAGATGTACCATTTTCTAAAAGAATGAACATTCTCCCATGAAACCTTGACTCACAAAAACCCTTATTTTCTTATAAACTCTACCCCAAGCCCAACACTCAAAAATCAGCATCTTTCCCAATAACCTAATCCCGTTGCTCGACAAGAACATAAACCATTTTCTAATACATTAACAACCATCAGAAACTCAAAACAAACTGATAGCAGTATAGATTAAATCCTTATGGCCTTACAGTTGCAATCTATCTAATTTACAAACAAGTTCGTAGATCTAGACAACTACATATACGCATCTGTCCACATAAACAAATTACAGTCTCCTGCAACTTCATCAGCATGTCAATAGCAGCTCAACAACTATAGCATTGTATACTTTCTCTTTAAATTTTCTTTTTGTCTGGGATGGGATTGAACCCCACTTTATCAAAAATTGAACCAGAGAACAAACACAACCTCCCATCCGGAAGAAAACTAACAAAATCTAAAAGATACGAATTCAACTACCTAGAAAACAATCAAATCAATGAAAAATCAAGCAAAGCAGAGCGCATAGAATGATGGAAAACTCGTCAAAAACCAGAAACAAATTCAGCTGAATCTAGAATATTTCACCCATATTCGAATCAGTTCCAAAAAGCTTGCATCCTCGCATCTAATCCCTAAACCCTAAATCAATGCACAAGTAAGTAACCCCAAATTCGCCCCGCCCGAGCTCTCTGTCGACCAAGTACTTGTCATCGATTGACTGTTTTGCGACGTCCAGCAAGACGGCGATGGATGCCGGCGAGGACTTCTTCCGGTCGCCTCCGGCTTTCCGATTCTTGTCGGGGAGATTCGATTTGACGTTTTCCCTTGCCACAGCGGCGGGAGATCTGCAGAGATTTCCCATGGATTTTGGGGGTGTGAACGCGAAAATGTATGGCGAGGGCTCAAACAAATCAAGAACTGGATCAGTTTTCGCCTTTCATGATCTGAATCCGCCATTTTTACTCCACAATGAGAGCTCAAACGCAACGAAGCAAGGACCGACATTCTATCCTTCATCTTGTTTGCTTGGTGGAGAAGGCGGTGATGAAGCCGGTGTGCTCGAAGGGGTCTTCGAGGTCCGACGATGGAGATGAAGGCGGTGGCAGTTCCAAGTCCGGCAGTCGAGGTCGAGAAGGCCGCAGTGAGGCGTGAGAAGAAGAAGGTGGGTTAAAAAAATAAAAGGAAAAAAAAAATAAAAGGGTGAGTAGACATTTTTTTTAAAGTCAACTGATGACATGACAAGGTCATGTTAGAGAAAAGTGAGTAGCAAGGTAACAGCGGAAGCGAATAATAGAATCGAAAACGAGATGACGGATATTACGACAAAATTTAGGAACGAAAAATAAGCGATAAAATCAAACACCAGAATTACGTGGGAAACCGAAGAACTCGGAGAAAAACCCACGGACGGCGACAACAAGAAAATAATCCACTATAAGAAAGGAGGAGTACAACCTGATCACTATCACAGGGTGTGATACGATCTACAAAGGAGATTACAATAACAATCTCTCATCACTCAACTCACAATCTCTCAGGATACACTGGGGAAAATATTGGTGAGACCCCTTTCTCTCTTAATATTTTTCTCTCTCTCTAGCTCTCTGTGTTTACCGATGTGTTTTGGTGGAGAAACATGTTCCCTATTTATAGGGAAAAACTCCCTATAACCTAACTTGACTCTCACTCCAATTAGATTTAGAATCTAATCCAATTAGGAAACCTAACATAATAAGGAAACCTAAATAATACCCTAATACAATTAGGAAACAAATAATTGTGGGATGAAGAGATTTGGTGATTTTAGGACACTTTCCTAATAAACTCCACCTTGGACTAAAATCAACGAATCATCGGTCCAGATAAACATCTTGACTGTCGCCATCAACACGCCCCCTCCGCAGGGCGTGGTCCCGCATGGCTCTCACATGCTTAGAACACCAACTAAGTCCAAACAATGTTCGAACTTAGCTATAGATAGAGGCTTGGTTAACATGTCTGCCGGATTCTCAGAAGTATACACCTTCTTCACCACGATCTCTCCCGCGGCAACTGTATCTCTGATGAAGTGATACCTGACGCTTATATGCTTGGTCTTCGAATGATAAGTGTCATTCTTTGTCAGATGTATAGCACTCTGACTGTCTGAATAAACAACAGTCTCGCCCTGTGGTACTCCAAGCTCCATGACCAATCCCCTCAACCAAATGGCCTCCTTCACTCCTTCCGTTGCAGCAATATATTCAGCCTCTATAGTAGACAGGGCTGATATAGATTGAAGTGAAGCTTTCCAAGATATTGCTCCTCCACACATGATGAACACATACCCTGAAATTGAGCGTCTCCTATCCAAGTCTCCACCATAATCAGCATCAACATAACCTGCAACATCAGACGTTGCAGCACTACCTCTATCATACAGGATGCCTTTCTCTAAAGTACCTTTCACATAGCGAAGGATCCACTTTACCCCTTCCCAATGCTCCTTCCCTGGATTCTGCATATATCTACTCACCACACTAACTGCATGGGACAGGTCAGGTCTAGTGTACACCATAGCATACATCAAACTACCAACTGCACTAGCATAGGGAATATTAGACATCCTCCTTACCTCCAAATCAGATTTAGGAAAGTTCTCGCCAGACAACTTGAAGTGTGCAGCTAACGGAGTTGAAACTGCTTTACAGTTTCTCATGTTGAATCTGTCCAACACCTTCTCCAGATATTTCTTCTGAGATAGGAACAACTTCCCTGCCTTTCTATCACTTTGGATCTCCATACCCAAAATCTTCTACGCCGCTCCGAGGTCTTTCATCTCAAACTCCTGGTTGAGTTGAGATTTCAGCGTCTTTATTAGTGACATGTCCCTGGAGGCAATCAACATGTCATCCACATACAATAATAAATAAATGAAAGACCTTTCTTCAAATTGTATATAGTACACACAATTATCATAGTGACTTCTTGTGTACCCTTGCCCTACCATAAAGGTATCAAACCTTTTATACCACTGCCTGGGTGCCTGTTTAAGTGCATACAAGGACTTTCTCAATCTACATACCTGTTCCTGCTTACCAGGAACGATGAAACCCTCTAGCTGCCTCATATATATTTCCTCCTCCAACTCGCCATGGAGGAAAGCTGTCTTGACATCAAGTTGCTCCAACTCCAAATCAAATAGAGCAACAAAGGCAAGCAAGGTGCGGATCGACGTATGCCTCACGACTGGCGAGAATACTTCGTTGTAGTCGATTCCTTCTTTCTGGTTGCAACCCCTTACCACTAATCTGGCCTTCCACCTTGCACTTTCTACACCATGGATACCTTCCTTTCTCTTGTACACCCACTTCGCAGTAAGAGCTCGTCGCCCTTTAGGCAACTCACATAGCTCCCATGTATGATTTTTCTCCAGACTCTCCATCTCCTCTTGCATAGCTCCTATCCGGTTTGAGGCATTCGGACAAGAGATGGCCTCTGATAGGTAGAAGGTTCAAGACCTTCAGGAGTCTCCTGCAACACTCGCGCATAAGCAATCATAGCATCATCTTCTTGATATCTATCGCCGGTCTCCCGATCTCCCTCGTGGATGATCTCTAGCAATGCATGGTTGTTCCTCCACCTGAGGAACATTCGTCTCAATCTCAGGCTCATCAAACTGAGTTGGTTCAGGAGCATCATCGTGGTTGCTCGATTGCAGTTCCAAAGCAGCTCCACCTTGAGCCTGCTCCACCTCGAACACCATTCTTCCTGCATCCTTCTCCTGATTTCTTGCATCATCAGTAGTACCGCTAGATTCCATTCCAGATAACATAGCAGTTTTATTAAAGGTTACATCTCTAGACTGAATAACTTTCTTCAAATCAGGACACCAAATTCTATATTCCTTAGACTCAGACCCGTAACCTAGAAAGATGCATTTAACAGCCCTGGGAGACAACTTCCCATCATTCACATGGACATATACAGGACATCCAAAAATTCTCAAATTAAAATAATTAACTGGATTACCTGTCCATACTTCCTCTGGAATCTGGTATTCGATAGAGGCATGAGGTGATCTGTTCAGCAGGTCGCAAGCAGTAGATATCACCTCTGCCCAGAACGATTCGTTCTTCCAAAGCCCTGCATTCGAGAGCATGCAGTGTGCTTTCTCCAGGAGTGTCCTGTTGATTCTCTCGGCTACCCCGTTTTGCTGAGGCTTACCCACCAAGGTTCGATGCCTTGCAATCCCATGCTCCTCGCAGAATTCAGTAAATTCAAAATCAACAAACTCCAACCCATTGTCAGTCCTGAGTTTCTTGATTTTCCTGCCTGTCTGGTTCTCCACCAAAGCTTTCAACTTCTTGAAATATGAGAATGTCTCATTCTTGTGCCGCAGGAAATAAACCCAAGTCTTCCTCGAGAATTCATCCACGAATGTCAACATGTAGCGCTTGCCACCCAGTGATGACACTCTAGCAGGACTCCAAAGATCTGAATGAATATAATCAAGGATCCCTGTTGTTGTATGTTTAGCCCTTGAAAAGCTAACCCTCTTCTGTTTCCCGTAGACATAGTGATCGCAAAACTCCAACTTGCCGATCTTTGCGCCTTTAAGATATCCCTTCTTGCTCAACATTGACATTCTCTTCTCGCCCATGTGGCCTAGTCTCATGTGCCACAGTTTTGTGCTGTCGGACTCATCAAGATTTAGGATCGCCACGCAGATCCTCACATCAGAGACCTCAGAGGATGTATAGACTCCCCTTCCTGATTCCCTTCATAAGAACCATGGAACCCCTGCACACTTTCAAAACACCATCTTCTCCTTTGTACCTGCAGTCGTTAGCTTCAAGAGTACCCAAAGAAATTAAATTTCGAGTCATGTTAGGGATATGGCGAACCTCCTTGAGAGTTCTAACGATGCCATCATGAGTCTTGATTTTGATGCTACCGATTCCTGCAACCTTGCAGGCTGTGTTGTTACCCATGGCTACGACTCCGATGTCAACACTCTCATAAGACTCGAACCAGTCCTTATGAGGACACATATGATAGGTGCACCCCGTGTCAAGAACCCTCTCATCTCTAGCTATCCTACTTGATGTGGCAGCCAAGACATCATCCATAACTACAAACCCATCACCATCTGACTCGGACTCTACGCAGTTTGAGGTACCAGGTTTGGTGTGATTATTCTTACTCTCCTGCTTCTGGTCTCTCTGTTTTGCCGAGTAGTCTCTCTCTATATGCCCCATCTTACTACAGTAATTAAACTTCTTATTCTTATGAGGATTTCTAGACTTTGAACGGTGTTTAGACCTTCCTCTAGACCCGTTTCCCTTACGTTCAGTATTCCTACCCCTTACAACCATAGCATCACCACCCTGGTCATCACCATCGGTATCAAGTTTCTCCTTAGACAGTAAACTAGCCTTTACTTCACTAAGGTTAAGGACACCACAATTCCCATACAACATGATTTCCTTAAATTGTTTATGTGATGCGGGTAGGGATAGAATTAAATGTAAAACCTTATCCTCATCAGTGTGTTTTATATCCATTGATTCCAATTCAGTAATAATAGAATCAAATTCACTAAGATGTGCCTGAATAGAAGTACCTTGGGGCATCTTCAGCCTGTAGAATTTCTCCTTCATTTGGTACTTGTTTGCACGACTCTTCGACATGTACAACTCTTCCAGTTTGGTTCAGAGCTCCCGAGGTTTCTCGATATGCATCACCTCTCTCTGAATGTGCTCCGCCAAGCATAGCTGAATCCCTGCCAGAGTCTTATCTTCAAGCTTCTTCCACTCCCTTGGAGTCAGATTCCCCTTAATATCCTTCTTGAGTTGTTTGAATTCATCATCGCTCATTGTCGCATCTGTCTTCGTGTCGGGATACTCAATCACATCCCATAACCCATGCTGAATCAAGACTGCCTTCATCTGCAGTCTCCACATAGTAAAACTCCTCGTTCCATCAAATTTTGGAATATCGCACTTCATGATTGAAGCCATATCCACCTTGCTCTGATACCACTTGTTAGAGAAAAGTGAGTAGCAAGGTAACAATGGAAGCGAATAAAAGAATCGAAAACGAGATAACGGATATTAAGACAAAATTTAGGAATGAAAAATAAGCGATAAAAATCAAACACCAGAATTACGTGGGAAACCGAAGAACTCGGAGAAAATCCACGAACGGCGACAGCCAGAAAATAATCCACTATAAGAAAGGAGGAGTACAACCTAATCACTATCACAGGGTTTGATACGATCCATAAAGGAGATTACAATAACAATCTCTCAACACTCAACTCACAATCTCTCAGGATACACTGTGGAAAATATTGGTGAGACCCCTTTTTCTCTCAAATATTTTTCTCTCTCTCTAGCTCTCTGTGTTTACCGATGTGTTTTAGTGGAGAAACATGTATATATTTATAGGGAAAACTCCCTATAACCTAACTTGACTTTCACTCCAATTAGATTTAGAATCTAATCCAATTAGGAAACCTAACATAATAAGGAAATCTAAATAATACCCTAATACAATTAGGAAACAAATAATTGTGGGATCAAGAGATTTGGTGATTTTAGGACACTTTCCTAACAGGTCAAAATATAAAGACAACATACCAACGCCGCCAGCTAGGATCGCCACCGAGTTAAGTTAATCTTAACTCGGTGGCGTGTTACTGGTGGCAACAGGGGGTCAAAGTTCATATTATTCAGAACCAAATCGAAAGTTCGTATTATTAAGTCTTATATCGCCAAAAGTTCGTATTATTAGAATCCAATTTGTTCTAAACCATTATATAATATAATTTTATATCGCCAAAAGTTCGTATTATTAGAATCCAATTTGTTCTAAACCATTATATAATATCCATCAACTAACATTGAAATTTATTTGCAACTCCAGTATGCTTGTTTGGAATTGCCCTTTTCCTTTTGATGTATTATGTTTGTTGTTCGTTGTTGTTGTTGTTGCTGCTGTTCTCCCGACTTTTATTGTTTTCTTTACAATTATATCAAATATTAATTTGTTATCAATGTTAATTATTTCAATTATTATATTATTAAAAAGTGAAAGTTATTCTTTAATATTGGTGTTTAATTGAAACGAAAATGAAAATTATAAGATGTAGAGAGTAGTAAGAACAATAGAATGTTACCTTAAAAAAATTGTTTTGTAAATTGTGGGAAAATTATGTGTAGTTAAAAGTGATGGCTTATATAAAAGAATACCGAAAGATGTATTAGTAAATTAGTAAATGTATTATTACAGCTGAATAGTAAGTGAAACTTATAAAATATTGAAAGTGCGCCTTTTGATTTTTTTTGTAACTGATTCTTTAATTATTACTATTTGAAGAATATTAATGGAGTATATATGTTAATAAAAGGTGTAATTATGATTGAAGAATAATGAGTTAAAATTTTAAAATAATATGAGCTTTTTCATATATATGCCACATGTCAGTTCCTCATTACTTTGCCTTTATTTATTAGTTTTTGTTTTAATTATAAGTATGGTCTTCCTGTCTTTTTTCTTCGATGTCGTGTTCATCAGCTAAATACTTTTTTTTTGTCTACATTAGTATTTTCATATTTGATCATGAATAAATGCAAGTGTTGTGATTATGAGTTACTCCTATTTGTTATTTTTTGTTTTAATTGATTTTTCCTTTTTTTTTTCAATGTTGGGTTAAATGAGTGATACCAAATTTGCAAGGCATTTGACCTTTTTGTGTTTTGCTAAACACTTGTTGGAAATGTTATTATCAATATCTTGGATTTATGGTCATCTTGTAAGGTATCTGTAGGACCCGAGAAAAAACTTCCAATGGTGTCCTACGCGATGTTAGGCGAATCGAAAGAGGTGTCTAGTCTGTAAGGATTTAAATTCAATTTTTATTAATCAAAATGTTTAAATGCAATCTTGAATTTAATGAATTTTATTTCCAGAAAATGTCTTTGCTCAGAAAATAATATAACACAAAAAACGAGGAGAATCAACGGTGAACCGAAACCTCAAGTTTCTGATTCGTTTCTTTCTGTGATATTACATCCCGTGCAATTAAAACTTTCTAGAAATAAAAAGGTAAAATTCAAAAAGAAAGTGAATGAATCAAATTGAACGAATTATAGAGTCGCCAATTAATTTTTGGTGAGAATTAATAAACTCGAATTAGACTCCGTATACCGCGAACCATGAGATTCGGATCCGGGGGTAAGGTTACGAATTCGAAAGTAAAAACCTTCGAATCCGCCCGTTCAAAGAACGGACTCTACTAAATCGGGTCGTTAAAGAAAAGAGTAGAAGAAGATAATTAATTTGATTAAATTAAATTATTTAGATGCATGCGAAAAATTAAAGTACGAAAATAATAAATGCGATGAATAAATAAAATCAATAAACAAAACACAAATAAATAAAGAACAAAATTAAAGTTATCTTCTCAAGTAATCCGGTTTAAATTAGTCATAATTGATATTAGCATAAATAGTATAAGTAATTACAAGAAAATAAAAACGACAAAAAATAATGTCAAGTATAGATGTATGCAAATGATGAAGAGAGGAGAAGGAGAAGAAGAGAGGGAGAAGAGGAATAAGAAATCACCGAGTGTCAATACTCCTAGGTGATCCGGTGTGTTGAAAAATGATGGGAATGAGGCTGTATTTATAGGAGAAATGGAGTGAGGAAACTAGGGTTATGAAATAAAGAGGGGTAGCTGGGTCATTCTGATCAGCAGGAGGCCCAATATGTTGGAATGAAATGAAGCGGGCCACTATGGACCATTGTGTTGGGTTATTTTGAGCTGCTTAACTTCAAATGTCCATAACTTTCTCATCCGAGCTCCGATTAACTTGATTCAAGTGTCATTGGAAATCTTATAATGAGTACTTTTAGCTCCCACAATTAGGGAAATTCATAGAGGTCGACGGAAAGTCTGTAATTTAAAGAAAAGGCTCAGGTACATGAACAAAGGGCCGAGTTTTTGGAATATTTGAACGCGGATGGGCAGAAATGGAAATGGGCTAATGTGAAAGGCCTTTTTTGTAGAGGAATATTTATTTGGGGTTTTTTGTGAGTTTTTCATCATTTATGCATTTCAAGAATACTTGGCATTTAATCCTAAAACAAAAAAAATGCTCAAATTAAATTACATAATTACAAAGTTGCACTATGACAAAATTCAGCGTCTACAGTTAGCCCCCACTTTAATCGAGTCCGAGTAGGACGGTGATCAAAGTAGATTGATGACGCTAAAACTTATATGCCCCGGGAGCGAAGTCTCGAGGCTGGATGACACTTGGAAGCAAACGTTCTGTGCCGCATGTATGACTGTAGCTGATTGACAATCGGAAACGATATCCTATGTCTTTGTTGGTTGTCGACGCTTGGAAGCAATTGTCCTGCGCCTAACTGGACTTTCAAACTTCTGTCATCGTATTATAAACGCCCGATGACCGCCTGAACTAACATCGTACCACATCGATGTTGATTTCCTAGTCTTTCCCAGTGTCAATGATGATTTTCTGGTCTTTCTAGATGTCGATATGATTGTCCAGTCTTTCCCGGTGTCGATGATGATTTCCAGTCTTTCCCAGTGCCGATGATGATTTTCCAATCTTTCCCGGTGTCGATGATGATTTTCCAGTCTATCCCGGTGTCGAGATGATTGTCCTGTCATTCTTGTTTGACTATCCGCCATTCTTGTCTAGCTGATGATGATGGTTTGTCATTTTTGTCTGATTGTACGCCATTCTTGTCTGGCCGATGATGATGATTTGTCATTCTGGTTTGGCTGATGATGTGGATGCAATATCCACTGTTGAAGATGACGTAGATGCAGTATCTGTTGTCAAGGCGAATGCGATATCCTTGACTGAAAACAACATAGATGTGATATCTTTTGTCGGGCTGATGCGATATCCTTTGCTAAAGACGACGTAGATGCGATATCTATTGTCGGGGCGGATGCGATAGCCTTTGTCGGAGAAGACATAGATGCGATATTTGTTGTCGGTTCAGATGCGATATCCTTTGTTGGACATGACGTAGATGCGATATCTGTTGTCCAAGCGAATGCGATATCCTTTGCTGAAGATGACGTAGATGTGATATCTATTGTCGGGTGGATGCGATATCCTTTGTTGCAGACAACGTAGATGCGATTATCTGTTATCAGTTTGGATATGATATCCTTTGCTGGAAACGACGTAGATGCGATATCTGTTGTCCGAGCGGATGCGATATCCATTGTTTGGAGACGACATAAATGCGATATCTGTTGTCGTTTTTGATGTTGAAATTCTGGTCATTTTTAATCCTTGAGAGTATAACCAAAATCTCAGAGACCCAAAGTGTTTTTAGGTGCTCATCATTCTAATTTTTCTCGTCGGGATTTCGAGCTTAATCCTTGGATAATATTTGGGCTTCATCTCACATAGCCCCCAGTGTCTATCTGCAGGCGACGACCTTGTTGTTGTTGGGTCTTCCAAACCTTCCCATAAGCTAATTCTTCATGCCAATGAAGGTTGCTGAGTGGGTAATTGTCAGCCCCCCGGCGACGACCACGATGATGGCATGCATGTGTAGGACCCGGAAAAATTCCCGTTTGGGGAAATGTTTCCTCGGATGCGCTACATTTGGTGATCAGGAGCCGACTAAGGTTTCTTAATCCTTAAATAAGGATATTTTTATTTTCGAAATTAATTTTCGGGGTGATGAAACTTTATTTATTTACAAACTCGTTTTTTTATATTTAAATTATCCATAATTACACAAATTAATTTAACAATAATTTAACCCCGGCCCAATCAAAAAATCCAGGCCCAAAAGAGAACCAGTGGGCCACTGGAATCAGCTAAAAGCCGCCTAGGGTTTAATAGATTCCAGGTTGGGCCCTTGGTCTCCTCGGCCCAAAGGGAAATTGGGTTAAAAATGATAAAACCCGCCTAGGTTTTATTATTTTCTGGCCCATTTCTCTCGGGACCCTCCTTGGATAAATATTGGACATGAATTGAATTATTTTCTTAAATTAATTTTGTGCGTAAGAAATCGAATATTTAAAATAATTAAACGCACTTGTAAAATTGTTTAAAGAGTCGCCAGCCGATTTAAGAAAATCGACAAACCATAAAATAAGAAAAGAAAGACTCTGGTCTACGAACCCGATTTCTAGATTCGGGGGTAAGGTTATGAATTCGAGGGTTATAAAAACTCTCGAATTCGTCTGTTTATAAAATCAGACTCTACTAAAATCAACATTGAAAAGAAAGAGAGCGGGGAGAAGTTTGATTAATTTCGTGGAATTATTATTCAAATCATGCAATATAAAAACAATGCGGTTTTATTTTACAAAATATGTACAAGCACGAAATTAAATAAAGGATTACATGATTAAACGCAATAATTTAAATAAAAGAACCGAACCTTGCTTGAGATGTAGCGACGACGGATTTGATCCCTTGAGTTGCCCCTTGACTTGAAACCCGGTTAAGATGACGTGGGTGGTGTAGGAAAAAGAATGGTATGAGGATGGTTACGAAGTGGTGGTGAATATGATATGGACGATAAAAATAAGTATAATATGGATGTGGTGTAGGGAGGTGATTTTGTGATAGAAGGATGATGGAAGTATAGTATGGAGGTGATAGGAGGATAGAATAATGATAGGTGATGGAGAGAATTTGAGAGAGTGGAAGAGTAGAATAAGTGTATTAGATGATGATTGTTGATTTTGGTGGGAGTTGTTGATGATTTGTGGATGAAATGAAGGTGGAATGGAGGGGGTATTTATAGGTGAAGGAGTGAGGGACAAGGTGGGGGACATACCCCAAAAAATCAGCCATTTAAGATCAAAACCTAGGCGGAGTATATGGGGTCAAGGACAAAGTCAACCACGTGGGGCAAAGATCAAGGGATCCAATTGCATGCATGCAGATTTTGGCGCCAACTGCTTCAAAACCTAGGCAGGCTATGATAATTTCGTCACACGGATCGCTGACCTGGCGTGAAACGACGTCGCGTATAAATTTAATCAAACGCCAGGTGGGGTTTGATTATTTCTGGGCCAGATCAAACCCTAGGCGGGTCTTAGGCATTCTTGGCCGAGGCGCGCGCCTGGCCTGCTTCTTTCGTGTGGGCCATGAATAAAAATAAAACCCCTTTGGGTTTTAACAATTATCCCGGATTTATTTGGGCTTGCATATTTTTGGTGAGTCGGGTTTTATACCCGTACAAATTTTTGTGTCTACAGAGAGCCCCCACTTTGATCGAGTCCGAATAGGAAGAAGGTCAAAGTAGTCTGAGGATATGACTTTGGTTTGCAAAGCCTGATTTGATGCTTGGAAGCTTAGTCCTACATCGTGGTTGCGGAAGACATGTGCCTCCTTTGAGATGATCTCAAGCAAGAATGATGCTCTACTCGTTATCGGTCATGATGCCGATGGTTGACGGATTTTCCTGGTCTTTCCCAGTGTCGCTCCCAGTCTTTCCCGGTGTCGGTTCATGTTGGTTCCAGTCTTTCCCAGTGTCGCTTCCAGTCTTTCCCGGTGTCGCTTCCAGTCTTTCCCGGTGTCGCTTCATATGGGGTCCAGTCTTTCCCGGCGTCACTTCCAGTCTTTCCCGATGTCGCTTCATATGGGGTTCCAGTCTATCTCGGTGTCGCTTCCAGTATTTTCCGGTGTCGCTTCATATGGGGTTCCAGTCTTTCCCGGTGTCGCTTCCAGTCTTTTCCGGTGTCGCTTCATATTGGTTGGCATTTTTGATGCCGAAGGACTTCATCAATCGCGTTGCTGATGGCCTTGGGGGTCGAGACTTCATCGGACGCGATGCCGATGGCTCGGAGGTTGAGACTTCACCGGGCGCGATGCCGGTGGCTCGGGACTGCATCGAAACTCTGTCGATGGTCAGGAATAGCGACCTCTTATGCGGTAGCTGGATGATGGCGGTCCCTTTGCGGCGACCTGTGAGCTGGCGACTTTTTATGCGGCAGCTTGATGGTGGTGGTCCCTTTTAGCGGCGGCCTGGTGTCTGTGATGACTCCCTGCACAGAAACCAAACCAGAATGTCAGATTATTTTGAACAATGGTTTGAGATACAGAGAATTACCTGTCTGGCAGATTGACAAAGATGACCAACGGCTTTTCCCGAGGCAGATGATGGTGCCCAATGGATTTTCCCGATGTTGATGGCTCTTATTGCTGCGATTGCGACGAGCTCTACCGGCGGCTCTAAATAATGGACACTTGATGCTGAGGAACTTCACCGAAACTCTGCCGATGACCCTTAAATTTTGCTTCAGGTGCATAGGTGCCAAAATTTCACTGTGGGGAATGGATTCTTGAATTCGCCCGGTCGTTGATCCATATTAGTCAAGTGAAAATTATGTCCATCGTGTCGGACATGCGCCGTGCGTGTCTTGGCTGATGATGCATGACTTGACTGAATGCTAATTTATCCAGCAAGAGTTGGATTAGAGATTTTCTCTAATCTTGCTCTCAGTAATCTTGCTCTCAGTGATTGCTTAAACAGCCCCCAGTGTTGCGTTTCGGAGCAGCGATGTGGCGCTTCCTTGCTTTTTTCTTTTTTTTTTTCTCTTTTTTTCAGATATGCGGGTATGCAATTTTGTTTTGACACAACCATTCATGCACTCATGCATTTATGCACGACTATTGATTTTATACAGGACACACTGACTGGATGCATGACGGACTGACTTGATGCGCAACAGACTGACTCAATGCATGACAGACTGACTTGATGGATGACAAACTGACTTGATACATGACGGACTGACTTGATGCATGACAAATTGACTCAATGCATGACAGACTCACTCAATGCATAACAGACTGACTCAATGCATGACTGACTGACTTGATGCATGACAGACTGAGTCAACGCATGATAGACTGACTTGACTCAATGTATGACAAATTGACTTGATGCAATGTGACTCTGACATGACATATGGATGCAATGCAAACCTATTATGCTTAGACAGGACACACGTATGATGCTTTATGTTATTCTACACATGTAATTCTACATGCAGACAACCTCCCGACTCTAATTTTAGACAAAGATTTTCTTGGACAATGATTTTCTAAGATAATGCTTTTTTAAAACCATGACTCCCTAAGACAATGCTTTCTAAGACAATGCTTTCCTAAAACCATGACTCCCTAAGACAATGCTTTCTAAGGATCATGGCCACTCGTGGGGAATTTCAGGAAAATTTAGGATGAGTAATGTTTCGATCCACGGGACAGGGAACAATGATGGAGGCAACAGGCCTGAAAGATGCGTTTCTTGACCTTGATTGCTTGCAAATGTATGCTGGTACATGACAAGCCCCTGGTTTGGCGTAGACTCTTGATGACACTACCCTGCTTTGGAGAGCACCTTGGAGATTTGCAAGCCCCCGGTTTCGTGTGGATATGACGAGATGATGCATGACCATAGAATAGGAGGAGGCATAGTCCTTAGTAGTGAGTCTCAATCTCTCCTTTTGCCTAACTTGCCCAAAGGGTTTTCAAGTTAGCCCCTCTTTTCTCTTTTTTTTTCTTTTTCTATCTTTTTTTTTTCTTTTCTTTTCTTCTTTTTTTTTTCTTCTCTTTTTTTTCCTTGATGAGACCACTATTAGGACGTCTATGAGATTGAAGATGCAGGACCTTGTAGGATAGGGAGTAGGTGTCCCTCTTAGAAGCTTTCTCCGATAAATGTCTTGACTGATGTCACAAAGGTAGCGCGAGCCCCCCAGTTTAGAGTAGCTTGTTTTTGAGTCTGCTCATAATCATATGGTTGCCAGTTAGCCGCTGATCTGATATGAACGGTTTTCGATCTTGCTGAGATGTAAGCCACACAGAGCCTCATACTTGGATTAATGATTGAGTTTAAAAGTCCTCAGAGGGTGAGATGGGATGAAAGGATTGGTTAGGAAGTGTTTGGGGAAGGAGACAGTGGACGATGGTGAATGGGATGCAGAGACACTTAAGAATGATCGTGTCTTGTAAAGGAGAAGAGATGGTCAAATGGGATATACATCATCTCTTGAGAAGGGGTTGAAGGGGATGGTAGATGAGACTTTATTGATGAATGAGATAGGGAGACACTCAAGAATGATCGTGTATTGAAGAGATGGTCAAAGGGATAGACATCATCTCTCTTGAGAAAAGGGTTGAAAGGGATGGTAGATGAGAGTTTATTGATGAATGAGATAGGGAGACACTCAAGAATGATCGTGTCTTGAAGAAATGATCAAATGGGATAGACATCATCACTTGGGACAAGGTTGGAACATGGTTATGGAATGATGTCCAAGTCTGATGGAAGGAAGATGGAGGGTTGAAGATGATGAAAGATAGAATCCAGGGTTTCCTCTCCTTTTGCCTAACCTGCCCTGATGGGTTTTCAGGCTAGCCTCTCTTATTCTCTCACTCTCCTTTTGCCTAACCTGCCCTGACAGGTTTTCAGGCTAGGCTCTCTTATTCTCTCACTCTCCTTTTGCCTAGCCTGGGATTCCAAGCTAGCCTCTCTTATTTTTTTTTTCTTTCAAAGACCAACATTTTGAGGACAAAGGATGCTCCATATAGCGGCCGGGCCTCAAAGAGGTTTTCCTACGTATCCAAGGTGGAATCAGGCTAGTCGTAGTTCTTTTAGCGCAACTTAGATGGATAGTGCCTCGAGGAAGGCTTAACGGTTCGAAAAGATGATTATGAAGGTTTGAGGGTTCATATGCAGGTTATGGATGGATGAAAGGTTTGTGAAGGTTATAGAAGGCTGAGGTGTATGGATGATGAGGGGAAGGTTTGAGACGAGATTTTCTGAGGTGTGCATGACTCTTATTTTTCGCGTTCTCACTTCTTATTCTCTTCTAACCCCCTTTTTTTTTCTTTCTTCCTTTTCCTTGTTTCATTTCCTTCTCAACTTTTTTTTTGAACTCCATTTTTTTGGCTCTGTTTTTTTTTTGCTTTCATTTTTTTAACTTATTTTTTTTCGAATTTCTTCTTCATGAGATTGACTCTTGTTCGCCTTTCTGATGACATTAGTCACAACAAACCTTTTGGCATTGGTGTAGATATGACTTGATCATGAGGAGAATGACCAGGTTGGTCAAGGCACACCTTTTGGATTGGGTTAAGGGTTTGAAAAGGGTTCAGGTTTGATGGAGAGGTCAAAGATGTGAGTGGTAGGTGGTAAGTCGGGATTGCATGAAAAGATGAGGATAATATGGGTGGTGAAATGAAGGTTGGGTTCAAGCCCCCTGTCCTCGGCACATTTGGTTAAGCTACTGGTCTAGGAGCATAGAGATGTCCATTTTCAAGAGACTGATGATTTTGGTCTTCTCTCCTTTTGCGCAGCCTACTTGATGAGTGCAGACTGACTTTTCTCTTTTTTCTTTTTTTTTTGTTTTTCTCTCTTTTTTTTTTAATTAAACCATGGATTCGATAAAATAAAAGATGGGAACGAGGTACATAGCAAAGATGGAAGGATAAGAGAGAATGAAATTTGTCAGACTTGGCTTATACGGATGATGGATAGATGAGAGAACTTCTCAACTCAAGTAAAAAACACAAGCACGAAATTCTGTTTGATCACATAGTAACAAGAGCAAAGAAATGAATGAAGAACTGACTATAACAGACTCTAAGCATGAAATGCTTGACAACCAAGACTATAGCTACATCTAAAGCTCCTTTGATGATGTGCCCTCCTTGTCCTCGTATGGGGAATCCATGTTATGTCTGGTCCTCTGTGCTGCTTTCGGTGGGGGCAGTTTCCCTGAATGGATCATGTGCTCCAAAGTCTAACAATTCTCTATGTTGTTCTCTTGGGATCTATGGTAGTTGCACAAATTCTCGTCATCCAAATATTCCTTTCATGGTTAACTCAGGCCCTGACCCAGGGGCAGATCTACATGGAGAGTAGTGGTGTCAATTGACGCCACTAAATTTTTTTATAAAAATAAATCTGTTTATAAAAATAAAGAAAAAAGAATAGATTATATAACATTTGACACAGAACAACATCAGAAAAGAAAGTTTAGCCTGATGGTTTCATGCGTGCAAGGGAAAAGAGCACGCCTATCTGGTTGGTCGCGGGTTCAATTTAAATAGGCGACAAACATGAATATGTAGCCGAATGTTGCAGTTCTTAATGCAGCCACAAACCCCCCCTTTTTTTACTCATACATACAAAAGTAATCCCTTCAATCTCTCTAACCCTAACTCCATTATTGAATTGCAATTTAGATAAGTTACTCTATTATTGTTTCTCACGTTACTCTTTACTCTTTATTGAATATATCCTCATAGTTGGTTGAAATTTTTGAATTAGATTTATGTGATTCGATTTATAAATGATGAAATTAGGGTTTGTTAATTCACTTATAATTGCTTCTTGTATCACTTGCATGTGTATGAATATTCATGAATGAGAAAATTTTGTTAAACTATCATGAATTTGTTATATTTTGATGTTTATTTTAGTGTTTATTTGTGTTCGATTTTTCTAAAGAAATTATCTGACACCACTGACTTTGAATCCTGGATCCGGCACTGCCCTGACCCTGACACTAATCATGAATAAGTAGCCGACTGTTGCAGTTCTTAATGCAGCCACAAACCCCCCCTTTTTTTACTCATACATACAAAAGTAATCCCTTTAATCTCTCTAACCCTAACTCCATTATTGAATTGCAATTTAGATAAGTTACTCTATTATTGTTTCTCACGTTACTCTTTACTCTTTATTGAATTTATCCTCATAGTTGGTTGAAATTTTGAATTAGATTTATGTGATTCGATTTATAAATGATGAAATTAGGGTTTGTTAATTCACTTATAATTGCTTCTTGTATCACTTGCATGTGTACGAATATTCATGAATGAGCAAATTTTGTTAAACTATCATGAATTTGTTATATTTTGATGTTTATTTTAGTGTTTATTTGTGTTCGATTTTTCTAAAGAAATTATCTGACACCACTGACTTTGAATCCTGGATCCGCCACTGCCCTGACCCTGACACTAGACAAATGAAGAAAACCCATCCCAATGCATGCATGACCTAAATGACCTATATGGACTTCCTAAGATGAAAAAGCGCCTATATGCTGACTCGGGAGAGACTCACCCAGGACATAGGTTTGAAAGAGCTAATTGATCTATATGGGACTTCCTAGGATGCCAGACCTCTATATGCCGATTCAAGGAAGAGACTTACCCATGACATGGGTCTACATGTCCTAAATTCTATATGAGACCTCTTAAAGTGCAAATGCCTATATGCTGACCCGGAAAACCTAATTTATGACACGAGTTTACATTAGACTTCCTAAAAAGACAGACACTCACATGATATGCCAACACGAGAAAAGACTCACCCATGACATAGGTTTACACTAGACTTCTTAAGAAAAAGACGGATATTTACATTATGACTCTAGACACAGACTTGTTCATGACATGGGTTTTCATGACCTATGAACCTATATGAGACGATGAACGCTTACATGCTAACTCAAGAAAAAGACTTAACGACTCACCCATGACATGGGTTTGCATGATGTAGACCCTATAAGAGACTTCTATAATGCAGGACATTCATATGTTGACTCTGGAAAAGGACTCACCCATGACATGGGTTAACATGCACTACGAACGTGTATGAGACCTCCTAAAGAATGCAAGACACTAACAAAAAGACCCATCTTGTCCTTATATGATGATTTCTAATGAATGCAAGACACTTACATGCAGACACTAACACAAAGATTCATTATAGGCCTTGTATGATGCTTTCTAAAGAATGCAAGACACTTACATGTAGACACTAACACAAAGATTCATTCTAGACCTTATATGATGCTTTCTAAAGAATGCAAGACTCTTACATGCAGACACTAACACAAAGATTCATCCTAGACCTTATATGATACTATCTAAAGAAAAAGACACGCATATCCTGACTCTAGAACAAAGACTCGCCCATGACATGGGTTCACAAAGGACTTCCTAAAAAAGACAAACACACATTAACCAAGGAAAAGACTCACTTATGACCTAAACCAAAGACTCACCCATGACCCGGGTTTAGACTTCCAAAGACAAAACACATATATTGACTTAAGAAAAGACTCACATATGACATGACCTTGTAAGAGAATTTCTAAAGACTGAAAGATATTTACATGCAGACTCTGAAACTAAGACTCATCTAGGACTATTGTAAGACACCTAGACTCAAGAAACAACCCAGCTATTACACAGATTTGCGCGACAACAACACTTTTTACAATAAGAGCATTATAAAGGGCCGGATAAAGTCAAATATAGCGAGTCGACATAAGTTGAAAGATACAAGTCAGTGTTTCTCAATTCGGATGGGCCTAATCCCACAGGCCGACCGTTTTAAGGAGAATCCGTAACTTGGCCCAACAACTCAGACAACTCAAGCTATGTTGGCTATTATGCGGACTAGAATAATGCTGAACACACAGACAATTTGACTTCTATTTACACACTTTTTTTTATTGCGACCCAAAACATCTATTTATTTAACTCAAGGAGAGTGGATGTTGTAAAGGACCGAATAAAGCCATCAAAAGGCGAGTTAAAACAGACTTATAAACTCAATTATTAATTCCACCGTGGATGGGCTTAACAACGAGCCGACCATGGATTTGTTAGACTTAATAATCAAATTTATAATTTTATTTTCTCTAACCTTGAGACTATTACGCGGGCTAGAACAACACACACTGACTTTGTTTGATTATTAATCAATTTTCTTTGGACCATGAGTAAGAGAATATTGAGAAGGGTCGAATAAAATCATCAAAGGTGAGTTAAAATAAGTCGATAAACAAGGATAATTAACCTTTAAAATGGATGGGCCCCACCACCGGGCCGACCGTAAAATTTAAGGTTAATTAATCGAGTTTATAAATTTATTTCTTCTCAACCCAACGATTATTACGCGGACTAAAACAATATCTCAAAATTAGGTCCGACTCTAATGAAGACCCAACATACAGACACGTATTTACACATAGCATACATCAAGCTTTATTTATTTACTCAAGAAAAATGGATATTGTAAAGGACTGGATAAAGCCAACAATAAGCGAGTTATAATTAATTTATGAGTTTAATTGACAAATCCAATATGGTTGGGCCTAACAACGGGCCAGCCATAAATGTGATGAATTGATTAATTAAATTGATAAATTAATTTACTCGAGCTTAGTGACTATTATGCAGTCTAAAACGTTATCCATTAACTTTGTTGGACTTTTAATTAATTTTTTTTTTGGCCTTTGTTAAGAGAATTTTGTAAAGGGCCATATAATATCATCAAAGGTGAGTCAATTTATATTTATCAATTAGGATAATCAACTTTCAAACATAAATGGGCCCTTCCACTTGGGCTAACCATAATGTCTTTGAGTTAATTATATTAATTAATAAATAATCCTTTTCTCAACCCAATGAATTTTATACGGACTAGAATAAAACCTCCAAACTAGGGTCAACTCTTTACAAAAGACAAGAAAAGGGGAGGGATACACATAGCACCTAGCATACACATGGAAGGGTATCCTAAACCAAGGTTCTAAATTCATGGACTTTTATGGTTAGGTACATAGCCTACCGCATGCCTTCGCCCTGGTTCTTCATACCATAAGGTAAGCAGTTGGGGTATTTCTCAAAGAACTTCAAGGAAGCTCTCGGAATGTGACATCGGGAGAGGAGCGACCAAATGCTTAGAGATGTAGAGTTCATCCCCACAGTAGTGGCCTCCCGCTCTCAAGGGAAATCTTAGGTAACTTAAACTGTCGCCTTTGTGCTAACGTGTCAAAAGACCCGATTAGTGGCCCGGTATGCAAAAGATGCCCAAGAGAATAATAAAAGCGCGAAATAAATTAACTTCTCCC
This sequence comes from Portulaca oleracea, assembly GCA_029582165.1. Classification (NCBI taxonomy): domain Eukaryota; kingdom Viridiplantae; phylum Streptophyta; class Magnoliopsida; order Caryophyllales; family Portulacaceae; genus Portulaca; species Portulaca oleracea. The sequence goes on along the minus strand of CM055885.1, from coordinate 403,077 downwards.
TTTTACCATTCAAAACAATTTGATTTTTTCAAGTTTTACCCTCTTTTTTAAAGTTTAAGTCCCCAGTGGAGTCACCAATCTGTAGGACCCGGAAAAATTCCCGTTCGGGGAAATGTTTCCTCGGATGCGCTACATTTGGTGATCGGGAGCCGACTAAGGTTTCTTAATCCTTAAATAAGGATATTTTTATTTTCGAAATTCATTTTCGGGGTGATGAGACTTTATTTATTTACAAACTCGTTTTTTTATTATTTAAATTATCCGTAATTACACAAATTAATTTAACAATAATTTAACCCCGGCCCAATCAATAAATCCAGGCCCAAAAGAGAAATTGGGTTGAAAATTATAAAACCCGCCTAGGTTTTATCATTTTCTGGCCCATTTCTCTCGGGACCCTCCTTGGATAAATATTGGACATGAATTGAATTATTTTCTTAAATTAATTTTGTGTAAGAAATCGAATATTTTAAATAATTAAACGCATTTGTAAAATTGTTTAAAGAGTCGCCAGCCGATTTAAGGAAATCGACAAACCATAAAATAAGAAAAGAAAGACTCTGGTCTACGAACTCGATTTCTAGATTGGGGGGTAAGGTTATGAATTCGAGGGTTATAAGAACTCTCGAATTCGCCTGTTTATAAAAACGGACTCTACTAAAATCAACATTGAAAAGAAAGAGAGCGGGGAGAAGTTTGATTAATTTCGTGGAATTATTATTCAAATCATACAATATAAAAACAATGCGGTTTTATTTTACAAAATACGTACAAACACGAAATTAAATAAAGGATTACATTATTAAACGCAATAATTGAAATAAAAGAACCGAACCTTGCTTGAGATGTAGCGACGACGGATTTGATCCCTTGAGTTGCCCCTTGACTTGAAACCCGGTTAAGATGACGTGGGTGGTGTAGGAAAAAGAATGGTATGAGGATGATTACGAAGTGGTGGTGAATATGATATGGATGATAAAAATAAGTGTAATATGGATGTGGTGTAGGGAGGTGATTTTGTGATAGAAGGATGATGGAAGTATAGTATGGAGGTGATAGGAGGATAGAATAATGATAGGTGATGGAGAGAATTTGAGAGAGTGGAAGAGTAGAATAAGTGTATTAGATGACGATTGTTGATGATTGTTGATGATTGTTGATGATTGTTGATTTTGGTGGGAGTTGTTGATGATTTGTTGATGAAATGAAGGTGGAATGGAGGGGGTATTTATAGGTGAAGGAGCGAGGGACAAGGTGGGGGACATACCCCAAAAAATCAGCCATTTAAGATCAAAACCTAGGCGGGGTATATGGGGTCAAGGACAAAGTCAACCACGTGGGGCAATGATCAAGGGATCCAATTGCATGCATGCAGATTTTGGCGCCAACTGCTTCAAAACCTAGGCGGGGTATGATAATTTTGTCACACGGATCGCTGACCTGGCGTGAAACGACGTCGCGTATAAATTTAATCAAACCCCAGGTGGGGTTTGATTATTTTTGGGCCGGATCAAACCCTAGGCGGGGTTTAGGCATTTTGGGCTGAGGCGCGCGCCTGGCATGCTTCTTTCGTGTGGGCCGTGAATAAAAATAAAACCCCTTTGGGTTTTAACAATTATCCTGGATTTATTTGGGCTTGCATAGTTTTTGTGAGTCAGGTTTTATACCGGTACAAATTCCAGTGCCTACAGCATGTATATGCTATTCTACATGTAATGCATAGACTCGAGACTTATGATCCAGCTATGTACTCATGCACGACTTTGAGTTTCATATGCTTGACTTCTTAATCTAGCCTAATGCACACCTCTTAGTGACCCTGATGAGAGAATGCTATATGCACATATTCACATTATAATGCATGATGTGACTCTTTTTGTTATTATTTAATATTTTTGTTTATGCAATGCATGTGACTTTTTTTGTTACTCAAGAAAGAAAAAAAAATGACTCGGAGTGAAAAAGAAAAAAAATGAGACTCGAAATGAAAACTAACGTGATTAAAATAAAAAATATAAGCTCCTAGGACCTTAAAAAGAATGCACATGAACTAAGAAAAAATGGACATTGACTTTGTGCATGCATGCAATATGAACAACCCCCGCTTTCCCGAGAAAAGAAAAGGACAAGGAAAAGTAAATAAAGACTCTGAATGTCAAGGGTGATTTTGAAGTATGTTTCAGGACAAGGCAAAATTAGTGAAAATGATGAGTTATCTTGTCGAACTGCTTCGTAAGTTGCCATGATGCAGATATTGAGTGATGAGTGAGCCCCCAGTTGTAATGCCGCAAAAAATGATATCAATGGAAGACTCGACCTTTTTAAGTTGCTTGATGGGATAGGTAGGATGCTCAACCCCTCGATGTCATGGTTAGGAACCCAAGCACTAAGAAGGATCAAGCAGCATGCCATCTTGATTTCCCTTTCCTTTATTATATCTTTCTTGGTTCTTTTATTTGGGTAGGAACATGTAAGCATACCAAGCATCCGTACTACTGAACAAATAAGTATCTACAGGCAAGTAAGAATGATGGACCTAGATGGGTGTTGTCTTCAAGTAACCCTTATTTTGATGCAGGTGGCTTCTTGTTCTGCAAAATGAGTTATCCCTCACTCAGGTGTTCTGGAAGCGAGGATTAACTGACGAATCTCATACATACACTAATGACCAAATCAGAAGAGCTCACACGGTAGAGACAATGGAGATGGATTATGGAAAAGGTAGGAATGGTGGTATAGAAAGCATGTTTGTGAGTGGTTAGGCCCCAATGGTGGGCCAGACGAGGCTATGGATGGCTAAGCGAGAGTAGTGATAAGATGTAATGGACAAGGTGATGAGTGGATGGGTAGTTTGATGGAAGAAGATTCGAACTGACGGAGGAAGGTGAGATGGTATTTGGATGGAGAACCATGTTTCATGGGTTTATCTCATAAGGGAAGAGATGGTCAAATGGCTAGATTTGGGTATGAAGGGTAATCCAAGTCTGATGGGAAAAGTGGGTGTGCATGGTGAAAGGAAATTTAAGAGTTTTTCATTATCCTTAGAGACCAAGGTTCCCTCTCCTTTCGCCTAGCCCGCCTGATGAGGTTTTCGGGCTAGCCACTATTTATTCTCTCTCTCTCGAAGACCAAATGATTTAATGACGAATTTACTCCAAAGTGAATTGCAGTGGTCGGGCCTCAAAGAGGTTCTCCTACGTATCCAGTGTGAAATCAGGCCAGTCGTAGTTCAACAGGTGTAGCCTTAAAGGATTGATGCCTCACTAAGGACTTTGAGATAGGTGGGAAGGTTGAATGGGAAGGATAGGTGTGAAGGTTTGAGGGGAAGGTTTTGGGATTTGTGCGGGTGACTTACAACTACCTCTGATTCTTGCTTCTTTCTTTTTTCTTATTTTTGCTTTTTCTTTTATTTTTTTTGGGATTTTTTTTCTGTTTTCTTCTTCTCTTTCTTTTCCTTTTTTTTTTGAACTACGGACCTTCAATTATACTTCTCCTATCAATCAATGTTATCCGCAACATATTATGTGGCTTAGGTGGGTTTAGAGATGAGATGGTCATGAAATGAATGACCGGGTTCGTGGTGGTGGCTAAGAAGATGGTGTGAGAAGGTAATAATGTAGGTAAAGCGGCTAGGTGAAAATGAAGGAAGTGATGACGTTAGTGGTAAGGGGTGGAAACCTCCAATCATAAGCATGTCTTTCTGAGCTGCATGATTTATTTGATAGTGAGATTCACTTTTAGAGACGATTGGTCTTGTTCATATGAATTCTCTCCTTTTGCCTAACCTGTTGGATGAGTGTTCAGGTTAGCTTCTCTCCTCTTAATTTTTATTCATTTACCTCTCCTTTTGCCCAACATGTAGGTGTTCATGTCGGCCTCGTATTTTGTTTTTTTTTTAAAATGAAATTTGTCTCTCCTTTTGCCTAACTTCGCCTTGGCGATGAAGTTAGCCTCTCTTCTCTCCATTAATCATGGACTCGGGGTAGGACGAAAAAGAAAAAACATAGAATGAAGGTGTGATCGGGATATGAAATGGAGTGAAAGATGTAAGCAGATGGATGTGTCAGACTTGGATGGTCATATGGGTGAGTGAACTCTTCAATTCAATCAGGAATGCGAGCACAAGATTATTTCCTTAGCAGTTTAGAAGTAAATGAAGGGTTGGGGAAGACAAGAGTCATAAAGAAATAAATTTATCTTTTTGAATGCAGCTAAGATGAATACATTAAAATCTACTTGGGATATATCCCAATTGACTCTGAAAATACGATGGGCCGCACACCTAAATTTTGAAAATATACAACATTAGGAGTTCTGTATACGAGTCATGCCATCTTCACCACTAGTGTAGTTTGCGATCCCTTCTTCATTTACCTCTCCTTTTGCCCAACTTGTGGGTGTTCAAGTTTGCAATCCCTTCTTCATTTATTTATTTGATTTGATTGGCCTCTCGTTGTGCCTAACCCCAAGTGAGTTCTTGGAGCTAACCCCTCTTCTCTTTGTTAACCTTGGTTTGATTTGATTGACCTCTTCTTTTTCTTAATCCCAAGTGAGTTCTTGGAGTTAACCCCTCTTCTCTTTGTTAACCTTGGTTTGATTTGATTAACCTCTCCATTTGCCTAACTCCAAGTGAGTTCTTAGAGTTAACACTTCTTTTCTCTGTCAACCTTAGATCTGACAAAAGGTGAATAGTAGGAATATGATGAACAAGGTATCACATTCAATCAGTGAGTATCAAGAAGAATTGTTGGAGCTGGTGAAAAGCTTGAAGTTTCCATTATCTGATTCTAGCCTAATATTTGACTCTTGACATTTTATGTCCTATTTTCCCTGTATGGAAACCATAAACCCTAAAAATTAACCCTGACATTTACCTACCCAAACGCCTAGCGACCTATATGAGACAACCTAACGCAAACAATGTCTATATGATGGATGATTATTATTATTTTTTTTTGGTATGGACTCGTCCACTGTTGGGCTTGCATGAGGACTCCTAACCTAGAATGATGCTATGTACATGATGAGGGGAGATATCCATCAAGTCATCATAAAATTGAATCAACATTAAAATTTTAATGGACTCAAATTTAGTTAACGACTGGAGGGATGCCTTAGGGGTCAATTATTACTTAGGGTTGAGTGAAGTCGAACTTGAATCTTAAGCTTAGTCAAGCCTCCTTGACTTGGGCCTCAGAGAGACCTTTTGGGCATACTTTAATCTCGTTTGAATATTACTCAAACTAAAGTAATGTTTGAAGGAAATGCAAGTATGAACCGACTTACTTTACAATGAAATGTACAATTACCATATAATTAGCATGTTACTTTTTTTTTGAAGAAAACAAAAAAAAAAGAAAAAGAAATGCTCATAGCATGCATACAAATGAGTGTTACCATCCTAACCATGGTTCTAGGTTCGAAGTTTAGGGTAAGTTTCCTAAAGGCTTCTATGCTCATGTCTCGCACGGGCTGTAAATTCTATGGAGTTCATAGTAATACGGGTCGTGTGTTTCTCACAAAATTTAAGGGAAAATGTAAATTCATAATCCCTATAATTTTGGAGTAATTCATGAGTGGGAAAGGGTTATGATCTTCCTGAAATGTGGAATTCATTTACTCGAAGTTATAAACGTACTTTGCCCGAAAGGGAAATTTAGGGTTAAAAACCTAGACGGTACCTTTTGGTTCTTCCCGATTTAAAAAAATCGAAAAGTAGGCCCGTATGCAAAAATGCCTACTAAATAATAAAAATTAAAAGAATTAATTTCTTCTTTCTACTCAAAAACTTAAAAAACCGATTTTTCAAGTTTTACCCTCTTAAAGTAAGTCCCCAGTGGAGTCGCCATTTGTAGGACTCGGGAAAAAACTTTCAATGGTGAAGAGAGGAAGAAGAGAGGAGATGTATGCAAAGTATAGATGTATGCAAATGATGAAGAGAGGAGAAGGCGAAGAAGAGATGGAGAAGAGGAAGAAGAAATCACCTAGTGTCAATACTCCTAGGTGATTTGGTGTGTCGAAAAATGATGGGAGTGAGGCTGTATTTATAGGGGAAATGGAGTGAGGAAACTAGGGTTATGAAATAAAGAGGGGTAGCTGGGTCATTCTGATCAGCAGGAGGCCCAGTATGTTGGAATGAAAGGAAGCGGGCCACTGTGGACCATTGTGTTGGGTTATTTTGAGCTGCCTAACTTCAAATGTCCATAACTTTCTCATCCGACCTCCAATTAACTTGATTCAAGTGTCATTGGAAATCTTGTAATGAGTACTTTTAGCTCCCAAAATTAGGGAAATTCATAGAGGTCGATGGAAAGTCTGTAATTTAAAGCAAAGGCTCAGGTACATGAACAAAAGGCTGAGTTTTTGGAATATTTGAACGCGGATGGGCAGAAATGGAAATGGGCTAATGTGAAAGGCCTTTTTTGTAGAGGAATATTTATTTGGGTTTTTTTGTGGGTTTTTCATCATTTATGCATTTCAAGAATACTTGGCATTTAATCCTAAAACAAAAAAATGCTCAAATTAAATTACATAATTACAAAGTTGCACGATGACAAAATTCAGCGTCTACAGTATCACTTGTAATTATGTGTGATTAATTTTTTAACATTGCAATTATAAAATTATCAATATATAATATGACGTCTTAATTATAGATAAGTACTATAAAATGATTCTTCATATACTTATTATTTAATAAGTGAAAGAGGTTACATTATACTACCTTTCATTCCTTTTTTTTAGTTTATTTGTGTTTTTTACTATCATTTTTGGTTTCATATTATATATTATTTTACTGTTTCAAAAACATATTGATTACTACTTTTCTTATTTTACATTTATCATTCATTGAATCAATCCGTAATTTTAATTTAATTAATGTATATTTAGTTATTGTTTCTAATAATTATTTTAGAGATTTTTGTGATATTATTTTTTTCTATCACTTTTAAAAGACAGATAAAAAGAAATAGGGCTACCTTTTTTTAGGGCATGAAATAGGACTACGAAATAACAACTTGTAACCGTATACGTCTTGTAAGACAATATGATGTACACTCACTATAAAAATATATTGTTGATCGATTTGTTGGATTTTACTCGAGTAAAAATTATTCATAAAGGTACCCTAAATGATAATAAGATAAATTGACATAGATAATTAATAATATCATTACCTTAAATACTATTTTATTATTAGCAAAAGTATATATCACTTATGATAAATCGTGGCTATTTTATTTCAACGTGATCTAAAACGTTTAACTATATTGCCTAATATAGGAATCATTCCAAGGGGCGATGCTTATTTATTTACTTAAACAAAGGTAGAATATATTAGCTTTGTATTTGAAGGGGAGGACATATTTCTAAAAGAAATGATGGACCATGGAAGTTTAAAAAAAAAAGTGAGTACATTACCTAGCTATTTAAAGGGGAGAATGAAATTGAGAACTTATGTGTGCGTGAGAATTAGAAATGCATTCTATTTTAACTTGAAAGTGAATATTATAAGAAGTAAATTTAGACTATAAAAAATAGGAAAATTCAATTACCTTCTAAATGTGCTTTGTGAGTTTTTCTTTGTGAATTGTGGGAAAGTTATATGAATATGCTTTGTGAATTGTGGGAAAATGATGAGAGTTTAAGTGATATATGTATAAATAATACTACTATATGACTAATGACTAATTATATTGAAAATTGGGTATGTTGTTGCATTTAATTGAAATATGTTGGTTTTACAATTCAGGCAATAACTAATGATTGTAATTAAGCTCAGAATTTGGAAAGACACGTTCTTTGATTTTTTTTTTATAACTGATTTAATGACTATAATTATTTAAAATAAATGTGTTTAGTTTTTTGGTTTGGGATTACCTAAGGAAATCTAAGCCTCTAACTTTTAGACATGTGGCAGCAACTAAGGATTAGGGATTCTATTTTTATATACTACATCCGTCCCAAATTATTTGTCTGTTTACCTAACTTCATTGTCCCAAAATATTTGTCCTATTTACAATCCCAATAACTGTAATTCCTTTTCTATCCCTAATTAATAAATTTATTCATCACTTTTTACAATTTCAACAACTATTATCTTCAATTAAAGTAGGGGTAGTCTGGCTAAATTACAAATTTTTTACCTCAATTCCCAATATACATTGGTTTTCTCAAGTTAGGTTAATGGATAAATATAATGGAACGAAGGTAGTAATATATAGAATATAAATAATAGATTATGTGTAGGTTACAAATAAAAAAAAATTGTTGCTGTTAATTTGACTAATTAAATATTTGCAATTAACATATGGCCATGCATGGACACGAAAAGGCAAAGAAATGTTGCATTACTTCACATGTATTAATTGATATTTAGGCCCTGTCAAATCCATGGGTAAGTCCAACTTGCCTAAATTTACCAGTTTTTACCTAAATTTACCAAAACTTACCAAAAACTACCAAACTTAAAAAAACAAAACAAAATTATTTTTGATATATTGACATCAATTTGCCAAAAGTTATCAGAATTTACCAAAAGTTACCAAAAATTACCAAAAATTAACTTTTACCCAACTATTTTTTACCCATTAATTTGACAGGATATTAGTAGTCTAATTATTTACTATATTAATTGCATCATTAAGTGTTATTACTAAAAGGAAGAAAAATATTATTTAAATTGAAAATTAAATAGGTTTGGAACTCAACTGAAACTATGAAATAGTGACATGTGGCAATTTATTTGCTTTGGTGCTCATTATTAGTATCTTTAAAACGAACAGTTACATCATATCAACAATGGTAATAAATATTTACAACAGTCCAAATCCCATCATATTCCAGTCTGGCCATTAGTATCTTCGGCTGTCCAATTTTTGAGCAAAGATCGTAGCTTCCAATTGAACATAAAATACGCCCTGTTATTAAAAAAAAAAAGGTAACATTTAAAATCATTAAAACCATCCATCAAAAATCATCTATTACAAGAAGTTAAAGAAAAACAGCCACACCAAATTTAAAATACGGTTGACCACTCTATCAAAGTCAAAAATTATTAATATTACTAATTAATTAGTAATTACATTCATGTTCAAATATATATATATATATATATATATCATTTCAACTCTCATAATTTCCCACGATTCAGAAGTTTTATTTCAAAGGTAATGACATTGTAATGTTCTTCAATTTCTAAATTTACTTCTTATAATCTTCATTTCAAAGCTTACATGTCCAATATCTAATATTAGCATTAATTTATGTCAGCTTCACTTATAATTTACAGGCTCCCAACTGCATACAAATTTGTCACCATCCCTACTACCTTTTTTCCCCTTGAAGTACTAAGGTAATAGATTCAAGTCTTATCTTTCATATTACTCATAGCACTATAATTATATTTACGTTGACAATTAAAGAAAATACACTCAACAACTAACTGCGAAATATGAAATTCTATCATTCCATTTTGAATGTCTTATTTTGATTATTTTACTATTGTACTTGATTTAATATCAATTTAAAAATTTTAATTATTTGATGAACGAGAATGATATGTTAAACAATGAGGAAGAAAAATAATTATTGATGAAATCGACAAATGATAGCAGGTAATTCCTTGGTTTACAAAACAAATGTCTACATATTTTTATCAAAATGTATAATAATAATTATTTAAAAATTATATTTTCAAAAACTCACTAGATATGAGAGGGAAAAACTTCTCCACTAGACCACAACATGAACCTTAGTCCTGAAAAAACAAAGAGTGGAAAAGAAAGCAATGAAAAATGAGGATAAATGAGGGAGTTGAATAAGAGAGAGAAAGGTTGTAGTTCTTTATCAAATGACGGGATTTAGATGAAAAAAAAATTGAGAAAACACTAGAAACACCAAATTTAAACATGCATGCATTCAACCAAACTACAAATCTGAACAATACAAGGAAATTAAAAAAATTGATCAAATAATTACTGGGTTATTTAGGAATGGATGAAATGAGATAAATGAATTGACCTGGGTTATTTTGTAATAGATAATAATAGATAAATAAATAAATAAATAAGTCAACATAAAAATGTCAATGAATTGTAATATTAGAATACACATACACAAGCTTATTGACTAGCCAAGCCTAACGAGCCGAGCTACTCGTGGTTTGGCTTGACTTGTCTAATTCACGAGCTCGAGCTTGAGCCAAGCGAGCCGGTGCCGAGCCGAGCTACATGAGCTTCCTACAGAGATGGTTAGCAAACACTCAAGAGTCGACTTGGATCATTTTCACCCATAGTTCAAAGAGAAAGTTATTAATTGCAATGTTGAAGAATAGTGGATTTATAGGGTCGTTAGGAAAAAAATTTCATGGAAAAACTTAGATTTTTCTAGCCTATTTTGGAAATTTTTTTGTTGAACTTGAGAGTGAAATAAGGAATCTCACATTAGAATTTTCATAAGTCAACTTCGAAAAATTGATCAACTTTTTTGGAAAAAGTTTTTAACCAAAGGCAACCTAAGAATTTCAAAATATAATGTATATTGTGCATGCCCTAGTTGCCTACTTGGTTGGCATTTAGAAGAATTGAAATGGAACTTATTTTTGGCTATTAAATTCTCGTATCTTAATAAGGTTTGGGACTTTTAGGCTCTACTTAGGAGGGGTTATAAAATAAGGATAAGGGTTTATAAGAGTAAACAATTAAGATTAGGTGAGTGTCTGTAAGTGCAAGTAATCTACCCTTACTAGGAATGTTATTTTTAAAATCATGAGAACTTCTTGAGAGTAAGTTTCTTGAGGAAAACGTTTGTGTAAACTAGAAAATATAGAGAGAAAAAGATGAGAGGGAGAGAGAAGGAGTAGACAAATTCAAATATGGTTGAATGATAATATCGTCAATTTATCTATTATGTACGTTATAATATCATTTAACTCTTTTTTACACCCCAATTGTAAAAACCAAGAGTTGGAGAGAATATATCGCTCTACCTCACCCAACCTCACCCTTTTTCTAAGTAGAGGTAAGGAGGGGTAAGAACCTTTACTAACACTCCCTCATCGTTCCTTACCTCCTCTCCAAGCAGACCCTTAGGGTTTGAGAGTTGTCGTTCTTTGGATAACATCCCACTCCACTACTCGACAGTTCTCGAAGACCCATAGGTTATGGGCACTCTGAATTCCATATATTATAGTTAGAAATAACTTGTTCATGTTCTATCATGTCTTTCATCACCAACTCCATCAGCCTGTACATATTTGCTTGCTCCCCATAATTTATATTGAATCAGAAAGGGCTAAGGTTCTAGCAGATTGTAGCAAAATGATAGTCTCGATAGAGATGGGTTATGGTCACATATCCTTGTTGCAATATGGATCAACTTGTATACACCTTTTAACTAGGTTTACACTCGTGGGAACAACCTCCCACCAAACTCTTCATGCACAAGGCCTAATCTTTGGAAGAGTGTTTGCGCTACAATCATCCTACATTCCTCTCCAGTCTCTTGAGAACAACCCTCATTGCTTTTGTTGCCCCTTGTTTTTGCTTATTTTTGGCCACATGATAAGTTGTATACAGGGAAAAAGCTTCATGCTCCATTTGACTCCGTACCACTGAAGAATTAAGTCGAACACTTGAAAAAAACCCCATAAAGTCGAGGCAATGTTTTGATAATGGATTGATATAGGTTCTTCTTGGTGGAGACCACAGGGGAAAACGACATTGCCAAAAATTTATAAGATAATATTTCCATTTATGCATCAGAAAAAATGTCCCTTTTGAAGTCAGAATTGATTTTCCTCGATACCTAACATAATGAAGAAAATGATATTTTTGTGAGGGTCCAAATGTGAGCGTCTTCAGTACGAGAATTCTCCATAGGATGGATTGGATTACCCATCCCCCAAATCAAAGGTTGAGCAAGTTTGTTCTCCATGTCACGTTATTCATATCAATGAGCTTGCTAATTGTTGCTTCACCATCAAAGGAAAGTCATTGGGGTTAAGATCTTGTGGTTCCCTAGCGATGGAAGCACTATCTCTTCATTATTTAACTCTCTAATTGTTCCTTTATTCTCCCAATTGAACCCTCCTACACCGGACTCCTTGGTTTCTTGATCCTCCTCCTTGTGTAACTAGGTTAAAAGCCCTCCATTGCCTCCACAATGTCTAAGTTCTTAAAATACCAAGCTTTGAGGACTCTTGCCATGAGGGATTCGAGAGAGTGGATGGTTCCTAACCTGCTTCTCCAAAAGAGCCATGTTAAAGCATGATAATTCACAAAAACCCATAACTCTAAACTTTTTGGTTTATACAGGCTAAACTTTTTTGTTTTGAATTTCGCCTCCATTAGAACTTACGACACTCCATCTCCATTTCATTGCAAATTAGTCTTAGGACCTTGAAGCATTGCATGGAGTAAGTGGGAATCACTTGCAAAATTGCCTTGATGAGGATTTCTTTACTTTCCTTAGAAAGTAATTTCTCCTTCCACCCTTCAGGTTCTTCTAAACACGGCCCTGTAGTTTTTAGAAACCTCTTCATGATAATTCACAAAAACCCATAACTCTAAATTTTTGGTTTATACATGGTATTTTAATTGACCCAAGCCACCCCCTTTTGTTTTGAATTTTGCCTCAACTAGAACTTACGACTCTGCATCTCCATTTCATTGCAAATTAGTCTTAGGACCTTGAAGCATTGCATGGAGTAAGTGGGAATCACTTGCAAAATTTCCTTGATGAGGATTTCTTTACTTTCCTTAGAAAGTAATTTCTCCTTCCACCCTTCAGGTTCTTCTAAACACGGCCCTGCAGTTTTTAGAAACCTCTTCTTTGACCTACTGGTAGAATCCTAACAGTTTTTGGCACAACTTATAAAGTCAATGTCATGCTTGTCTTATTTGTAGAATTAAACCCGTGTTATGTTAGGAACCTCTTCCAGCTCACCTCAATACCACTCAAACAGATTGTACAATTTTCTCTAACCTTGCAGATAATCATACCTTTCTAACATAGATGTAGCATCGGTGTAACTCTTCACACTTAGTTTTTATCAACTGCTGTAGACTGAGGACATATCCTTAGTTTTGCTTATACATAAGTTGGCTAGCCTAAGTAGCGGTCATGTGCTTCCATAGACTTAAAACCTAAACTCAACTGGAGCAACTATTTCATTTGATCATTTACATTTTGGCAATAGGAAATCTCCGCTTTATGCACATTGATCACTTGTTCCGAAGTACTTTCATAAAGCTTCAAGATCTCTTGAACCTAGAAACTTTCCTCCATAACGGCTCCCACAAACTACAAGTTGTCATCTATAAAAAAGAAGTGAGACACACAAGGCGCTCCCTTTGCCATTTTAATCCCATGCGACAACTTCCTATCCTCCTTGTCTCAAAACAAGGCAAAAAGGTCCTCGATGAAAGTAATAGGTACGGGGATAGAGACGGAGCATGGGCAAGGCAAGGAGGGGCCATTGCCCCCCTAAACTTTTGAAAATTAATACTATGAAGTCAAAGTTTCAATCAGATTTCTTTATTGGCTAAATTAGTAAAGCCTTAACTTGGTTGTTGATGAGGTCCTAGGTTCGACTCTTGCCCCCCTTGATGTATTTTTTCCCCCTAATGTGAAGCCCTGGTTTCGTCCCTGTACGGGGATAGGATGTCTTCCTGGCTCAGCCTCTCTGCGATAATAATAAAATTAAAGGGTGCATGTAGCATTGATTAGGACTTAATAAGAGACATTGGAGATGCATCTCATAACAATGTTAACGAAATTACCACAAAAACAAATAGCAAATGTCATGTCCCGCACAAAACTCAATTCAATTATGCTATAGGCCTTACACACGTCAACTTTCAAAGCTATTTGGCCTTTTCAATATTTTTGGGTCGCTTTCTAAGGTAGTGAAAGTGTTCAAAGGCTACAAGGATATTGTGGGTTATAAGGTGGCTTGGGATAAACACACTTTGGGACTCGTGAATTATGTGGGCAAGACAAGTCTGAGTCTATTACAATAACATTGGATATAAGTTTGTACGCTAGATTGCAAAGGCTTATAACCCTGAAATCTTTTGTGGAAGACATGTACTTTATTTTAGGGATCAAGGCAATAAAAGTCATGTTCACACTCTGGAAGGATTCACCATTATTTAACACTCCGAGTACAAAAGAAATAATCTCAAGACCAACAATATGCCAAAATTTTGAAAGAAAAGAATTGGCATACCATTAGACCCTAGGACATTCGCAGGGTACATTTGGTTTAGGGCTTGAGGAATCTCCTCTCCCGTGTATCTCCAACTCAGTGAGGTGTTCATCTTTTGGGTCACTAGAAGCTTGATAAGGCTCGTCATAGGTTGCATCTCAAGATTTTCCTAGGCTCTGAAAAGGTTCTCAAAATAGCAGGTAAAGACACCCTACATCTCTTGCATCGAGTCCCACTAGTTACCGTGCTCATTTTTTATGCAAGCAACTTTGTTGTGTGTTATCTATGGAAAGCCTTCTCATGGAAAAATGGTTTTTTTTATCCCCTTCCTTCATCTAGCTCTATCTGTATATTTGTCCCCATATTATTTCTCACTTCTCTTCCAAGTTCTCTCTTTCGGCTATTAGGGATTTAAACTTCGTCGGGATTTCACTTGTGGGCTCAAGTTGCTAGATAAGAACCATCCTAGAAACTCGCTAAAATCATCATTGATCTAGTAATGCCACCAAGAAGTCCAAGAAGCTCTATAAATAGAACTCCCATATATAGTTCCAACAGCTAGTGCACAAGTTGTGATCATCACTTGCACATCTTCTTAAGGGATGATGATACAATCCTAACCCTTCCATCATTATATTGCTCTGTGTCTTAGCGGATTAGAATCGTCTAAGGGTTGGCCAGGAAGGTTCATTTTCAAGCTCAAATCAGCTCAAGAATCAGACAGTGCAATTTTTCTACAAAGTTCAAGCACTTGAGTTAAGTCAGCGACCTACTTACTAGCTTGCTTGGTTACAATGACCTTTCCCTCCAAATTTTCAAGTTTCCAAACACCATCATCACTAATTAGACGAGGACTGTCCAATGGTACATCAAGAAACGAGAAAGAAGCCTTCTAATTGGATGTTCCAGAAGGGAAATACTTTAATCATAATTTTCAGTTGCTTGCTTAGTTGCTCGATGTTTGTTAGAAACTTGGTCACTTGTTCTCGTGTTTATCAGCTAGTTTAATCCCTTCTCAATGCTTTGTACAATAATTTTCAATAGTGTAAAAACTATTAAGCTTGGTAAAATTCAATTTGGATTGTAGCTAAGCTTGAGTAAGTCATTAATCACACTAGTGACTTAATCACTCAATAGGGACCTATATTTTCCAATAAATAGGACCCTCACTATAAGCATAAAAAAACACAAGTTTCATGAATGAAGCTGACACTTGTTGAATTCCTCAAATACATAGAAACCTATGGGACAAAAGACTAGAAAATACGCAGAAACTGGACTTAAGCCACACGACCATAGTCCTGTTTCTGGCCTCTTTTCCGTGAAGTGAGCTAAAAGGATCACTGACCTAACCCAGGAATGGTCGTTTGGCCTACTAGGTCAGTCCAGTGACCCATCTCACCCACCTATGATCTTTTGTGTAGAAATCCCAAGGTAAATATAAGATTAAAAACCTAAGTGACTGTCCAAAGTGAGTTTACAAGTTAGGATACATAAAATCGTTAAGATGTTCTTAAAAGCAAAAATATGCTTATTTAAGGATTAAATAACTTTAGTCGGCTCTCAATCATACCAAGTAGCACCATACTTAAAGTCGCTCAATTTTTCGAGGTCTGCACTGTCGTGTCCTTCATTGCATTTTTATCATCTTTCGTTTTCACAACCACACCCATCGCAGTGTTTACGATATTGTCAACAAAGTTTTTCTTAATGTGCATCACATCTAAGTTGTGTGAAACCATATGATCCTTCCAATAAGGTAACTCCCAAAAAATACTTTGCTTCTTCTAGTTATGAGTTTTTTCTTTGAATCCGGGACTACAAAGTCGCCATGAGTAGTCAACTTTGGGAAGTGCTTCACCTCCTCTTTTATCTCATGACCATTTTTTTGATATTTGGGGGGGGGGGGGGGATAAATCTATCAGAAAAAGTGTGCCCCTTTCAAAATGTCTTTAGATTTTTTCTCCATGTTTGACCCTTTTCGCGAAACTGTCGGTGATAATCAAACCAGAAGGCTGTCCTCCCATGTGGCAAACACATGGCGTTTATACCCTTCATGCAAATAAGACAAGCCATAGCCCCATGTGTGCTCCACCCATAAAGCATGTCAAGGGCTGAGAAATCATGCCCTGTCCACATCAAAGTGGTTGTCATGTTGAAATTCTGTCTTTTAGCCATGTCGTACGTTTCAACCCCAACCTATAACCGTTGAACCTCGTCCACCACGGGTTGGAGGAAGACATCGATTTTGTTCCTACGTTCTTCGGACATGGAATAATGTAAGTTAGGAACATATATGAAGTTGTCATGTACAATTCAGGAGATAAGTTGTAAGGAGTGACTACAATTGGCCATATCGAATATAACTTCCCATTTTGGTTAAACATGCTAAACCCATCCGCACAAAGATCAAGCCTCACATTTCGAGATTCCTCCGCGAAGTTTGCATGTACTATGTCAAACAATTTCCAAGGCACGCCATCCGGCAGATGGCAAAGGACACCTTCCTCACGCTTGTCCATTGTATGTTATCTCATATGCCCTACTATATTCTTCGAGGCATAGAGACGCTATAACTTAGGCTTTAAGGGAAAGTAGAACATTTTCTTGTATGGGACACCTTTCATTCTTGTGGTTGATGAGTTTTGTGGATTATACCTAGGATGCCCACAAAATTTGCATTCAATAAGATGAGAATTGATCATATACTAGATCATGCATCCACTATGACAACAATCACTTGTTTCATAGCCCATCCCCAACTTCTTCATGTTCTTTTTCAGCTCGTCGTAGGTTTTTTTAGAACTAGGCTTGGCTGGGGACAACTCTCGCTCATCAGACAACTCAATGTGAGTTTTATACCCTTCCCACAAAGGTTGTTGAGCAGCTTCAATCATATCGTAGAACTCTTGAGCTCATGCATTAAGCTGCTCATTTGCCGTGATGAAATCATTCACCATCTCTTTCCCCCTATCAATGTATGTTGGCTGATTGGGTCATCGTTTGTATGATGACTACTTGTTGGCTCCGAGTCACCATACACATCGTCACCGCTACCATCCTCATCATCAAAGTTATCAATTGATTCACCATGGCACGTGCAACGTCCAATACTAGTCCGCGAATACTCATACGAAAAACTCTTAGCAAATTCGACAAACTCTTAGCAAATTCATTAAACGTTTCTACCTCGGTAGCCCTGTCTTGCCAAATAACCATCCTATATAGTTCAAGCCTCTCATACATCGAACGATGGTGTAGGGGTCCCTCCATATTGTGAATCTATTCAATTTAATAGCAAAGTTCATATATATAATTAAACAACTAGTTCGATAGTATATAAACTTTTCTCATCACATATGTACGTAATCAAATTAAATAACACAATTATTTAACGACAATGTTATGTGTTAGTTTGCATTAATTTCAATTATTTATATATATGGTTATTTCTATACATATACATAATTATATGAGACTATTTGATTTTAGTATGAGTTAATTACAATAATGTTATTATTACTTAGTGGAAGCGTAACATCATTTTTTTTGGGTATTATTGTGTATATATATTTGCAATTTTCGATTCTACGTAACAATAATAATCTATATTTTTAAATTTTTTTTATCGAGATATAATTAATGAGTTGAATATTTCCTTTTTGCATGTATACATTCAAAAAAAATTGAATTAATTATATCTCAATCAAAAAAATATAAAAGTACATTATTATCATATTAAACCGAAACATGACAATTAACACAACAACAATCCCGAAAAAAAAAAACATTTTAGACACTCAATACCTAATTTTTTACCATTATAGTTAACTCATCCTTAAATCATACCATATTTAATTCAAAATTATCATAAATTACAATATATTTTTACTTTATATGTTACTAGAAACCATATTTAAACTTACTAAATCTACAATAAACCAACTTTCACACATAATACTCAAATTAAACATACGAAATACACATATTTTACACAAATTTCGAAAAAACAATATTCACACTAACTCAAACTATTCAAGTTTTTAACCAATTTATACAATAAACTCACTAAATATGCTAACAATTACGTAATATAGCCAAAAATAAAACAGATATTAGGGTCAAGTCTCAGTCCCAAAATCCCGTTCCCGGTGGGAGCGGGATCGGGAGTGGGACTAAAAATGAAGTCTCGGTCATCAACGGAGCCGGGAGTGGGACTTAACCTCATTTCCTAGTTCCGGTCCCCATCCCGGTTTTTATATATATATATATATATATATATATATATATATACATATATATATATATATATATATATATACATATATATATATATATATATATATATATATATATATATAATCAAACTACAATTCCAAATTGGGAAACAAGATCGATTGCTGTTACTCAAGCTGCAAATACGATAGAACAAACAAATGGTTCCAACGAAGCAGCAGCAGTAAATCAAGAAATGGCAAAGACAAATCCAAATCCAGAGACGAAGACTACAACATTGTTCGCTTCTCTAGTGGATCCGGATGATGGCACTGCGTTGGAATTCTCAGAAGCAGATGTTGTAGATGGGATTCAAATAGCAAGAATTGAGAAAGTGGAAGTCTAGAAAGAGGTGGAATTCTAGAAATCATCCATCCTGTGCTGTGTGATTGGAGCCAATCCACCATTTCCAATCATCGAAGGTTTTCTGAAGAGAATTTGGGGTCAATACAGCATTAGTAAAATTGCAGCCATACGCAAAGGGCTTTTTTTAGTCCGATTTGAGAAGGAAGAGCACAAGATTGAGGTACTTAAAAGGGGTCTCTTCTTTTTTTATAATAAACCATTAATTGTCAAGCCTTGGTCGCCCCAGCAAAGAATCGATTTGGATGAGCTAAAATCTCTTCCTATCTGGGTAAGATTCCCACATCTTGATATTCAATATTGGAGTCCAAAGAATTTGGGAGGATTAGCTAGTTTGGTGGGGGTGCCCATCAAAACAGACAAGGCAATCAGAGACAGGACCCATCTAACTGCAGCAAGAGTCCTAGTTGAAGTGAAGATTGATGGGAATTTTCCTGATGAGATCAAATTTTTGAATGAAAATGATATTGTTGTCTCACAGAAAGTTGAATATGACTGGAAGCCAGTCAAATGTTCCTGTTGTCAAATGATGGGGCACATGACTGCAGATTGTAAGAAGAAAGAAGATCAGAATTCAAAGACAAAATTGAAACGAATCTGCCAACCAAAACAGAAGCATCAAAGAGAGGTGGATGAGAATGGTTTCATCAAGCCTTCTAAGATAATAAGCAGGCAGTCTCCAACAAAACCTACATCTCACACTAGGCACACCTCATTCAAGAATAGCTTCAATATATTACAGCATCATGAGGAAGAACATGAAGATGCCTCAAAGGAGGAATCAACGCATGAAGGAGATCAAGGTAATGAAGGGGATGAAAGCTCCTCAGGATCTGATTCTGATCCACAATGAAAATCATCAAATGGAATGTGAGGGGCCTCAATGACCCCAGAAAGCAAGAGGACACTATGATCTTCTTGCATGAAATCAAAGCCAATGTTGTCTGTTTGGTTGAAACCAAAGTGAAATCTGAAAAAGAATCCATTCTTTCTCAAGGTATGTTCACTTCTTGGTATTCACACAATAATTTTGGTACTCATATGGGCGGAAGAATTTATCTTGCTTGGCGTGAAAATAAGGTGGATGTTCAAGTGCTCCAAGTTGATGCACAATTCATTCACTGCCACATTTTGGATTTCAATAGAGATACAAAAGCTCTCTATACGTTTGTCTATGGATTCAATCGAATGGAAGATCGTTTAAGTCTTTGGGAAAATTTAAGGAATATTTCACACAATGTAGGAGGAGCTTGGTGTGTGTTAGGAGATTTCAACTCTATTTTGTGTGAAGGAGATAGAGTGAATGGCACCCCTGTTAACAATTTTGAAACCCAAGATTTCAAAAATTGTATTGATTATTGTCAGCTCAGTGAATTGATATGTCAAGGTGCAAATCACACATGGTCGAATGGTCATGTACAGTCGAAGATTGATCGAACTTTTTACAATCAAGATTGGTTGGTTGTAAATGATTATATGGTGGGATCTTATCTTCTTCAGGGCCTTTCAGATCATAAACCTATTCTGCTGGAACTAATGGAAGGTCCTCAATCAAAGTCCTGCTTCAGATTCAAATTTTCTTTCAATTGTTGAGAATTCTATGCATAATATCAGACCCGGTTCTCATCTGCATGCCCTTTACCACTTGCAAAAATCTCTCAAACCAGCTCTAAAATCTCTCAATCGGCAGAAATTTGCAGACAACCACCAGCAATGTGAGATTGCCAGAGGCAACCTTCTGGACATCCAAAATTGCCTGTTGACAGATCCTACAAGCCAGCAACTGTTGGAGGATGAAAGAACTGCAAAAGAATACTACAGAGGCATTCTTAAATCTGCCCAGCAGCTCATTTCACAGCAAAGTAAAACTAGCTTCCAGTGCTTATGGTGATACTTGCTCTAAATATTTCTTCAGCAAAATGAAGAAGAGGAAACTCAACTCCACTGTCCACTCCCTAAATGATCAAAATGGGCATACTATAATTGGTTTCCAGGATGTGGGTTATCATTTGGCAACTTACTATCAAACTCTTCTTGGTTCGAATGTGGATAACTCTCAGCGCATCAACTATTCCATCATCCATAATGGTACTGTTTTAAACTGTCAGCAGCAAGTTAATTTATGCAAGCCTTTCAATCGTTCGGACATCAAAGCTGCACTGTTTTCCATCCCAAATAATAAGTCACCAGGTCCTGACGGGTTTTCTAGTGGCTTTTATAAGCATGCTTGGCCTCTTTTGGAAGATTTATTTTGTGAAGCTATTAATGAATTTTTGGAGACAGCTCGAATGCTCCCTACTCTTAACTCCACCATTCTTGCTCTCATCCCAAAGATTGACAATCCCAGCACAGCTGCAGATTTCAGGCCTATATCTTGCTGTAACACAATATACAAGACAATCTCTAAGTTTCTTACATCAAGAATAAGGGATGTTCTTCCCCATTTGATCAATGGCAGCCAAACAACTTTCATTCCAGGTCGAGAGCTTCTTCACAATGTGCTAATGTGTCATGAGCTATCTCGTGGATTTCGCAGGAAAGTCTCACAATCAAAATGTATTTTCAAAATTGATTTGTGGAAGGCTTTTGACAGCGTGCAGTGGGATTTTATCAATGAAATCCTGCATGCTTACAAATTTCCTCCTCAATTTGTTGAATGGATTATGAGCTGCATCTCCACCACTTCATACACAATTCAGATCAATGGTGGAACGTATGGATTCTTCAAAGGGACCAAAGGACTACGGCAAGGAGATCCGATATCTCCACTCCTGTTTGTCCTCACCATGGAGTATCTCTCAAGGAGTCTTTCTACAACTGCTTAGGAGGCCAATTTCAAATTCTTCGCACGTTGTAAGAGATTTAACTTAACTCACCTAATTTTTGCTGATGATTTGATGATTTTCTCACCTGCAGATCCCTACAGTGTTCAGAAGATCATAGATACGCTGGTTATTTCAATCTTGTATCGGGTCTAAGCTCAAATGCTCAAAAATCTAAGGTCATCATCAGTGGAGCTGAGAATTCCATTAAAAGCCAGATTCTTCAAATTACAGGCTTTGAAGAGGGTGATTTTTCTTTCTACTACCTGGGTATTCCGATTACTGATGGTCGGTTAAGCAAGATGGATTGTCAAAAATTGGTTGACAAAATTACTGCAAGAATCAAGTCATGGAGAACAGCTAATATTTCCTATGCAGGTAGGGTGACTCTCATCAATTCACTCATAATGGGTGCTTACTCATATTGGGCCTCAATCCTGATAATTCCCCAATATGTCATCGAACAAATCACAAGGATTTGCCGCAATTTTCTTTGGGGAGCTGACATCAATTACTCAAAGACCCCCTATTAGTTGGACAACAGTCTGCAAGCCAAAATCATGTGGGGGACTTGGCATTAAAAATTTGAAATTATGGAACACAACTATGATAGCCAAGCAAGTAATGACAATAGCCGATCAAAAAGAAAGTCTCTGGGTCAAGTGGATTCACGAAAGATACATCAAAAATAGGGATTGGTGGGAATACCAACCGAAGGGGGATATTTGTTGGTATTTCAAGAAGCTCTGTGATGTAAAAGAACAAATTAAATCGGCTAATATCCCAAGAATCCATTACAAAGTGCAAGAGGGATACAAGGCTCTTGATGGGGAAAATGTCAATTGGCCCTGGGCTAGGATCGTGTGGAATAAAATCAACACTCCAAGACATTCTTTTTGTGCTTGGATGGCGTTAAATGGGAGAATTCAGGTTAAAACCAGATTGCACAATCCCGACATTCATCCTACTTGCCCGATGTGTAGAAATCATGATGAGACAATACATCAACTACTTTTTGATTGCAATTACGCTCAACAAACCATGGATCAGCTGAATGATTGGATCAAAATCCCCTGAGCAGCTGGGATCATTGGGGGAGAAAATTTCTCAATCTCAAGAGAAATAAAACGAGAAAGCATATCACTTTTGCCGTTTTCGTCTCATACATATACAACATCTGGAGTGTAAGGAATAATTTAGCTTTCAAGAACCTCCAAAGAGACCCAGTTCAGATCTTCCAAACTATCAAACATCATCTTAGGGATAGAACACTCTTCCTTACTAAGAACACAAGAAGATTTTCAAACTACATAGATATGTTATGTAATTAGTTTGTAATATTGGCTTTGCCTTTTGATTTTGAATATATTTCACGTATTTTCAAATATATATATATATATATATATATATATATATATATATATATATATATATATATATATATATATATACATATGTATATATATATATACATATGTATATATATATATACATATGTATATATATATATATATATATATTTTTTTTTTTTTGCAACCAAAACAAGAATATATTATTACTGACAAACCAACAATTACAAAAGGTCCCAAAAAGGGAGAACAAGGAAAACCAAACTAAATACTGAGAACAATATTAACACATCTATTATATTGTTTCTCGGTACCCGCTATTCTGATTATTCTTGCTCGAATGTCTTCTTTGATCTGCTGGGTGATTGCATTCGGGCTTCTTCTGGACTTGCCATGGATAATATTGTTCCGTTCCCTCCAGATATGATAGACAAGCGCACCATAAACCCCTCATATGTAGCTTTGAATCACACGAGGAATTTTCCTATCTTCCATTTCCTTCTTCCAGTTGTGCTGATCAAAGGTGTGGAGGACATCGCAGAAAGGCCATGACTTGACCCTCTCAAGGATTTCTTTCGCTTTCTCACAATGAAGGAACAAGTGATTGTGGGTATCCTCTTCCTGATTGCACAATGGGCAGGTCGGGCAACCCTCAGTCATCCAACGATGGGTCCGGCTACGCACCGGCAGACGCTCCTGGAGCCGTAGCCACAAGATAAAAGCGTGCCTCGGGACGACGAGTCTACTCCAAACATCCTTTGCCCACCATGGGTTTTCTGCTTTTGGCAAGAGCCATCTATACCCACTGGCAACTGTGTACCGGTCTGAATTTGCCCAATGCCAGCGAGCCCCCGGCGTTGACCCCCACTTGATGGTTTCCTTGATCTCGCACAGATGTTTGAAATAGGGGCAAACGTTGTACGGGGGATGGTAGTCCCACCAATCCCAATCCTTGATATACCTGGAGTGGATCCGTTTGACCCACAAGATGTCTTTCCTAGCTTGGATGTCCCAGACTAGCTTGGCTACGGAAGCTTGATTCCAAATGGAGACGTTCCGACACCCCAACCCACCTTGATGCTTCGGCCTGCAGGTGTTGCTCCAGGAGACGACAGGAGGGGTTTTGTAATCCGGCGTGCCACCCCAAAGAAAGTTGCGGCAGAATTGGTTAGTGGTGTTTACTACTTTGTCAGGCAAGATTATGATCCTTGCCCAAAAACCGACCATGCCAAACAGAACTGAGTTTACGAGGGTGGCGCGCCCGGCATATGAGATGTTGCGGGAGGACCAGAGTCTAATTTTTGCGAGGATTTTCTCCACCAAGATATTGCAGTCAACCGTGGAGAGCTTGCACGCCGAGATTGGCATTCCAAGATACTTGAATGGAAAGCTACCTTGTGCAAACCCAGTATCTTGTAGCAGCTCTGTTGTGTTTTGTACACCTCCAAAAATGGCCTCGGATTTTACCGCATTAGCTTCGAGCCCAGTGACATCAGAGAAATGATGGAACGCCTTCATTAGGGTGCCAATAGATACCTTGTTCGCCGACGTAAACAGGATTAGATCGTCCGCAAACATGAGGTGCGAGTTTGACCTAAATCTGATTAGGATGGTATTTGTACCCCTTGGACTGTTTAATGTGATAATTGATGGACCTTGACAAATATTCCATGGTTAGGACAAAGAGTAAAGGGGACATTAGGTCCCCTTGGCGGAGACCTCGACCGCTAGGAAAGCTTTCAGAGATTGCCCCGTTTACATTAATAGCGAAAACAGGTGATGTCACGCATGCCATGACACAATCGATTATCCATGTTGGGAATTTGAAAGAATGAAGGGCTTCCTCAATGTATTTCCAATGAACTGAATCAAAGGCCTTTTTCAAGTCGATCTTCATCATGCAACGCGGCGAGATGGTGGATCGGTTGTAATTACGAGCAATCTCTTGGCATAGTAACACGTCGTGCAATAGCTCACACCCTGGGATGAAAGCGGATTGGCTATGACTAATCAGATGGGAAAGGGTCTCTCGGATTCTTGAGGCCAGAGTTTTAGTAATCGCTTTGTAGAAGGTGTTGCAACAAGATATTGGCCTAAACTCATATGCTTTCCTTGGGTTTTTGACCTTCGGGATTAGGACAAGATGAGTAGTGTTGAAGGCCTTCAACAACTTCCCCTTTGTAAAGAACTCTCTGGCAGCCTCACAGACTAGCCCACCTATTTGTCCCCAACTTTTTTTGTAGAAACCACTAGTATATCTGTTCGGTCCAGGGGTTTTCTCATTTGGAATAGAGAAGAAGGCTTGTTTGATCTCCTCGTCTGTGACTGCTCTGCTTATGCTAATATGATGTTCTATATTTAGACGATTTCCGCAGTTGTAAACTTCATCCTTCCCATTGCTGCGATGAACATTCTGATGGCCCAGCAGGTCTTTGTAGAACTCTCTAAGACAGTTGTTGACATTTTCTAGCCCCGAAATTAGGTTGCCATTGGAGTCCTCAATCTCGTGAACATAGTTAATAGAGCATTTTTGGCGCATTTTTGCAAAGAACAGTCTGCTACAGTTATCCCCCATCTCACTCCAATCAAGTTTGCTTTGTTGTTTTTTGAGTTGGAGAGCTGAATGCAAGATTTTCCAATATGCTTCTCTGGCTACCTTCTCTCTGATTTGAAGTTGTTGGTCATCTGGTCTGGCCTGCAGGTCCACTTGAATTTGAGTTAATTTATGCCTGCTATTTTATTCCTATTTGTAAATGTCAACAAATTGAGTACGAAGGAGCCTCTGAAAATCTTTTTGCATATTCCTCTGAGCTACTAAAAGTGTGTGCATTGCATACCCTTGCTTTGAGGAAAGCAACCCCTTTTTGACAATATTCTCAAATTCCGGGTCCTGCCTCCACATGTCGCAAAATCTGAACGGTGACTTGGTCCGAGGATAGTTCGGGAAGTTGATCTTGAGGATTGTGTGATCCGACAGCCCTGCCTGCTAAAAATTACTCTGATGTTGGTGGCTATCAAATACCATTCAGTATTGACGAGGAGTCTATTGAGCTTGGATCTAACATGGTTGTTGGTCCAGGTGAAGTGATAACCTGAGAAAGTCGGCTCATGTAGATGGCAGTCCCTTATGCATTGTTGGAAAGGCCTAGTTGTAAAGGCTTCGACCTCTACCTCGCCTTCCCTATCTTCTAACCCCGTGATTGCTTTAAAATCGCCAATGACACCCCAAGGGCTATCCATTGTCGCAGCAATGTTACGAAGGTCATCCCATAAGTTCTGTCTTTCAACAACATTATTACTCCCATAAATCCAAGTGATGTGAAATACATAGGAATCCTTCAATCTGGTGAAAATAGTATGTGTATATATATATATATATATATATATATATATATATATATATATATATGGGAGCTGATCATATGAGCATGAGCCTTTTGTGAACATGTGAGCATGGTTGCATTTATGGCGGACATCAAGTATTATTTTTGTGGACATCAATTATGAAAGGTGAACATTAGGTATTGTTATTATGGAGATTAACTATGAAGGTTGAACATCAAAATTTGATGTCCACAAAGAAAAATCTTTATATTCTCATTGTATACCTGATGTCCACGAAAATAACATTTTATGTCCACTTTTCATACTTGATGTCCACAAAAACATCACTTGATGTTCACTAGATATCCAACCATGCTTACATGCTCACCAAAGGGTCATGCTCAAATGATCAGTTCCCTATATATATATATATATATATATATATATATATATATATATATATATATATAACAAAAGTGTCAATCTCATATGATCAGTTCCCTATATATATATATATATATATATATATATATATATATTAAACAAATTAAGTAACTCCATATGATCAATAAACTTGTTTAATTTAATTTGTATTCGCTCTTTAAATTTATTTATTTATTACTATTTAGAACTTAGCATATTTTTTCCCGAAAAAAACGTTATATATTAGATATTAAAAAGTGGCTATATAAACAAATCGACGCCCACGTTTATGAAATTAGAGAAAACTTGTGTAATTTATGTTGGTTTTTAATGAAAATAAATTAAATAATGGGTGAAAAAAATTAGGAAACCGGGACTAAAAATTTTCCGGTTGATTTCCCAGTCCCGGTGGGAGCTGGAGGGGAAGAAAATCTTTGCTCCCGATCACAACCGGGACCGGGAGTAAAACTTTGCTCCCGGTCATAACCAGGACCGAGATCGGGACCTCCGAAAATTATTGAAATGCCGGTCCCGCTGACCTCTAACAGATATGAAACAAAAAATAACCAAAAAGAAACTAAATAAACAGATTCAAACAACAACTCAAATCATTCACTGTTTTTAACCACTTTATATATTGAATTACTAAAATAATTAATTATTTCATAATATTCACAAAATATAACAGATCTGAAATTGTACAAAAAAAAACCTTACCTTATCTGTATTTCAATGGCGACGTTTCAACTCCTTAGACGATGCATGGTGGGAGAAAACTATGCTCGACAGTGTCAATCGATCGACTATTCTTTGGTATTTCACAAAGTTAGCGTGAGTTTAGGCAATTACCACGCCAAAAACTCACACCTACTTTGAGTTTCCCAAATTCACATTACACAAATCTATAAATATATAAAAGTAATATGTAAAGAAAAAAAACGATTCAAAAATACAATAAGCAATGTCTGCCGATGAAATAATAATAATAATAATAATAATAATAATAATAATTAAAAAAATCGATTAGGAGTCTACCTCCCAACCCAATTAGGAGTCTAAAAGTAATAAAATAATAAAAAAAAACTTGATCAGATTACAAAAAAAAAAAATAATTACTCTCTCTCACGTCTCAACACTCATCCAAATCTAATTAGGAGTCTACCTCTCAAACCAATTAGGAATCTAACTTTCTCTCACGTCCCAATACCCACCAAAATCTAATTAGGAGTCTACTTCCCAATATAATATATATAGACACAAGACATATTTCATTCTCTTCCAATCTGTCAACTATAAATGTTTGAAGCAACCATGGAATTAGAGCATCTTCAACGTCGAGTTCGCTGCTGAGGTGGCCGCCACCCGTCGCCGGCGAGGACGAGTCTGGAAGAGCAGCGGCGAGGGCGAACCTGGGTGGCCATGGAATCTCGGAGGAAAGCTCGTGTGCCGAGGAGAACGGCGAGTTCTCACAGAAAATCTGGGCATAAGTTTTTTTAAAAAATTTTTGTGTTTTTGCCCAAAACGACATCGTTTTGAGGCGGAGCAGGTGGGCTCGCGTGAGGAGGACTTGGAATGGGTTGGGCTCACGTGAGGAGTGGATAGTAGGGCTGCTATATATTTTAGATATTCAAAATTGATTTTGGAAAGATTATATTGTATGTTCAAATTGATTTTGGAAAGATTATTGTGTTGTATATATGGACCTCTTTGATAAATTTTAAATCAAGTGTTTATGCTTTTAAATTTTTAATTTTTCACATTTTTAAAAAAAATTTATATTAATTTATTGACTATTAGTGTCATTTATCTTATTATTATATTCTGTAAATGTAGTTAAATAGAATAAATCCAAAGAACCAAATTATTTACATTATTATCCATAAAAAATTTTAATTATTAAATATGGGACCTACACTTTTTTTTATTTATTTAACCCAAACTCACACTTACCATTGGAAAACAAAGAGTAAAACTCTAACTCTCTTAGTGGGGCCCCACTACTTCCACATCATCCGGTGAGTAAAACTCACCCTCACCATTGCAGGTGCTCTTATGGTCAAATTACCAACTACAAACTTGCAAATACAAACAGGTTAGTTTTAATTTCTTTTAATCTTCTTTTTGAATTACAATAACATCTACGATGTATTTCTTCATCACAAACCAAAGTTTCTGATTCAGAATCCACCTATTTTTACATTCAATTTTCCTTAACCAGTTTAAAGTATTCACATGTAACTCTGTCATAATATTATTCCACACATCAATTTATTTATGCCTTATGACATTCAAATCTTGCTTAAGTTTATTCTATGCATCAATTTATTTATTGCAACCCTTTCTTCAACACAGACCCAATTTTCTCATTCATAAAGCACCGGCGAGGCATCAAGAATCGCAAATTCGTTCATATCTTTCAGCAGATAAGGTTTGTGGGTCAAACTATCATCACCAAGTAAGTCTTCCTACATCTCCCCTTTTCTTATTTTATTGTTATCACTATCAATATTATTGCACACATCAACCCAGTTTCTTTTATTTGACTTCCATCGATCCTTTTATTATAAATATTTTTTATTATAGTTTAATCCCTATATTTATTCCACTTACATTACAAATTAATGCACACATCAACCTGGTCAGTTAGTAAGTACCTTCATGGACTCTTTCCGTAGATGCCTTTGCAAATTTGCCTAAAAAAAAGTACTGTCAATATTCAATCATATAAACTTGCCGTGGGTGCAAGATATAGTTGTCAATATTCAATCCGTGGATGTCTTTGAAATGCACACATCTGATTCAATCATTATCTATGTTTGGCAAGTTAATAGATATATCTAAAATCTATAAATATATAAAAGTAATATATTCGAATTTTAAAATGCTCAACCCAGAGTAATTGTAGGGGTTGATGATCAATCTCATATTAAAGAAAAAAATCGATTTAAAAATACAATAAGCAATTTCCGCCCATGAAATAATAAAAAATAATTTAAAAAATCGATTAGGAGTCTACCCCCAACCCAATTAGGAGTATAAAAATCCATCTTTAAATATGTAAAAGTAATATGTTCGAATTTAGGTTGTTACATCCAATGAAATTATAGATAAATATAATATATTAACTACTTTTGCCTCCTAACTTTTCCCAAAGGATAATTTATTAATTTTTGAATTAAGCAAATCTTTATCAGTTATGAACTTATGATTCTCTCTATTGGTTATGATTCTCATCCCTTAATTTAATTATTAACCGAGTATCTTTATATATTAATTATAGAAAGTTTTATTTAATTAGATTAAAATTGTACTGTATTTAATCCCACATCTACAAAATCACTCGCTCCAAACAAAACTCCAACTCCAAAATCAAATCAATTACTATACCTACTCTAATTTTGATATGGGTAAATTTCACAGTGATAATGTATAAGATTGGCATATTCAATCGATCATGGTACCAAAAAGGCAAACAAGTGACTAGATTACCCACCCTATTTGCTCCAAGTTTCACAAGGAAATCAAACATTGAGTCGCAATGACTCAATTGATTATAGATGTAAACTATTCACACTAGTCTAGGATTTATATTATTAAGTTCTTATGAGCATGTTGATTGGGTTTTTTGTTTCAAACATTGCAGGAAATCAAATGAGTTGCTATTATCAAATTTTTTCGATCATTGTGAACACTTATTTAATTTTAAGATTTTAGCATTTGCTTTAAGCATCCAAGTTAATTTAATCTTTTTTTAGTTTCTGCAATTATAATGAACAAGCGTGCTGCTACACTGTGTTATACTCCCTATAATATTTTATTGTCTTGCTAACAAATTTTCAGTTTGTAATTTCTAGTCTATATAGACACCGGGTTTTTGCATCGACAGGTTCCGCTTGACATTATGTACAAGATGAACAAGCAGAAAATGCCTTTTTATGAGATAGTTGGGGTCACTCCTATAAACCATAACTTCCTTGTTGCATACTCAGTAATGAGAAACGAGCAAAAAGAGTCGTATGAATGGGTTCTGGAACGATTGCAGGATTTATTGGGCCTCGGTGTGACACTAACCGTTTTCATTCCTGGTCAGGAGGAGGGGTTGTCATGGGTTATAGGTCGAGTATTTCTTGGTCTTCCTCGCCTATTATGTGTCTGGCATATAGGAAATGATATGGAGAATAAAGTGATTTCTCTGACATGAGGGAAGAAGAATGGGCAGGGGTCCTACTTCAGAAAGTCTTGGTGGAACCGGATCGTATATTCAAGGATACTTGAAGAATTCGAATGGAGTTGGAGACAACTGGTGGAACATTGGATTGGGAAAAACTCAAGGGTTGTGAATTACCTTACTAGTATCTGGATGAAGTACATGGAGACGTTTGTTTGTGCATTCACCAATGAAGTCCCCCGCATGGAAAACATCAGGACTTCTAGAGTTGAGAGCCAACACTCATCGTTCAAGTACGATCTTGGTAGTGGTGAAGGCTCATTCGATCGGTTGTGGAGGAGGGGTCATCAGTAGATCAATAACTAGCAAAAAAACTTTAAGAAAACACTCGAGTAGTCAAGAAGTACACACTTGATTTTGAGGAAACCTCGACTATTTAAACATCTTAATGGGCAAGTATCACACTATGCAATCTACTTGATTAACGAGGAGTACAACCGTAAGTTGGGTATGATTGCCCGTGTGGGCCATTTGTGTGATCACTGGATGTTGCGAACACATTCCCTTCTATGTGCTTGTACTTTGAAGAACCTTAATCAACAACGATGTGAGTTGTATGTGTCAATTGTTCACAAGTTTTGAAGGTAACTTGAAGTCATTGGTGATCTTGATCAACCCGATCTAGTTGCTTATCCATTATCCCAAGATATGTCATATTTTGATTTGCTTGTGAAGAGGGCGAGGGATAGTGATCCGACCGTCATACGAAACTTGTCTCGAGTCCTTAATGATGAGCTACATCCGAGACCACCCATATACCTGATCTCAAAAACAACCTCCCACATAGTGGCAGACCCAACACCGGGAAGTCTACCCGATGTAACCCTGCGTTTGAGTGCGGCAGTGGAAGGAGTCAAGGCAGTAAGTCTAGCACGGGCTAAGAGAAAAGAATATCGAGCTCTTCGTCTATCAAAATGGACAACGACTTCATAGTTGGCACACTTTTTTTGTAGTTGTTATTATAATTAATCCAAATATGTATTGATGCTATGCTGACGTGTTCATTTTCCCTGCAACAAACCCATAAATCAATATAGGTCCATTTCCATGGTCTGAGGATGTCCCAGAACTCATTGTACTACATATCACTAGCTGGACGAATGTTCAATTTGATGGCAATTGTGGGTTACGAGCGATTGTCGAGGCAGGTTTTGGTGGTGAGGAATCATGGCCACTAGCTAGAAGACCAATCGTGAACGAAGTTGAGGCACATGTGCCAAGCTATGTGGCTGGGTACGGATATCAGGAAGGCCAATAGGAAGCGGTGTCACATACGGGGATCAATTCCTCTCAGAAATTGGATGAAGACACCATCAGAATTGTTTCCAGCCATTACCTAGTTGAACTTCGTGGTTGTCATCCTCGCAATTATTACGAGTCACAGTCAACATGTAATAGAGGCATGCACTTCAATTTTCCTACTAAGGGCATATTGTAGTGTTAAGGGTCCCGAACATGTGATTTGTATTGAAATTACAAATAAGAATCACTATGGGCTTGTACATTTACAAGACGGATGCCTTATACCACTGTTGGATCATAAATGGGCAAATGCCTATAACTCCTTTGTTGTTGGATGGGAGGTTCCGCTTGTTGATCGTTTTGCTATATGGCGTAGTCTTAGGGAACTTTATAGAGGTAGAGTATAGTTCAAGTAAAATTGGGTGTTAACTTTTGTTTTAATATCTATATGTGTATTGATCTACATTCGTTGAATTTATTTCCCATGCGATTTAGATTGAAGTGACTAACAAAAGTTAATATTGAACGAAGTCAACCACATTATAAAGTCAACAACTGTCCAGCACATAAATCAACCAGATCTTGATGCAGCTCTGTAGAGCCCGCGACCCGGAGGGCACGGTCCCCCACGGAGTGTCGAGTCAATGTAGGGTTGCTTGTTGTTTTCTAGGGTGCTTTGTAATTATTCTAGCACTAATACTTATTTTTTTTAGATTTCATTTCACGTGGTTTAAATGTAGCTTAACCAAATTTTCTTTCAAATAGTTTTCATTAATATTGACGGAATACCGCAAGACGGGGCCAAAATTAGTTCGGGCTCCCAATGGTGGATCCTCGCGGATCCAAATTTTGGCCCGGAAAGAAAATCCTCGCGGATCCAATTTTGGGCTTATTCCACATATCCTCGCGGATCCGAGTAAAATGGCGCGGTTTTCCTTCAGACGAAACTGTCTGGCAGTTTACCCCGTCAAAAAACCACCTCTCCACACTAAGCTGGAGTCCTCGCAGATTTAATAGGGTGTGGGGGGAATGTGCAAGGGGAGACAACTCCCAAAGGTGTTGCTTATAAAAGGAAGGGTCGGCGAAGAGTTCGGGGGGGATTTTTGGCTAGTATAGGTGAACTCAAAATCACGAAAACATAAAAAAATACTTAATTCCTTCACCAAGATCCTCGCGGATCCCGCGACCAAACCTAGCAAACCTTGCTGGAACTGCAAAAGAAGATTTCAGCAGTAGCTTCAAGTCGGTGTCAGACACAGCAAATCCTCACAGATCCAAAAGGAACCATCTGGGTTTTTAAGTCCATTTGAGAAAATTCGATCCTCGCGGATCCGAAAAGGGGATCGGTAACTCTTTTTTTTTTCCCTTGTTTTTTTTAAGCTTGTAATCATGTAGTCCATTTTCCCCGCCTGCTGTATTTTTTTTATTTTATTTAGACGT
The DNA here is from genome assembly GCA_029582165.1 of Portulaca oleracea. NCBI lineage: Eukaryota > Viridiplantae > Streptophyta > Magnoliopsida > Caryophyllales > Portulacaceae > Portulaca > Portulaca oleracea. The sequence goes on along the minus strand of CM055885.1, from coordinate 369,399 downwards.
TTGTTTGTTTTTTATTTTATGTCTGCGTTTGCATGAGTTAATTTAAAGATCTTGTGACAACTTGGTTTTATTCCCCTTTGTTTTACTTAAAAACCCGATGGAGTAAAGGCTGCTTCGGCGGGCGGTGTAGGGCCATCCCCCTACATTTGTACCTTTACCCCCAAATCGGTCTCCGGTTCGCAGATTGTGGAGTTTTCCTTTTTTGTTTTGTTAGTTTTTTTTCTAAAAAACTAACTAGTGACTCCAGATTCATTTCGTGCACGTTTCTTTTAGTTTAGCAAATTTTTCTTTTGTGGTTTTCGTAAATCTTGGTGGAAAATAATTTTGCTCGGGATTGGATTGAAAATCACCCAGCATCAGAGGCTTGGGATCCTCGCGGATCCCAAACCCGTGGGCTTGGATCCTCGCGGATCGAAAGACCCATGAGCTTGGGATCCTCGTGGATCCCAGACTTATTGGCTTGGGGTGATATCCGTTCCAATCTCAGGCAGGTTAATCGCGATATCAGGCCAAGTTCAAAACCCTCTTTAATGTTGGATCCGCGAGGATCCACCATTGGGAGCGCGAACTGATTTTGGCCCCGTCTTGCGGTATTCTGTCAATATTAAAGAAAACTATTTGAAAGAAAATTTGGTTAAGCTAAATTTAAACCACGTGAAATGAAATCTAAAAGATAAGTATCAGTCCTAGAATAATTACAAAGCACCCTAGGAAACAATAAGCAACCCTACATCAACTCGACACTCCGTCGGGGACCGTGCCCTCGGGGTCGCGGGCCCTACAAGCTCGATCGGTATAGGATCACCTATAGACATATCCAAGAACGTTATTGCACGTCTTAGCCGCTCATGGAGCCATTGTAACATAAAACGTATAGTCAGGAATCTGGTCAAAAAATAACATTATCATAAATGTACAAAATTAGAAATGAAACTCACAAAGTCCGCTGAGGCAGGATCATCGGCAATTGAATGTGCTGGGAGGTTGATGCTAATCAAGTAAGGGTGCAACACATTGCAGTACAAAGTACTGTAATCAGGTTTTGTGTCCTAGGGCTCTAGCATCGTCTCATGATGTAATGTAGTAGTTGATTCCTGTAAGGTAACTTATCCCCGGTAGATCAATCGAGGAGTCTGCAAATGATAATATGTACGTACCTGTCACTCGTCGGAATTGCTGTGGAGGTGCGTCAGGTCGACTGGGGATATGTTGCACATATCTCAACATGCAGGATAATACGATCTGACATGTACAACTTAGTAACATCAAAAGTGTGAATGCAGCCCATGTACTTCGTCTGATGACATTGTCTCGCTGGCCTAGGTTCGTATGAGACAATATACGACCTGTTGCTCAGCGAGTCCGTCAATTATGCGCCTGATGCTCTTGAGGTGTTCCAATGAACGCGACTTGTACCTAATAAACTACATGGACGCCCGAGGACCATCTACATGAAGTGGGGGTGTGGCCTAAATTGGGGGAGTGCTCATATATCCATGCCCGGAGCAGTGTGAAACAACCCCTAATCTTACTAGTACCAACCCTACTTGCCATACCCAACTGCCGATACAGGTATGCCAAAGTCATTGTACCCCATGCAATTGAATCAACGCGCCCAGTGATCTCAGATGCATGGGGACGTACCCTATCTCTCGACTTGTCGACTAGCAGGGTTTTACCAAAGAGGCTCAAGTACAACACCTATATCTGGAATAGCCTGGACAATGAGAGATACATATCCCCCTCAAGTCATTGTCCAGTATGCCTTCCTTCTCATATATACTTTCCTACTACACATCTCCTCCAATGGCCAAGGAAAAAAGGGTCGTGACATAGTTGTTAATCATGTCCTGACAAGGATGTCGGGGTAGCGTCCCATCGATAGGGAGGCCTAAAATCTGTTGCACGTCATGGGGAATGATGGTTATTTCTCCGAAAAGAATGTGAAATGAGTTTGTGCTGGGCTGCCACCTCTTCACAAAAGCTGCAATCAACGGATGATCGATGTGTGAGCATGAGGTCCGCGACACCCTAGAGGTAGTTGCGATTGATCTCGTCTCAATAACGGGATACATTCAAAGAGTGATTTCCCGTAGCTGCCTAAGTGTCGTCTTCCTCTACACACACTCAATCACCTCAAGCACACACTCCTTGCCCTCCCATATCAGCTGAGAAATATGTTCCCCGTAGCTCGGTATAATAAGATGTAAAGTGTGGGCACCAAGCATCAGTCCAGTAATAAGCCAGTCAGAATCAACCTGACTCCTCTTAGCCTTCTAGCTACTACTAGACCCACACTCATTACCCCGGTAACCTGCGTCCCCGTCTTGCCCGATGCAAATCTACCACGACGTCCTCTCAGCTGTAGTTAGTCAACTGATCGAGCGTCCATGTCGCTCAATGTCTTCTCAATTCGCTCGTATCCCCAGGCCGCTCGTTTCTCCAAGTCTCCTGACTGTTCGAGTCCTCCTGAAAGCTGTCGAGCTCCGTTGCAAACTCCCGGGGCTTGAAGCTCCCTGATACGTTGTCATGGGACGACGCCTCTCACTGCATGTTGCAATGACGATAGGCTGAAGTAGAAGCAGCTAGTAAAGACTCTACATGACCTACACTACCACGGGCAGCTACCTCAACCCGATGTGCAGACGTCGTTGTCCCTCGATGGTGCCGGTCCCCATCCTCTTCTACTCTCTAACCAGACTTCCTAATAACGATACCCTTACCCTTACCCTTGTTTCCTGATCTAGACAATTTACTCCACCTGCAAAATATTAGTGTTGATGACAACAATAATCATAATTGTGAACAACAATAAGCATGATAAACTTAATGATGATGATGATAATAATAATAATAATAATAATAATAATAATAATAATAATAATAATAATAATAATAATCTATATATTATAATAGAAATCATTGTGGGCCCCACGAAATAAAGCCACGAGAGCGTTTCTTGGAGTCTAGACCAATCATAGCGCAGTAAATTGTATTTCATTTTCAATTTCTTTCCAGATTTTGTTTATAATTAAAGAAATTAAAAAAATATATCCTTAATCCACGTCTAATTACATTCGAAACGACTCCTACTAAGTCTCAAACAGTAGTGTTTAATTTTAATTTTAATTGTATTTTATTTTCTATTTCTTTCCAAATTTTATTTACAATTAAAGAAATAAAAAATCTATATAATATTAATATTAAATTTTGTGGGCCTGCAAAATGGAGAAAGAAGATTGATAGTAGGGATTCTGACTAATCAAAAAGCAGACACATACTAAATTATAAATACTAAATTAAATTATTTTAGTGCAAATATTAGTAATTATTTTGGTGTTATCTATAATAATAATAATAATCTGTATATTATAGTAGAAATCATTGTGGGCCCCACGAAATAAAGTCACGGGAGCGTACTCGGAGTCTAGACCAATCACAGCGCAGTAAATTGTATTTTATTTTCAATTTCTTTCCATATTTTATTTACAATTAAAGAAATTAAAAAATATATCATTAATCCACGTCTGCTTGACAACAGTTACATTCAAAACGAGTCCTACTAAGTCTCAAACAATACTGTTCAATATTAATTTAAATTGTATTTTATTTTCTATTTCTTTCCATATTTTATTTACAAGTAAAGAAATTAAAAATATATATAATATTAATATGAAAATTTGTGAGCGCTACAGAATGAAGAAAGGAGGTTGATTGTAGGGATCCTGACCAATCAGAAAACAAATAAATACTAAATTATTTATTTTGGTGTTATCTGAAATATTATTATTATTATTATTATTATTATTATTATTAATAATAATAATAATAATAATATGATGAGATTTTTCTCTCTCTTGGAGAGCCTCTCTCTCTACGAATTCTGGCTACCTTTCCGGTGAGTTTTGAGGGCTGCTTCTCGGTGTTTTTGAGAGGGAGATTATCTTTGTTTTGTCTTTTCTGAAGCTTTTATGGAAGATTTAGATCCTCAAAATGTTGTTTCACACTTCAGTGCCCTAATCGGGGAGAGGGATTTGAGTTTATGGTTCATTCCACCCAAATCGGTTGATGGAAATTTATTTGCTGAAATTAGTGAAGATGATGTTGTTGTAGAATCCTGGGAGAACTCAATTTTGTGTAGAATTTTGGGTACAAACTTACCATTCCATGAGATGAAGGAGTTTTTGGGTATAATTTGGAAAAATATATGGAGATTGAGAAGGTTTCCAAAGCTCGAAGAGGTGTCTATGTTGTCAAACTTAAGGATGAGCAGTACAAGCATATGGTTCTCGAGAAAGGTGTGTATTATTGTGGTAATAAACCTATGCTTGTTAGAGATTGGAATGAAGAGCTTAGCATTGATACTGATTCTATTCTGTCTTTGTTGATTTGGGTTATTCTTCTTAAACTAGATGTGAAGTATTGGAATGCTAATGGTTTTAGCAAAATAGGTAGCACACTGGTTATCCCGATTAAGACTTGTCAAAGAACAAGGGATAAGATTGATTTAACAGCGGCTAGATTGATGGTTGAGATGAATATAGATGGCAATTTTCCTGATATTATCAATTTTGCTGATAATGGCTTGATTATCTCTCAGAAGGTAGTGTATGATTGGAAACCTATGAAATTTTCATATTGTAAAAATTTAGGTCACAATGTTGCTGATTGTCAGGTTAAGAATAAGAAGAATATGAGCTTTACAATTAGGGCAAATGAGAAGGAAACGATTGCTGCTACTAATGTTGCTTCTAAGTCTCCATCAACAAGTGCAATCTCTCATGTTCCCAGCAGTAATGTTCGCTCAGTCCCAACACCTTCAGTACCCACTAAAGGCCTGCCTCCAGTTTCTAATAGACCTCGCACAATTCTTGCAGGTGAGGTTCTAAAATCCTTCCAAAAGGCAGGAGGGTCTATTCCTGAAGGTTATGGTTAACTTAATGAGCTGGAATGCTAGGGGGTGTGGTAGAATAAATAAGCAAATTGATATTCGTCAGTTTTTGCTTAAACATCATGTTAGCCTTGTTGGTCTTCTTGAAGTCAAAACAAGAAATGAAAAAATGGCAGAATTGGGGTCTCATATGTTGGGTGGTTGGAATATGGCTCATAATGCTGCGATTGAAGGCAAGTGCTGGATTCTTGTTGCTTGGAAGCCTAGTGTTATCATACTGAGATTTTGGAAATTCAATCTCAATGGATCCCTGCTTTTGTTACTAATCTTGTTGATGGGTTCAAGTTCAAAGTTACTTTTGTCTATGGTTCTAATAATCTGCAAGATATGAAATGTCTTTGGGAGAGATTATCTAGTCTTGCCAATGAAATTCATGATGGGTGGCTAATTCTCGGTGACTTTAATTCTGTTTTGAAGCCTGAGGATAGGATTGGGGGTACTCATGTTGATTACTTTGAGGTGGTTGATTTTCATGATTGTATCCAAACCAGCAACTTACATGAGCTGAGCTTTACTGGTGATCACTTCACTTGGACAAATTCACATGTGTGGTCAAAAATCGATAGAGCTTTCTCTAATGAAGAATGGTTACTGCAAGGAAGGTTTGTGCATACAGTTTTTCTTCCTTTTGGCCTGTCTGGTCATACTCCGATCTTGTTATCTTTTCCTGATGCTCCAGTGCATAAATATTCCTTTCAATACTGTATGATGTGGCAGAATTCCAGTGATTATAAGGATATTATTGATAAGGCTATTTTTGGGGTTGGTAATGGATTCAAAATGTTTTAATTCAACAAATTTCTCTTGTCTCTACGGGGTCCTTTGCAAAAGCTTCATAGTGATCAGTTTTTTGATCCGCGTCAAGAAGTTGAAATATGCAGAAATGATTTGGAGGAGGTGCAGATGAATTTGATGAATGATAAGAGTAATATTGCTCTTAGTAATTTGGAGAAGGAAAAAAGAGATTATTATCTTAAAGCCTTAGACTCTGCTCAAATGCTAATTCAGCAGCAGTCTAAATTGACTTGGTTAAACTTTGGTGATTGGCCTTCTCATGTGTTCTTTGAGAAAATGAAAAAGAGGCAAACTGGTTCTTATGTGTATTCCCTATTAAATGAGGATGGTATTTTGGTTGAGGGATTTGAGAATGTGGCTGCTACTGTATTGATTTATTTTGAAAAGCTGCTGGGTGCACAATCATACTCTAGATGCCATATCAGAACTGACATAGCTCAGAAGGGTTATTTGCTGAGTATTGATCAACAATTGCAGTTGTTGTCACCTGTTTCAAGAGCTCAAACTCGAGATATTGTTTTTTCTATTTCTCATATTAAAGCCCCGGGTCCAGATGGGTTTAGCAGCTCCTTCTATCAACACAATTGGAGAGTTATTGGTGATATGTTCTGCAATGCTATCATTGAGTGCTTGGACAAGGGTTCTGTCTTGTCAAGTATTAATGAGACTGTTATCTCCTTGATTCCCAAGAAGCTAAATCCTGAAAGTCCAATTGACTTCCGACCAATTTCTTACTGTAATGTTTCTTATAAGTGCCTCTCCAAAATTCTTTGTGCTCGTTTAAAGAATGTACTCCCTGATCTCATTAATCCAAGTCAAGGTGCTTTTGTACAAGGTCGAGAAATTGTTCAGAATATCTTGTTATGTCAAGAAGTCGCACATGGTTATAACCGAAGTAACCTTTCTCGTAGATGTATCATGAAGATCGATTTGAGGAAAGCTTATGATTCAATATTTTGGGAATGCATTAAAGAAACTTTAATAGCTTTCCATTTTCCCCCAAGATTCATTCAGTGGATTATGATGTGCATATCTTCCCCTTCTTATACCATTAATCTTAGTGGTCAACATCATGGTCATTTTATGGAATATCTGTCTCGTTTGTCGTAAAATTTGCAATATAATCCTGATTTCTCGTTTCACCCGGGGTGCAAGAATATGAAAATAAATCATCTCATGTTTGCGGATGACCTTGTAATTTTCTGCTCAGCCAATCAGGGTTCTATTCATTGTATTGCAAATGTTTTGAATCACTTTGCCGACTGTACTGGGTTGGTTGCAAACCAAAACAAGTCTACTATTGTATTTGCTGGTTGTAATGATTCTGTGGCTCAGAATTTAGCCGTTATCTTAGGATTTGCCCAAGGTAATTTCCCTTTGAAGTATTTTGGTGTTCCTATTACCACTGGTAGAATTGGTAAATTTGAATGTGTGTGTCTTGAGGAGAAAATTACTACAAAAATAAGGACGTGATCGTCGAGACACTTGTCTTATGCTGCCAGAATCCAGCTGGTAAATTCTGTTTTGCTGAGCATTGTTGGGTACTGGTCAAACATTTTTGTGCTGCCAATCAATGTCATTGATCAGATTGTGAAAGTTTGTCGGAATTTTATATGGTCTGGAAGCAGCATCTCCCATAGAGATCCACTTATTGGTTGAGATACTCTTTGCTCTCCTAAAAAACTTGTTGGTGCTGGGCTGCGCAATCCGCGTATTTGGAATATTGCTATTATTGGTAAAATGGTGTGAGATGTTGCTATGAAAAAGGATAATCTTTGGGTTCGTTGGATCCATGAAAGGTACATCAAATCTCACAATTGGTGGATTTATAAGCCACCTGTTACTAGCTCTTGGTCATGGAAGCAAATCTGCAAGATTAAAGATAAGGTTAAATTGGGCAGTCAAAGTGAATGGGATTGGAAGGGTGTGGAGAATGATTTGTTTTCTGTGTCCAGATGTTATCATGCTTTGCTTCCAAATAATGATAAATGACCTTTACATCATATTATTTGGAATGGTGGCTCTCCTCATCGACATATGTTCTTGGCTTGGGTTGCCTCCCACTACAAACTACATGTTTCTGCTCGCCTTGCTGCCCATGGTAGTAATGTGGAGACCACTTGCTGCTTGTGCAATCAGTTGGAGGAAACTGTGGATCATCTTTTTGTCTCGTGCTCCTTCATCAAGGAAATGATGTCCTTCTTCTGCAGAAAATGGCAGACTAACTTCAATTTCAATGCTTTAGCTCAGTGGCTTTCCAATTGGAAGAATGTGAGGAAGAATTGGTGTCTTAAAACCATTATGGCGGCTCTTGCTACGTCTACTATTGCCATTGTTTGGGAAGCTAGAAACTACAAAAAGTTTCCAAGAAATCACAAGCCTTTGTCGGTGGAAGAAGTCATAAAGAAGATACACTTTACTATTGTGCATAGGTTTTTGTTTTAATTTTGGCAAAAAGAAGTTTTAAATACAATCGTTGTATAGATTTTCTTCTCCATTAGGCTTTTGTTCTTTGGCCTCTTCGGGCTGTTTTTGTATTCTCTTGGGATTTGCTTTAAGCCTTTGGTAATGAAGAGTTTACAATTCTGCCAAAAAAAATTAATATATCGATATATATCTATATAATATTAATAGTAAACTTTGTGGGTCCCACATAATGGAGAAAAAAAAATACTAAATTAAATTATTTTGACCAGTCAAAAAGCAAATAAATACTAAATTAAATTATTTTGGTGAAAATATAAGTAATTATTTAGGTGTTATCCATAATGATGATGATGATGATGATGATGATGATGATGATGATGATAATAATAATAATAATAATAATAATAATAATAATAATAACAATAATAATAATGGTAATGATAATACAAATCTATATAACTATATAATATTAATATATAGTATCATTTTTTGGGTCCTACAAAATGGAGAAAAGAGATTAATTGTACGGACTCCAACCAATCGAAAAATAGATGAATATTGAAGTAAATTATTTTGATACAAATATAAGTAATTATTTTCATTCGAATAACTTATTATATTGGCATGTACATATATAATTTTTCATTCGAACAACTTATATATATTTTACATAGTTTCATTCGAATAGGTTACTACTATGGAATACAATAGTACTCTCTTTCATTTAATATTATCATGTAAGTCGTGTTATTTTTATTTTTCGTAGGTTAGGCTATGAGACATAATGCTATTTATTGATTGTTTTAATATTGATATGTAAATATTTGTATTAATATTGGTACATAGATGTATATTGATTTCAAAATGTCATTTTATGGTTTCCTTTTAAATTGGTATGCACATGCATATTTCTTAATTAAATTGTTATTTTTGTTTTTTAAAACTAGAATGTATATTTATGTATACGTAAATTTATATTATAATTGCTTTTTAATTATTAAACACATTTTTTAATGGGTTATTGGATTCTAATAATACGAATTTTTGTTTATATAAGAATTAATAATACGAACTTTCGATTTGATTCTTAATAATACGAACTTTGACCCCCTGTTACCCCCAGTAACACGTCACCGAGTTAAGTTCAACTTAACTCGGTGGCGGGATGACGTGGCGGTCGGAGGAATATACTTTGACTTTATTATATACCCAGTCAGCATTTGACTTGTCCACATCAGCTTCCTTCCTTTCCCTCTCTCTCTCCTCCTTTCTCTTTCTCTCTCCTCCCCCTCATCTTCTTCGATCAACCGTAGAAGAGTCAGGGAGTTTTGCAAACCGAACAATGGCTTCCCTCTCTAATCTCTGCTCATCATCAACCACTCCATCTCTCAAACCCAAAAAACCCTATATCCTCCTCCCCTCCAAAGACCCGATCCTCACCCTCCGCCCTCCGCCCATCTCCGTCGTCGCCGATGCCCACTCCACCGCCTCCGCTGCTGTGAACCTCTGATTCTTACTCTGATTCTCATTCCCATTAACCAAATCGAAACAACCTTAACAATCTTTACTCAAGTTCTTACCATTCTTAAGTTTTTCTTCAATCCTCATCAAAACGATTTGCAACCGTTTCGGATCCAGAACGAAATTCAACGATTTTCTGATGAACATTAGATTAATCTGATTCATAGAAAGCCCATAGCTCTTCAATAAGGAAACATTTGGAGGGATATTTCTAGACGCACCAGCAGCACCAAGCAGCACCGAGGTCCCAAAAAGCCTTCAATTTGGGTTTTAGGGTTTTGTCGACATCGTAAATTAGGATTTTGGGGACAGCAGAGATGATTTTTTGAATCTGGATTTGGTTGAATCCAGATGTTTTGAGCAAATTGACAACATAACTAGGGTTGTCAGGGGGTTTGAAGGGACTAACCTTGTAGGAAGCAAGAAGGGCTTGTTGTTTGGAGAAGCCGAGTGAATTTACCAAATAATCGGCCACGAAATTGGAAGTGTAGGCGTTGATTGCAGATGTTGTGTATTGAAAACTCCATCTAAACCCAGAGTTGGAGAATACAACCAAAACAATTTTTACTCAATTTCTTACCAATCTTTTCCTGCTTCTCTTTGGTTAGTGGGAATGAGAATAAGAGGTTTGTATTTGGGGTTTAGTTTGGTGGAGGAGATGAAGGGGAAAGAGGGTGTTTGGGAGGAGAGGAGGAGGAGGAAGAAGAAGATGAATAAAGAGGATCAGGCTGGGAACGACGAAGAGAAAGAGAGAGAAAGAGAGGAGAGAGAAAGAGAGAGAGAGGAGAGATAAAGAGGCTGACGTGGCAAAATAAATCTGACCGGGACTTGCTTCCGCCGCCACATCAGACCGCCGCCGAGTTAAGTTCAACTTATCTCGGTGGCGTGTTACTGGGGGCAACAGGGGGTCAAAGTTCGTATTATTAAGAATCAAATCGAAAGTTCGTATTATTAAGTCTTATATGGCCAAAAGTTCGTATTATTAGAATCCAATAACCCTTTTTTAATATATCCGTGCAACGCGACTTTGTATGGACAATTATTTATCCATGATTTTTATAAAATTTCAAGTAACTAATTTAGTTCACTCAGTGCATCGCATGGGTTGAGGCCTAGTAATAATAATAATGATGATAATAATATATAATATTAATATTAATATTAATGAAAAAGGTAACAACCTCTCCATAAAAAGGTGACAATCATAAATCTCCAGACCATGTAACCTTGAAGTGTTAACATCCACAACTCTATTGGAATGGTTTTGGTATACCTCTTTTTTTTTTTTCTTTTGAATTAGCATACCGTTATGTTATTATAGTATAATTTGAGTGTACGTAGTTTGTAACTTAATTAGTTAACTTGATCAAAGGCATGTCCCTAAAAGGAAATTCGGACCTATTGTTGATAACATAGTGTATAAGTGCTATATACAGGCTATTATATGGTTTTGAAATACAATTGCAGGTGGTGATGCATTATGCGTACCAACCACTTATACAACGAACACCAAGGAACTCAAGTCTTAATTTCCTCAGTGTAGGTTCTTTAAGTGGTGGGTATGCAGAATGCATATCCATCTACAATCTTATTTTGAAAGCATATGATGACTTGTATATAGCACTTATGCACTTTGTTACCAACAATAGGGCCAATTTTCCTTTTAGAGACATGCTTTTAATCAAGTTAACCAATTAAGTTACTAACTATATACGCTCAAATCATAAACTAATTAACTTAAGTCTATGTTTACTCAATGAAAAAATAAAATTATTCGCTTAATGTGGAGTTCACATCCATGATAATAGGGGAAAGATACCTTGATAAGAAGCTTTTCCATGACCAAGAATGTAAGCTCGACCTTAAACAACATCATCACAACAAACCTTGCCTAACACCTTTTTTTTTCCCCCTAAGCCAACCTAAACCCTAAACCCTAAATCCTAAACCCTATACCCTATACCCTAAACCTAAACCCTAACCCTAAACAACAAAAATAATCATTGGTAATAATAATAATAACAATAATAATGTTAACATAAATGATGATGATGATGATAATAATAATAATAATAACAATAATAATAATAAGGGTTATTGGATTCTAATAATACGAACTTTAGGCCATATAAGACTTAATAATACGAACTTTCGATTTGATTCTTAATAATACGAAATTTGACCCCCTGTTGGATATAGTAACAC